>JAKCOX010000020.1:11107856-11815356 GCA_022605575.1 Laterallus jamaicensis coturniculus
ACTGACTAGTTAGATTTTCACTGAAAACAAGATATGCTCTGTCTTTAAGTTGGTCATTAGTCTCATTATTTATGACTTCTCTATCTCCTGCTTCCTCTAGTTTCAAGGCTGTTGCACTATTATGGCTCAGTTTTGTAGCCGCTTTCATGAAACAGCTGATGTGAAGAAAGGGGGCAGGAGGAACTGGCCAGTCCCTTTTCTTTGGTCTGTGGGGACAGGACAAGGGGCAATGGCTGCAAATTGGAGCACAGGAAGTTCCACACCAACATGGGGAGGAACTTTTCCCCAGTGAGGGTGAGGGAGCCCTGGGACAGGCTGCCCAGGGGGGTGGTGGAGTCTCCTTCTCTGGAGATATTCAAGACTCATCTGGATGCCGACCTGTGCAGTATGAGCTGGGGAGCTGCTTTGGCAGGGGGGTTGGACCCCATGATCTCTCGAGGTCCCTTCCAACCCCTACAATTCTGTGATTCTGTGATTACAGCCAAATTCTCCTAAAATTCAAAACTAATCTATTCCTAAAAACACACAAATTCTTACTTCTTTATCTTCAAGGCTGTTACTGTTGCATTGTTATGGTTAGCTTTTGCATCTGCTCTCAGAAGCAGCTTACACAGTAACAGCTTTCTCTTAAACTAGTCTATTCTTAAAACTATGAAAATTCTTATATTAAAGTTATATTAATTGTATCTTAAGATACACCTATATCAATCTATTCAGCATGATTACATTTCATTGAATCAGTTGCAAGGTAGGAATATCTGTGCCTCTTGTGGTGGTACTGCCACGAGAGCCGCAGCTTTGAATCCCTGACTTCTCTCTGTTTTAATTCTCAATCATAAAACTGGATTAACTGGGTTTTGCTTCAAGTTGAATCGCAGTGCATTTTTTTTAAAGGATAGGAGAGAGAGGGATAATTAAGTAATTGCACAGTAGCTTATTTCAACATGTGATGTGAGCCTCTGGTAAGAACAGCTGCACTACTCAGACACCAGTCACTCAGAGCATCCTTTCAAATGAAGACCCAAAATCTTTATAAAACCAAAGGACTGTCTGGAGGATTATGGAGTTTTGGATTGTTCCTGGCACAGTATCATGCAGTGCTAACTATTTTGTTCAATGCAGGTTCACAACATCTCAGGTCAAGCATTGCTTGAGTTGATGAATACATTAGAAGTCAGATGAGGTTTTTCCAAAGCATTCTGGATATGGTCTTTGACCCATGTTTTGTATTGAGGAGAAATGAACTGTTCCCCATTTCGTGAGCGCATTTACCTAGGTAGTATTTCAGATAATATATTTTAATAGAAACTACAGCAAAGAATTGGTCTGGTTTCAGTTAATCGATTTGGATTGATGCCATGAGATACTATACTACAAGTTTCTTGGTATACTTGCTTGGTATATATTGCTTTGTTAGTGTGGGACATCCAGACCAGGAGCTGTGAAGAACCATTTGCTGTAAATTTTCCTGTTTGGGTGAAAGCAATTTGGAACAGTGGGGGAGCTGAGGCTTACTCTTCCCTCTGTAGGAATCCAGAGCCTCAGGATTTCCCCAGAAATAACACTGTCTGAAGTCAGGAATTTGGAAGGAAAGTAATAGGTAAACAAAGCATGAGCATGAGACATGAGAAGAAGGTGAGAATTTTTGCACCAAAATGATGTTTAACTTTACTCTTGTCAGGAGGAGGAGAACTATCTTTAGGAGAGTCTTATGATTTGTAGAAGTTGTATGTAGGATGATCCTACCAACCCCAAGGGGTGCCTAAGCTGCTTTTTAAGTGGTCTTGTAGTCTTGGACTTGTAGTCCCTGTTACTTTGGGTGTCATGGATGTGTGTAGGGAATTGAGACAAGGCGGGTTCAAGTGAAGGTAATTGGGGGTGGGGGGTGTGTGTGTTTTTAACCTGATCACTCTTCTGCAGGTGTTCCTGATCTCGTGCCTAGGAGCTGCAGACACCTGGGGGGCTGGGTTTGACATCGATGGCAGATATTTTTCACAGAAAAACTTGCATTCTGCTAATTTGCTGTGGCAGCCCATGCTGTAACTGCAAGATCTGTTGTTTTGCTGCAGCTCAATACTCTTCCCCTAACCCAAGATGAGAGCAGCTCCCTCTGTTCAGTTTTCTCTGCCCTCTCTCTCTCACGTTTGCTTGTCCTGAGTGTCTGTAAGGAGCTGTAAAAGCTAAATATAGAAAGAATTGGATGACAGGACTTGGGTGTCCTTGTGTGCGTTTGAAGGAGAGATCGAAACTACAACAAGCAGCAGGCCCTAGGTAGAGCTTGGACCTCCCTGACTATGGCATGTAGGTCTGGCTTGAGCTAGATGAGGTGTGCCTGAAGCCTCATGGGCTCAGCCTCCCTGGGATGATGCTTCCATGTCCTTTTGAGGGGCAGCAGCAAGAATGCATTCCCCTTTCGGGAGAGGAGATCCTCTTATTCCGGCTCTCCCTCTCAGCACCAGGGTCTTCCTTCCATCGGGAGAAGCAGTTGGATGAGTCCCTGCTCCCTGACCCTTTGCTCCTTGCCTCGCTTGGAAGAGATGTAGGTTAGAGGCAGGCCTGGACCAAAGGCTGGTTGTTACTGCTTATGTGGATCAGAGAGTAGCTGGGAAGCCTAATTCTGTGCGTAGCACGTGAGTGAAGGTAAATGTGGATGTGACGTGACGTTTCCTTCGGTAGGTGCACGCAGCGTATGGAGCCCTGTGCTTCTGTAGGGCACATGCACACTGAATATGCAAAACAAGCATGCAGCTCCCAAAATGATCTGAATTAGCAATTTAAACGATTTAACTCTTCCTCTCCCCAGTTGCTTGTCTTGCAGAGAGGTACCTAAGCTGCAGAAACACTTTGCATTCCCAGCAGTAATCCTATGTGAATAGCACTTTCAGATTTACAGGTGAGGAAACGCTTTCTGGCTTTAAAAACTTAATTTTCTGTTGCTAGCACGCTACCTTTGGAAGCCAACTTTCCAGGTTGACATTTCTGTTTATATTAATTACAAAAGAAGAAAAGCTGGGCTTGTTTTGTCATTGGGAAATGCCATTTGCAAAGTTATTGGAAGGCTGACCTTGTCAGAAGCGTTATTGTGTTATCCCTCTGCGAGGGCCCCCGCGACCCAACGGCAAGGGGAAAAATGCAGGGAGAAAAAAAGCAATTTCAGGAAATATAATGAATCAAACGAAAATGCCTTTTATCCCCTCTCCTACGTGAAGATGTTTATTAAGATAGCATGTGTAAGCATTTGGTGCTGGGGGAAGAAGTGCTCCTGAACAGCTCTGGGTTGGTTTTTGACAGTAAAAAGCAGTGTGTGGGAGAGTTTCTGACCTTTTGTGGGAACGTGGACAAGTGGCAGCACTTCTCCAGTGACTCTCTTCCCTATTTAAACCCACTGTAACCCTGCCCACCATCCTCCTCCCTTTTTTACCCATTCTACACTGGAGGCTGCAGGGGCTCGACCCGCATGGACCAGATTCCCCAGCTGAGGGCTGGTAAGGGTGTGACCTCTGCTGCTGCTGCTTGGGTGGGGGGTCCCTGGAAGCAGTTTCTTCCCTACCTCCAGTTCACCCTGCCAGTAAATCTCAGCTCTTCTGTTTGCTCCTAGCAACTCATCTGTGTTTTTTCCTCCTTTTCCTCCTAATTTAAAGCCACAAAACTATTAATTTTCCCAAGCTGTTACATGTCCTCCCTAAACACCAGAGAAGAGCAGCAGCTGCACGTTCCTCCAGCTCTGCCTCAGTATCCCATCCAGGCCCAGCTTTGCTGCACAGCCCTGGTGATGGCTTTGGCCCAGAGCTGCCTGCTTTCACGTCCCTCTGAATAACCCTCTCCACTCCTGAGCAGGAAAGTACCACTGGGTGCAGTGGCTGTTTTTTCTATGTGTGAGCTACAGCAGGAGACACTGGGTGTCTGATTCTGCTTGTCCCTGTGGTGTAAACATCAGAGAGGTGCAGGTAGCTCAGTGAGTTCGTAATGGGGTGTGTTCACCACTCTTTAAAGGAAATCTTTTCTGCCAAGGACATTGTTAAAAAGCCTGAGAAAGCTCTTTAACCCCCCCACCTTTTATGCTAGCAAATGTTTTTCTTATGTAACATCTATGCACATGAATTTGTCATGTGTAGTGTTGGCCCGAGGCTGTGGTTGTAGCCCTGGCGTTCCAGTATTGGCTTTTTACTTGCATAAAAGAGAAGAAAAAACAAAACTGCTGAATCCCTTGAAAATATCCTAAATAGGATGCTGAACAGCTGTAAATAATAGCCAGGTTTATAGTTTAACTCTCTAGAGGCATATGCAAGCTGAAGGATGTGAAACATACATTCTGAATCTGATGTATCTCTTCAGATAAGGCAAGTAAACCAGAAGTACAGACACAAGTAAGCACGCTTGCATACCGTCCCTGCCTGGACCCAGAATAGTGAGTTCTGAGGTTCTGAAGGCCCTGTTCCAGCCATGGGCCTGTCTTCTCTGTCCAGAGTTGGTTGGAGCCATCTCAGTTGGCGTTCCTCACATTAGGAACGATTTGATACCTCTAAGGGATGAGCTAAAGTTGACTCCTCTGAATAAGTCTCCTCCCAAAAGCACCCTGACTTTCTGAGGAGTTCTTCTTACCCTTACCTAGCTAGGGTGAGTTTGGGGTTTCCTTTGTCCGTGTTTGTGTAATCACTGCTGCTTCCTCTGCAGAGGTAGCTGTTTGTCTGATTAGTTTTCCTTCAAGGAGAGGGTGCAGGGATCACAGAATCGTAGGGGTTGGAAGGGACCTCGAGATCTCATCGGGTCTAGCCCCTTGCCAAAGCAGGCTCCCTGGGACAGGTCACACAGGTCGGCATCCAGACAGGTCTGGAATATCTCCAGAGATGGATGTGGAATTGTTGCCCCTCATCACCCAGCAGCTAGGTAGGCTTAGTTTTAATATCAAACTGCTCTGCAGGAGGACCTGTCTCTCTTAACTGCAGCCAAAACATCAAAACACACATTTCCAGTTGAATTAGCAGTAACAGTGGGGATAAAGGACTTACTGCTGACCCCAGCCTTGTAGGCACAGGGGTCATACTGTGTTTGCTTTGTGTTTTGGATGCTCTTCAGCTGACAGAACCTGCAAGCTGTTCCTCTGCTGCAGTTCTGTACGGGGATCGTGGTTATGCCTCCATGTAAATGAAGGGATGCCCAACGGTCTGCATCACAAGTTGTGATTTGTAATTAACTTTTAATATGCTAAAAGGAAGGCTAATGAAATTAAATGTAAATTAGAGAGCTCACATTCTTCATACCAATACAACCTGAGAAAAATGGAGCCTTCTCATTTTGCTGCATTGTTTAGATATAACAAGCTAGATTGCTGCTCTCCCTAGGGTGAGCTTTGGGACTTATAGGGTTTATTCATCCAAACCAATGAGTTCTTTCTCCTTACAAATTTTCCCCCCCAGAAGTAGTGATAAACTCTGGGGGAAGGAATCTTCTTCTTACATTGGCTGTCCTTTCCTTTTTTGTCTTGGGACTTGGTCTGGAGTTAAATGCATTATAAATATCTGAATATCAATGCTTGGTAGAGTTATGAGAGCTGTTAGCAGCTAATGAAGGTTAAATGCTGTCTATTTTGGGAACCTGAACGACACTGTCACTCATATTTTAGCAGTACTCGATATCTTGAGTTGTATTTTTCCTTCTGTCCTTCCTGTGAGGGAGAGAACCACTGTTAGCTCCGTTAGGAAATGGAGACCAAGATGCTTGGATGAGTCTGCTAAAGACCTGAGCCCAAGTCAAACAGGAGGTCTGTGGAAGATCTGTTAAATCTCTATTGCGTCTCTTATTTGTTTTTTTATGGAGTCCCACAATGCAGATGGCAGTTTCCTGTGCCTTACCTTTGTGATAATGACCTTCCCAGAAAGCAAGTCCTTTGCTGTAGTGTGTGTGCATGTATTCCCTGACACTGCCTGCTCCACTGCATTAGCGTCAGCACTTCGCTAGTTTTCTACATCTCCCCACTCTAGTTGGATCCTGGAAGCACCCATTTTGGTGGAGCTGTATTAATACTGTATGGATCTGGTTTCCTTCTGAGTGGTCTTGTCTGGGGGGTTGTGGCCTGGTTTACAAGCACAGACTGGCGTCCCATCCCTCCTCTCTGCCACATCTTGTCAGCATATCCCTGGGGATGTCATAGCTCCTAGGGGTGTCCGAATCAAATGCCTAGGAGATTGTGGTTTAAAAGCTGCTTGCATGTGTATTGTGTGAAATGAATGCTCTTCCCCATCCTCTTTGCATTAACTCCCGTCTATGTGTGCTCAGTTGGCTTCTCAGCCTTTGCTCTTCCCTCATTAATTTCTTTAGGTGCTCCAGAATGCCTCACCCTTGTCTCCAGGCTCTGCTAACAATATTTTATGTTGTCAGCACACATCCTGCTATTTGCCCCTGTTTTTCTACGCTAACAGGTACACTGAATGGAACTTCTGGCTCCAATCCCCAGCGCAGCCTGCTGCTAATTGCTTTCCGTGGCAAGGAAGGATGGTGTGCTCCTCCGTTAGCCAGCCTTTACCGGCAGGTATTTGACTCTCACATAATGATTAAAACTGAGGGATGCTGGGTCATTTATATAGACTTTCAAAACCCTGCATTCACTAGTTGGCTCTCCTGAGAGTTCTCTCAAAGAATTGTTAACTAGTTGGGTTTAAATTACCTTAACAAAAGCTTGTGCTTATCTATCTCTATTTTATCTTGTTACACTCGACTAAAAAAGATGCTTTGTAATTCTGAAGCTTCTCAACTAATTTTCTTAATGTTCAGGTGAAACTTCCTTGCCAATGACTCTAATTTCCCAGAACAACCTTATCTCCCCTTTCAAAGTAGATAGGAGGATGTCTGCTGTCTAGTATTTCCAATACAATAGCCATTTTTAATGATAAATCATTTTCTTCTTTTTGTCTGTTAACACGTTTGTTATTTTGGGCTTGGGTGAATATCTAGCTTTGGGATTATTATTATTATTATAACATCTTCTCCTTAGTGCAGTTTAATTTCTTGAAGCATTTAATTGCCTCTCTTACATTTTTCTGGCTAAAATACAGCAGAGGACCTGTGTTAAGTCTTTTCAGAGCCTCTATCTTTGCTGGGTGACAGAACAGTTGCTCGTAATTCTGACAGGATCAACAAACTGCCCTGTACACCTCCCTGTCCATCTCATTTGAGTTTGGGGCTTTAAATTTACATTGCACTGAAATTTGTCTACCTTTAAAATATAAATGGTGTTATTGCCATGGCTTTTACTTCCTTGAAATTCCCCATCAGGTTTTACATTTACATGACCTTTCCTCACATTGTGCAAGCAGCACAGCTCTCCCTGTTTTGGTGTTTGTCTTTATTTTCATCTTCATGATGCTGGTAATGTAAAACAAATAAGCTGTGGAGATTGGCAGCTTTCTGTTCATTCAAATTTTGATAAAGGTTTGAGATACCCTTGCAAGTTCATGTACTGTGGTATTCATTGTCTTCTCCCTGTGTGAGTATCTGAATATCCTCAGAGATTTAACACTGCTGCAGTGAGGAAACACGTCCCTGTATTCTCAGGCAAAGAACAGAATAACTGGATCACAGCTGCTGTCACTCCTGCCTGTCTTGAAGATGAATTAGTCTGCAGAAATGGGCACTTGTGGGCAGTGCACGGAGCTAGGGAGGATTCTCTGTGGTCAGAACAAGATTTCAAATCTTTTATATATCATCTGGGGTGGGTCTTTGTGGGTTTTCCAGCCTTTCTGCCCCTTAAAAAATTCCTTTCCCTTTCCCTTTCCCTTTCCCTTTCCCTTTCCCTTTCCCTTTCCCTTTCCCTTTCCCTTTCCCTTTCCCTTTCCCTTTCCCTTTCCCTTTCCCTTTCCCTTTCCCTTTCCCTTTCCCTTTCCCTTTCCCTTTCCCTTTCCCTTTCCCTTTCCCTTTCCCTTTCCCTTTCCCTTTCCCTTTCCCTTTCCCTTTCCCTTTCCCTTTCCCTTTCCCTTTCCCTTTCCCTTTCCCTTTCCCTTTCCCTTTCCCTTTCCCTTTCCCTTTCCCTTTCCCTTTCCCTTTCCCTTTCCCTTTCCCTTTCCCTTTCCCTTTCCCTTTCCCTTTCCCTTTCCCTTTCCCTTTCCCTTTCCCTTTCCCTTTCCCTTTCCCTTTCCCTTTCCCTTTCCCTTTCCCTTTCCCTTTCCCTCCCCCACCTAAATTGAAGCAATCAGATGGCATGTGGCTGAGAGGCCATAGTTCAGACATTGTCTGCACCAGGTTTTCTACCAGATGACCAAAGTGCCATCTTCTAACTAATTGTGGATGTGATTACAGTGCTTCAATTAATTTCTTCCAAATTAATCTTTTCTTTGTCTTCATAGCTCTTAAATGCCCTTTTAATGGCATTTCTCTCTACTGGAAATTTTAGATTGTATTAAAACATGACTTCTCTAAGCCATGGGAACGAGCACATCACCTAAAGAGAGCTGTGATCAGTGTATATATAAGGACTTTTCTGGGTAAGGTCAATCTGAGAAGGAACACCTTAATGTTTAATAATTTATGTGTCAGTAGAGATTTCCTCCTTACTTCAGCTGGTACCTGTTGTGTTAAAGGTCATTTTATTGACATTCATACTTAAATATTCATAAAAGCATGCGTTCTTCTGAGCATTATCCATCACCAAGTGTTTGAAGTGACCATGCTGGATATTTTATCTTCTAGCACTGGAATCTGGTTTTATGGGTAAAATTTAATGCCTGCACTTGATATTACAGCATGAAAAAAAATTAGGAGGGGAGGACTGTGATGACACAGAGTCTTTATACTGAGTGTGGTTCAACTGGCATGGATTGACAGGAATTTGAAATTTATAGGAAGAGGAGAACTAGTTGACAGGCTTGGGGAGGCAGATCTGTGGGTAGTTACAGGCTGATGCTGTGTAACAAGTTTTCTTTTCTTGTTGATATGTCTGTGACCTAGGCTCCTTTTGCTTCTTCCTGGGTCTTTATTCTTTGAATCCCCTGGGAAGAGCAGACTTGACAAGTTAGCATTTTGTATTTATCTTTTGCTGTATTTTAGTTGATGCTTGTTAAAACCATGATGTAAATATTGTGGAAACCTGGTCTCAAAAGGATGGGGGGAACCTGAGTGGGACAGGTAGAAATCTGCACCTCTGACTCTCTGTCCTGGGCTCAGCAGCCCTATTCCTGCAGTATCAAAGCTTGAGATTTGCCTTAAAGAAGCATTCCTTCTATTTTGTCCTCTTTTCTCAGCCTTCCTTGCCTTTTGTATCACCTCATCAGGTAGTTTTTCAGGAGTTCTTACCTTTGCATCGTTGCCTCTGTATCTTGCATTGGTTTTGAAGTCTTAGCAAGGGAGCAGGCTGCTACTGGCGTTCCATCCCTCATCCCCCTGCTCTCCAGGCTCTTCATGCCATAGCCAGGGCTTTCCCTGATTTATCCATGCCTTCAGACTTCACAGGAGTTCTGCTCTTCCCTCTTTCAGCTTCAGAGAAACGCAGGTGACTGAGAGCCGACTCTTGAGTTTCTGGCTGATGCTCTTACGCTGCTCCCCGTCACCCTGCGGGGAACTCAATTTGTCTTCAGCTCTTTGGGGAATTTTACAGGTCAGCTCTTTGAGCTGTAAGTGGCCTCAAAGTGGTCACTCCAAGGCACGGCTGGAACCAGTGACCTTTCTGAGATATTTGTACTGGCTCCCATCAGCCAGCAGGAAACCACTTTCCGAGCTCAATCTAACCACCTAGGTGAGTTATTTGCCAATCTTGTGTTGCCAAAGACTGGCACTGCATCTCCTTCCATTTATCCTTCATTCCCCCACCAAAATTTGTTTCAGATTTCCTATAATAGGGGGTTATGAATAACACTTGTCACATTTGGGAAATGGGAGTTATTGAGGAAGGATTCCAGCTTACCCTGTTACAGTCCAACAGCCTTTTTGCTGTTCAAGCCTGGAAGGACCGTGTGCTGCTACAGAGCAGCTTCACTGAGCTTTCTAACAAGGAAATTGCTTTGCTCTTCAACCTTGAGGATCTTGTGTGTACTACAGGCTGCATAAATGTGGGCCAGAGGGCATGAACGTATATCATGTATAGTACTGGAAGCTAGAAGAGGCTGCTCAATGTGTATATGTGTGTCTGAGTGTGTGTGAGAGCCCTGGCACGCTTACCCCGGGCATGGGGGACTGGCTGTCAGACGGTGTGAAGTGTGCTACCGTCTTGCTTATGGCATCTCTTTGTTTCCCATCCAGACTCGGACTAATGACAGCTCTGGTAATGCCAGATGGCAGTCACCAGTCATCGTTTAATAGCAGGAAAATGTCTAAATATTGTCTCCAAAATTGGTTTGTTCATTCTTTCTCCTCGTTCTAGCCTGGCAGTGATCCGCAGGCAGCACTTGGGGACCTCCTAAGAAGATCCCGTGTAGAAAACTGTCAGAACAGATTGCTGTATGGATTTTCAGAGGATTAAAGTTAATTAAAGAGCTCTTCCTTGCTTTCATTTCCTCCTATCTGCCAGCTATTTACATGCTAATGTAGGGGCTGCCAGGGAGAATAGGAGAAGTGTCAGCATTAGGCATGTTATCACACGTGGAAACAGTAGAAAATAATGAGATGAGCAATATATGTGTGTGTGTGTGTGTGTAGCTTGACAACCCAAAGTCAGCAGCACTGCTTTTTGCATATTTTCAATAGTGTGTGATCTTACTGAATATAATTCACTCTATTACATCTCGCGCTGCATAATTTAATACCTCATTCACTATAGTATCTTTATGTAAGCAGTTTTATAAATAGACAGATTTAAGTATTTCTTTTTTGCCTTGTCTGCCTTGCTCTAAAGAGGAAACTTCTCTGTGGAAGGAGTGAGTAGTTCTAGGAGTACGAACCTGGGAGCAGAGACTGTGGTAGGTACTGGCACTGACTGCTGCCTGCTCTTGGAAAGATTAAGTAGAGTAGGTGCTTGGCCTGGAAGCAAGCACAGAGTGAGTGTAATAGTTTTCTGCTCCAGTTGCATTATTCTTTGCCCATTCCATTTTCAGAGGATTATTTCCTCGTGTAGTTTTTCAATATCTTCCATTTTAACACTGTATTAAAAGTACCACGTAACAGATGAAATAAAATTGATCCTGGGTTATGTTTCAAGAGGGAGTTTAATGCTTTAGGAAACACGAGGCCTGGCTGCCTGCATTGCTTAACAAAACTATTGATAACTTCAGTATCGCTGAGCGTGGGTGAAGAGCTCTTCCAGCTGCTGAAGGCTATCCGGGGAGTTTGTGGCTACAGAAGGTAACTGAGCTTCTCTAAGGAGCAAGGGCAGGCAAAGACAGGGTTGCTTCCTGCAGCTTTTTGTTCCCCCCTGTGCAAGTGAAAGGAGAAGGCAGAAACAAGACGTGCTCTTAGCATGGGTTCTTGTGGAGGCCAGAGCCCCCGTGTTTCATGTGACCTTTGTGAAACAGCTATTTGGCATTAGTCTTTTTCCTCACTTCAGTCTTTTGTGATTTTTCCTAGTGGAAAACGCGATGGTCTTACTCTTAAGATGTCAGAACGCTGTTCCTTGGCCCTGAAAATCAATGTGGCTTTTTGTGAAAGAGTTAAAGACAAGGGAGAGCAAAACCCATTTAGGAGACTTAGATGGGGGCGGGCAGGGGAGAAGGTCATCCACACTGAGAAGTCACGAGTGATCCCCTGTCTGCTCACAGCTTCATAGCACAGCTTTCTGAACAGATGCTGTGAAAGGGATGTCAGGCAAGGGATGCCCTGGGATTTTGGTGTTTGAGGTTTTTTTCTTGTACTTGATATTCCACATCCTCTCCTTAGTGAGCCTGGTGGGGCTGGCTGAGATGAAATGCTGCTGAGCAATAACCCTAAGGCCAAATTTCTCCCTGTTGTGGTTCTGCTAATATTATCTGACCTACCAGGGAAAATACTCACAGACTGATTTGATTTGGGTGGGAAGGGACCTCAAAGCCCACCCAGTGCCACCCCTGCCATGGGCACAGACATCCTTCGCCAGCCCAGGGTGCCCAAAGCCCCATCCAAACCACCCTTGAACCCTGCCAGGGATCCAGGGGCAGGCCCAGCTTCTCTGGGCACCCTGTGCCAGGGCCTCCCCGCTCCCCAGAAAGGATTTCTGCCTCCTGCAGAAAATTGAGAATCCTCTCAATCTTTCCCCCTGCAGCTGAAGGCCATTCGCCTTTTTAGTTTGTATATCATGTGGGATTCTTCAATTGTATCTTGCCACATGCTCAAAGGAATTTTTTCCCTGTGTTATATTGTTGTAGAAAGAGATCCAGACCCTTTTTGCTGCCTAACAAATCATCTCTTAATTCAGTCAAAGCAGTTGGCCTATTTTGGGACTCTATTGGAGCCACATCATGCAGTACGCTCTGTCTCACTAAATAATTCAGTTTGGAGCTGCTGCTAGGAAGGGAGCAATGATAGCCCCTTGGGGGTAGGCCTCGTCACCAGGAAGAGAGTTGAGTCTAGTCACCCCCAAATTTGTAAGGTCACACAGTGCAGAAGTGCTCTCCACGTGGGGATTAGAGGATCAGCTCTGCTGTAGTTGATTGGGATGGATGGTGCTTGAAAAAAATCAAAGTAATTTTCTGGATGGCTGCAAAGAGGAGAGAATATGGGAAAAAAACTTTGGCCTTTGGCCAAGACTTTCAAAATATTTGCAGTAACCATGCTTAGAAATCTTAAAAGAAGCTGGTTTTCAAGAAGGAGGAGTGAGTGCTCAGCCTTTGGAGATGCATCCCTTAGGGGTGTCTCCTGTTAAATACCTGCATTTTTCCTTCTTGGGTCCTGTGCATTCTCCATCTGCTGCAGCCTGTGGACTGTCCAAGTGGCTGGATGCTGTGGAGGAACATCAGAAGCATGTGCAGCTGCAGTGTGACCTGTAATGTGAGAAGTACATGTGACGGAGCAGTGGAATAGGCTGCCCAGGGAGGTGGTGGAGTCTCCTTCTCTGGAGATATTCAAGTCTCGTCTGGACGCCTATCTATGTAATATGAGGTAGGGAGCTGCTTTGGAAGGGGGGTTGGACCCGATGATCTCTCGAGGTCCCTTCCAACCCCTAAGATTCTGTGATTCTGTGAAGATGGGAAATGTTCAAACCTGACAATGAAACCTAAACAGTAAACGTAGGTCTTGGTGTTCACAGGGGTTTCAGTCTTACCACCTTCTTGAGGTCTAAGCTCATACAAAGGCTCAAACTTGAGTCATGTCTAGTGGAGCTTTAATTGTATTTTTTAATTCAAGTGAAGTTTAATTTCTCCTCAGTCTGTGCATATTTTTCTGTAGCACATCTGAGAGATTTTACTTGAGTTAAAAAGCAAAAAATATGCAAAAATCAAGTCAGAAAAATTAGAAACCCAATCCAAAGCATGTCACCCCTAAAGGGAGAAAAGTTGTGCTTGAGAACACGTGTGTCTCCAGTGGTGATGAAGAGATCAACATTTTTCCAGAGACAATGCAATTTACTACAAGACAATTGAGAAGAAAAAAGTACTTTTCAGGTATCACATGCATATTTTGCTCCTTTCTGCAACAGCCCTTTTCTAGGACCTGTAAACACATGGATCTCTCAGATTTAGTTGCAAAGCACCAGTTGCTTTGCCACAGATCGTTTTTTGAGACCTCAAAGTCTCCAGTGCTGGTGTATATTTGATTTGTGGGTCACAGGCCCTTCATTCTGCATCCTTTCCTTCAGACTTCTCTGATGTATATGGATATGGGGAGCAGAAGGTGATTTTACAGCTACAGATGAAGAGTTTCAAATAACGAGGAGAAATTTTTTCTGTCAGTACATTGGCTTTTTTTTAATTAAAATTTTATGATAGTTTGATTTCTGTAGCTTAAGTAGAGCAAAACAGGCAGCACAGCAAGACTCCTAATGCAGAAATTAGACTTTTGTTTTTAATTCTTGGGTGTCCCTCAAGATAGGAGCCAAAGGACCAACCTAGAGCAGTAAACAACATGAATATTTCAGAAGCAGCATTTTTTTTTCCTATATGCAACCATCTATTGATAACCTGTGCCAGGAAACAAGGAATTTCCCAAGTCAAAGGATTAATTTCCTGATGAGACATGCAGAGAAAGCTGTGAAACACAAGGCAAATCCTGATACCTGAGAGTTCTCTCCAGCCTTTTTTTCCTTCTCACTTGGAAGCTCTATGTACTTTGGGGTGAATTGGGTGAATGCAGTTGTTGACAGTAGTTTTGTGGGAGGAAGAAGTGATGCACAGCATTTGCAGTCTTGCATACATATATTTTTATATATTATACATGAAAATTTTGGTATTTTCATATATATTATCCATAAGATAGCTATTTTCTTGGATATTTCTTATGCTGTTGTCATGGATAATATATATGAAAATAGCAAAAGAAAACACTAAAGAGATCTGGTTGAGTAAGACAGTGATTCTATGCATTAGCTTTCTGAATGGCTCTCGTGATAGAAAAGAGAGGTCATAACTTGTGTCCTTGTGGCCATGAGCGTTGAAGGAAAGCTGAGATGCTCACAGTACCTTTCCCATTAACGTGTTTTCCTGTCTTTGGTGCAAATGACCCTTAGATATGTGATAGCTCTTAATACATTTTGAAACTCTCTCTCCCATAATTAGCTTGTGATGGAATAAAGCGCAAGGGGCCACAGGGGTTATAGAATTGAAGAGTCTGTTCAACAGGTTTTGGAAAGGATACGTAGAAGTCTTTCTACCGTTCTCATAATTAAACATAATTATTTTGAATTAAGTATAAGGCCTTGAGCACAGTTGTGTAACATGCCCTACACTGTCCCTCAGCAGCAGCAACTTTTTAAAGCCCTCATCAGTTGCATTGTAGCCAGCAAGTTCGTCTTCCACGTGGCCCATGGAAGCCTACAAGATGTTGCAGCCTCTAGCTGCTTTTCACCAGTGCAGCTCCCATCCCTATCGTCAGAGAAGGGCTGATGTTAGTAAAGCCTTTTGCCCAGTCAATATGTTGCCAGATAGCATCAGATTAACTTTTTCAACTCTGTGATGTTTAAACAAAATCTGTCTGCTCTTCCCAGCCTCTCCACCACCTCCAGCCTTCCTGCATTACTGATGCGAAGTGCAGAACTCACGGTGACAATGAAGTTCATCTGCAGCATGCCTGAGAAGCACAGGTTTTGACTGTTAATTAATAATTCCAGTCCTGCACAACGACTAGCCTGATGACAAGTCAGTCTGTGCAGAAAACTCTTGGTAGACTTTGAAGCAGGCATGCAGAAATATCCTATTTTCAGCTGTATGTATTTTTTCCCCAGAATTATTTTACCATGGCACTGCTCTAAATATGTCTTGTGAGATAAGCTTTAAATCCTACTTGGGCAAAGTTTATTAAAAATTAACATTTGCATGGGGAGTTTAAAAAAAATAATAGGACCTTTATTAGCTTAAAATCATCCAAAGTACAAAATAATATTGAATTGCTCTCTGGTCCAGACCAGAAAAACTCTTACCCTCTGCCAAATCTTGAAGCCTGGAAGTAGTCAGCATCAATAGCATCTGATAAGCCACACTACAAACTGCACCTCTGAACCCAGAGGTCTGAGGAAATGAGCTGCTACTGATGGGGTAAACAGCCTGAAAGCCATTGGTATGGGATGTCAGCAGTCACGCCTCTTCAGGTACGATGGAGATTGTGTCATGTTGCTTAAATCAAGGACTGGTCTGAATGGGGATTTGTGGGGTTTGTCTCAACTGGCTTTTTCTTGGTTTTACTCTGAATTAGGCTCTCTGCCTTGGATTTAGTGCTTTGAACTGGAACACATTGGCTTTGTTGAGGGTATAAAGCAGAGCCCAGGCTGCATGTTTGCTTGCATCCTGAGCTGTGGGTTAGTGAGCTGGATCGCTCTGCAGTGCTGGACGCCCTGAGGTCCCTCCTGCATGACAAGACATTCTGCTCTTCAGTGAGGAAAACTGTGCAATGTTCATTAGATGTAACTGCTCTGGGAGTTTGTGATGGTTGGAAGTGCAAGGTCAGGGCAGATGGTGTAACTTGATGTGGCTTTGCTTTATGGAAGGTAATGCTTGGGCTGAGGAACTCTGGTTTAGCTGAGTAAGGACATGTCCCAGGGACAGCGACTCTGATCTGCAACCTGTTATAGGGAAGTAGACTAACAGTCAAGATACTCAAGTACAAGTGGGATGAGAAAGATCCAATGTGCAGTCTCTAGGGAAAACATCAATTTTCATACAAACCTAGGACAGATGAACAGCACATCTTTTACCATATTCCCTTTTTATTGGGGCTGCATACTGCTTGCCTGCACCTTGCGGGACTTAATCGCGATTCCCTTAAACGTCTGTCTCTCCATCACATTCACCTTCCCTTGGGCTGCAAGTCACCAGCATATGTGTCTTTGTGTTAATTTGTCCCAGTTCACAGGCATAGCATCATTAGTGAAATAACGCTGCTGCTGTAATTACTGTGGGATTTGTGCGCAGCAGTGTGCTGTTGCATTGCGGTGTACCTACTCTTTAATCTACGTGGGCCATCTGCTTTATTTCTTAACTAAAAGTTGTTTTGTTTCCGCTTTGGAAGAGTGAATCTGTTGCTCCTAATCTTCTCTGTGTAGGAAAAAAACCACCCCATTGCAGCTAGGATAAATTAAATCTCTGTTTGACAGATCGTGCTTGGTTTTGTGAGGTTTCTTCCAGACTGGGCCTGTAGTGTTGCTATGTGCAGGTTGTTGCTCTGCTCTCTGGCTGCAGGGACAGTCGGGTCAGAATTTTGGTAAGAGCACTCCATAACCTAGAGAGCTCTTGTCCACAGTAAGTCTGACAAGTTCAAACCCCATGTAGAGTTCTGCTCTTGGCTCAGTACTGAAGATCACAGATTCACAGAATTGTAGGGGTTGGAAGGGACCTCCAGAGCTCATCGGGTCCAACCCCCCTGCCAAAGCAGGGTCCCTCGGACAGGTCGCACAGGTCGACGTCCAGACAGATCTGGAATATCTCCAGAGAAGGAGACTCCACACCCCCCTGGGCAGCCTGTCCCAGGGCTTCCTCACCCTCACTGGGAAGAAGTTCCGCGTATTCCTATGCGGTTCCTATGTTCCAACTTGAAGCCATTACCCCTTGTCCTGTCTCCACAGACCATTGAAAAAAGTCTGGACATTTCCCCATGTCCCACACTTGGGATATTTATAAACATTAATAAGATCCCCTCTCAGTCTTCTTTTCTCAGTGCTGAACAGCCCCAGCTCTTTCAGCCATTCCTCATAGGATAGATGCTCCAGTCCTTTAATCATCTCCGTAGCCCTTCTCTGGACTCTCTCCAGGAGATCCCTGTCCTTTTTATACCAGGGAGCCCAGAACTGGATTCAGTACTCCAGGTGGGGCCTCACGATGGCAGATTAGAGGGGGAGGATCACGTCCTTTGACCTGCTGGCCAAGATATCCCTGAAAGACATCCCTAGGAGGTTATCTTGTGGCAGCTCTGCAAGTAATAACTTTTAAATCCCCATTCAAGTAAGCATTTTAAGTTGTATGACAAAGCACTGGCTGTTATCTAAATAAGAGGTCTCTTGTATCTTTTCCTACTGCTTTCTGTTCAAAAATAGTGGACTATTGGACTGATCGGGTCAAGGCTTGAGTTCTGAATCTTCTGGGAGATGTGTCTTCTCCCCTTTTGCCTTTCTATTCCCAGGACTTCTCCAGGTTTAAATGGATCAGCTCTTTGTTAGGAGCTGATTCCCTCAGCCTTGGCATTCCTGAAGCGTAGACGTAGATTGTTTAAAGTAGGTTGAAGCGTTGATGCTGCTGTTAGAGAAAGCTTTCTTTTATTTCCCAGAAAACCTCATCTATTAGATATTGATGTTGAGAGCTATGCTTTGGTGTGGTCAAACTGGACGTTTTGGATGTGTTAGAGGCATTAATATAAAAGCAGAGTGGAGCTGGCAGCATGTGTCACTTTTCTGGTCTTTTGAAAGAATTTATAGCCTAGTTTTACTGTGAAGTAGGTTTTGTTGTCATCTTATACGCCTTTTAAAAATGTTCCTGTTGTCAGTAAATAAGATGAGGGCTACAGTGATCCATGCCTCAAAGAATATAAAATGAGAAAAATGCACTTTCTCAGGTCTGTTGACACTGTATTTTTCTATTAACGGGAACATTATTTCTCCCTGAGCCTATATCTCCTTACTGCTAGAAGTTGTTGCATTCAGTTCTGAGACAATGAAGTAGCAGCATCAAATCAGGTGGTTTGCATCTTGGTTTTGTTAAGGAAATAATAAAAAACCCAAACCCCTAACATTATTTCTCCTAAGACGTTTTGGAGTAGAGCAATCATTTAGGAAATGAAAAGATCCTTTGTCTAGGAGGCTCTTCTGTTTCATTCTTTAATCTAAGCAGCTGTCTTTCTCCTTCCCCGTGGGAAGTTGTGGTGGGTAAATAACATGGAAATTCATTTGATGATGGAGACATTAGAGGTTGGCATGGACAATTAATTTGTTATTAGACAGAATTAATTTTATTTGATCCTTACATGGTTCTGTTGCTGCATATCAATTCGGCAGCTTGACGAGTTAGCCTGCAAACGCAGCTCCGCTCGGTCTGCTGAAGGATGGCTTCTTTTATGGCTGGGAGATCAGGAGCAGCTTCTTCCCTTGCCTGTGTGTGAAGTGAAGATTACAGGGAAGCTATTGGCTTTGTGCTGCTGCAAGTCATTCCTGGGCTTGGGACCTGACGCTTGTGTTTTTCCACTTGGCAGAGTGGTCTGCTTGGCAGCACAGCTAAGCCTGTCCCAACAGCACATCGCCGTGAAAGGGATGGTCCCTCTTCCTTTCTTCCCTTCCCAAAGGAAAAGCTCCGGTCATTTTCTTTGCTCAGCTGGTTTGAAAACGAAGTTTCTGAATCTAAATCATCCGAAAGTTAACTCTAGAAGAAAATGAGAAGCTTTTTGATTGTCAGTGGTTTCTTTGTATGGGTTCCTTTGCTCATACGAAGAACAGGACAAAGGATCAGTGGCTACAGGTCGAACTGTTGATTTTCGTCTCCAGAGGAACGATCTCTGTGCAGTGTCACAGAGCAGCAGCTTCACATTCTCACTTTTATTCCTACAATTCACAGCCATATTTTGGTTGATTCTGGTAGGTACCAATCATTTCCTCTGCAAAAATAGTTGGAAAGGAATTAGACTTCCCTTTGTCTTTCATGGCTTCAACATGTCAGGAATTTATATCATATATAACAGGAGCACTGTAGGAATGATCGTGCTTGTTAACATCTCTACTTTCTTGTACTGTTTCTTTCTGGGTCTGCCCATCCGCCATGTGACTTCAGGCAAGGCAGCATCTCAGAAGTGGCTGCGCAGCAGTGGCAGTCCTTTCCTGAACAGAGCCAGTGCCTAGCTGATAAACATGTTTTTTGGGTGGCTTGGTTGGTTGTGATCAGAATGACCTAACCACAGGGAAGATCCCCAGACACAGATGTGAGAGAGCCCAGATCCTTGAGCTGCCGAATGACCTCAGCCAATTCATCTTGCTGGGCATTGATTTCCCCTTCTGGAAAACAGAGGTGGTGATACTCTACTTCCTTAATAGACTTTGAAGACTGGCTGCTAGAAAGTACAGCATAAAATCCTAAAGGTAGTCCTACACATCTGCACTGTGAAGTAGTAGAGTTGCGTGAACAAGTATCCTCGTAAGTTGTCTGCTTCTGAACATGTTATACTGCTTCTTCCTCCTGCTTCTTTCCTGTATTAATTGGCTCTGCTCCAGTTTTCCCCAGACTGGAGAGTCTCTTGCTTGTGTTGGATCGGTGAACTAAAGATAAAGGGTTTGGAAAATTGAGACCAAAGCAGGGAGTATGTTCAGCTTGGATCTGCAGAGGAATATGTGGAGATATTATTAAAAGGGTACCAAATTCAATTATTTTTCTTAACTGGTGAGATTGGGAGAGGAATCAATTATAACGTGCAGATATCTTTCTTTGTGAGCTGCATGGTTAAAAACTTCAATTGCCTTTACTTTTTAAAGTTGACGTGCCAGGAGACAGCATTGTTTCAGTAGATAGGAACAAGGAAGAGACTGATGTCATCTGTAAGTGGCGGGGAAATACAGAACTTGCACCTCTTGACAGTAATCTTTTCCATTTAAAAAGCAAATTGGAGAAATGCAGTTTAACTATTTCCACAGTAAGTGAAAAAGCAGGAGAAACTAAAGGATAAAAATCACACCTCTTGAAGAAATTCAAGCCTTGGCTCAGCATCCATTGTTGGAGATGATTTAGCAGTAATTAAATCGCTTCTGACATAGAGGGTAAGATTGTAGATGAGAAGAAAAGAAGGAAAAAATTAAATTCCCAAGTATCCATTAACATGCTAGACTGTTAGCAAGCTTGGTAGGAGAGTGATGTGAAAGTAAGCATTAATGATGAGTAACTGTCCTCCCCTTTCAGCGAGCTCCAGGTCCACACTGAGCAAGTGCTTAATGATTGCTTCAGCCAGGCAGCGCAGACAGGCTGTCACTGCCTGCCCAGCAGCCTCGCGGCTGTTCGAGATGTGCCGGTAACAGGCACTTGCTTAATGTTGAACGCAGAAGTAACCCTGGCTCGTGTTTGTTTCCCATCTCCCACCACAGCTGTGAGGTTCTCACCTATTTGTAAATGTTGAGACCAGCACATGTGGGGTGGATTGGCCCTGACTGGGGGCCAGGTGACCCTCAAAAGCAGCTCTGTCCCCCCCCTCCTCAGCTGGGCAGGGCAGAGGTGTAACCAAAGGCTTGTGGGTTGAGATAAGGGCAGGGAGAGATCACTCACCAAGGACTGTCATGGACAAAACAGACTTGCTTTGGGAACAATTAATTGAATTTATTATTCAATAAATCAAATTAATCAAATCAGTGCAGGATAATGAGGAACAAAACCAAATTTTAAAGCCCTTTGCCCCACCCTTCTCTTCTTCCCCGGCTCAACCTCATTCCCTATTTCTCTCCCTCCTCCCCCCAGCAGCACAGGGGGATGGGAATGGGGGTTGGGATCAGTCCATCACATGTCTCTGTTGCTCATTCCTCCTCAGGGGAGGACTCCTCACACTCTGCCCTTGTTCCAGCGTAGGGTCCCACCCATGGGAGGCAGTCCTCCATGAACTTCTCCAATGTGAGTCCTTCCCATGGGGCTTCATCTCTTCACCAACTGCCCCAGCGTGGGTCACTTCCATGGAGTGCAGACCTTCAGGCCCAGACTGCTCCAGCCTGGTCCCCCATGGAGTCACAAGTACCCCCAAGCAAACCTGCTCCATGCAGGTCCTGCCAGGAGCTTGCTCCAGCACAGGCTTCCCACCAGATCACAGTGTCCTTCAGGTGCATCCACCTGCTCCACTGTAGGGTTCTCCAGAGGCTGCAGAGAAATTGCTGCTTTCCACCATCCTCCATGAGCTGTAGGGGTGATAGCCTGCCTCACCCAGGGTCTTCTCCAGGGGCTGCAGGGGAGTCTGCTCTGCTCAGCCCCTGTAGCCCCCTGCTACCCAAACCTTGCCACACAAACCCTATACGGTGGGCAGTGGCTGCACAGCCATGTGCCTGTCACCGGTGCTGGCATTTCTCCCAGCCTCCACTGGTCACTGATAGAAATCACCCATGTGCCTTGGCTTGTGCAGGCACCACAGAACAACTCTCCTGGCAGCTCGTGCTGGCTGTGGGCCGCCGTGCCCCTCGGGCTGCGCTGGCTCTGGGCTGTTGTGCCTCTCGGGCCACGCTGGCTGCGTGCAAAGCAACACACTGCTTATAAATAACAGCAGTTATTTCAACACGCTCCTATGGTGTTACAAATAACACAGTATCAATCATGTCCCTTTCCATTCAAATACTGGAATTTAAAGCCACTGTGGAGCCTCCCTGTTTCTTTGGGTGGCTAGAGGGAAAGCAATTGCAGTTTGGAGCATGGGAGGAGTGGCTTTGCTTTTCTCTTTGCTGTTTGTATCAGTGGGTTAAATTGTCTGATAACTTTAATTCTAAGCTTTGGAAGTGTTTTTTTATTGCAAAACGTATTCTTTAAGTATGAAATATATATGTTTGAAGTGCACAAGTGTTGAGTTTGGAGAGGAATGATAGTGTTCGCCTCAATTCAGGGCTGATATTAAAGAGGCAATTACATGTGATTTGTGAAATAAAGAGAGCTACCTCTGCGGCGGGCGCTACCTGCAGGGTTTAACAGCAGCACACTCTGATCTGAGCTAATAGGGGTGGTATCTAATACCAGCATTTGCCTTGTGTGAAGACCCATTAGTGTGCTGGTGTGAGGACGCTGTGTGTGATGCAGAATCACAGAGTCATAGGGGTTGGAAGGGACCTCGAGAGCTCATCGGGTCCAGCCCCCTCTGCCAAAGCAGCTCCCCAGCTCATACTGCACAGGTCGGTGTCCAGATGGGTCTTGAATATCTCCAGAGAAGGAGACTCCACACCCCCTGGGCAGCCTGTCCCAGGGCTCCCTCACCCTCACTGGGGAAAAGTTCCTCCCCGTGTTGGTGCGGAACGTCCTGTGCTCCAATTTGCAGCCATTGCCCCTTGTCCTGTCCCCACAGACCAAAGAAAAGGGGCTGGCCAATTCCCCCTGCACCCCATACTTAAGATATTTATAAACATTGATTAGATCCCCCCTCAGTCTTCTTTTCTCCAGGCTGAACAGCCCCAGCTCTCTCAGCCTTTCCTCCTAGGATAGATGTTCCAGTCCCTTAATCATATCTGTTGCCCTTCTCTGGACTCTCTCCAGGAGATCCCTGTCCTTTTTACACCAGGGAGCCCAGAACTGGACAGAATACTCCAGGTGGGGCCTGACCAGGGCAGAGTAGAGGGGGAGGATCCCCTCCTGTGACCTGCTGGCCACACTCCTCCTGACTGGCCTGACTGAATGGGAGCAGCTGTTTGGTTTTTGGAAGCTGAGGAGGGGACAGGGAGCAGCTCTGGGTAAAAAAGTTCATTTGTCACGCTGCTCTTTTTGGCTTTGTTTTGTTTATAGTATTAAACTGTTGTTAAAGAAAACGATGCTCGAATAGGTGCGTCCTTTTAGAAGTGCCCAAACGTCAGCTGGAGATCACTCCCTTTCTTTGCTTCTGCTCCCCTGAAGTTTGTAAAATTTTGTGTACAGGTTTGTTTTCTTCTGAGATGAAAACATCAGAGCTCCCTTGTTTTCAAGCTATTCATTCTTGTCTTGTCTTCCTCATACCCATTGAACTAACTTTCCTTCCTTTTCCACACACCCGAAGCTTAAACACAATTACAGTTTCTGTTCTGTGTCTTGCAAGAAGCAGGATTTTCCACTATCACACCACAGCCTTGATGAGGACAGGCTTTCAATTTGTACAATGCTTTTTTTTTTTTGAATTCAAAGCTTCTAGGGATTGGTGTTAAAATGATATATATTTGGGGTAACCCTGGAGATGTGCAAGTTGAGAATATCCATAAAATTTGGGGCCTGAGTCAGTATTAGACCACAGACATCTCTTCTGCTTTGAATTTTAGTGTGTTTCTAAGCCTCCTGCATTTTTCTTCATGGTGGCTGGCCCCGAGTTTTCAATTACAAAAGGATTTCTTGTCCTTAATCCCCATCTCATTCATTTCTGGCTCTCCTTCCAGTCAGGTCTGGGTAACTCTGCGTGAGATACTACAGTGGCACTGCTCAGTTTCTGAAGACAGATGGATATTTATTAACTATCTAGAGAAATGGTAAAAAGTTAGAGGAAAATGTGAAGAATTGCACTAGTGAATACTGCAGAGAAACAGATCTTCAAATATGGAAAAGGCAAAAGTAATAAATTCTTGCCTGGGATTGTGCTTACAGGCTTAGCAGATGATTTCCAGCTGGTATTTTCTGTTCTGCTCATTCTTCCAGGGTGCTGGCCTGGCAGCTCAGAGTGTAGGCAGGACTGAGGGACTGCGCTGTGCCCTCTCCTCCCACAGTGACCACAGCTCCTCAATGTCCTGCCAGCTTGGACCGAGGGAGAAATCCAACTGAGAGAGCCTGTGGTGGATGGGATGGGCGTATCCCTGATCAGAGCTCTGAGCTGTGGTCAGCGAGATATGTGCAGTGTCAGTCAGACTTTGTGTTTAGATCATTGGAAGGTATATTGGTGTTTCTCAGGTACATCAACTGCTTGTACCTTCTGTATCGTGTCTGAGAAATGCTGCTGGAGGATATTACATGCACAGGTGGCCAGGAAAGCCAATGGCATCCTGGCTTGTATCAAAAATAGCGTGGCCAGTAGGTCAAGGGAGGTGATTGTGCCCCTGTACTGGGCACTGGTGAGGCTGCACCTTGAGTGCTGGGTCCAGTTCTGGGCCCCTCACTGCAAGAAGGATATGGAGGTCCAGGAGCGTGTTCAGAGAAGGGCAGCCAGGCTGGGGAAGGGGCTGGAGGGCAAACCCTATGAGGAACAGCTGAGGGAGCTGGGGGTGTTCAGCCTGGAGAAGAGGCTTATCACCACCTCCACTGACCTGACAGGAGGGTGCAGAGAGGTGGGCAATGGTCTCTTCAGCCAGGGGACAGGAGATGAGACAAGGGGAAATGGCCTCGAGCTGCACCAGGGCAGGGGCAGATCAGATGTTAGGAAGAAATTTTTTACTGAAAGAGTTGTCAGGGCCTGGCACAGGCTGCCCAGGGAGGGGGTTGAGTCACCATCCCTGGATGTGTTTAACAGATGGGTAGATGAGGTACTGAGGGATATAGTTTAGCATAGGACAGGAACAGTTGGACTTGATGATCTTAAAGGTCTTTTCCAACCTTGTGATTCTGTGATGCTCTAATGCAGAGTGTGTTCAAAAGTTGAAAACTTCTAAAGATACAGCGATGGAATCTTCATGTACACATTTTATTATGTATATCTGGAGCCCCTCTGATTGGCTCATGTTCAACTAATAGCTTTTTCCCCAATTTACTTCTTGACTTAAGTGAGTATTAATCATAAACTGTTTCATTAGTAACTAATTTGATTCAGGGGGAAAGTTGAAAAGAACTTGACGTATGTTGTAAAATTTGCACTACCTCTTCCACGGACTGGAGGCAGGTGTTTTGCACGAGAAGTCTTTTGCATCACCTTGATTGTTGATTTTGTTTGTGTGTGTGTTTAGCATCCTTGATGTGCCCAAGAAGACAGAGGCAGAAGCTCATCACTTGCTGCTTTTTGGGCTCTTCTGTACATACCTTCCATAAGCTGAAGGATCCCAGTGAATTGACAATCGTGGGTAGTGTCTTCGAGGCTGCGCTGACAAAGATGATAAAGAGGTCGTGGTTTCTTTTAATGTGGTAGAGCTCATGTATGTTGTTGTTGGAGGTGAAATAATAGGGACAAGTCTGCAAAATAACTCTTGCAAGTGAAATAGGAACAGCTTTTTGGAATGAGTTGAGGGATTGTGGAGTGGTGATAAATTCTAGCTGAATGATTAGGTCTTGTTTCCCTTTGCCTTTCCTTCGCCTCTAAAGCAATGCTTTTTGTGCTAGTGGCATCGAGTGATTTCATGTTGATTGAGGAGGCTTTTGTCAACAACCTAAGGAGGATGGTAAGGACACTGCTAAGGTAATTCAGAATGACTGCTGAGAGAAGGGAACAAGGCAAATAGCCGGAACACAGCCCTAGACTTCAGGAGAGCAAGAGTGTGATCTGTTTGTGTACTTGCTCAAATCCCATGGAAATAAGGGGGATCCAGGACAGCTGAGGACATTGGGGTAGTCAGTCTCCAGAGCAGCTTTCAAACCTCAAGTGTTGTGCACATCTGAGTCTCTGCTAATAATTGACTATACTGAAAGTGGCATTATCTCCAACAGCATTCGTTGGTATGGTAAAGCTGTGTTTGAGAAAGATTCTGCTAAGTCAGGAGAGTGCTGGCCAGGCTTATTGTAAGGCTCTAAGGCACTTTAGTAAATAATATAGTGGTATTTCACAGATGGAAGCAGAAGAACCAAATAAAGCAACAGATATGTGACTTCATTTTAAATTTAGCTTTTAGAAAGATTAGAGTAGTAATAAGAATGGCTCTGGTCCTCTTCTTGAGGATGCACTTGATTACAAATTAAAAATCCTGCAATTCTGCCTGTAGTGGACTTGAGCATCCTTTGCTTTGTCTTTCTGGCACGTGGAATGTAAGTAAGGCTAGATTTCAGCTTGAGTGTCTCCAAGTTATCCAGAAAGTTCTGTAGTGTGAAAGTAGGAGTTCATCTCCATCATTTTAACTCTCTGCCATTTACCAGCTCTTTCTGTGATGTTATGTGGTAGGGAGAGGAGACCTCTCTCTTACTGGTCTTTATTTTGATAGCCATTCCTGTGATTATATGATATTCCTCTTGCTTTGAAGTTGTACCCAGAAGAAGAAAATACCATAGTCCATTCTCTTGCCTAATACATGGTAGGTCATTAGTATGAAAGCAAAAGAACTGTTTTAGCTTGCAATTGAAGTAGGTTTTTTTGATGCTGTGGTTCTGCTCTTTGTTGCTGTGTGGTTTGGTTGAAAAGAAAATGTAAATACATAGGAGTGTGCATAATTTGTGGTCAAATATTAATTAAAAGGCTGTTGACTGTTTTGGCTTTAGACATTTAATCACAACTCTATTTCAGATGTGTACGCTGAATATATTGCCTAAGTAATGTTTTTCTTCTGGTAAACTGTTTCTTTCCCACTTGTTTTTAATGAAGTGTGACTCCAGTGCCTCACGTTTTGCCTAATGGTTTGAGCATAACATTCTTAATGGCAGCACAGTTTTGAGGAGAGATTTTGTTGACTTAATATTGCAGAGGCAGTGGAGGGAGAACAAAGGAAGGGACGTCAGTTTGTCTGCATGAGTTAACCAGCGCTCTGGTGACAGTGTAAAAGGAAGATGTGCACTGAGTGGCAGCTAATATTGATATTAGGTTTGGGAAATGTAGGCTATTTTAGGGTAATAGTTTAATTTCTGAAATGTTTAATGTTTGAGGATGTCTGTGTATATGGGCTGTTGTCACAGAGGCTGGAGGCTGGCTCTTAAGTGTAGACAGGCATCTGTTTATCTTCTGGTTTTTGCTGGGTGTGCTTGAGGAGGTTATTGCCTGCAGCATTCCTGAACTGCAAATTGCTGGGCTCAACAGCTTTTAGAGGAGCATCTTGTCCTGCTTCTGACAGCAGGCTGAGCCCTCTGAAGCTGAGCAGTAGGTGTTTGCCAACCTGTTTAGTTGGTCCTGAGTGCAGTTAGGGGTTCCTCATGCACAGGGATGTGCTGGTGGAGTGGAGTTTATGAATAACTTGTATGTGAAAGAGTTTGATGGGCAGGAGAGGTTAGGGTCACAAGCTTTTTAGCCAGCCAGGAGCTAGGTGAGGATGTACCCATTACATAGATGGGGAAGGGACCAGTGACTGGCAGTGTATCTTCACGTTCTCTTCATTTATTGCCATTAAGCCACTTCACCTGAGGGTGCTGCAAAGTGAGGGTCACAGTCAAAATCAGATGATGGGAATGGAAAAGGCTGGGAGAGCAGTTACACTGGAGCACTGGAGCTTCCACTTGTTTACCTTAAAAAGTAGTTGAATAAGAGGTGACAAGTTGAAAGCTCAGAGCCTAATGAATGAATGGTTTAGAGAAGCTGTTTGGGAGCTGCTGTTTTCCTGGTTTGTGCAATGCAAGAACAAAGGTGTTTAATGAAGCTGAAAGGTGGCAAATTAAAAGCTGATAAGAGAAAATACATTTTTCAAGCAAAGAAAATAGCAATGGGATTCATTTCCATCAGAAAACTGGCAAGGTCATTAATTTATCAGAGTTCAGAAAGTGAGTGGATGTTTATATGATCAATAAAAATATCCAGAGGAGTTGTCAATGAGAGCTTGTTTTTCCAAAGTAGTTAATAACAGGCCATTTTTTTATTGAGTTGGAAAGCCTGAGGTGAAGGTTCAACTGGAATGGTTGTAAAACACCAATCTCATACCTGCCTGATACGGTCCTTGTAGCTGGTTCTGAATCATCCAGTGTTGTTCTTCACCACGTCTGGATCTCAGGAGGGACAAGGTCCCTGACACAGCAGGTGGTTCATGGTCTTTTCTGCCAGCTCACACCAGCGTTTATATGGGATGTGAGTGGCAGCAAACAAACCTCTGCTCAAGAAGAGCAGAGCTGCAATCCAGAGCACAGAGGTGGCACGTTTTCTTTCTCAAGTTCAGAAAACTCTTTCAGAAGTGGAGTTCAGAAGGTTAAAGAGTAGCCAAGCGCTGTGGTGTTTGCTTGCTGTCTGAGAGCAAACCCTGAAGATGGCTCCTGATGAAGCTAATGAGACATGTTGTGTGGGTGTTGTCTGAGTTGTGCTCTGGGTTGAGAGAACAAATGGATGTAAAAAAAAGCCAAGGAAGCATTGCTTGGGCCAGGTTGTGTTTTGAACCTTTTTAGCTGGTTTATATGCTCAAAATGTTGAAGTGAGTTTTACATTTGTATTTTCAAAGGGTACAAGTTAAAACATGTAACCCACATCGTATGGGTGCTGCACAATGTGTGTTGAGTAACGTGGAATTAGTATTTTGACCTCATCCAAGTAATAGAAATGTATTTCAGAGTAATGGCTTCTTACTGCTTTGTCTTAGATAAACCACTGGGTGTGACTAAATAAGCTGCGCCTTAGCTAGACCAGTCTTAGAGCTGGGAGCACAGCTTGGGTGACAAACGACCCGTGGTGGTTATTAGAATTTCAAGAGCTTATGTTTATGTATTCTTTTTCCTGATAGAGAACTGGCTCCTGTGGTATGGAAGTTGCACACTGTGCCTCCAGTGCTTAACAAAATGCTTTGTGGTGTTAAGTCAATAGCTTAGGTCAGGACTGGGTAGGTGCTGCATTTGGTATTGGGGCTCTACCCTCTATAGCCTACATCAGGGTGGATCTATGAATAGTAGAGGCTTCTGGGCAGTTCCCTGGTAGGACAGGAATTGAAGGAAACGTCTAACAGTTGATGGATGCACTCAGCCCAACAACTTGATGCTGTGATGACTCGCAGCGGAGGTGCTGTGGGTGCCTGTCTGTAGGCTACATGTGTTAAGGTGCACATTGCTTAAGTTTCCTGCCAGGGACAGTCCTATTGCAGCAGATACACTGCCAGACCCGATGGTCTTCTCTGTGCTGGGTGTTCTTCTGAGGGATATGTCACTGAGCTGCAACAAGGAGCTCTGTCCTTTCAGGGTAATGCCAATACCCTGTGGGCCACCCAGGAGATAACTTGATGTATAATTTCTGAAACTCTTAATGAAGTCACTACGCTGGAGGTGGTAGAGGGAATGATTTATGAATTAAGTAAAATATGGGGAATTATTAATATTTTCTAAGAAAGCAGCCAGGTCACGAATATTCTGAGGCTTTGGGTAAAAGCTCTTTGTCTTTTTCAAAAAGCCACCTTCACCACATTTGTAGAGTTGTTGACATGTCGTAAGGGGGCGAAGAAATTAACTCTTCAGGTTCAGTGGAATGTGCTGTGTTGAGCTGATTGGATGAACTCAGATTTCTGATTCTTCTGTGCTCTCAAAATCTGACATGAGAGATTTTGCCCTTCTGCTTCAGCTCTGCTGTAGCCCAGCTACCCCAGGAACGGAGCCCGGATGGTGGTGTGATTCCTCCTCATTTATTCTTGCAGAGATATCTTCACCAGCTTAGAGCATAGTTCAGTTTTCTTTGCTTGCAAGTTAATGATGTTTAAGTGGTTAAAACTGCAAGAAACTGGCTGTTAAGAGATTTAGAGGCCAATATCTGGGTTACCTGCTAGGCAGGAGGAAAGAGAAATCTGAGGGTAAGAAGTGAGCATAGGGCAGAATTTTTATGCGCTGTAGACTGGCAGAATAGAAGAACCTGAATCACCCTCACAAAAACTTTCTTTTCAGGCCTGAATAAGACTTTCTTTTTCTTTTTTTCTTTATTTTCTTTTTAATAGATGAACACAATACTAGTTTTCTGTGGCCGGTAAGGATGAATACTGAGAGTTATATGCCTTCCCTCTGCCAGCAATTGTAACCAAGTGGCTAGGTTGAAGAAGGTATGGCATTTATTTAAGTATTTTTTAAAGAAATGACCATTTTTCAAATGAGAATGGCACCCATGGTGCCAGATACCGGTGTCAGATGGAGAGTGACCCTGTTCTGAGGCAGGTGAATAAGGCAGCTTCATCCTTGTGCAAGATTGCCGATGCTTGAGGAGCAGGGCCAAGAGAAATGGTACAAAGAGGAGGGTTGGTTTTTTTTTTTTGAATGAAGAGATGAAAAACCCACTGGGATAGGAAACCCAAGCTTGTGTTAGAGCTGCGAGCGTTCCAGCAGAAGGGAATTAAATGAAGAAAAATCATAAAAATTATTTCATGGCAGCAGGAGGTTAGGAAACATAACTAAACATGTTAAACTCACTGTGAAGCAAGAGGACCCTGGGGGTATTTTAGTCAGATAATATTTAGCTTGCTGTGGTGTCAGTTGTATGATTGCTTGTCAGCTGGCATATGTATGTGCTATAAGCAGAATGAGCCTTTTAGAGACCGTGCACTATTTTCCTGATGATAGTAAGCAAGGGATTTATCAGCGACAGATTAACAGAGTTACAGTGCATTTATTTGCTCTGGCCCATTGCTGGGATATAAGGCAGGCTGAGCCCTCTGTATAGAGAAGCGTTGGAAGTGAGGGGCAGGAGCTAGAAAGGAAGGAGTATGAATGTGGAGAGAGACTTAAGGAACGGAAGGTGCACAGGTATTTGTAGTTTAAAGGTGCCTGCTGAATGTTTGCCAAAAGAGCAGTCACAATGCAGAGTCTCTCTAACATTTAAGAAGTTATGGTTGGGAAACTAAGAATGCCTCTAAATGCCTTGTTGTAGCACCTAGAATTACCCTTTGATTGTCTTTTCTCAGGCACTCTGTCCTCTTCTCACTGCCATTTTCCCTGCTGATGGCTTTCTCCAGAGTTCTGACCTTGGGTAGAGAGTTGGTGTTCAACCTTAGTGATACAGAACCCTTCGTGGCAAGAAAATGTCTCTGTTATGAGAGTATCAGGAAAAGTGATGAAAACCATCAGTTGTAGAGAGATGATGGGAGAGAGAGGGATACTTAATTCCTGGTGTGCCCCTTGCTTGCGGTTACAGAGTACAACAGTCTTTCTGACCTCTCTTCTGCCTACTCAGGTTAGACATAGATGGTGGCACCTGGACATTTACAGGATAAATATTCTGGTTTTGTGGGAGAAGCCTTGGTCGTAGGATGCAATGTGTCTGAAGGACTTCTTTATAGGTTAAATCCATCTTCAGACTCCTCCAATAGCTTTATGTTGGCTCAGTGGGCAAAAATGCAAGCTGAGAGGTTTGATATATAGAAAGTTACATTCCAGAGGTAGGAATATTTTGAAAAACCTGTTCTCTGATGTTCCTGTCAGTGTAAGGGTAGTGAAATCTGCTGGATGTTTTGATTTTTATGGAGGTAACATGCTTTTTTGTAAATGCTCTTTTAATTGAGGTCTTGAGTAGAAAGTCAATGGTGTGTGTGTACACGTACGTGTCTGCAGTCAGTTTTAATTTGCAAAGTAGTGGGAAAATAGGTCAGGCACAGAGAGAAATGTTGGGAAATGGCAGTGCCTGAGAAAGAAGCTATGAGCAGATTTGGGAATAGAAAATTTTGATTTAAAGATGATTAGTACAAGAGTTAAGGGCTGGTAAGAGAAAGGGGAACCGTTTGCCCTCTGGTGATAGTAGCTGCTGCTTGTAGACAAGGAGGATTTGAAAAGTTTCTTGTAATTTAATTTTTGCTGGGTTTATTTGGCATAGAGCTATTGAGGCTTTTAGTCTGGAAGACTCTCTGAGTTCTTGTTAGCAGTGCCCCAGGAGGGTGAGGAGCGGGGGGAATGCGGCTCCCTTAGATGCGGTACCGTAATAGCAGAGTCTGACCGAATGCGCCTCCAGCCCTGGCTCTGCCCTCAGGGTGCTGTTTCTTGGGGCTCATTGGCACTTTGTTTTTACTCCCCCCGCTTCCATTTTCCATAAGGCAACTGGATGTGAGCACAGGCTTTGAAGAGAGACACCTAATTACAAAGCAAGGTTTAACAAGGCACCAATTATCAATTCCTCCAGCCATCACATGGGGGCAGAACCTATTAATTGTCAGTAGCCCCCTCTATGCCTTCCCTGAAAGCTGATGCTTTTCCATGGTGCCTGTGGAAGCTTGGCAAATGGGATGCTGCCTGTATCCCAAGGAGCTTGAAGCAGGATGCACGTGTCTCATGTAGGTACAGGTGGCTCCTGCTGTTGGGACGTGGTGCCTGTGTTGCTACCCGACGCGCAGGGCTCTGTGCTTTGTGTTTGTGCATTTCATCACCTTGATACAACTTCATTTCTCTAAATTACAGTGATGCTGTTGAATCACAATCCTCCTCTTCGATAAACACATCGCTGAACTTGAAATTTATCACGTTTAGTGTTTGCCTTTATTCAGCAGACAAGTTACCTGTCAAAGAAGGAAATTAAACTGGTTTGATATTATTCGTATTAAGGCTCAGTTGATTGTTTCTTGTCCCTAATTCTTCTCTTGCTGCTTGCAATTTGATGCTTAATGTTTTCTTTGAGTATTTTATGAAACACCAAAATGTTGAAGTAATTTATAATGGCCAGAGTCTGTATCTCCTCATCCATCCTTCCTTTAAGAATTGGACCTATTCCTCTGTCCTGTTCTAAGGCCTCTCCTGCTGTTTATGAGTTCACCAAAGGTAGTTGGTCATGGAGCAGAGATTACCATAAATAATGTTAGAGCATCTTAAGGATTTATTGTCCCAATAGGTCCTGATATTTCTGTGTATTTAGGTATATCCTCATAAATATAATAAATTATTTCAATCATTTCTGACTGTATTTAGGTATATGTTCCCACACCTCACACTGCTGATGCTGCTAAGGTTAAACATCTGGTCAAGCCCAGTTGACATTTCCCTTTTTGTGGCTCTCTATTTGTACAGCTTAAAGCAAGAAAGCCCAGCTCTCTGGCACACAGTCATCTTCCTCTTTTATTTGTGTTTTTACGAGGAATAGTTAGCAAATTACACCTGATTGCAAATAGCATCTGTTTGATGTTGAAGCTCCATATTCTTTCTTCAGTCTCGAAATTTTCTCTTATTACAACTAATTTGGAGTTAGGAGTCTGGAGAGGAAGAGGAGGGGGAAATCTTGCCACTGATTTCCTATAATGAAGCAGTCTATTAACATTCTCCAAAAATTATCATTAATTAAACAAAAAGCTCATCTAGTGCTAGGAACAGGAATATTTCTGTACCAGCAAAAAAAAAAAAAAAGCACCAAGTGGGAAATATCATTATGATTCCACTTTACAAAGTCTGTCTCCTCTGCCAGGCTCTAACCCTTGCAGAAGTGAGGCAGTGAGCTCGCTCTGTGTTTGGGTTGTGGATTAATAGTTGAAGTTCACTCGTGTGGAAATAAAGCAGATTTTACTGTGACTAGAATCTGTCATTAAAAAGCCATTATCAGAACCAACCGGCACAATTCCTGCTCTTTCATTGCTAATGACAAAACAATCTGTTCTTTAAAAAAAAAAACCACCAACAACAATCCTATATTTTCCTTCAAGAGAATGGTGCAGGAGACTTCCCAGAACAGACGCCGGGTGAAGAGAGGCAGTTGAAAGATTTATTGATCAATAAACCAGACAATTACAGCTTGTTTATAAAAGGAAAAAAAACCCACAAAGAACCACAACCCAACACCCAAACCTCGGGCCTGCAAGCAACGCTGAGACTCTAATAACAACAACTCTGGCATCCAGCTCGGAACGATAAAAGTCAATAGGAAGATATAGGATTTCAATAAAATTATGACACTAGATAAACTTTACCCCAGGAACAAATTTTCCCTGGGTGTGTGACTGACTTCGGTTAGATTTGTAACTTTAATTTCTTCCTTATTGATTTTTCTTTTTTGCTTTTCTTCAACTAATTAGGAGGTCTGTGGTGAACAGTGGGGATGGATGTTTGAGGAGGGGCTAACGAGCAGCAGTAACGGGAGCGGGGCCTAGGCCTGGGCCCGGGCCTACGTGTACGTGCGTGAGGTCAGGTGGCTTTTTCTATTTTCTGGGCTATATTTTAGTCTTTGGTTGCTTCCAGGGAGAGCTGGGAGTCCCTGCTACGCTCTTCAACATGCCACTGGCTGCCCTGGGAGAACAATAATAGTGGTGTTTCCGTGACGTGGGGGATGGTCACAGAGCGTTAGGAGTTGAAAGGGACCTTGAAGGATCATCCAGTCCAACCCCCCTGCCAGAGCAGGATCACCCAGACTAGATCACACAGGAACGTATCCAGGTGGGTTTTGAAGGAGAAGGGGACTTCACAGCCTCTCTGGGCAGCCTGTCCCAGGGCTCGTGTCACCCTCACAGGGAAAGTTTCTCTTTACATTCACATGGAGCTCCCTCTGCTCCAGCTTGTGCCCACTGCCCCTTGTCCTGTGGCTGCCATCCCTGAGAAGAGCTTGGCTCTGTCCTCCTGACTCTTGCCCTTTAAATATTTATAAACATTAATGAGGTCACCCCTCAGTCTACTCCAAGCTGAAGAGGCCCAGCTCCCTCAGCCTGACTTCATAAGGAAGGTGTTCCACTCTCTTCTTCACCTTGGTGGCCCTGTGCTGGGCTTTTTCAAGGAGTTCTATGTCCTTTTTGACCTGAGGGGCCCAGAACTGGACATATTCCAGGTGTGGTCTCACCAGGGCAGAGCAGAAGGACCTCTCTTGACTGACTAACCACCCCTCTTCTAATACACCCAGGATGCCATTGGCCTTCTCATCCATGAGAGCACATTGCTGGCTCATGGACATCCTGTTGTCCTCCAAGTCCCTCTCCCCTATGCTGCTCTTCAATGGGCCATTCCCCAACCTATGCTGGCATCCTGGCAGAGCCCACTTATGTTACTGGTGTTTCTAAACCACGCTGGTAGCCCCAGTGTCATAATGAGAAGGACTAAAACCTTTCCCTTCAAGCTACTCACCAACCAGGATGAATTTTTGCTTTACATAGCAGGGAGCAGAGGAGCTGGTGGGAGGGTTGGGAAAGAGGCTTTATCTCAGGGATGGCATTTTGCAGAGGTGCCATTCTGTAGCAGATTTTCATGGGATTAGCTCTAATTTGTGGTTAAGAATCTAAAACCTTTTCTTCTTAGTTATGTGGTGGTAGGAGGCATATTCTTTTGGTGAATTGGCTGTTGCAGAAGGAAGGGAAACTGTTCAACCTTTGAAAAAAAAATCACTATCCTTCCTCCTTTTCAAACATACATCTCCTCAAACACAGCTGCAAGCTACAGAACCACACTTTGCTGTGGGGCATTAATATTCTAGGTTTATAATGAACATCAAACCTAATTATTCTCCTTTTAGGACATTTAGAGTAATCTGTGTTTCTGTTCTGGTGTTTATTTGAAACTGGTTGAGGTTTCCACACAGGTGGAAGTATTCTGGTGTTGGGTATATGGTGGGTTAGCAGAGATGCCCTGTGCTGGGTGAACCGTGTCGATTTCCAGAGGGACCACTTTTTAGTCCTTCTGATGAAGTCTGTCCAGATGGAAAGCAGGGAAGTGGAGGCATTGGCAAAAGGTTCGAGAGGGCATCTGAAAGCCTCTAGGTTTTTGGTGGGGCTTGGGGAATAATATCCTGTCGTGTGGGATGAGGAGATGTCACAGCAGTAGCTAAATTAGGATTATGTTTTAGAGAATCTTTTCAGGCAGAGGACTTCTCAACGAGAACTTCTGTTTCCTGCCAAACTGACAAGATCTTTAGGAGGGAGGGAAAAGCTTTCGGTGAGTGCTCTTGACAGGGAGGAATTTGAAAAATGGAGCTGGGGACCACTTGTTGGAAGTTGAGAATTGATTTCATTAAAGTATTAATATTTAGAAATAATTGATGAGAACTAAATTCCAGGTTTGAGTGTTTAATTGTACTGCGCTTTATTTCAGCTTTTCAGCACTACTTTTTCCCCCAGGAGTTTGTGTCATATTTACTGCTCCTGTTATGTTTTTTTTCTCAAGAAGACTCCTCTTTCTTTGAAAGGCTTTGAAGGACAAGGTCTGTAGTTGATTGTAGGGGTAAGACAGCCCGTAGGGATGTCTTGCTCCCATGCAGTTTTCCCATCCTACCATGAAAGCAGAAGTTTGTCCTCCTTGCAGCTGAGCAGCTTGGGGAACTGCTGGGATCTTGGATGACTCGAATGACCTGATATTCAGCAGTTAATTGGAAGCCAAGCGTGATGGGAATTGCTGGGGGTCCTGTTTGCTGTGGAAAAAAATGCTGAGGAGTTTGGGACTGCCCTGCTGTAATGGAGAGAACATCACAGCATTCAATTATCACATCAATGCAAGATGCTTAGGAGAAAATGAGGATAGCAGAGCAGTTAGGAGTGCATAGAGAGAGAGAGAGAGAGGATGCTATAATTGCAGATGTAATTGCAACAACGTGCAAGGATCAAACTGGTACCTTTGCTAAACGTTCTCTTTGGTACTCTAGATGATGGTTCTGCAAAAAATGGGGAGTGAAAGTCATCTCCTGAGTGAAGGCGGTTTGCCTTATGGGGAGTAGACTGGGTGATACGTGTGTATGTTCAGGGGCAGAAGGGGGATGTAGCAGTCCTGTACTGCAGCCTTTCTGCTGAACAAGTCCTTTACAAGGCAGGTGTGCTGTGGCTGAGTTTGGGTTTTCTCTTTCTGTGGTAATGTGGAAGTATTTCCTTTCATAGGTCTGTCAGATTAATAATTCATTCTAAACTATGGCAAAGCTGTTCTTTCCTTGGAAAAATACTGCTCTTCTGACAGACACAAGCAAGGAGCTAGGAACAGCTTCCAGTGCTATTTACGTTAAAGCTTGTTTTTCTTTACTATTTTATTAACTTGGTTCCTTCAGCCTCAGGCTGTCCTCTGGTCTTAAGGTCCTTTTACCTGCTGAGCAACCCAACCATCTGGGCTGACCTTTCAGTCCGTGACATGCTCTGAACACACACCATACATCTGGCAGCGCCTTGTCTTATTTTCACACTTTGAATCTTCCTCCTCTTTCCCACACGTACACTTGCTCTCCACTTTCAGTCTTTGACCTTTCCATTTTGTAGGAGGAGATAACCTTTGTGTGCAGGCTCACTGGGCTGAGCGGTGAGCATCACCTGAAATACAGGCCAGGGAAAAGGACCTTTTTCCCTACCCTGGCAATCCCTGATGTCCCGAGAGAGTCGGATCCCAGCAAAGTATTTCAGCATGGCCAAACTGGGCCACGTTCAGGTAGCAGCAGTGGCCCAATGTGGATGTGAACTTCATAGCTGCAGAGCTGAGTGATCTTCTAATAACATCTCGTGATGGTAGAATTCACACGAGATCGTTGGTCTGTCCAGAGTGCTTGAGCATTTTAGTAACAGGGAGAAGGAGCAAACGTCAGCAGCAGAAGGGAGGCAGGGTTCCCAGGTTGCTTTGGAGGTCTTGCTCTTTGGATTTATCCCAAGGGCCTGGGCTGCTTTCACCCTGCCCTGGAGACATCAAGGTTCTTCCATGTGGTCAAAAAGTAACACGCTTCAGCTGGGTAACACATGTTGCACTGCAAGTGGTAATCTCCCTAAAACACACCTGACTCTTGGAAAATGTCAGCCTTTTTTATCCCCATTCTTCTTCTCCATCAGCGCCTGGAGGTGGGCGCAGGGTGCTGTCTGGAGTTGGGAGTGCCTTAGGAAATACTTTAACCAGGGCCTCTCCCCCTCAAAAAGTTTTACTTTTGGCTTTCAGCTAAGAAGAAGAGATCCTTCTTTTTGTCTCTCTCTGCAAATGCTTGGTTAGAATTCCCAGCAAAGTGAGCTCAACATGTCATCTGCGAGATATTAACCTCAGAAAAAATATTTATTATAAACAGTTTGTGGTGCAGTGCTTAACGAGTGAGAAGTCACATACTGTTTAGAGGATATTTGCTCTCAGCCACTTTGTTTGTTGTCAAATCTGTTTCATTTCTGTTGTGACAATTCTGTTCCTTCCTTGCTGGAACTCCTTGGCAGGAAAAATGTCAACTGCTACACTAAATATTTTGCTGAAGAAACCCGTTCAGCCATGTTGACTTAGAATGGTGTCTCCAAAAAGAAGGCAGGCTCTGTTCTCACTTGCCATCTGCTTGTTAGAGTGTGTGTGTGTTGCTTTCCTGCAAGGGATGTCTGGTTTTATATCCACACAACAGTCCCAATTTTTCATTTTTCAGAGCAGCAACATTTATTTTATTAGAACCGTGTGTTCAGCTGTGGCTTGATGCCGATATCATAGAATCACAGAATTGTAGGGGTTGGAAGGGACATCGAGAGCTCATGGGGTCCAACCCCCTGCCAAAACAGCTCCCCAGCTCATACTGCACAGACAGGTGTCCAGATGAGTCTTGAATATCTCCAGAGAAGGAGACTCCACACCCCCTGGGCAGCTTGTCCCCTCACTGGGGAAAAGTTCCTCCCCGTGTTGGTGTGGAACTGCCTGTGCTCCAATTTGCAGCCATTGCCCCTTGTCCTGTCTCCACAGACACTGAAAAGGGACTGGCTAATTCCCCCTGCATCCCATACTTAAGATCTTGATAAACATTGATTAGGTCCCCCCTCAGTCTTCTTCTCTCCAGGCTGAACAGCCCCAGCTCTCTCAGCCTTTCCTCATAGGACAGATGTTCCAGTCCCTTCATCATCTTCGTAGCCCTTCTCTGGACTCTCTCCAGGAGATCCCTGTCCTTTTTATCCCAGGGAGCCCAGAACTGGACACAACACTCCAGGTGGGGCCTGACCAGGGCAGAGTAGAGGGGGAGGATCACCTCCTTTAACCTGCTGGCCACATTCCTCCTGATGCCCCCCAGGATCCCATTGTCTCTCTCAGCCCCAGGGCACACTGCTGGCTCATAGCCAACCTGTCGTCAACCAGGACCCCCAGGTCCTTCCTGTCTGAGCTCTTCTCCAGCAGGTCACCCCCAGCCTGTATTGATACATGCAGTTGTTCCTCCCCAGGTGCCAGACTCTCCACTTGCTGTTGTTGAACTTCATTAGGTTTCTCCCTGCCCAGCTCTCCAGCCTGTCCAGGTCTCTGGATGGCAGCGCAGTGTCCTGCATGTCAGCCACGAAGATGATGAGTGTGTATCCATCAGAGTTTCTTTGCTGTACAAAAGAACTAGGGGCAAAGATGTAGAGTATTGTTCTGGGGATGCTTTCCTTGGAGAGAGGTCTGAGCTTTGGCCCTAAATGTGGTTTCTCCTCTTCCTGACAGGAGCGTGATGGGATGCGAGCAATTCTGGAGTCGTACGACAGCGAGCTGACCCCTTCGGAGCACTCGCCCCAGCTGAACCGGCGCATGCGTGAGGCTGAGGAGATGGTGCAGAAGCTGCACGCTCATAACACTGAGCTGGAGGTAATGAAGAAGCATCATGCTCTAACCTCAGGGGTGATGGAGTTGAGACCTGTTAAGATTGAATTGCCCAGAGATGCGATCTGCTCTCACACAACTTCAGTTTGCAAAATTCAGACTTCAGGATGCCAGGCTCAGTAAGACCCACAAGTTCTTCTGCACCTGATGCTGGCAGAAGGCAGCAATAATCATCTTTGGGTGTGATGAGTGTGCTGTGCGTTAATCATGGCCACCCTGCTCAGCTGGAGTGACAGCCACTCCTGGCAGGGCTGTGTAAAGGGCTGGTGGGATGGTTCAGGGGTGATGGGGATGGCTCAGGGGTGGTGTCTCCTCTGTGGTCTAGTTGAAGTGATTCAGAGTCTTGCATATGCAGCAAGGCTTTTCAGTGTGCTTTACTCCAAAAGCTGAAGAAGTAAAGTACATGTCTGGTGTTAATTCTTCACTTCTTGGCATTGGGTCTTCAAAACCCAGAAACACCAGTTACTCTGAAGTGCTTTTCACTCTGTTTTCTTGAGGATAAACCATTCTTTCCAAAGACAGAGGTATTTCTGGAAAGAATTCTTGGATTATTTTTGATAATACATGATCTGCAAAGCACCTGTGGTGAGGTAAATATTACTTAGCCTGTGTTTGCTAAACAATTCCCCTCTCCTCTGTTGTCCTTAGTTGTCCATAGTGACGTGGGGCTTTATAGTCATGAGTTGAAATGTCTGAAACGTGTCTGTGATCTTAAAGCTTGGCAGTTTTATTACATAGGCTTTACAGTAGTCATAAGCATGGGAGTTTTCCTTTCTTTATGCCTAGTTCCACCATCATATAGATTTATAGAGGCCATAATTCAAATAGACTAAAACTTGTACAAATTGATGCTCCACAGGCTCATGCTTAAGCCATAGAGTGGATCCTCCCACTGTGCACACACCTCTTCATTGCTTCTGGCATCCTTAAATTGCTCTTTTCATGTGTTGGTAGATGGGGACTTAGGCACTACTGGCTCCAGTCGCCTCTACAGCAGAGCTTGCTAGTGGTGTAGATCAGTATTATAGATCCACTTAATCCCCATCTTGGAAAAGGAGTTTGGTGAATGTTTGGGCTGGTAACATCAGATGAAATGGAAATCTGTCTCAGTGTGTTTCTTTATGTTGCCTTCTGCCTGCCACATTGCTCGCCACCGGACAGAGTAGGATCAGACAGCGCTGACATGAAGTGATGGCTATTTCATCCTGTTCTCTGGGGTGTTCCCAGCAGTGGCTCTGGGCTGGTGGAGGGAAGATTTCCCCAATTGTTTCATTGAATAGGTCAGACATGCATGGTGTCTTTGGGCAATAGCAGATTATATTCTCTTCTTCAGGTGAAAGCTTGGAAGAGTGTGGGAACCAATTGCTACACCCCTCTATTTATAGGGAACAAACTCTAGGTTTGTTTTCATGGATATAGATAAATGACTACGTGGAAAATTTCAGAAAGGAGCTGTGTTCTCAGGAGATTTGGTTCATGTGATGTCAACATTTAAGCCTTTCAGAGACTTTTCTAGAAGCAGGATTCAAAGACCTGATATTCCCATTGTGAAGTAAAATTTTATGCATCACTTGATGTTGCTTGCCTTTCTGGCTGCAGTGGTGACTGCTGCATCCCTTCTATTGGGAAATTTTTTGGGAAAGCTTTTTGCTCTAGTAAAAATCTGGAAACTGGAAAGGGAAATAGTTATACAGGCAGGACTCCTTGTGCCTCATCATCAGGAGTAGCAGCTGTAATCAACTGCCTGTAGATCAAAGAACTGGTCGATGGCAGCTATTAATAACTTCTAACATAATGCTTTTTACCCACCCAGCTCTGCTGAGCCTCTGTACAAATTTTAGGACTGTTGACACCTGCATGACTCATCTCACAAACAGGAGACAGCAGGAATGAGGCACCTTGGAGCCCTGGTTGTTTCTGAGGGGTGCGAGAAACAGTCTCTGGTGGGGGAGGATGTAGTGAGGGAGGGAAGGAAAAAGAGAACTTTAGCCTGTTTAAGTCAGTATGGCAGAAGGGTTGGGGCATCCTGGGAGCCCCTGGTGTGGGTGGGCTTGACAGGGCAGCATACAACCAGCTGATGAAGCAGCACAGAACAGTGAGAAGAGCCTGTCTGTGAGCATTGTGCACGTGGCAGCACCAATGCGCACGACTGTTCCAATGAGATCCGTGTAAGGTCTGGGGAGGCTGCAGGAGGGAGCGTGGTGGAGCTGAGCTGAGGCCTGGCTGACACTGGTACTTCTTGCTAGGCTAAGTTGGTTGAAGTGTGGAAACCAGCAAGATCCCTGGTTATTAGGGATGTACCGCTGCAGGTAACCACAGTTATGCCCACTGAGGAGTGTGTGTAAGCCAGGAATGCTGTGTAGAGACACAGCCCGTGTGCCATCCCTGCATCTCTGCTAGGGAGGCTGCAGGTAACACCGTGGTCCAGAAACTTCTTGAGTTTAAAAAAGCCCTTTCTTTGAAGCCTCTAGGGCAAATGCATCAATGCATCCCCTTGCATTACGTTTTGTAGCTTCTACCTTTCTGCTTTGTTCCTAAACCTTAAAATTCACACAATGTGCTGTGTCTCTCCTGCCTCGCTGCTTTTATCACAGTTTGTTTTCCTTTTTTTTTTTTTCCCCACTACAGAGTACTTAATTTACCCAAATCTCTTGCTGTGCTCCCTAGCAGAGAGCCCTTTGATAGGTTTTTTCCTTCTTTCTTCTGGCTGCCCTAAGCTGTTACCAGCAGCCCCACCTCAGAAGAAGCCGCAGAGGGAAGAAGGGAGTTTCTTACCAGGGATTTTTCTGTACTCTGAAAATGGAGATTTTTCACATCCATTACAGCAGCTCTCTGTGAGGCAGGAAGTGCTCTGGTGAAGATGTAGTGATGGTGATAACACAGGAGGAAAGAGGAGGAAGCCACATGGGACTGGGAAGGTTTTTTTTTGGGCTGAGGCAGCAGCTTTTAACTTGTTAGGGAGATGAGGTCTCTGGTAAGTCCTTTGCTTGATTTATAAATGGTGGTGGGAAGCCATTTAAAATAACACAGGGAACAAGAAGGGCATGTGTAAGCCCTGGAGGGTTGTATGTGAGTAGTTTATTGATGTGTGCTGGGAGGATGGAGTTAGGAGATATGCTGTGGAGTTGTGTCTGACTCCCTTCGTCCCCAGCCCTTGCTGGGCAGGACAGCTGCTGGGGCTGCTGCTGCATCTCCATCACAGACACCACCTTTCCAGAAACTGAAGAGTGGGATGATGCTTTCATCCAATACCACCAGCATCACCCTGTAAGAACCAGTCATCTCAGACCCTGCTGGGGCAGGGGACTGGAAGATAAAGAAAGGCTGCTGGGGAGCTTGTTAAATCCCCTTCATTGAGGACTGATGAGAAAAGCTCTGATGCATGGATTAGTCTGCTCTGGGACTGAAAATGGTGGCTGTATCCTCCTCAGGACTGCCTTTCCCCAGCCTGCCCCCCATCCACACCACTGATCTGGCTGAGAGGTTCAGGGAAGAACTTTAGGGAGCGCTGAATGTAAAGCAGAGGCGAGATGCACAGAAAAATGCCATCTGAAGTGGTGGCTGGAAAGCAGGCAGGCTGTGTCAGCCTATTGCACGTGGTTAATGAAGTGTCACTCACCATCTCTTTAAAAGTGTGTTTTGGAACTGAAGAAGGAATGAGTTTGTCCCTGGCCAGCTTGCTGTAAATACTTAAACAGAATCGTAGCCATATTCGTATCACAGCATGAAGTTTTGTTTTGATACTGGTGTGTGTCATTATTCTTTTGATACTGGTGTTATTAAGAGTTTTCTTGCCAATCTTGGCAAACCTTTACTGCCTTCACTCTCATCCCTTCTAATTTCAAGGTAAATATGGAAAATCATGACTATTCCCTGCATGCAGCATGGAAAAAGCTCTGATGTGGAGTTTAGTGCTTGAAAAGTTAAATCCAGCTGCACAAAAGAGAAACCATCATAAATATAACTCCATTAATAGCGATTTTATTACAACACACTTGGCTCCATATGAAACTTTAATGAAGAGAGATTTGCAAGGAAGACTCACGCTGACACCTTCAATGGTCTACAGCATTTGTTACATTGAGAGATTTACACTGTCTGCAAGCACCATATGTACTCTAATCAGTTAATTATGAGTCTGACAGTTTTGGCACATGAAATACCATATGTTCTGTGGGTTTGTTCCACTGTGGACATTACCAGTGACCTCAAAACTCATTGACCAAATCTTGTCACCTTATCTGCCCCTGATAACTGCAGCGCATCTGCTGGCACCGCCGATTCTTGTGGTGATAGTCACAAATGGGCTCCTTGCAGAGGGAGTTACTTAGCAGTCACCCTGGTGTTTTAAAGTGCTTAAAATTTATGTGTGGATGCAATAAAATGTTTATCTGAGCAGTTAACAGTTCCTCCTTGTCTCTCACCCAGCTTCCCCCATCAGTGCTTTTCCACATTTTTACCTTCTGGTTTTTTTCCTCCCTTTGATCTGCACTTCATGTTTATCTTGCTTTATCCCTCCTCTGCTGAATTTCCTCTCCCCCTCAAAGGTAAATTACTGCTTTACGTAGCAGAAGGGCTTTCTGTGATGATGGGAACTTCACAGAGAAATTTCTTCCCATCTGTGCAAGGTATGGAAGAGTTTAGGTTTAATTTTTTCAGATTTCTCCTGCCTTTCTCTACCTCTCTGCTGCCATTCAACCTTTGTGCACTGGTTTTTTTTTTCCTCAGTGACAAGTGTAAGAAGCAGTGAGAAGATTACTCTTCTCCCTTTGGGTGTCCGTAAGGAGCAAATTCAAGTCACTAGAGCTTTCCTGCCACTCCAGAATGGCATATGTTTCACTTGCCCAGACTTCTGCTGTCATTGTAGCATCTTATCTGTGACTCATGTGGGAGAAAACAGGCGCTCTCTGGAGATGATGCTAATGTGCTCCATGCATCAGCTCCCACTGATTGCTGAAGCAGTCACAGGGCTGGACATCATCTTCTGACAAAGCAAACACCTTGTTGAAATAGCATTTTGAACCCAGACTCTTTGGCATCTCTTGGCAGACTCGAGCCTTCCCAAGAACCACTGCAGCCCTGTGTGTTGCTTTGCTTTCCTAAAGGAGAGCAGGTCAGGCTCAGTTTCCTCCAGCAGTCCAGCAAAATGGATTATCTTGGGTTCTCTCTTCTTTCACACGTTTCATCTTCCTTCAGACCCCGGTAACCTTGTCAAGTCAGGGAGCCATTAGTTTCCTCCCCTTCCTTTTACACCTGCCAGTGGCTGTGTTTTGGGAGAACACCTTGCAAATAACCCTCACATCAGCGAGGAAGTCAAGTCATGGAGGGACTTAATGATTTGTTAAAGGTGTCAGTCCCTGCTCGGAGGAAGAAGAGTGCCTCTTAAAACTGGTTGATGCTGCAGCAGAGCCTGTCTCTGCGTAGCAGAGAGTTTCTGTTTGATCAAACCAGATTTTAACACTCAATTCCTTTTTTTTTTTTCCTTTTTGGAGGAGATTCCCTATTTTGGATCTGTCCTGTAAGTTAGTAATTGATCCGGAGAAGCAGTCTGTCTGTGCTGCTGCTTTATACCAGAGTCACTGTGCACAAACCTGCATTGTTTTCACTACAGGTAGATCTTTACAGCTATTTTTAGAGTGTGGATGCTCTGACAGTTTAAGAATGGCTCTAACTCAGCAGCTCCTGGGACCACAGCTAACAGCAAGCAAGCCTCCATCACTCTCAAGAAATGAGAATGTCCTGGCACCGACTCGCATAAAGTAAATTAAGTAATTAATGCAATATCTGTATTTCTAGCCTATGATAAGCTGCTTTATAGTCAAACCCCAGTTGCAGAACAACGGGCAGCCATAAGGACCCTTTCGCTGCTCTTGGCTGCATTTTGAAGTAGGCTGTTGAAGTGCCCAGGACAGAAAAGCATTTTCCATTTGCTGTTCTCTTGTGCTTCGAGTGTGGTTAGAACAAGGGGAGACATTGTTATTGCCATCACCTCTCACTGAAAGTCATGCTCCTGATGGAGATGCAGCCCGTGGCACGCTGCTGCCAGCTCTCTTCATGACTAGGGCATGTCTCAACTCTCTAAATGTAAAACTTTCTATCAGCAGTGGTAGCAACACAGGGACATTAAGATGGACTCTGCTGTCAGAAGTGTTTCAGTCTGCAGGGAGTGTACCTAGGTGAGACCATGCTGATACCATCAACCTGTTGTCCAGGTGTGATGCTCAGAGTGTGTGTGGATGTTCCTGTACTCGGCCTCTGAAAGATCTCACTTCAGCCCCAAGCAGGTTGATAGGTGCCAGCCACAAAAAGATTTCTCCACCCCCCCAAACTACATTTCTCTAACAGTATTCTTGGTATTCCCAATTCTCTTGGTATTCTCAGCCTCTTGTCAATGGTCTGTGGGGACAGGACAAGGGGTGATGGCCTCAATTTGGAGCACAGGAAGTTCCACACCAATATGCAGAAGAACTTCTTCACTGTGAGGGTGAGGGAGCCCTGGGACAAGCTGCCCAGGGGGGTGTGGAGTCTCCTTCTCTGGAGATATTCCAGACCTGTCTGGACACCAATCTGTGTGACCTGTCCTAGGGACCCTGCTTTGGCAGGGGGGTTGGACCTGATGATCTCTTGACGTCCCTTCCAACCCCTACAATTCTGTGATTCTGAATGTTCCTGTACTTGGCCTCTGAAAGATCTCACTTCAGCCCCAAGCAGGTTGATAGGTGCCAGCAACAAAATATTTCTCCACACCCCCCCCAAACTACATTTCTCTGACAGTACTCTTGGACTGAACAAATTCTCCTGTAGCCTCTACTGGTGATGGTATGAATCTCCCAGCACAAACAAGGCTTGACCTAGGGAATTGGGATTAACTTCAGATGTACCTGGCTGTAGGAGACAAGAAACAGACAAGCTGGGTCGAAACTCCTGGAGAAGATTTAAAATTGGGTTCTTCCTTAGTGGTGTTTTGGGAAAAGAAGATAACTGTTGTGTGGTTGTGAGTCATGTTGACCACAGTAGAACAAGGGAGAGCATTTCCTATGGTGTTTAAAGCACTTCACACTGGAAAGATTGCATGCCTAGAGATACAGGCTTTGTAATTAGATGCCTTTAGGTGGCAGAGGAAGCAAGAATCCCTGTGGAATGGGAGCAGTGGCCCTGTTCCCAGCAAACTGCAGCAAAGGTATTGCATGAAAGAGCTGGTTTTGTGCAGTGTGGTGGGTATCACCTCCTGCTGAGAGTGTGCAGCTGTGGGAGCAGGGGGCTGAAATCGGGTATTGTGCCAGTAACATCTCTTCCTGCACAGGTGGAAGACAGAGGGGGGGAAAAAGGCAAGTTAAGCATCTTTTGGGAATGGGGTTAGGAAGAGGTACCACTCAGCTTTTCAGCAGGAAGGCTTTGGAAGTGCAGAAGAACGTTCCTGTTGGTCTCCATCACCTGCTGTTGGAGGGCAGGCAGTGTGGAGGGAAGGGCTGGGAGTCTGCAGAGGCTGCTGCGCAGGTTTCCAGTGCCACTCTCCACACAATTATAGAATTGGGGGGTTGTTGGTTGGTTTTGCTTGGTTTTTTTAATGTGATGTTAGAGAAGCATCCAACAACAAGGACAAACAGCATTCTACACTTAATTCAGAGATTTAACTTCTTTGAATCTCTTCCAAGCTAGAAAGCTTGGTGATTTTACGTACCACTGGTTGCATTCACTACAGCCCATCTCACTGCTGGGCATGCCTGGTAGCAGGGTTTGTCATTGGGGGCACTGCAGTGATCCTTGGGTGGGAATGATCAAAGCTTCCCAACAGGAACCAGGATATGTGGTCTCTCTGTGGAGCAGGGGGAAGGGATCCCGTTGGAGACAGTGCCACGTCCTCTGGAGCACTTCCAGCCCCAGATTCCTGATGTGTGTGGTACGTGTTCATGTGGCTCACCACCTGCTGAATATCTTGGTGTCTGGCTTATTAGGAATGGGGAAAATTGGGCAGCCCTGGCCATCCTCTCTCCAAACTAAAAATGGTGTTCATGGGGTGTTCTATTTCCAGAGGTGCTCTCAGACCGTAGGCCTCTGCAGAGATGTAAGGTTGATGTTAAATGTCTCCTCATCATTAATTATACTACTCAGGAATATTCTTGCATTGGTGAAAGCTTTAACAGCCTCTGAAACCAACTAGTTCTGGGGGAGAAAGGAGGTAAATGTCTTGTGGGAAAAAGTGAAAGCTGAGACTGATCATCAGGGTAATGTTTTATGTGGAAAATGCCACAGAAATTTTAGCTGTTCCCTAACTCTGTGTTATATTAATGACATTAAATAGTGCTTGTCTGGGCATCTTTAAGAGATGTTCTGAACTTGTTGAGATTTGTTGATTTTTATAATGATTGGATTTGAATTCTGCAATTTATAGTGCTTAATTTCAGAATAATTACATAATCTCTGCATAATTTAAGATTTAAACTATGTATCTCTAAGTGTTTTCGTGTCATCTTTTAATTCATGATGATGGTCTCCTGTAAGAAAGAGGAATTAATATTTTTAATGGTTATTTTCTATTTAAAAACATGTTGTAAAGATTCCAGAGATTTCCTGTCCTGCATGGCCTCCATACAGGCTTATTACCTGGCTCAACATGTTTCTGTGGGCTCCAGGTTAATGGGATTTCAGCAAAACTCTGGAGCAAATGGCTACTAATGCATAAACAGAAGGAGCCCTTTGAGAAAACACCAACTCAAGGTTGTTCCCATGCTCCTGTAGATCTGAACTTTGCGACCTGCAAAATATGTGTACTATAAGACCTGCTTTAATATGTGTAATACTTTGGTGATTGTGGCAATTAGAATAACCATAGTTGCTGCCTTGGTTTTCTTTTTGAAGCCCATTGATTCCTTATTTTGGCCTTAATTACCAGTAGTAGAAGAGGGGTTTCTTCAGGGAACTAATTAGTCTAAGCAGCCTGGTTAAGTGTAGTACTTGAGCACAGTTGGTTGAATGGTGCCTAAATGAAAGACCCAACTGCAGTTGTTTTATTTCAGAAGATCCAGAATGATTCACCCTTAATACTTCTCCATAGTCGGGCACTTTGTTTGGTCACACACGTTCACCCTCTCGTAGGCTGCAGTATCTCTCTGCCTTCCAGCCTCAGAGCACACAGAGGGAAATAAACCCCTATCTCAGCTGCCACCACTTTTGATCCCTCTGAACAGAGGTTGTGGAGTCTCCTCTGGAGATATTCAAGACCCGTCTGGACGCCTATCTGTGCAATATGAGCTAGGGACCCTGCTTTGGCAGGGGGGTTGGATCCAATGATCTCTCGAGGTCCCTTGCAACCCCTATGATTCTGTGATCTCCATTTCCCCACTTTGGTGTCACATTAAGGCCACAAATTAGAGCCTGGCAGCAGCGAGAGTCCTAACTTAAACAGAATTTAAAGGAAGGTGGCTAGAATCCCCTCTTTATTTTCCTCTTTTTCACTTAAATGTGACTTGCCTGCTAATTTTGGGGAAAAGCTAGGAAGAGAATGAGGGTAAAAAGCTGGCTGATAGCAGGTTTTCACCAAGCTGTGAATAAAAACTAAGCCATTGATATAGATCTCCTCTGTTCAGGGGTGGTCTGAGTAAATTGGAAGGAACAATTCCGTTTTCTCAGAGGCTTTGCAATTTATCTATTTGCTTTAATCAGTGTTAATGTCAAATGTGCTTTGATTGTGCTAAAAGCTTTTCACCAAAACAAACTGGAAGTCCTCTAAGTTTTGGAATAAACCACAGCTTTCTTGTAATGCAGCTTGTAATGCTTTCTGTTTGCATTTACTTTGTGCTGTTTAATAAAGCAGGCAGTCCTGCTGAGCGGGACACGTGCCGTGAGTCCAGCTGTGGGTCAGTGACACAGAGAAGAAAGGCATGGAGCGTGGAGTTGACATATTGAACTGATTTATGCTTTCAGTTTGTTTAAACAGCTCTAAGGTCCGTAGCTTTCATAGATGGCTGTTCAAATTTCACTTCCATTCAAGACCTCATTAAAACCAGAGCTGATTTCTGGGTTAAAGCATTGATTTTTATCTATTCCGTGGTCCTGCCTGCGTTCCACCCGTCGGAGTTCCAAAAATGGGTCCTCATAACACCAACTTGACTTCCCTTTGGGAAATTGTAGAAACAGCTTGTTTTCCATTGGAAAGCTGATTCCTGGAAGAGTTACTAAACTGAAATATTCTCAGTCGTTAAAGGAAGTCAACAAGAGCCCTAAAAGATTACACATTACACTCTTATTAGTATATAAAGCCCAGTGAAATGTTCAGTAGCTATGAATGTGAACGGAGGAATTATTTTGCCGAGGTTATTTTAGGTAGAGTATCTTGTGTGATGGGAGAGGATGCTAAGGCTTCTTTGTGTAAAGACCGCCACATACATTGTTATGTACACAAATGATGAATGATTGTATCAGTATTAATTTAAGGGAGCATCTCTCAAGAGCCCACAGACCCAGTTTTTCTTCCTCAGGGCTGTGTGGTGCAGTTGGGAACTGGCCTGATGGTAGAGACCATGAGCCAGTGACTGTTATGTAGCAGATACTATTGCTAAGCTAGCTGTTACCACCCCTGCCTTCAGCAATTATATTCTGACTATTCTTAATTGTGTTAACAGTTCATTCAGATACAGTGTTCTTCGCTTTCTAATCATCTAGTTTATTCCCTTTTATAAATCATTTCAGGACAGATCAGTTTCCTGACTCGATTTCTCAATTATTCAAATAAAATATGTGCTCCTTTGACATCTGGGGATCTTGTTACACCTACCAAGACAAGGCTGCTGGTTTCTGAAGCATTCTGTGACCTGCTGTATGGAGAAACATTGGGACAGTTAGGAGTGATGCCTGCGTGACTGGTGCCAAACACGCATTTTTTTAAGGGGAGACCTAATTGGTGTTTATAAATATCTTAAGCATGGGGTGCAGGGGGAATTGGCCAGCCCCTTTTCAGTGGTTAGTAGAGACAGGACAAAGGGCAATGGCTGCAAATTAGAACACAGGAAGTTCTGCACCAACATGCGGAGGAACTTTTTCACAGTGAGGGTGAGTGAGCCCAGGGACAGGCTGCCCAGGGAGGTGGTGGAATCTCCTTCTCTGGAGACATTCAAGACCCGTCTGGATGACGACCTGTGCAATATGAGCTGGGGAGCTGCTTTGGCAGGGGGGTTGGACCTGATGATCTCTTGATGTCCCTTCCAACCCCTACAATTCTGTGATTCTGTGATTTCTCTAGGTGGGAACAGTGATTAAACCATCTTTGCTGTGCGTGCGGGTAGGAAAGGGGAAGGTGTCCTGCTTTTGACTAGAAGGGTACCTGCTTGCAGCGTACCCCTCTCCTTGTTCCAGGAGCCTCGGCTGAAGGTACCTGGTTTTGTGTCGTTGCCCTTCCAACTAGGTGGAGGTGGCTGTGTCGGCGCCGTTTGCTCAACGATCATCTGAGTGTACTTAATTGTATCTCAGCTGCGGCGCGGCGGCACGCGGAGCTGCTGAAAAGAGAGTTGTTAGCGTTATGTATGGTATTTATTTAGAGTCGCTCATTGCGCTTGGCAGCGGCTGCCTGGGGGCTTGTGATGAGCGCAGAGCTACCTATGCAGATGTATGTAATTCCTGGGACTGTTTATAACAGTATAAAATGCATGATTAGTCTTAAATTCTTTCAACATCCGTGATACCAAACCTATCCAAGCTTGTTTGAAAGTGGCAGTTATTTTTTTTAACGTTTGTTGTTACTCCAGAAAGCCCAATGTAAATACACATGTGTGTACATACAGTACATATGTGTTCCCAGAGCATGTTCAGGACAATGTAGCTAAAGGACTCTAGATGACTGACTTTATGCTCTTAAAATAACCTAGTGTCCCAGGCTAATCCTCCAGGCTTTTACTGCTTTGCTGTTTACGTACATTTCTGAAGGCAGCAGGTGAGACCGGCACAGCTCTATAGAGAAATGACATTTATCTTCACTGTGTGGCATGACCTTACTGTTCATATGCGGTGTTTCCTCTCAAGATAACAAGCACCTTTTTATTTAGGGCAGGCAAAACCTGAATTCATTGTATCTGGTATCCCCAGCCCACCAATGCTTTAGTCATTACAGTAATTATCGCGGATGCTGGTTTCTGTTGTATTCCACTTGCTCTTTGGGTTCCGCTTTTGTTTCTGAACAGTGAAGGGGATTGAGAGTGGGAAGAGGTCATGCTTGAGTCTTCCCAAACATCTGGGAGCTGCTGCACGGTGCACATAGAGCCATTCCTACAGTGAATGGGGAGTTTATGTACCCTTACTGTGCAACCTCTTCCACAGAGAGAACATTGCCATTTGGCATGCGCCAGCCTAGCATGGACAAGGAGCTGGTGTTGCCTTGAGGTCAGCTGCTTTTAGGCAAAGGTGAATCACAGAATGCTTTGGGTTGGAAGGGGCCTCAAGGATCATTTAGTTCCAAACCCCCTGCCAGGGGCAGGGACGCCCTCGCTAGACCAGGTTGCCCAAAGCACCATCCAACCTGGTCTTAAATGCCTCCAGGGACAGGGCTTTCACAACCTCTCCAGGCAATCTGTTCCAGTGCCTCATTACCCTCAAAGTGAAGAATTTCTTTCTAATGTTTAACCTAACCCTGCCCTCTTTCAGCTTGAAGCCATTCCCCTTGCCCTATCCCTGCACTCCCTGGTGAACAGCCCTTCTCCCACTTTTCTGTAGGACCCCTGTAAGTATTGGTATGCCACCAGTCGGTCACCTCAGAGCCTTCTCTTCTTCAGGCTGAACAAGCCCAACTCTCTCAGCCTGTCTTCACAGGGGAGGTGCTCCAGCCCCTGATCATCTTTGTGGCCTTCTCTGGACTCACTCCAACAGCTCTACGTCTTTCCTGTACTGGGGACCCCAGAGCTGGACACAGTAATCCCTGTGGGGTTTCAGGAGAGCAGAAGGGCAGAATCCCCTCCCTCGACCAGCTTCTCACACTGCTCTTGGTGGAGCCCAGGACACGTTTGGCCTTCTGAGCTGTCAGTGCACACTGCCAGCTCATGTTGAGCTTGTCAGTCAGCACCCCCAAGTCCTTCTCCTCAGGGCTGCTCTCCATCCCTTCTCCTCCCAGCCTGGAGTTGCACTTGGGATCTTCATAGCTGTTTCCCTGCTCAGTTAAGAAGTAAAAAAAAAATTAGGCATGAACAGAAAATTGTTCACAATTTTGACTTGCAAATATTTACAGAAGGGAGCTGTCTGTCGTGCTTCATGTCTCCTCACCCCAGCTCTGCCACTTGATTTAATTTTGCCTGTGTGTACTCACCACATCCCTTGTAATGCCCATCCACCAGCCAAGCCTGTACATGCCTCTGCAAGAGAGCTCCCAGCCTCAGAGCATCCCATGCTGTGCGATGGAGGAGCAATTCAATACATCTTGTACCTTTGTGGCGGGAGCTAATAACTGAGATTAGCTTGGCATCCGTTCTGACTCCTTTCCTTTCCTTGCCAAATGGAGATCTTTTCTGTTTCTGTAGCACGGCTTTGCTAGACAGGCATTCAGGTGCGAGGAGACGCAGAGGTTCCTAATGGGACCATCAAGCTGTTTCACCTTTTGCCTTGTCAGGCTGCATTTGCTGGAGCGAGAAGCGATTCCGAGTTGCTGGATTGCTTTCCTGAAATGAGTTGCAGGGAAGATAAACACTTGCTTCTCAAAAATATCAGCCTGTCTGGCATCTTCCATGGCAGTCTCAGCAGAAGGGCCAAGGAGTGAATGGACCATGTCTAAGATAAAATTGCTGTGCTCCCTCTGGAGTTAATCTTTTTAGCCCCAAATTGAGAAGCGCTGATGGGGCAACGTAAGGAAATGGGAACTTCTGTTTCTTGGCTCTGGCTATTTTATGGATAAACACAGGATTTCAGCCCCAGATTGATGAACCCTGCACTTTGTCCCACAGTAACTCTCCCACAAGTTTTTACAATGAAAATTAAACCTGGGGTTGGCAGATACAGAATACTTATCCCGCTCAGGTTATGCAAGGGTGGTTTGTTTACTTGTTCTGTTCCTGTCGCTGCAGTTGTTTTGGTGGGTTTTTCTTTTAAGTAAGGGAAGACACAAACAGATGGAGTTTAAAAGTTTGTATTACAGGCCATTTCAATTGCCTTCTCCTCCCTAAAGGAGCAAATTTTGAGGAAGCTGTAGATCTGTGCAGTGCTACCATGGGATAAGCCTCTGTTCCCACAAAGGAGAAGGCTTCGAGTTGGTCCTGGGCTGCTCACTGGACAAGATCTGCTGAACTTCTCCATGTACTGGAGCAGCGAAGGACCTTAAAGCTAGTCAAACTCCTTGGAAAGAGAAACCAGAAGGTTTTCTGCTCTTTAGATTCTGAGAGTCTCCTTCAGGCTTGAAAGAATGAGCATAGGATTAAGAGGAGTAATTAAAAAGGACGATTAAGTTGGCTGCTTTGATGAATGCCAGAAAGCTGGAGGCTGAGGATGTTGTGGGCAGTCAGACTAGCAATGGGAGAGAGGAGGGGTGGGAGCAGGCAGGTTGAAGCAGGAGCTGTGAATTATTATGAGAAACAGTTACTCCATGTTACAAAATGGAGTTCATTAGAAATTTTCCTGCACGCGCTTTCCAGAAACTGGATCCTCTCTGGGAATGACCCAGATCCCCCCAGCTCTGTTGTTCATTGACCTGAGTGTTTTCATTTTTGTTATGATGTGGATGGGTGCTGAGCTTCAATGGGCTTGGGTCCACTCCTGTTATGGATGACTCTTACCACAAGACAGCTTCATGAACACTTCCAGTGCTTCAGTGACTGTGCTTATTGTATGTTGAATCTGATACGTAGAGAAGACTAGAAATTAGTCCGAGATGTCTCACAGGAGGTTGGGTTTTCAGAGAAGACTACTGATAACATAAAAGCCTTCTTCATCTTGTGGGGATCTTCTGAGCATCCTCAGTCTTGTCACAAGTATGTTTTTCCTCTGTACTCATGGTTTCAGAAAGCAGTTCAATCATAAGGTCGAGCCCGAGCGCTGTTTCTGAAGGAACTCCACCAAAGTCAGCATCATGGTTGAGTGTCATGTTTTCCATGGGATGGATGCTGCCCTGGTTGCCTCTTGGTCTCTCTGGTGTGCCTTCTCCCTTATCCTTCAGTCCTCAGGGAAAACAAGAGCCAAACCATATTTCTGCCCTTCATAAGTTTGAACACCTTCATGTCTTTATCCCTCCTTCCCACACCCTGTTATTATCTGGTTCTTTATATTTTTACCACGTTTCCTCTATCTCATTCCCCACCTCCTTCCCAACAAACAAGTAAGCAATAACAAGAGAAAACAAACAAAAAAATATCTTGCTGCTGGTTCCTCCAAGTGCTTCCTTTGTTGCCTATTTATAGATTATTCATTTAAACTGTGGTGGCAGTCAGTTAGAAACGTGGTGAATCCTTCTTTCAAGAGTGTGCCAAGAGAGGATCTCTTTAGTTTGTTTGCCTTTTCTTTATGATTTTTGCTGGAGCCTCTGTGCTGTGAGGAAATTCCAGGGGGATTTGTTTAATTTAAATAAATTCTCAAATAAAAGTAGAAGAGTTTTGCTCCTCTTCAAGGAAGTTAGAGGAGCATGACCGTGGTGTGCAGGGATGTTTGATTTCAGTTGAGGGTGTTAAAAATTACATGATTTCTTTGCTTCCAGTTGTCATCTTGATGGATTTCTTTACTTTTTCAGTGTAAAGACTATCTTTGGACAGAAGTAGCATTGACCTCCCCAACCCACCTAAGGCAAATTCTGGCTCTGAATCTTGTTCTGTTAGTGGAAAAGCGATGAGGCACAACATTAGAATTGTAAATCACTGCAGGCTCTGTGGTGTTGCAAAGGCCATGTGAATGTTGTGCCTTGGTTTCACTTTTTGTTGAGCAGGGTTGGTGCTGACCACCCCACGGTTCCTTGTGGGAAATCAGAGAGGTGGGCAGATTATACTGGCACATCCCAAATGTGAGTTGTGGGTGAGACACAAGTACAGCACAGGTGAGGTGTTGCATGAGATGTTATGTTCGTAAACTTGACTGGGCTTTTGCTGGCTCCATGGGACGTGCTGGAGTGTTGCCAGGGCTTTGAACTGCAGCTTGTCTGCAGGGAGGATGGAAGTCACTCGTGGGTGTGGAAACTGGAAATCACAGAGTCACAGAACATTAGAAGCTGGAAGGAACCTCGAAAGCTCATTCAGTCCAACCCCCTGCCAGAGCAGGATCACCCAGACTAAATCACAAAGGAACACATCCAGGTACACTTGAATGTTTCCAGATGAGGAGACTTCACAACCTCTCTGGACTATGGGCAGCGTTCTCCTGCAAGGGCAGGAGCTCTTTGTGGATAGGTAGATGTTAGGAAAAGATTCTGTGCCATTTGTTTTTTAATGTTGCACGACTGGTACAGACTGGAAAGGTTTTTTGCTTTTCCCAAAATCAAATACGGTTTTAAACAAGGTCTCTGCATTTCCCAGAACCTCTGCACAATGGCTTTAGCAGCCAGCAGCTAGAGAGTGTGGGGGCTTGGGGAGTGACCCTTTTTTCTTCCCTCCTTACTGTTCTTTGGTTTTATGCCAAGATACCCTGGCATGACACCCAGGGCCAGGCAGAGTCCTCTTGTGGGGACTGACCCAGAGACCAGGTATAAAATTCCAAGAGGAATCCCTGCTTGACCTCCAGTGGGAATATACCTTCTGTGTCAGAGAGGAGAGTCTCTCTGCTAAACTTGCCTTGCTTGCAGTGCTGTATGGATGCTACAAGAAAACGAAGACAGAGGATGAAGGAGGAGAATTGTCCTGTTTGTGTTCTCATCTCACCTCCCCTGACAGAGCCTGAGTCTTTGCTCTGTACCCTCTGTGGTCAGTCGCATTCAGAGCAGCCGTGGGCGCAGATCAGCTGTGCTTAGCACACTGTGACATTTGGAAATCCTTGTCTGGAAGGGGAATTGAGCGATGAGCTTCTGCTAATTACAAGGGCTATGTTTAAAATATAATGTTTGCTTTATTGAGCAAAATCCCAACTACGCACCCAGACTAGAGACTGGAAATACTCTGGCAGCAGAGGAGACAGGTCCTCAGCAAACACCTTTCCAGGGCGGCAGCAAGGGTAATCCAAGCATCGCTTCGTCAGAGCAAACATTGCACAGTCTTGTCTGGGGGTGATTGTTGTTACCTAGCAACTTCTGAGAGTGTTGGAGATCTGTTGGAGACCCTCCGAGGGTTAGGCACTTTACCCACTGTTCTGCTGGATGCCAAAAATATGCTGGCTGTAATTTTGCAAGCCAAGGGTAGTGCTGGCTTCAACCCCTCCTTGACCTTTATTTTAGCTAGCACAACCTTTGCAGAGAACCCAAACCCAATTAAAATTAACCCAAAAGAAAAGGAAGTTTGATTTAAACCTGGATGTCTGCTTCCCCGATGGTGCTGGCTGGCTGGCTCGCAACTGTCACATTGGCAAGTGTGCCCACAGGCCTGAGGGCTCCTGTTGGGAGTGTGTTTGTGGGGACAGCAGTGAGATATAGTTAGGGACGGGGCTCACAGCACACACATGCCATTAAAGACATCTTTTGTGAGCTATCACTGCACAGCACCAGCTGCCAAACAGCCTTGGGCAGTGTCGAGGAAGGTACAGCCATTGAGTGCTCAGGGGTGCCGAGGTCAGCACGAGTCGTTCAGTAACCCTCTTTTAAGAGTTAGAAAGGTTAATCAAAGCGAGTGCTGTATTAGGGAACTTGTATTAAAGCTACAGCTGTGCTTCTGCTTTAGCTTCTGATATTCTTTGTTTCATCCAGCTGTGGGTCTGCTGGCTGGGGTCTCATCCTTTTCCCCACCACTGCTCCCACTTGGGGCAGAGGCTCTCCATCCGTACCTCTCTCACCCCAGTTTCCATTCAGATTCTGGCTCTCCTGGAAAGCTTCTTTTCAGTCCTAACCAAATATTAGTGCTTCTCTCCGAAGACGCTGGCCATCCACTTGTGTCTTCAGAAGCATTGCCCCCCCTTAGGGGTGTAGAAACCTCTCCTTGGCAGGCAAGGATATTTTCCCAGTATTCAACTGTCAGCCTGCTGAAAGGAAAATGTTGCTTTATGGTTGGTAGACTGACAATAACTCTTTATACCTTTTTAATTTAAAGTGACACCCTCACAGAAATCATTAGAACAGTACTGTATGCAAACACGGTGCCTGGTTCCAGAGCAGATAGGAGATGACAGTGAATTGGGGTGAGTACCCTTATTCTTGACTTTGAGAAGTGTGGTGACGATGAATCACTCCTGGTGATGAGATGCAGCAGTGCTGAGTCATCGGGCTGAAATTAGAAGGGCTTTTTTAGGTAGAGATGTAATTCCACCATTTTTTTTCCTGATGAATGGATAAGAGTGAACATTTTTGTTGGCTAATTTACAGACTTTATCAACTAAATATTGTTTCTTTCCCTCTAGCTATCAAACCTAGTCGGAGGCAACTGACAGGGAGAAGACCTAGATCCAGGGAGGTGGTAGTGGAAAAACTCTGTAGGAGTAGCAGGGAAGTTCATGATTTGGTAAAGTTTCTGAGTGTCATGTTGCCACTACTTTTAGTTCTTGAGATGCCACTTTTGTGGGTTTGATTAGTGCTAATGTTTCACAGAATCATAGCATCACTAGGTTGGAAAAGACCTTGAAGATCATCGAGTCCAACTGTACCTGTCCTCTACTAAACCATATTCCTGAGCACCTCATCTTCCCCTGTGTTAAACACATCCAGGGTCGGTGACTCAGCCCCCTCCCTGGGCAGGTCCTGACAACCTGCCGGCCCCCCCCCCCCCCCCCCAAAAAAAAAATTGCTGGAGTCAAAAATTTGCCAGAAAATTAAACAAATGCACAAACATTTTCTCCCCCTTTCCCTAACCAGCTTTGTTATTGCCTCTAATAGCAAAGGATTCTGTTCCCATTAGCTGCTGTGGCTTCTGCCTCCCAGTTCAAGAAGAGTTAACTCAACCTGGAGAAAAATCGTGCTCACCAGATCTCAGGCTTACTGGTAGTACCAGTTTCCAGAACAAATAGTGAGATTCTGAGAGGTGCTACATATGTTTCAGAATCCTGTCCTAAGATTTGATCACAGCAGAGCAAAGTTAATTCTCTTTAGTGTCCTCCAAATGATATGTATTCCTTTCCCTTTTTTTCTTGTTTCCCTGGGGAATGAGCCTGATACTCCTAATGTTTTTTTAGTTGCACTAATATATTAATAATCTGGCTTACCCCTGGCGTGACACTTGTGGTCATCCCTCAGTGGACAGATTTTCTGCTGGGTTCTCTTTCTGCTGTTGGGTTAACATCTTGCTGGGGAGCAGCAAAAAGAAGAGGGACCTCCTTGCTACAGCTGCACACTCAGCTGCTTTTCAGAGGTAGGAATATTTCTGAGCCCACAAAGAGAACATTAGTGGCAGAGGCTTCTCTGATGGCTCTTACAGAGATAGGGAATGACTCCTTTGGAGAGTCCATCAGCAGCCAGCAGTCACTCGTGTGTGTCCAGGAGATGCTGTACTGGCCAACTGCATAATGCTCGCAGCAATAGGCTTGGCAGAGCTTCATCACTCAGGCTGCCCTTTGCTGTTGAGGAAGCAGTTGCAAACTCACATTTTTTTTGTTTGGCAATGTATTCCCTCCCCAGGGGCTGCAGCACCGTTTGATTAGGATGGAGGGAAGGAGACCTATCGCCAAAGTGTATTATTCCCAGCAGAGCCCTGCTAATCTGCTCCCTGTGCTCCGTCTTAGCAAGGTGCTGAATGAAAACATCAGCTGTGCTGTTGCCCTCCACTCTTGCCTCAACCTTGTCTGCAGCTCAGAGAGTAAAACAACAAATGCTTGCTCTTGTTTTGAGATTTTTTTGCAAATCTGATGCTTTTTTGTCACACCAAAAATTTGGTAACATCCAAGCCCCTTATTTTCCTACCTACCTGCTTGCTTTGTGTCTCAGTCTGGTGTAAGGCAGCCCAGTCTCCAGGGACCCATCTATCCCCAAATATAATTTGCTTGGGTACCGTGTTCCTTACCTGACAGCATCCACCTGGGAGATTGTGAGCAGTGTTGATGGAATAGATTTTGAGAAGTTCCAAATCTTTCTCCAAGTTTTACATTTTATTGCAGTGGTGAAGGTCACCTTTGCTTTGAGGATCAGGGAGATTAGGTTACTGCCACCTCTGAAGGCAGAGATGCTCGAGTTCTCCATTAATATGGTTCTTAATCCTTTTACTGCCTGAGTGGTGTGGCCCATCGGGTGCATTTGGTGTCAATAGTGGCACCTTGTGCTTGGAGATTACCTTCAGTCACATATTTTTGGATGGTTTTACAGAGGGAATATTACTTTACCTGTTTTGCCTCTCTAATGTAGTTTGAGAGAATTTCATATGATGCCCAGGTGTCTCAGCAGTTGTTAGGCAGAGTGGGGACAAAAGCCAGGTCTCTGCTAGAGAAGTTCCTTCAGGTAGGACCAGTGACTTGTCAGGAATAGATGTGCTCATTTTTGGCTTGAAATCCTGTTGTCCTGGTATCAGTTGTTGTGTAGGTACTATGTTTGCACCTCTTTCTTATAGCATAACTGGTGAGAATTTGGGGTAATTTCATTATAACAAGTTTACAGTCGAGAACTCTTGACGTTAATAAGTGACCGTGCCTCTGAAAACAGAAGAAGAGAGATTGGTCTGTCCTTGAGACTGAAAAGCAAGAGAAAGGTTTGGTTATTATCTCTTTGTCCAGTAAATCTTGATAGCATGTTGACAGGAGCCCATATCTTGCAGATGTTTTCCCTGTATCCTCAGTAATTATAACTGGGACTTCAGCGATTTTTCAATTTGCAGCATCATTTTTCTGTTTAGCACCCAAGAGCTTTATTTATCCTTCGCTTTGGAAACCGGCTGCTTTTTGGCTCTCACTTGGGGGCGGCATTTCCCTGCTGCACATCACATCCAGTACAAAACTGGTTCTCAAAGAAGTAGCAGCTCTTGGGGAGGGGGGTTTATTTTGATGAAAAACACCCTTTGCAGCCGTGCCTTCAGTCCCCGGGTGCTGCGGTTTGATGTGATGCCTGGGAGCACGAGTCCCTGGAGATGCAGGCACATCTTGCTTACAGGCATTCTAGTTTCCTGTCTTCTGTGTCCTTGCTTGGGGTTAAGATTAAGGACTAAATTACATGGAAAACCACATAAACGGTGGCCTGAGACCCATACTTTTCGTTGAGCTGTAGCCTGTCCACATGATTTACATGATGTTGGTAAGACCCTTTTTTGCCTCTCGCAGCCTTTCTGCAAGGCAGAGTCCATGTCGCTGCATTGCATAGACATTTCTGAAACACATTCCAAAGTTGGCAGGGAATTTTCCCCTTCACTTTGGCATCAGACTGAGCCCCTGCCACCTTCAGTCCAGCTCCTGTAAGGAAACATGGTGGATTTGATGCTTCTGAGACACAGAATCACAGAATCGTAGGGGTTGGAAGGGACCTCAAGAGATCATCGGGTCCAACCCCCCTGCCAAAGCAGCTCCCCAGCTCATACTGCACAGATAGGCATCCAGACGGGTCTTGAATATCTCCAGTGAAGGAGACTCCACCACATAGCTGTTATTTCCCACTTTATAAAGGATACATGTTTGATTTCATAACCAGGAGAACTTTCTTGAGAGAATGGCAGGATTGCCTCTGTAAAGCAGCAAAGAAATTATTTAGCGACGTCTGGTCCTAAACCATCCTACTGATTATGATCTCAACTGATGCAATTCTGCAAAAGACCAGTGTTTTCATTCACAAAACATGAAAATAACTTTAAATTAGAAGTGGCCATTTAACCCTGTGTAATTTTATAGCGTGCTTCAGAGATGCTGGAACAATCCTGTACCGCTACCGATCCCGTGGTAATGGTGCGCTAATGGATTGAAGGCGGAAGGTATCGGCTCGCACACTGTAAATGGGTGTATAACTTTAAAGGATAAACAGGCAAATGCATGCATTAACTGTTGGAAGTTGAATCCCACGGGTGAGATTTCAGATTGAACACTAATGAAAATTTCATTTCAGCTCTCACAATATTTTAATATGCAGGATCACAGTATGCAAATAAACCCAAGTCTAACTGCAAGCGGCTGAGTTACTTCTGTCTCGCTCTCCACCACCCCCATAAGTAAAGCTGTCGGTGGCTTTTGTGAAATGAGAGTTTTCCTCCTGTTCTCACTCCAAGCTAGAATCTTACAAAAATATCTTTTGTGAGAGAATTAGGGATTGCAGCCTTCTCTGCAGAGTATTCTCATATTCCTCTGTTGTGTGTAACTCATCAGTGTGGTGCAGAGACCTATGTGGGTTTAAATTGGTGATTGAATTGTAAGCGTCCCAGCCGGTGCTTTCCTTCTCAGAACTGTCCTGGGGGTGCAGCCATGGTTTGGGGTTTCCTCCTGTATCGCAGCTGCAACTCTGATGCACTGTTTTTACCTTCTATCTCCTGAAGCTGATGGAAGGAGGCCACACATTAAGGCCATCTAGTTTGAGCTGAGGAGCTTCGTCTTATATCTTCTTTTGTAAGTGGTTAGACAAATAAATTACTGGCAAATTACAAGAGAATGGGGCAAGGGGGGGTGCAGCCAGCACAAGGAAACAGAAATGATTTGGCGTGTTAGAACATATCAGATTGTGCATTTCTGTGATTGGAAACATATATCCTTGTAAGTTTAAATTGCATCTTAACTTCCTCAAAGAGGAGAGGCAAGAATTTATCCTCCAAGTTAATTAATTTGAAATAGCTATCAATTAACATTATACCTAAATTCGACAATCATCACACTTGAATTTGCATACAACTGTTGCATATGAAGGGGTGTCCTGGGCTCTGGCAGGCAGCAAACACGCTGCGTTGCAGCTGCGTCGCTGCTCTGCCAGACTGAACATCCTCCTCTCCCCCTCCCTGTGCTGCCCTGCCAACGAGTGCCCTTCCTTCTGGGCATCTGCAGCCGGGGCTCAGAGCTGGGAAAGCACAGCCCTGGAATAGGCAGCTGCCTGCACTGCCAGGTATTCCACCCTGACAAGGAAGAATTAAAAATGCCTCTTTTTAATTTGAGGTGGAGAATGTGCTGCTTGTTTCTCTCCCTTGTAAAGCACCTACATTGTATTAGTGTGATTGTTAAGATAATCATGTTTTTTGATGAAAGCAGAAGACTAAGATGATGTTTCCAAATGAAGGTTGTTTTGATTTATTCCCAGTATGCAGCAAGCATAATTTTGCTTCCCCAACTCTCTTTGAAGCAAGCTTTAATTTTATGGCTTTGGCTGTTGCCTCTCCTGCGCTGTGCTGTACCTATGAGCTATTTAATGTGCAACATCGAGGAGTAAATTAATGCAGGTCCACAAAGAGAGCGCTTCGATTTGCTAATTGCTTGTAGAACGGAGGGTATTGTTGTGGAGAGAAAGACTGTTCATTAGAGATTGAGTAGCTAATTTTTTCCTACGAGCGAGTCGCACATTTGAGCTGTTTGCCTCTCGGTCAGGGCAGTCAGCTCACGTTCAGCCCCCAGAGAAGAGTGTGGGGCTGTGGATGCGATCGGTGTTAACACCTGCACTGGAACCACCAGATTGCTTTAGTCTCATTCATTAAACCCTCCCTGACCAACCTCGTCCAGCACTGCTGGTGAAGGCTGGCTTCTGGAAGGTATAGAAGACAAATTATTGATGCAGGGAAGCAAGCTAACCAATTCAGAGATGTCTCTTCAGGAGCTGAATCGGTTCCTCTCCTTGGAAACCGTTCCTGCTCCTCTTTCAGCCCTGAGCTGCTGTATCCCGGTGAGGCCGGAGCACAGGTTATCTTTCTCTCCTGCCGCTCTCTTTTGAGGATGACAGTAGCACTGACAGTAGATTAGACTGTGTTGTCATGTAAGATGAATGTTTTGAATTGACAAACCCTTTTTTTTTGGAGGCTTAAAGTAATTGAGTGAATACTTGAGAGATTGTGTATTTTTTTTCCTGCTTTGCTGCTTGCTTTACCTGGTTGTGCTGCCTTCAGGGGGCAAATTGGACTTTACAGGTATTTGTGTGTCTGATTCTTAATATCTGTTTGCTTATCAGGTTCCTTAATGTTTGATCTCAGTGATCTGTGAGAGCTGAACACGTGTATTAAGTAACGAGAATTTCCTTGAAGCTTTAAGTTAACTTCTATGCACAGTCTGAAAATGCAGCGCACAAGTCTTTCCTACTGAGACATTCTGGAGATACGAAGGTGAATGTCTTCCCTTGAAAAGCCCATAAACCAGACTTGAGCTGTGTCTCAGCAGGGCGTTGCTTTTTCCAGTGCAAGACTTGGAGATGGGACTGGTGAGCAGATAAACCCCCGTTCCTGCTGGCACAGGGCTCGGGGACTCCTGAGCACCATCTCCAGTTAGTCCTGAAAAGGTAAATTCCAAGAAACAGATTCTCCAGGTTGGAAAAGACCTTTAAGATCATCGAGTCCAACTGTACCTGTCCTCTACTAAACCATATCTCAAAGTTACTTTATCTACCCGTCCTTTAAACACATTCAGGGATGGTGACTCAACCCCCTCCCTGGACATCAGCGTGATGCTGCATCTTTCAGGTCTTTCCCGCAGCGGGGTTGGGTACAGGGGCTCAGCACGCTGCTGGGTACTGGTCCAAGTCCCTCTGCAGCTTCTTCCTGACTGGGCTGTGGTGGCTGGCAGCTCCTCCAAAGCACTCTGATAAAGTGAGATGTGGGGATAAGTTCAGAGCCTAATTTCTTCTTCATAATTAAAATTGTGTGCATCTGTCATGCTGCTGGTGATTAGGTTGTATTTTCTTGTGGCCTAGAAGGAATATGGCAGTGAATCACTTTGCAAGCAGCTGTCCTCTAACAGCTGAGCTAGGTTCAATATTTGATTTAAGCTAATAAAAAGTCTGGGGTAGGGCTAATGTTTACAAACTGGATGTGATAAAGCATTCAGATCATCTGTTTCACAGCCAGGCGAGAGCAGGCACAGGGGACCCCACTGAAAGTTTGGGCTTGGGCTTGTTGTCCTGTGTCTGCCTAAGCTGGGAGCCAGCGGTTGGAGGGTCCCTGCCCCGCTCTGTGAGTGCATCACACAGCATCAGCTGTGCTGGCAAAGCCTCCTTGTTTCCAGCTGTATCACTGTGATGGCTCTGGATGCATTAAATATGTCCCTTTTGCTCTTCTGTGAGAGTTGTAGTCAAACCATACGTTCAAAAATCTTTTAATCTTCATAAATCATTTCTTCCAGCAATCTAGTAAGTTTAGCTGCTGTTCTCTGAATTCCCACTAGTTAGCTGCTCTTTCCCTTTGAGATGAGCTGCCTAGAAATAAATGCAATGAAGAAAACCTGCTTCATGATTTAATTCTTATCTGATTGCTTCTCCAAATCATATTGATCTGCTGTTATCCTGCTGCTGGCTTGGACTTGCTGTTCAGGTTTGCCCCTAGGTCTCTGCTGGCAGAGCAGCTCAAGAGGTTTGCTTTTGGTTATTTTCCCCAAGCTGTATCATGTATAAGATAAATTATAGAATATTTCCTGCTTGTATTTCTGATTTCTCCATCCCTTCATATTATTTCTCTCCTGCCTAAAAGCTTTTGCAGCCTCTTCCTGAAGTAAAAACTGCCAGGGTCTTTTTTACCCTATTTTTTTCTGAAAGGTTTTGTGCTTTAAAATGCTTTTGTATCTATCCAGTTAAACAGTTTCCTAGAATACTGTTGTCTTGATATTATGAAGGAAAAACATTTCTGCTGTGAAGGTGATAACCAAAGCTTGGCATAGATTGCTCAGGGAGGTTTTGGAGTTTGCCTCCTTGGAGATGCTCAGAACGGAGCTGGCCAAGAGCCCTGAGCATCCTGACATAACTGACCCTGCTCTGTGCAGGGGATCCAACTGGCCTCTTCCAGTTGGAATTACTCTGTGATTCCACAGAAATCTGTACTGAGAGTGCAGACTGAGCAGAGACATGACCCTCAAGTTCAGGAGCAGTAGCTGCTGTAAGCAAATAGGTAATTCTTAAAAGCTCATTACATCTAGTTTAGAATCATAGAATCATAGAATGGCATGGGTTGGAAGGGACCCCAAGGATCATAGAGCTCCAACCTCCCTGCCACAGGCAGGGACACCAACCTCAAGCCTGGAGCTACACAAGAATGCCCAGGGCCCCATCCAACCTGGCCCTGAGCACCCCCAGGGATGGGGCACCCACTACTTCCCTCGGCAGCCTGTTCCAGCCCCTCACCACTCTTTCTGTAAGAAACTTCCCCCTAATATCTAATCTAAACCTTCCCTCCTTTAGTTTTAATCCATCCCCCTTGTCCTGCCTTTGTCTATCCTTTTAAAAAGTTGATTCCCCTCCTGTGTCTCTGTTCCCTTCAGGTACTGGCAGGCTGCAATGAGGTCCCCCCACAGCCTTCTCTTCTCCAGGCTGAACCAGCCCAGCTCCCTCAGCCTCTCTTTGTAGGGCAGGTGCTCCAGCCCTCTGAGCATCTTTGTGGCTCCTCTGACCCTTCTCCAACAGTTCCCTATCTTTCTTGTATTGGGGGCCCCAGCTCTGGACACAGTACTCCAGGTGGGGCGTCACGAGGGCAGAGCAGAGCGGGACAATCCCCTCCCTGTCCCTGCTGCCACCCCTCTGCTGATGGAGCCCAGGATACCAGTATAGGCCAGTAGTTCCCACCTAAAGGTCATCTTTATATAGATAAGGCTGATAAATACACAGCCAAATTGTGGAGGGTGGTGTGTGGGTATAAGCTATGTAGGTGTTTTGCAAAGGCTGTGCTAGCATCTCTCAGAAATAACGTCGCTAAGGGGACATTTTCTAATTCTTCTCCATGTGACTCTCTCCTGGCTCCATCCTGCTGGTATAATTCTACCTGATTCAATAGTAGTGGGGAAAAAAAGTCTTTCCCAGATGCTTGCAAATTTACTGTTTCCTGATGTTTCAGCATCCAACTTGGTGATAATTTCATTCTTCTTGCTTGCTTGTACGTGTGCTCTGTGTTTGGTTGGGACTGGCATCTCCCGTGGTGGTTAATGAGCATGTTTCAGTTCCCAGTGCCTGGTCTCAGGTTTGTATTAAAACCCTTTTCAACTTACTTGAGTGTCTGTTCCTTAAATAATGTCACATCATCCCAGGCCCTGCACAGTGAGGACCTGTAACTTTTTCAGTTTCCACTGAGTTTTGGGGCTGGGGAGGTCTGGAACTGCTTGGTTGGTTCTTTGCAAAATTGAACTTCTGCTGTGCTGAACCCTGAGCCTGTAATTTGGGTGTTTGCTTGTGTTTCAGTGCAGTTAGCTTTCAAAGCTTAATGCTTTCCTTTCCATTGTAATAAAGGGCTCACTATTTGTCTGTGGTTTGGATGTAGTACTCAAAAGACTCATTTCATGTGTGGCAAGAGATTGTTAGAGGGACTCTGGAGGGTTTTAATGAATATCTGCTTGAAATTACAAGCACTAGTTTGTAGGAAAGTTTTTTTTTTCTTTTTTAAAGATTTTGTCTTGTTTGTTTACACTGTTTAAATTTGCTTCTCTGCCATCGGTGATGACTATTTTTGGGACTTTCTTCTAACCAGAGAAAGGCTGATTACAGGCCAGAAGACTGTTGTGAAAGAAAAGATGTGGGAAGTAATAGCACTGAAATACTCTGTGTGGCTTCCCTCAGCTGTCTTCAAAACACCCTTTTGGTTTAAAAGTCTTTTTTCATAAACAAAAGTTTCCAAAAGATCCTCCTGTGAGTCGAGTTCCCATTTCTCCCCAGATAATGCAGGGAGATCATAAAATATTTCTGCCCTGGTTTGAATCACAGAACCACAGCATTGCAGGGGTTGGAAGGCACCTCCAGAGACCATCGGGTCCAACCCCTCTGCCAAAGCAGCTCCCTAGGACAGGTCACACAGGTCAGCATCCAGATGGGTCTGGAATATCTCCAGGGAAGGAGACTCCACACCTGCTGGGCAGCCTGTCCCAGGACTCCCTCACCCTCACTGAAGAGATGCTTTAAACTTCCACCTTTCTCTTGAAAAAGAGAACACCTTGTGTGGGATCTTTTCTTGCAGGGTTATGGTGCAGAGAACATTTTCTTGGTATTTTACAGGAGCTGTGCAGCAAGGCTCTGCTTTTCTCTAAAGTTAAGCTTGGCAAAATGAGGTAGGCTTTAGATGTCTCTTTCTGAAACAGGGAGATGCTTCTCTGGCCCATGGGATTGAAATTTGGGATAGCTTCTTATGGAATGGGTTGCTGTGAAAATTGTGGTGCCTGTTGTGGCTTTATTGCTCTGAGGGGGAAGGAGGGCAGGCTGGGGAGCACAATCTTACCCCTAAAAATCCATCTTAGAGTTAATTTTCTTCTTTCTTTCTTTTTCTTTTTGTCTTGAAGGCTCAGCTGTCCCAAGTCCTGGAAGAAGTGGGAAATCATAAGCAAAGAGCAGAGATGGTAAGTGTTCATTTATTTTTTTCCCCAAATGTTTTACAGAGCAGTGACATAGGCAAAGTTCAGTCATTGAAGCAGTGGCCCAGTTCCAAACACTCAGAAAGGAACAGCACTGGAAAAGTTCCTATCACTGATGCTAGTCTTGGCATGCTGTCTCTGTACTCAGCTGGAACAAGCATTGGGTGAGATCTACTGGTCTGTGTTCCTTCTTGGTCATTTGCTTTCTCTTTGCCTACAGAAGGAGACATTTAATTTCACACTGAACATACTCCTTCCTTCCTTGGGGGGGCCTTTGATTCACTCTCCTGTGTGCAAGGGGCAAGCAGGTGATGCAACAGATTTACCATGAACTAGTTTTGTATAATATCTGTTCATTTTCTGCTGGGTTTGTCTGTTTTATATCAGCAGTTCCCTTCAGGACCAAAAGAACAGAGGCCACACAACCAGGCAGTAGGAGGTTTATGTGTGGTTTTGTGGCTGTTGTATACAATTCTTCACTTTCAGGAATAAATGAGGTGTTTTGTGAACCAGTGTTTTTGCTAAAGGGTGAGTGGTGGGATTCTTGCAACGACTTCTAGTCACAAGACAAACCTGAGCAGTACCCAAAACATAGACACTTGCTCTGTGCTTTATCCCAGATAAATTTTATAACTAATGGAAAAAATGGACATGTGTCACTGGCTAGTAAGTAGGTGCTAAACAAATCCCTGCTTTGAAATCCAAATAGTAAACTACAGTGCTATGTTAGTCGTCTTAGCCTTCTGCTTACCTCTCCTAGGGCACTGAAGGGTGGAACTTGTGTGCCCCCACTGTGCTATGAATAGGTTGCCATACGTCTGCTAGTTTATTGTATTTTGGGGGGGAAAAACTTGTGTTCCTTGCTGTTTCAACATCCCATTTTCCATAATGAGAGTGTTAATTGATTCCAGTTCTGGGGTGGTCTTACATTGTGAGCAAACTTTTTTGTATGCTCAGCTGCTTTCTCTGGTGACGCAGGTCGGAACTGAGATTTCCAAAGAAAATTGAATTAATCCTATTTACCATCTGATCTCATTACATGCTGCCTTGTTATAGTTTTAAACTCTATACAATCAATGTTGTGTTGTGCTCACTGGACGTATTGGAGGATAAATTTGCTGTTATGTTTTAAATGTTTTGATGTGCTTTTTCTGGGTTTTTTTTAAAACATTCAAAGTTCTTTTTTCCAGCTCGTTAAGCCTGGGGCTTGAACTATTTGTTTGCTTTCAAAAGTTTGTCATATCAGAGAGCTGGAGGAACTGGCACTTCCAGTGTTAAAGCTTTAATTGGTGGTGAGCATCTCCCAGCCACAGCAGATGAGAAGCAGTTGGTCCTTGGAGCCTATTCCCAAGGGTTATGCAGTAGGAAACTGCAGGTCTTGTGATCTTCCCACAAAGCTTCCATCAATCTCCTGTGAACAGGCTGTAGTCTGTAGTCCTTGGGATGGTGGGTTGCAGGTTGTGAGGGCTGGGCTTTATTCAGCATTTTGAATTTTGCTTAGTAAAAGTGCTTCCAGCAGAGGAGAAGGCTGGGTTTCCACTTTTGTGGAGAAAGGTGACACTATAGCTGCTCCTTTCACTGGTGGAGGATGCTTCTCCTCCATGCCCAGGTGAAACCTCCCTGGTAGGGCAAGATGTGTCACTTCTAGTCTTCTACAATACTGGAGTGGCAGAGGTCTGTCCCCTTTGGACAGGGCTGTTCCATTAGCTGCCCAGCTAAGGCTTCCATGGTTATACAATCAGCCCCACTCTCCTCCCTGCCATCCAACAAAGTATTCTTTACTTGGTTTTGGTTCCCCCCCCATCTCCAGAGCAGCGTCTCACCTGAGTGGCCTTATTTTCAGACTCCTTTGAAGTTGACACTTGAGGAATTGTTTGCCTGATTTGGATTCCTGGCATCTCACCTTCCTTTTCATCCCTCTCCCCCTTTTCCACCCGCCATCCTCTGCTCGTTAGTTTGATGTTAAGCCTCGGCGGCTGGGGGGATGCGGGAGGGCTCGTCCTGCCCTGGGTGCTGACAGATGTGGATATTGCTTTTCATCAGCCGTTCTGCAAACAGGTTTATGGCCCTAAGTGAAACGGAATAAACACCTGTCAGGTGCTATCATACAGTCTGCTGGGTCTTTGGGCTTCTTCTGGGATAAACCTCTGGGGAGGTGACATCTCTGCTGCCACCCTGAAGAGCGCTAATGGCTTTGCCATCCTCCCCAGAGCACTGGAAACGAAGCCATGAGCTCTGGGGGCAGTGAGCTAGCTGATTGGATCTCACTGATGAGTTTGATGGGGAGCATCTTAGATGCCCTGGCAGAGAATTCATTCTTTACATAGCAATATTTCAAAGTAAAACACTTGTGGGATAAATCTGGTAGGATCGTGGTCTCCAGAAGAGAGTCCCTGTGTGCTCTGCATCCTTGGGAGGAGAGGGAGGTTGTGTGAGATAGTAACGGGTGGTGCATGCTATGGGGCCACTGTGGGGCCAGGGCACAGGGTCTCACTGGAGGCAGGTGGGGTGGACTTGCTGCACTCCCTGCTGCTGAGCACTCCCACACACGGTTTCATTGCTAAAGTGAGTTTACTATTGGAAGAACAAAAAAAAAACCAGAAAAGAAATTTAAACATCTTCAGCTAATTGCAGTTGACAAGACAAAAGCAGTTTGACTTTCCAGTATTAATTAGCAAACCCATACTAATTAGCTTGTATAAGCACAATTCATGCTTCTTTCCCTAAATGCAATTAATATTGCAACTGAAGACATCTCTGGGCTGTGCCGCTGTATCATTAACATACTTTGCCCTAATTAGACACGGCCAGTAGTGGCTGGAGAAATGAGTTTGTGATTACAACCATAAAAAATCCTCTAATATTTTATATCCTTCAGGGAACTTGAACCTTGAATTTATTTTCTGATTTAAGAAAAATTACCCTTATCGTTGTGCTGTGTAATTACAACAATGGAACTTTGATTTTTCTCTCCCTCTAACCCTTCAGTTATTTATTTTTCTCTATTCCCAGTTTGTGTTCTCGGTGTAAGGAACCAGTGCCTCCCAATTCTCCTGAGAGGTGGCACATAGCAAGTCACCGGTGTGACAGGGCTCCGATGACTTTGTTGTCCCACAGATCTGTGGGGTTTATGTTTGGTTTATTTGCTGATAGAATGCTTTCTGCTCCGAGCCTTTCTTCCCTGTGCCTAAGCACACTTCCTCACTGCAGTTTTGGTGTATGTATGTGCATTAGTTGACAATGTTATCAGTGCTGGAAGCTTGCTTTATCAAGGCTAGAGCTCTGATGGCTTCATCTCTAGGATGTGCTGGGCGATTGCTTGTAGAGTTCACTGGTTTGTGGTCTCAGGGTCTCACAGTATGGTAGCTTAGTGCTCTGCTGGTGTGGAGCTGAGTGCTAGCTTCGCTTCCAACATACTATTTAAGGAAAATGCTTTCTTTTGTGTTATATTATTTTTATTCTTTTCCTCCCTGAGGAAGAGAACCAGAAGATATATTAGTTTTTCTAATTTTTGTTTGCCTTTTTCCTCTCCCTTTGTAGACAGGAGGAAATCGTTTGGCTCAAGCTTGCCATCTGTGTGACTGCTGGGATCCCTGATCTTACACTTCCTTTTGGTCTGGTTCTGTAGCAGGGGGCATTCATGTCAGGATTTTTATTTTTAATTTTTTTTCCCCCCTCTGCATCATTAATCCCTGAGGAAAGTCAGGTTGGTATTAAAAACGTATCACCTGTATTTTCATTGCCCTGAGGTGCTCTAGATATCTTTTGGCTTTCATCTTCAAAAGACAGCTTGGCCCATGTGGGCTCTGAAATCTATAGACTGCTCATTGGAACAAATTATATTTCACCCTCCGGCAGATTAAAAAGGATGGGTATAAGAGTCAGGAGAATTGCTTAACAGGGTGGGAGGTAAAGAAGATTTCAAGTCCAAGAATGTAGCCATGTCAAAATGAATGGCCTAAATGGAGCATCCTTACAGAAGAAATAAAGACACCTTAAAATGAAACTAATGAATGTCCCTGGCTGTGAATAAAAGTGTTTCTTAACCCTCTGCAAAGATCAGGAGACCTTTGTTTAAGGGCGATGGGTCAGGAATAAGGATGGAGCCGAATCTGTGTTCAGCCTGATGATACCATAATGTTTAGGATTAACTGAAATGTCAGTGACTAGCTGCACTGATGGTTATCAGGAGAAGTAATGAAGACAGAAAGGAAGATACATGAAAGAAATCACCCCAGAGAACACTGCGTGATGGAGTTGGGAACTCGCTGTTAACTGGAAAGCAAGGTGGGAAAATCGCAGAGTTTGGGAAAATCGCAACAGCCGTCAGTACCCAGACAGCAAGAGACCCACACAGGACAGAAACCATTGTCATTAGTGCTGGAAGAGCTCACTTTCTCCTGATTACATCAGTCCTCCTGAGTTTGAAGAACTTTGGATACTTAAGCGGAATACCTGGCAAGGCCTCTGTTTCTGTTGGGTTTCGCTTTACAGGTGATCGCAGTGGTAGTGTGAAAGGAGTGAGCTTTGCCATAGGAAGACATGGCCTGTGTAACTCACAGATGCAGCTTGTTTAATTCTTGTGTGAGAGTTATTAAACATAAAGCAAAAAATACAGTGACCAAGACACAGGAATGGAATCACAGACTCACAGAACCACAGAATTGTAGAGGTGGGGAGTAACCTCCAGAACTCATCGAGCCCCTGCCAAAGCAGGCTCCCTAGGACAGGTCACACAGGTCAGCGTCCAGACAGTCTGGAATATCTCCAGATAAGGTGACCTCACACCCCCCTGGACAGCCTGTCCCAGGGCTCTCCATTAGTGGAAATGTACATTCTCTGTGTTATCTGCAATGGGATGATGGCAATTAAATGTGGGGTTACAGTACTGAACCACAGTAATTATAATTAAAAACAAAGCTGTGCTGGAGCATATTTAGAACCAACAAGTTTGGGAAGGGAAAGGAGACGACAGAGAGGTGCAGGATGTCTCCATCCATCATCTCATCATGATCCATTTCATGATCCATTTCATCATCTCTGAAATGATTTAGCAAAGTGACAGCAGATCTCCTTACCTTTTGACAAGTGTTGTCCTGATGCCCTCCATGACCTCAGCAAACCCAAGAGAGGTGAGTTGTGCAGCACTCAGCTGAGCAGCAGCATGGACACAGCAGTAGCTTTAGTAAGGTGATTCCAGGGAAACACCTGGTTTTCTAATCGGGCTGAAAAACATGAATCGGGTTCTAAAGAGACAGCAAAACAAAAAGCTGATCCAGAATGAGGTGATATAGTAACAGGAGTCTGGAAGAGGACTCTGGGATTGTAAAGTCCAGTCCTTTGGTAACTGAGGCAATTGTGGCATATGCCTTAGTTCATAAATGTATTAGGCCTATCTTGAGCCTGCTTAGGTGGTTTGTCTCATTGCTGTCATTGAAAGACAGCTTGGGTAGCTGAAATCTTCCCAAATCCAACAGAAAACGGATGTGCAGTTAATACCCATTTTTGCCTTGTGCTAATGTTCTCCTTAAACTACGGCGACTGTTCTTCCTCCCTCGTATTTATGCTGTGACATATTTATAGAGAGCAATTGTTCTCTCCCAGCGCTTCATTTGTCTAGGTTAAACAAATCAAGCTCTTTCAGTCTTGTCTTAAAACAGGCTCTTCCGTCTCCTCATGAACCCTGCGGCTTTCTTTACATCTCTTCCCCTTTTTCTGTGTCTCCTTTGAAGACCAGAGCAGCCACATCATTCCAGCCTATGTTCTCACAGCAGCTTGAACAGAGGTATCTTCTACCTGAGCTCCTAGTACAGGCAGGTACCTCTATCCAGGAGGTAGCCTAGCCCTCCCATTGCAGAATCCCCTTACCCATTTCCATTGCCACATGCCATCCACCTCTTTGTCCTCCTCTCGAGTGTCTGACTGGTGCAGACTCGGTTTGTCAGAGAGGTTCTGGCCGTTGTGAATGTTGCTTGGTTTAAATATGTTTTTCTCATCAGTGTCTGAGATGTCTTTTCCTCAATCATGAGGCTTTATTTCGGCTCTATAAATTTTGTTGCTGGTTTGTTCTGTATACACTTCACAGTTTCTCTGTTCTTCTTCATTTTATTGCATGGTCCTGATAATTTTCAAACCCAGTTTGTTGGAGCAAAGAGGGTGAGTGCACAGGAGTCATCAACTTCTTGTTTCAACTTTTCTCCCTGGGATTTTACTGTAGAGTTTTGGTTTTTCAGGTAGAGTAATCCTTGGCACAGAGGGATGGGAGTACTCAGAGCCACTTTTCTCTTCTCCTTTCCTTAGCTGAGAGCTCTCTCTCAGTGCTTGCTGCAAACAACTCCATTTAAATTAGCCCCTGCTCTTCCCTGGTGTAGGAACACAGTGAGCTCTGAGGAACAGAGACATGGGGGGTTTATTTTTCCCTCTGTCTTAGCGTAGGGAATGATGGATGGCCTTGGCTGCTGCACGCTCCCTCTTGGAAAATTCACGTTCAACATACAAAACTGTGGCAACATCAGAAGCATCTATGGCAGGGCACTGCTGGCAGAGTAGAGCGTGGTGGAAGCTTTGGGATCTTGGTAGGTTTCCTGCTGGTTGGAAGCTTTGATCCGTGCTGGCTGGAAGCTTTGGGATCTTGATAGGGGAGTGCTGACAAACTGCCTGTAGACCGGCGAGGTGATGGGTGCGCTACACTTCGGCATGCTAATACCTCAATGCTGTTTTAATTAGGTTAGAAGAAGAGACTCAGTGAGTCAATTCCTGTGGTTTAGCCCTGTTTTAAAAATCTAGCCAGGCACATGGGATCAAATAGTACATTGCCTTCAAATTAAAAAGAAATAAACGGTCTGTTTAAAAGTCCCATTACACAAATGAACCTGCTGTTGGATCCATTAACGGGAAAGCTTTATGGAACGCTGCAGCGCTGCTTGGTTTCAGCAGGACTGGTTTCATTTTCTCATTGAAGGCAATAACAGCTGACATGGGGTTAGGACTTCCACCAGGAAGAAATGCAGCTGCCAGAACCAGAGAGCTGCCTCGTGGCTGCTCCTCCCTCCAGGCTTCCCGTGGGACAGGTGCAGCCGGATTGCAAGGAAGATAGCCTGACCCAAAAGGGAACAGCAGTTCAAGCTCAGGTGGGGTGCATGGATAATGATCTTATGCTCAGCCCATCATTTGGAGAGGCCTCTGTGCTACACATATAGCTGGAAAACCCGAGCAGGACTGACAAAAACCTTGGGTGGGTTTTTGGTGGTGAGGATGATAGTGAGTGCTCTGCTTTTCAATTCAGTGATTGGCTCTCGCCTTTGCATTGCAGGATTGGAAGTGGAACAAGGACTGGGGAGGGAGAAGGGGGTCAGGATTTTTTCCCTTCAGTTGTTCAGCAGAGGAGAAAGGTGGATGGTTTTCCTGCACAGAGGACACTGTATGCTGTGCTTTGAGTGGCCCTGCTGTCAGTGTTGCTGTTGTCACTGCAAAATCTGAGTTACTCTGAGTTAGTCAGTAAAATAAAATGAGTGGGCCAGGGATATTATTGGAGGCCTTCAGGTACAAAAGGCATAATTAATATGGATTGTGCTTTTCCAGACTATGTTCACTGCAGTCTGTAAGAAGTTTATGGGCTACATCAACCTTGTGTGGTTCAATTTAGCTGAACTACAATTCCCTGGAGGGTGTAGAGTCTCTCTGCTTTGTTCAGCACTTGGAGACATAGGGGGAAATCCCACGTACCTCAAGGTTTTCAGTGATTTCTGCTACTTTTTTTTCCTGCCTTACCTGCAAGGGCAAGGGAAAGGCTTGATCTGTCGAACAGTCATGTTCAGATGGGACAAAGTAGTCATTAATCTCCATCTTGCTTGTAGCAAGGACGGGAGAGTGTTTTCTTCCTTCTTTCACGGTCCTGGGAAGGTGTATCTGCATCAGAAAAGGACCATCCTGAGACATCCAATCTTGAGAAGTGCAATTCTGTAAGCACAGTTTATCCTGAGGGAGAATGAGAACATCTCTAGCTGTGGGATCTAGAGGGGGCACTGAGGGCATGAGCCTGCTGATCAAAGGTTGCTGGATACTCTTCTTCTTCCCCAGGGCTGGCTTTGTGTCTACAGAGAGGGGTATGAAGGCTTAAAACCCCAGGAAGTTTCAAGATTGTCTTAAGTCCTTGCACTGACAGCCTAATCGGCCCTCTGTATTGTTTGTTTGCTTTCGATCTTTTTGTGTCTCTGTGCCCGTAGAAGACCTTGTTCCCAGTGGTTTTTGCCTTTGGCCGTTGGATGCTGGGGTAGGTAGTAATGGTGGCAGGCAGGGGTCTCTCCAGGGCAGCAGAGTCCTCCAGCAGGACCTGTAAAACCTAATTTATCCACCGAGACAAGAAGATCATAGAGCAGAATTTTTCCTATGACCTCTTGGTAAATAATGAATGGCAGTGCCCTGCCTCTTTGAAATCGCTTAATTGAGGCTGACAACTCTTTGTTGTAGTACAGGATCTAGCTTGTCAGGAGAATTTTAACTTATTTATGAATATTTCATTATCCTCTAAAGACTGGCTGTATAAAATGGAGCTCCTGCCAGGCCCTGTCCTGTTGATGCTGTATTGAGTGCTAATGTCACCCGTCGCACATCTATTACACCTTCCCTCCCCTCTGAGCTGGACCTCAGACCTTATTGTTGGTGGCAGCAGGAACATGTTCACCAGAGGTTAAAATGCCAGGCCTCTGCTTTGGCACCAGAGCTGAACATGTGGAATTTGAGAAGGAATTGCTTTTTGCTGTTTGTTCTGTGATTGCTTGCTGGCAACTGAAGGGGACCTCAGGCATATTCCCCAGAGGCTGAAATGGGCAGAGCAGTCTTGGCAGGGCTCTGTAACCTTTGCTTTTTGGCACGAGGAAAGAGATTTCCCATTTCTTATGCATTAAAAGCCCTCTGCTTGCTGTTGCAGGATGGCCTCAGGTTGGGTTGTTTAGCTGTCAAACCTTCAATCTGCTCTTCTCAGCCTGTTCTTTGGGAAAAGGTTTGGGGAACAAGCCTCCTTTGAGCATCTACCACTTCCTTGGAAGCAGCTGGGAGGCACTGTCAAGAGCCGCTGCTTTCCCATAGCCGCATCCCCTGCGCCATCCTCACGTTTCCCAACTCTGGGAGTTCAGAAGGCACCTTGAGTGTGAAAGCCCCCGCTCACCCTCCCTTCTCCCCCTCTCACCCTCCCTCTCTCTGCCAAGACGTGCCAGAAAACAGTGCTCCTGGCTGTAGTGAGCTGCAAAATTGGGCTGGAGATGCAGAGAGAGCGAGAGAGCTGTTCTTAAGAGCATGTTGAAGTACAGGCGATGGGTTGTTCCATCTGAGTCAGAGCAAGAGGATTAAGTTCAATTTTCAAGTCTAGCACTTGGTGAAGGCTCCTTTGCTCTCAGAAGGTATTAAGCAGAGATTGATTGCACTGTATTTATGTTAGGAGACGAAGGAACCAAAATGGGTGTTAGATTCCTCTTTCTTTTCCCCTTTGATCTTCCTGGGTGGTCGGTAAAAGGCATAGATTCTGCTCTGACTGTTTATTATGTGATGATTTTTCACCAGGAAAACTGATGAGGGAGGTGAGAGGTGGGATTACAAGCTACCTACTAATGAGAATTGAATGCTCCACAAACTCCTCGAGGGTGTATGTTCAGGAAACAAACCATAGCCAGACTTTGTAGGGAAGCAGCACGCCACCTTTGCAGACTTATTTATTTATTTATGTATTTCTTCACCCACGAATTAAAGCTGCTGGAAGACTTGTGTTTAGCCAAAGCGTCTCCTCCAGCGTGAAGGAAGCGACCTGTGTGATGCTCTTCTGACATCTCCGCTGTGCTTGTTGCTGTGGCCACATGGGGTTGTGGCACATTCAGTCCGACACCTTGAGAGGTTCCCTAAAGAGACTGTTCCTCAGTGTTGTGCTGTTCTAACCAGGAGTAATGGGAAGGAGGTGTCAGCCGTTTAAGGCTAATTACTCTGGAGTTTCCTTCTCTCGGTGGACACCAGCTGTTTTGCTCTCCCTGATGGGAGGAGCTTTCGGTAGTAATTAAAGGCAACAGTCATCTACTTGCTGGTGAAAGTGGTGGAGCGAGGCTGATAACAGCAAAGAGCCTCTGAGCTGAATGAACATGGAAATTAGGTGATCCTTCTTCAAAATGAGCTGTTAGAACAACCAGAGGGGTTTTTTGAGCCATCAGGGATTTTTCCCATGGTGCAGTGGTGGTGGTCGTAGTGGTGAGGTCTCTGGGAGCGTGGACTGGACAGGGCAAGGTGGGGAGGAAGGGATTCCTCATCTGCCCCTTCCTCTGGAAGCAAGAGCTGAAATGCATAATTATACTTGAATAAACCCGTGGGTTTAAATTAACATCTCCAGTTCCCTTGCTCAGCAGGTCTCTCACACAGGATATTTGCTCCTCTTCGCCTCCAGCTTCCCAGTCTGGCTCACCTTGAGCTCTGAGCCAGCCCCTTTCCGCTGAAAGGTCCAGTAGTGATTATTCCCAAATTGTCATGGCCTTCACCTATCCCAGGCTAACAGAAAGAGAGAAATACAGCATGAAGGGGGCAACAAAGCTCAAGAAAGAACTGTCAAAACCATCCCATGTTGGTCCCTGCATGGTGACTGGTGTTGTGTGTTGCTTGCTGGCGGCATAGAGTCCATGCTGGGGAGCTGGGCAGTTGCCTTCAGACCTGCCACAGCATCAGCAGAGCATCTGCTCTCCAAAGAGAGGAGGACAGGCCACTTCCAGAGCTGGTGTAAGTGTTTGTGGGTAAAAAGGGCCCCAAGTGTTAACCCTGCATGAGTCAGCTGGAGCATCCAGGCTGTGCAGCGCTGCAGGGTTTTTCACCCCTCCTGTTCAGCCAATAGCCCTATTTGCTCTAGACTAAAAAGCAAGAGAGAAAATTGCTCTTTTCCTGATTTTTTTTCTCCCTCTGAAGTATTCTGGACGAGAGTATTTGAAATGTTTGTTCTGAACACGGGTTAAGCACTTCCAACGAGGTATCATTGCTCATCACTGATAATCTGCTCTTTCATGGGGCTCTGTGGCTCTGCTGGGGCAGGATGTGGAGATGAGCAAAGGGAGGTGGGTGAGCTGGGAGGGTTGGCATCCAGCAGCTTTGGGGTGTCAGAAGGGACTTAAACAGGGGTGGGGGCTGAGTCCTGGGGCGAAGGTGTGAAAGGTGAAGGTTTGGGGCAGAAGGTGGGATGTGAGCACCTGAGCCTGTTGGCTGGGCCGTGCAAGATGTGGTGTTCTTCACGTGTTGGGCTGCTTGTACCAGAGCATGATCATTTTGGTTCCCCTGTGGTGTTGGCCGCCTTCTGCAGGAGACAGCTGTTTCCTGGGACACCCTATGGCATTGCATTATATATGGAAACCGTGGGGTGACTGGTTGAATTTGGGTGTCCGGGCATTCATCTTCCTCAGCTGGTGGCAGCAGCACTGTGTTCCTTTGCAGAAGAGCTGAATTTGGCTCACTGAGCTCAACTGGAGTCTCACCAAGTTGTGCTTGTGCAGCACAATGTAGAGGGGAGGTGTTGGAAGAGAAGCTGTGGGCTGCCTGCAGATTGGGAATCAGAGGGGAGAGAGGTGAAAGCTCGTTAGGGCTCCCTTGGGATAGATGAATTAGTTAATGACTATGCTGTGCTTTGAAAATGCAAATGCTGTGTCAGAGCTAAGTCTGATTATAATAATCAATCTTCCTTTTGAGAGGGTGCTGGAGATGGGGAGGGGGGGAGCGGGATGAGACTGGGGTTGAATTTTTAGATGGTGGATCAGAGTTTCTCCGCTATCATTAAGGAAACCTGATGTCACCCAAGAGGTTGGTGGGACTCAGGAGAGTCGAAAGGTGAATTGGGGAGTAACGGTCCTTGCAAGCACCTTGGCAGGTTGAAGATCATTCTGTCACTTTGTTCCTTACTTTTGTCCTGCCTGGAAATGAGGGGTTGGCGTCTGCTCCCGTGCATGAGTTACCCCTGCTAATAGGAAAGACAGAAACTGCCTCATAAGCAAGATCCTCCAGGGACGGGGGGCAGAGAGGAGGGTGGCTGCTGCAGACGTCCAGCAGTGACAGCTCCTTCTCCCTTGGCACTTGATTCGTTTGTAGCAAGCGTTCCTAGTAATTACGCCTCTTAATTTAGGAGAGCGAGTGGGAGAAAGGAATATAAATTTGTGTATTAACTTTAGAGATTGGAAATAGGGCAAGCGAACCTTCTCTCTGGGAGATTATATTTGGAAATGAAATAGAATGACATTCGGTATAAACTTGAAAAATTGCTCTCTTTTTACTGCAACAGGAGGAGAAAAGCCACAATCCAGCCGGTATTGGCGAGAAGCAGGAGTCAGCATATGTCCATTCCATTCCCCAGTCCGTGTGGTTCTACAATAATATACATATATATATATGCATGAGTACGTTTTTTAGGAAACCCTTTGCTGGAAGGTTGCTTCTAGCCCTGTCTTCTTGGTGATAAAAGCACACCAAGTTTGTTACAGCTCGGGTAGCCCAGAGAGACTGGCATCTCCCATCCTCTGATCCAGCTAGTCTGTCTTGAAAGGGGAAAAAAAAAAATATTCTTTTTTTTTTTTTTTCTGCTTCAACCAAGTGGGAAATAGGTAGTTCCAACCCACTTCTTACTGAATATCTGATTTTCTTTGGCTTTATTGCTTTTGTTTCACCTGAGCATCGAGGATTAATTTTCCTAAGAAAATGTACCAACTAATCCTCGGCTGCTCAGCCTGTGTCTAAATGGCAAGTTAATGTTTTGCTTTGCTGGTATGATCCTAGTTCTTTGAAGGATCATCAGATCACTGAGAAACCTGGTGGGGCTTAGTTCTCCCCATGTGTGCTTCTCTGCAGATGTTTTAGGGGAACAGCCCTTCAGAATACTGTCAGGCTGGGCACATGGAAGAGGCGATTCTGCTTTTGGTGATCCATGGTAGTGCTCAGCGTGGTGGCTTACGACCTTATAGTACTACTGGACATCCAAGTTAAACCCAGTGGTGTTCATGTAGGTTTGATTTCTGTCCTGACACCAGATTTGTAAGATTGTAGGCAACGGGAGGTCACCAAGCTTGCCATGCTGCTCTGTGGGAGGAGAAGCAAACAAGATCCTCAGTCAGTGCTACCTCTGGAGAGGAGCATGAGTAGCATTGCCAGAATAACTGGCATATCCAGCTCCCCAGGAACCATCGTTTGCCTGTTTCCAGACCTCAGTGTCTGGGTCATACTCTAGGTCCCGTTTCTCTGTTCTTGTGTATTGGAGTGTATGTTCTTCCTTTCCAAGTCTGCTTGGTTTTCATCCATTTAAATATGTATGTATTTAAATAGCTTCTTGAATTGTGTTGAGACTTGTAGTCCAAAACAACCTCTCAATTCACCTTTCCACGCTGGCTCCATGCAATTCCGTTCCTATTTATCTCATGCCTTTTAAAATCAGCTCTTTTGCTGAGGAAGGTCTTTCAAAGGATGTTGCATCAGCCCATTGTTAAATAAACCTTTAGACATTTATAATGAATTCAGCATTTCCTCCTTTTTACAGTTCCAAGAATGCTGAATGACGTGTAGACACATTTCATCAGGATAAGATTGCTGTATCAGCCCCTCACTAAAATGCACTCATTATTCAAATAATAACTGTATGTCTCCAGCATGTGTTTTGTGAAATACGTGTACATGATGTGGGGGAAGAAACCGGCCCCTTTTTTTTTTTCCCCACACACACAAATGCTAACTTTGTTAAAGTTAGTTGAAATACTTTAGATTTTGAGTCCTTTGCTACCCAAAATGAGCCACCTGAGCAGGGATTTGCCCATTATTTTGGGCTGTGTGTTAAAATTTGCAGGAGTTTGTAAGTGTGGTTTGTGGAGGACCAATTGCACATGGAGTTGAAGTCCATTAGGAAGTCTGGGGTGTGGGCAGTGGGATGCTCTGGAGAGAGATTTGTCTTCCTGAACGCTGAAGCCCACTGCAGTCAACTGGGAAGACCAACAGGTCTCTAGCATTGCGTGAGCTCAGAGTACTTGTTTTGGAGGGGATGAATATGGGTCAGAAATGACAAATGCCAGAAACAAGCCAAAAAAAATCAGCTTTCTAAAGTAAAGTTTTGTTTCTTCTAGCTGTCAGGAGATGAATGTATAATTTTATTTTTCTCCTGTCATCTCATATATCTTTAAATAATTCCTACAGAGGAGAGAACCAGCAAGGAACATATTTCTTCCGCTGGTGTGGGTGTTTGCTATGTCATTAACACTTGGGGGAGAACCACCATCTTGAGATCCTGTCCAGGCAGGTTTAAAAGTAAGGCTGAAAGAAGGACGAGATTTCATTTAATTAAATGCTAGATGAAAATCCATCCATGTTCTTCCTTCCTCCCTTTCTCAGTTTGGAAATCACGATGACAGCACTTGCTTTGCAAGAAGTATTGGCATTCCGTCGTGTGGTACTCTGGACATTGCAGAATGATTCTGTATATGGGATGTGTCCTGGTTGTGTTCTGTTGGGAGCAATAAAGCTGAACTGAAATTCATGCTTATGAAGTGAAGGGAAGTGGAAAAGGCTCAGAATAAATGGCATCATTTTAGGCTGAGAGCAAGAGGCTCTGGTGTGCTCTGAAAACGTTCTGTAGTCAAAATGTTAAGCTCCTTTCGTGTGTTCTGCATGCAAGTCGTGGACTCTGCCATCACTCATTATTCTGCCTCTTCTAGTGTCACAAAAACCATGGGTAACTTAAAAATACATTAAAATAATAGCTTGGTTTCTTTCAAGTTCCTAATGTGCCCTGGACAGTGGGGATATCATTGGGGGTCTGATCCTGGGCGATGTTAACCCTGAAGCTCCTGCAAAAGTTGTAGGTACTGAGGTTCTTCTCTTGGTATTCTCAGAAGAGATGCAATGCTGCATTTCTGCACAGTATACTCTCTCTGCTCTCAGTGCTAGTTAAAAGAGTCAGATCAACATAAAAGGGAGCTAAAGGATCCAAGCCTGACCCAGGGCACTTGGTGCTGAGCGGGGAAATACAGCGGTGAGCTGTAATTTGAGCGGCCCTTTTCCCCTCTCTGCTGGGTAATGTCTGCTGCTAGTTTAATGTATTCAAAGTAATAAAAGTTTAACTCAGCCAGTTATATGAAATTATTGATAAAAATTGGAAGAGTTTAGAGAGGAATATTGAGTTAGCCCAAAAAAGCAGAAGATGCCTGCTGAAAGCAGCATCTGGTGAGCAGGAGAGACAAGGGCTGGCAATTAATTGAGGAAAAGGGATGTGATGGGAATTAGGCAGACAATGTAGCGAGAGGAGATTGGCTTTTCCTCTCCTCATCCCTTCTTGAAGCCATTCTTTGCCACTGGTACAGAGAGGACAAGTGGACAGGAAGGGACGAACTCTGCCGCCACGTTGTGCTTATCAGTGGAGCTGTCCTGAGAGGCTCTGTCAGAGGGAATGGTCTCAGTAACCTCCTCACCTCTCACACTTGCATGCAGTGTTGAGAATTATGTAGAGCATGGGTTTGTATTTCTCCTGTTCCTGCCTTCCTGTGGCTTATTTTCCTCATTCAGTTCTGCTGCTCCTTTCTCTTCTCTCTGCTTTGTCCCCACTGCATAGTGCGCAGAACTGCGGGTGAAGGAGCCGCTTCAGGGCAACATCCAATGCAACGTTACGCTGGGGCATGTGCCAAGTCTGACTTGAGGATGGTGAGCTCCTGTCCTGCTTGGATTGTCCAGCAGGCAAATCTGCAAGGAACAGGAAGGTTTGATAAACGGAGTCCTTATTTTTCTTTCTTTTTTTCCTGTTCTCTTCCTTCTTGTTTCATGAAGGCCTATTTGCCCGCACTGTGTTGCCTTCAGAAACCAGATTTGGATCCCAGCAATAAGCCACTCCATCTTATCTCAACTAACTTTCTTTTTGCCCAGGAAAAGACATAAATAACATTTTTAGCATCTTATGTGAGATCAGCAGGCAGGGATGTCTTTATCACTGAAACCCTAATAATTAAAGGAAATAAGCAGCATATTTTGAATGAAATATTTAATACTTTAATTGTTTTACTTTCTTTTTTCTATAAACAATTAGTGAGGTTTTAATGACAGCAATTTGCTGTGCCACAGAGCTGTGCCTTGGCCCGAACCTGGAACTCTGCAGCAGTTTTAATCCTAGCTCCAGGATGCACGTTCATGTCAACATTTAACTGCTCGAGCCAGTTGCATCTGTAACGTTACCGCTGTGCCCTTCTCTCCCTTCTCACCTCAGGCACAGCAGATTTTCAGTTCAGGTAGTTTTGGTGCTTGAAAGTTGGGAGGACTCAGAAATGACATAAAATGCCCTTAGAGTCCCTGTGCCCTTCCCTCCTCATTCTCCTTCAGCAACTTATTCTTAGAAACCCAGCAGAACCTCATTACGCCGCTGCTGAGCGTACCTGGCACTAATTTGTCACCACTACGTACCGGGCAAGACCTGTGCTGATGCTTTTCCACAGCAGCATTCACGTGAGCGTGTGGTGCATTCACTCTCCCATCTCCATTTCCCATTACACACTCCATTCTCCCCCCTTCTCTATGCAGCCAACACCAGAGACCCCAGATCACAACAGCAGATTACTCGCTCACCCCCTCTGTCCCCTCTTCTCCCTTGAGAAGGCGGCCGTGATTTATCTGCTCCTGTGGGTGAGCAGGTGGCAGTTGGACTCAAGGCTGAGCCCGCTTAGCCTGTGATAAATAACATATTTACCAGCCCTTCCATCTTCAGATGCTGTCCACACGCAGTCCGGAAAGCAGCATGGATCTCGTAATAGCAAACACATCACATCCAGGCTTCAGCAGACGTGGGGAATGGGGAGGGGAATGCTTTCCTGCTAGAAGGCGGCTAGAATTGAAGCCCATTCCTCGTCCCAGTACCTTTTATTCGCATTCCTGGAATTATCTGGCGTGCTTCCTTTATCCCCAGCCATCTGTGATGGGCTGAGCTGGGAGAGATAAGCTCAGTAATCAGAAAATTGAGGGAAGCATTTCTGGCTGTGATAATCTTATCAGGCAGCTAATATACATTAACATTTGTACAGCCTGATGATGCAGGTGGGCCTTTGCTTATTTTTTCTTCTTGGATGCCTCTTGACAGGCAGGGAAAGAGTGCAGGGTTTTGGGATGCTGGGGGGGGAAATTTGACTAAAACCTCTTTTTTTCAGCTTCTCTCTTCTGCTCTGTCCCTGTGGCATCAGAGAGGGGAGGGAGAATAATCCAACCATCCCTTTCCTGCCTTTTCCTAACAGTGCTGCCATGCTCTGTCTTCTCTGGTAAGCATGGGAGGGCAAAGAGGCACTATGTCAAAATTTCCATTCTGGCTGAGCAGTGTGGAAGCACGTGTCAATATGCTCCTCTGCCTTGTAAAATTGAGGAGTTTCTACTATCTCACTGTCTCTGCAAGAGCTTTGCCGTCGCAGTGTGATTTTGCTCTACGAGTTGAAGGTGTTATTAATGGATTCTTTCCCTGATGCACTGAGCTCTCTGTGGTCAGAACTTTTGCGTCTATAATTAGGGCTGGTATGTTTATTGTTCTCCTCCTGAGTGAAAAATACAGTTCCTGTCAAGAGATTTATTAGGGGAATTACTCACCAGGTGCTGAAAGACAGATGACAAAAGGAAATCCAGAATCTCAAGGATGAGCAGGAAAGAGATCTGAGCTGGGATAAGGTGCTGGAACAAAGGTTTGAGGTACTTTGTCTTTGCTTACATTTCATAATGAATATTTTTTAGGGTGAAGTAGCATGTGTAGTTTGTCAATCTGCACTGTTGTGGTAACTGAATTAGGGATAAAGATTCCCATACGCAAGGGAGCCTGCGAATGGTGGAGTTGGGGTAGGAAGTCTCTGTGTTTGTAGAGTTTTTGAAGCACTTTATTGTGAGTTCTTTCCCAAACAAGGCCAGAGGCAGAAAGTATTCTTGATTGTTTGTTTGTTCGTTCCGCCAGAGTTACCTGAGCAGCTAGAAGAGTATATTGGAAAGTGCTGGAAATATTCCCCAGTGTTTTTGATTCGGTGTGTGTGCCTCAGAGTTGTCTTGGACAAGGCAGCATAAGCCTGTGGTTCATTTCTTCTGGGGAAGAATGGAAGCTAAATGAGGTTGAACTGTCGATACTGAATCTCGGATACCAGTGAGCTCCTAATACCACACAGATAATGCTCTGCATCCCATTATCCACGGAGGACAGGTTGAGGAGATATCTGAAAAAGAAGCAGCAGCTTTGCTTAGAAACAGTGAACTTTCTGTGCCTCATCTCCCTTAGAGAAAACGGGGAAGGCAAAAGGGTTTGCCAAGGGAAAAGCAGGGCTAACTGAGGGTTTGACATTCAACACATGAAGAGCTGTGCTTCACATCCATGTCCTGAGAGAAGTCTGATCTGTACAGAGCTTCATGGTCATTTCCTTTTGCTGTTTCTGTGTGCCCCTTGTTTAGTACTGGAGGATCTAATGCCTTTCTTTGTCTTCTGCAGCTGGAGATGGAGATGAAGGCCCTGAAGTCCCAGGAGTGCACAACTGAGCAGAGTACCATCATCACCAAGGAGGAGGTTGACATGCTCAGGTATGCAAAGCAGTGGAAGGCTAAGATTCATCTCTTCTCAGTGGAACTACTGAGAAGGGAAATGCCCAGGGTGGTGGCACTGCCTGCTCTGGTTATTGCCACTTCATGGTAGAGCACCAGGGACAGGACCTCACCATGTTACATGGCATGAAAAAGCGTACACGTATGGGCTGTCTACATACAGAGGCTGCCACTACCCAGGGACCAGCCTGGTAGCTTTGCTCAGAACATTGTTTCCTCATATTTCTGAAGCAGGGTGCTCTCTTCCTGAGTGCACTTTTTATTTTCCCACCAGCATTTATAGGCATGAGATCCACAAAGCATTAACAGAAAGCCTCAGCCCTCGATCTTACCTGCATTTATATACTCCATAAGCTTTTCTGTCTTTTTTGGGAGGCAGCAGACTCTTTTCCTTTAGTGTTTGGGGGCTCTTGCTTTCAGTCCATTCATAAGACTGGCTCCTGCATCACTATTCCCCCTGTTGACCTTCTTTCCTCTGGAAAAAGCATCGCTGTTTGTTTCTTATTTTGACCAAATCTCACTTGTAAATACAGGATCTCTTGGCATGTGTGTGTGGAGAGGTTTAGAATCCAGCTTTTGTAATACTGATGTGCATGTAGCACTGGAGATAAAAGAGGGATGTTTCCCCTCGTGCATTGCTGCAGATGGCAGAGGGGTACCTGTTGTGATTCAGTGAAAGGGAAGTTACAAAACAGCGTTTCAGCAGAGGATACACGAGCATTTACAAAAGCTACACTGAAGCTAGACAACCTTTCCATGTATTTATTAAAGCATTTACAGCTTCCATGCCAAAGCAGGTGACACCATAAATACTGAGCACAGAAAAGTTCATCTGTTTCCGAATGTTTAATAAAGTTCCTTTTATTTAGGTTGAGCAAATCAGATCTCAACAGGTCATGGTTTTTCTTCACAGCTGATGTAAGACTTTGGCTGGAGTTTCCACTTCTTAATTCTTTTATATTTTCAGCTCTGTCACTGTAAAGTGTTACTGCCTCACAGGACTAAAAGCAGGATTTTGCAGAGAGAAGAATCTTGTGGAAAGCAGAAATTACTGGCCTGTACGTTATGACTTTGCTCTTGTGCTTTGCCTCTGGAGCTTGTTTTACGGCTTTGAGAGGAGAGGGGAGGTGTTTGAAAAGAACACATGTTCAGTTAAGCTATTCCAATACGTTTTAGGGCTGTACACCTCGTCCTAGGAACTCACTGCTATAGTTCCCTCAAGGTGGTGTGATGGTTCTGGACACCCAAGGCATACATCTCCCTTCTTTTGTTCTATCACATGTTTGAGTTCTCGTAAAGGATAGTATATTGTGGCTTCCCCTTTTCAGGGGGATAAACCTGTCTCCATCTGCTTTTGCATGCTGTGGATGTTTGGCCTGAGCTCATTCAGCTTTTTCCTTTGCTAAGGCATTCTAGATCCCCTGAACTGATGTTTATAGTGCTGCAGGAGTATTCAGCACCTCCTTGGCAACATTAAACCCATCATTCCTGATTAATAATATGCCTCTATATCAGTAAAGCCAGCATCCTGCTTGCTGTCTTTTGGGAGCTGAAGGTTTTCAGAGTATTTCTACAGTACATCCTCAGTCTCTCCCCCCCTGGGCTGGCATGGGCTGCAGCACCATTTCATGTAAGAGATGTTCAGTCTCTTTATTTTTGCCTCCAAGACTCATTATTTGGTGTTTATCTTCACTGAACAGAATTTGCCATCTATTAAGTGTGCAGCTTCAGGGACAGAGCACATAGGGGGGAAAACCTGGATTGCCATGTAGTTCAGGACCACTTCCTATTGTAGAAGGCTCTTGGCAGTGGGGATAGAGATGTCTGGCTCTGCCCTGAATTAAAATCTATTTCCCATGCAGGGGCAAGTGGAGCTCGCAAGTACTTGCTTTTTAAAGGATTGTGATGGTTGGTTCCGCTCAAAGGTAGCTCTTAAGTCCCCTAGATAGTGTTTTTCTTTTTGTTTTTAAAGAATTTCTTTGACTACTAATCTCATTCCTTTCCTCCTTTCATGAAATTGTGTCAGACCTTCTGCACAAAGTATGACAGGAACGCAGGCCTGTTCCCAGTAACGCAGTGGGTGGTGTGTGCTGTTCTCCAGTGATGTGCCGTGCACTGAAAGCTGTTTGAGTGAAGAGGCTAAGCCTCTGCAGTTGTTTCATGGTGATATTTTTGTGTTCTTTTCCATTCTGCTGCTACGTGCTCCTGAGGCTATGGATGCACAGAGACCAGAGTCCCAGGATCTAATTCCAGGCTGGTTTATTCTGTTCCTTTTTACTGAACCACTTTTTGTTCTTCTGACTGATTTAAATGCTTGTCCCGGGCCCTGATGCTAGTCATTTAACTACAGGGCTGTTCCAAAAAGCATGGATTTGTTTGGTTTTAATCACCCTTTTCACTGCTCAGCTCTAACAATAAATGACTTAGTGGAAAGCGTTGTTCTTCTGCTGGAACAGCCTTTGCTGGAGCACTGGTGAGCTGGTTCCTGCTCCGTTCTCCTTGCTGCTGGCTCCTGCTGCTGCTTCAGGTGTTGTCTTAGGCTCTCAAGCACTCCATGCAGCACTGTAGACTCAACTCTGTAACGATGTTTTTCTTGTGCCCCTAGACATGAGCAGTCAAAGGATGTGGTCAGGCCTTGTTTGTGTTTTCTGTTATTTTCTGGGCATTGGACAAGAAACTGGGGCAAATTCGTTGCACGTAGAAGAGGTTCCTTTGAGAAGGAGCACTAGGTAAATTGCTAGGCTTTTGGGGTTCAGGGATAATGTGTTGTAGGCCATGCCTTGAACCCTCCTGATGGCTCACCCCTTCAGAAGAGGTGAACTACCATTTACTGGCAACTACCAAGAGGTAGCTGCCATTAAAGAACAGATGTATGGAGGAGAACAGCGACTAGTATGGGAAAGGAGAGGGTCTGCTGTGGTCATCCTCCTCCTGTGTCCTCATGGGTCTCAACAGGGACCGGTTTACTCCATTTTATGTCACTGCTGAGGAGGAGGGAGCACCACAAGCTCTGCTGTTAATCCTTCCTTCTACGGAGTGCTGGCAGAAATTAGTTCTGGCAGGAGATGGGGAAGAATGCAAACTTTCAAGTTGGAATGGGGGGTAAGAACCACCACAGCTTTGCGAGGGAGTTGTTTCCATTTCTGTTGTTTATTGTGGTCTTTGAAATCCCATTAACCTATAGTATGATGTGGTTGCTCTTCTGGGTTGAGCCCAGCCTCTCCAGTTAGCTGCTGTCAGGAAGGAATGTGAAAAGGGGAGGAAAACCATCAGAAGGCAGCAAGGGGAGTCTGTGGAGCAGGAATGGACTGCGAGTCTCCAGGCATTCCCATATACACCCTGTGGTTAGAAACAAACTCCTGAAAACAAAAGCAGGAGAGACATAAACATGGGGAAAAAGAAAAAAAATCCATATTAATCCTTTGAATCTGTATTCACCTCCTGTGAGTGAATGAGAACTTTTAAAAATCCAGCTTTTGTCTCATTTTTCTTTCGTGTGGAAAGTAAATTTCCAGCGAGAAACTTGAAAGTCTTTATCAGTTTTTCCTCCTCCTCTGGAGAACAAAGTGCTCTTTCGCCAGACCTTTTATAACTTTAAATGTGAAACTCTCTCCTGGCATCATCGTTTCTGAAGAGACAATAAAAGCTGGTGCTAATGCTGTCATTTCTCACGCTTCTTGCTGCTCCCTCTGAAATTGTATTTGTTTATATTCTGTGGATCTTATGAAAAGGAAAAGCGGTCAGACTGCTGGGTTCGTGCACTTTTGGGGTAGAGCAGAGCAGAGAGCGTTGGAGGCATTAGCACCTTGGAGAGGGGAGGTGATAACTGTGCAGAGCTCACTCCGTATTTCAGAACCTATAAATAAAAGTAATATATTTAAGAAGAACTTCACCGAAGACTTAAGTGGCATCAGCTGAAGGACCTTTTCAGCTGGAACAAATCTGAACTTTCTCTTTCTGCTGTCAAACTGCAACCCTACTAAATCCTAAATGTTTTCTGTGGATTTAGTGACTGGGTAGAGTTACAGTAATTCAAAAGAAATTCATGTCCTTGCCAATGCCTATTAGTCACACTTGCTGGAATTCTGTCTGCTCTGCTCCTAACACCATCTCAATGCCATCTGGATCCCTTAATAGCGTCTTCCCAACACATACATTTTCTGCTCCATTCAGTAGTTTCCTGCTCAGCAATAGCTTTTCCACATGGCCATGTCCTCTTCGCAGATGGGGCCTCTGTGAGACATGTCCTCGCCGGCGATACCCACGCTGCTCCACAGGCAATCACATAACACATCCAAGAACATTAAAAATGAATAAAAGGAAGATAGAGGGGTGATGGCAGGGAGTTGTTGCTGGATAACTGCTGAAAAAGCCCTGGGCTGAGAGAGGCTTTTCGAAGTGCCTCGATGCTGTTGGAAATCAAACAGATTCTCCCCTTTTCCTTTCTAAAGGAGGAGCAGCCTGGCGTTTCTCTCCAGCAGCCGTTGCTTACCACCTAAGCACATGTTAGATAGGCTGAGCGCAGGCGGTGGGATGTCTCCTGATTCTCACCAGTGTCATTTCAGGAGACCCGTGGCTGTCATTTTAATGTTTTTCTTGCTGCTGCTTCTGCTGTGGGACAGGGGAACGTGTGAGAGAGGCAAGATAAAGCTCAGTTTTCAGAAGTGGGAAAAGCCACAAGTCTGAGCAAATGCCAGTGAATCTGTATTCCTGTGTTCAATCTGATCTTGTGGAAACCTATGAAAAGGGCTTCAATTTACCTTGTGTCTGTGGAGCCTCCGACTCTGGGTTCTGTTACCTATATCTGATGCAGCAAAAGTGTTTCAGAAATACAAAGAGACCTTTGCTGGGGATTAAATATTTTCATGTTTTCAAACCCTTGTGTGGAGAAGTTGGTAAGTTTTCCAGGAACTAATCCGAATGATTTTTCCCTGTATCACAAAACTTGAGAGCAGTCTCAGTGTTTCAGAAAGAAACTGATGTTTCTTCCTTCCTCATGCTGCAGGGCTCCTTTTAAAACAGGCAGCGACATCCATCCTGGGCCCAACATTAAGTTGATAGATGGTTGTGCTGTACCCAGATGTTTCTGTACTCTGGGTTCTTTGTGGTTCTCACATGAATTTATCTTGGATTGTTCTCCTTCCCTCAAAGTAACTCCCATATGTAACAAGTTGAGGCATGCAAACCAGTGATAAAACAGCATCAAGTACCTTGTGCTGCTGTCCCTGGAAGGAGGGAGCACAAGGCACCTGCAGACCAAGGCTGCGTCTGTGGGTGCCAGTGCATCCAACAGCAATACATAGTTGGCCCTGTACCTGAATTTACGTAAATGAAAAGATTCAAGTGCCAAGCAAGTAAATATTTTTCAATATTTGACTGCTGTATCTTAGCCACCAGCTGCAGATGCTTTGCTGTGTTTATATATAGATAGGATTTCCCTTGCTTCTCTCTCTTTGCCATTGGGAAGAGTTCCCTAGGGCTGGAAAGCAAAGCTAAAATAGCACAAACTGTTTGCTAATGGTTCTTAATGCTTTCCCACTGGAGATCCAGGACACTTCACAGTGTTAAAAATAGGTTAGAAGAGAGAGAAGTAGTGAAAGAACTAGTCCGGCTTAAAAACCTCTCTGGTACAGAGTGGTTGCAGCAACATTCCTGGTCATAGAATCATCGAATGGCATGGGTTGGAAGGGACCCCAAGGATCACAGAGCTCCAACCCCCCTGCCACAGGCAGGGTCACCAACCTCAGGCCTGGAGCTACACAAGGTTGCCCAGGGCCCCATCCAACCTGGCTATGAACACTTCCAGGGATGGGGCATCCACTAGTTCTCTGTGCAGCCTGTTCCAGCCCCTCACCACTCTCTCTGTAAAAAACTTCCCCCTAATATCCAATCTGGTCTTCAGTGTAGAGGAAGTGGAAAGATTTGCCTTTGAAGGGAGGTGAGTTACAGGGAAGGAGCTGGCATCTATGGGATGAGTGCAAGGGTGAGCTCCTGGGGAGAGGCAGGGAGCTTCAGCCTCGCTCACAGGCACCCTCCTGTACACTGCCACTCACAAAATACACGGGCCAGGTACGTCTGCTGCCCCACTGCGAGCACCTCGGGCTTCGAATCGCCACTCTTGCTTCAGTGAGGCATGAAGGGCATGGAGAAATGATTAAATCTCAAAATTGCAGGTGGAATAGCACAAAAATATAAGGACTTGAAGCCACCCTTGTTACAGCTCGCTTGTGCCTCGGATCTTTGTGAAGTGTTTTATGGTGACTGCTGTGAATGATTTTTAAAGGGCATCCAAGAGGCCTGAGCTTAAACCTCCACCTGGAGAGATGCTCTGCGGGCAGATAACAGCAACGTCACAGCTTATTTGGGAGGCTGGATGGGGAGAAATCTGTTCTAAATTAAAATTCAGCTTGTCAAGACTGGAGAGAGTAGTGATGAGAGAGTCCTGTGTCTCTGGCTCTGACCTTTCAGTAGCTGCTGCACTGTTGTTCCTCAGAGAAAAACATTCTTGTGGCCTGCTCTGCAATCCATTTAGAAACATGCTGTTAAAAGCATTAATTCCATTTTGAATTTCCATTTTTTCCGACCTTTTCAGTCTCCTGCTTCTTCAGCATCCTCCATCCCCACTAGCTTTGTGTCTCTTCTGGAAATTATTGATGATCTCTTTTAATGGCCCAGACAATGCTAAAAGCCATCCCTTGCCGTTTTAGAAGCTTCCAAGATTGGAAAAGAAAGAAGATACTTTATAATATCTGAAAATTACCAGCAGAGGTCGGGCTTACAAATAATTTAAGCAATTCTAGCTGCATATTTATTAAGGGAGACATTTCTGTGCTGAACATGTTGTAGATCAACCAGCTTGTCTGGAAAAGTTTGTAACTTTTGCCCTGTGAATAGGAGAGACGACGACTTGGTTGTACCTGAAATTTCACTTGCATAATTTTGGGATGTTGGCAGATGGGGACATTGTTTATTGTCACGGTATGAGGATTTTCAGCTTAATTTAGGTCATTTAAAAGTGAGTATTATTAAGCAAGATAATTAATTTTTAAAAAACGTTCTGGAAAAGGATCCTGAGAAGATTGAAGGCAGAGAGCACTATTAATATGCATTAGTTGCACAGTTAATCCCAGGAAGTTCTCATGTGAAAGGTGGGGTTCTTGAAGCAGCCTTATGGTTTTTGTACTCAGGACTTAAGTGCAAGCAACAAAACCTGTTACATCAAACAGTCTATAGCAATATCACCTGCCTTTGATAGAGTGCTCTGAAGGATTCAACAATTGTTTGGCTAAGGCCAATGCAGTTGATATAATAAATTTGACCTTTCAAAAAGCTTTGAGCCAAAGGTCACAACGAAACTTTTACTCTGATGGAGTAAAAAAGAAGACTCTGTTGGATTAATAAGAATATAAACTTCACAGAGTTGTGGCTGTCCCCATGTACTGTCTGCAGGGATGGCCAGTGGTAGAGTACCATAGATAGGGCAGAGCTACTGGGGTATGTTGCTAGAAGGTTCTCTTAGCTTCTGGTGCCTTGTCTCATAGATTTCCTGAGCCACAGATAATATAATGCCTTTCTACTTTTGTCAAGCTTGATGTCTTTTTCTTCCGTCAGTTTGCTTATGTAATACAAGGTTAAAAGATGGAAAAATGAAGAATAAATGTTGTTTTCACTATCCCGAGGGTATCCCGCTAGGCCCTAGAATGGGTTTTTATTGGGAACTTGTTGTCCAACATAAAGAGGAGTTTGTGAGTAGTAACGTGACAGAATTTGAGATAATATGAAATTATTCAGCTCATCAGACTGCTCAGGGTTTCAACAGAATCTTATGGTACTGCTCGAGATGGGAAATCTCTGTCAACAACTGCGAAGCACATGCACGTAAGAAACGGCACCTTTGCTTTTACTCCCTCAGTTGTGGGCTCCAAATGAGCTGTTACCACTCAAGAAGGGGATCTTCTGTTATTGTGGAGGGTCTTCTAAAACTGCCAGGTAAATGTTTAGTAGTTGAAAGGACAGGTAGAATATGAGGAGTTTCTAGAAAAGATGCTAGGAACAAGCCAGAAAGTCTCATTGCACCTCTGGACACAGCTGAGTGCTGGTTGTAGTTCTAGTTTTTCTCATCCAAAAATGCCATGTAAAACTTGAAGAAGAACAAGGAGGGGCTATAAAGTTGATCAGAAATGTGGAAAATGCTTAAAAGAGAAAAGACTAAATGGAGATTCTCCAGGAAATAGTAAAGGAGACCTGTGGAGTGGGATGGAGAGGGGAGTAGGGTATGATTATTCACAACTTTTTATAGCAGAACTAACAGGCGCTCAGTGAAATAATCACATGTGAAGTAGAAACCAAAATGAGCTAATTTTTCATACAGCACATAATTAAATTGGGGAACTTGCTGCCAAGCAGCATTGCGAAGGCCAAAAATATAAATCAGATCAAAAAGATTTGATGCACTCGTGGAGATGTTAGTTGGTGGTGGTTATTAAACATGATGGTCTAGGCTCAGCCCCTGGTTCAGGAAATAGCTGTGTTGGATTTGCTTTATATTCAAACTGTATGCTTTTAATAGACTTTGTAAAATTATATTTTCATCATACGGACTTGTATCTTTTACTCATGTGTTTTAACTGCCTCAGCTCTGTGACACCACTACAGAAACAGCCTGATACTGCTTGTGACTTTGTGTTTTGCTTCATTATTTGTGGTGGGACTGTGCAGGGACACAACCTCTGTTAACTTTCCATTCTTCTCCAGGGTGAAAATCGAGGAGCTGGAAGCAGAACGCAGCAAGCTGGAGGAGGAGAACAGATCTCTGGGAATCAAACTGGAGAAGCTCACTCTGCAGGTAGGAAACACGGAGGTCCAGGGGAGCTGGGTGTCTTCCATTCATGTAGCTGTCCTAAGAGATGTGCCAGAAGGCTCCCAGCACGAACTTCACTTCCCTCTGTCTGGGAAAGGTGTTTGTGAACTGCCCCATCACACTGGCACCTCTGACCATGTTACTGGAGTGTTTTGGTGTCAGATGCAGTCACACACATGCAGTTGTCTCTTTCAATGCCTGTGCCCATAACCTTTTCTTCTCAAAGCCTTAAAAACTGTTCCATCTTAAACAACTCTACTACCATAAGCTGTCTGTCTTCAAATTCATTTGTCCCAAAGCAGGAGTGAAGACAGGGCTTAAGACTATGGAGCTGATAGGAAAACTTGAGCTCCATTTGTGCTGAAGGCTCCATTGCTGCTAGCAGTGTTGGAGATGGAGACCACCAGTTTGTGGTCTCAGTAGGTAGTTTTCCAAGCCAGGAAGCTTCAATGCTGTTGAGAAAATGACATGGCAGCATCTCCAGATCATAGACACAGAGAGGCAGATGATGTGGAGTTGGAAGGACCATGGGGTGTGTTTCTTTTGCTGTGCTGCTGTCGGTGCTCTGTCTTTTCCCGAGGTCATGCTGTTCTGTATGGCAGAAGGCTTGTCACCAATCTGGATAGATCAGTGAAGTCTCACCCTCCTTGAAGAAGGGCAAGAGCACCTGTGGGTGTGTGGTGGGCTGGCCATTCAGCTAGCTCCCCTCCTGTGCACAGGAGGGGGTGGAATTTGCTTCAAGCTTTTATAGTGTTTCATGTTTGAAAGCTGCTGAAGCAAACAAGAACCTGGGCCTGTTTGTTTAATCAAAGCCCGTCCTGCAATGAACAGTGTTATCTCTCCCTTCTCTTCTCTCTGAGATGCTGAACGATTCAGCATTGTAGCATTTCATTCTCCTAATTTTTCTTTCTCTCTCTCTCTTCTTTTTTCCCCACTTTCGTGTAAATTGCTCCATGGTAGAAAACCTGCAGGTTTGAAATTACTCAGATTTCAGACAGACCATTGATTTTATCTTGACACCTATTAGAGGCGAATCAAATCTTTTTTTTATTATTACCAATTCCTAGAGACAGGGGAAGTGACAGCTTTGATAAAGCAGGGAGCTAAGAGCTGCTGAGCATCTCTGCTGAGCCATGTTTAGTGTGAAACCTGTCACCCGGCTCCCCTTTAATTGGGTTTCAGTCATCAGAAGGAGATGAAAGCTTTGGGCTGGTGTTTGGATGCTTAGGTCTCCAACAAACACTACAGCAGCTTTGGTTTCAGAGCAGATTACACCTCACTCAGGTCACATTTAATCTGCCAACATTGTCTGACAGTGACTACTGGCTTGCTGGGAAGGCCTGGCCAGAGGAATTCCCTGTTTCCTTCATGATGTCTAAAGATGCTTTTCTTTGTTACCTCGTACTGCTCATGAGATGCCAAAACCCCAGCTTTTTAAATTGCACATTCAAAGAAGGAAGATCTGAAGTCTTCAGTGTAGTCTGGCTACTTGTCTGCTTCTGATCCTCAGTGAGGAGGTCGGCAGAAGCCCTGTTGGGACAGCTGAATTTCACAGTATAGCAAAGTGTTGTGGTTATAGGAACAGGATGGGACCTTCATACTGTGGTAAAGCTACTATATCATAACAGCTGAAACGTTCACCAGAAAGGCTTTGAAAACTCATCACAGGATGCTCATGACCCATCTTGTTAATGATAAAATTACCCTGGAAGTATGAGATACCGTATAGGTGTGCTGAAAGAGAAGGAAGGTGGTCATCCAGCTTGGCAGATCTAGGAAAGAGAAATCTGCCATCCCCCAAAAGGCTGGCTAATGAGCTGAATGGAGGTAATCGTGCTCTTGTGTCTGCTTTGCCAAGGCTGAGGATGTGGCTTTAATTCTTTAGTTAACAAGAGATAGTTCTGCCCTTCCTTAACTTCTCACTTTGCTTGTGTCTTAGAGGACTGGCTGCCAAAAGCAGCTTCTCTGCAAGAGGAGTCAGGAGGGAAGCATAAATACAGGAATGTGTAAACTGAATGCTAAATGTCAGTATTGATCAGCATGTGCCACCTGAATGGTCCAGATTTCAGAGCTCTTCAAAGGGGAAAACATCAGCCTTCCCATTTTTTATTCACCTTGAGAATCAAATGTAACAGCAGGCCAAGTTTAGAATGACTTTTTTTTAATAAACACATTAAGAAGGTTCCTTACAGTGGGAAAACGCTAAGTTAAGCTTAGAAATTCACCTCTTCTATCAGCACTGAGCAAATAGGCTGAAAATATCATTCCACATGCAGATAAGGACACTGAAATATTGCTAGTTTGACATGTTACTTATGCCCAGCTCTGCAAGAAATCCCAGGGAAATGATGGGTTAAAATAACATCCTTATTGCAGAGGGGAAGAAGGGCAAGACAAAAATATAAAAATCATGAGGAAATTTTACTGAACAGAAATATGATTGTAATTAAAACATGGGAAAAGCATGGCATCAAATCAAACAAAGGTGTAAGAGAAAGGAGGGGGTGACGTTAAGTGATGGAGGATGAGGGTGATTTCTGACAAGTCTTTATCTGTGGTTCTTTCTTTTCTAAAATAAATCCTCTGACTTTCTGGAATCAAATCATCTGAATGGAAGATGCATCAAAGGGGTGGATTCAGGTTGTGAAGTTGGACGAGGAAGAGGCAGGGTGTAGAGTTTAGGCTTTGCTTTACGCTGGACTGAAGTCTGTTGAGTTCACAACGTGTGGTGGATGAAATCATGGGAGACAGGGCTGATATTGGTAATTGCAGACATCAGTGTTTGACTGTACCGATGTGTGGGAAGGAATAGAGTTTCAAAAACGCTTCTCTCCTTTCGTGTCCATTTGTATCTGAGTATTGGCACTTGAATTTTGCTCATTGCTGCTTTGGCTGCTGGTAACAATAGCCCACTTTGGGAACTGTGGGACCCCGATGGACTTGGCTGGAGGGCAAGCGAGCACATGGAAAGGTGCTTTTGTGTTAGGTGGGTGATTCACATTCCTCGAGCTCAGTATTAGCAAATAAAGAAACTGAGATATTGATAGCTATCTGCAGCAGTGTATATAACATCTGACAGCACTTTGTGTTCTGTTTTTGTGTGGGGACAGCTTGAATTACGGCTGAAGGCGCTTTCCGTCTCCACACACCCCTTCTTCCAAAACCCCTTGGCTCTTGACACCTAGCTGCAGGCTGCATTGATTTTCCTTCACTGGTATAAAGACTTTAGCATGGATATTACTCACTGGTCAGCTCTTTACAGCTAATAAAAACCTCAGATTACAAAAACACAAGAAATGTTGAATCTGGAGAGAAATGACACCCTGCTGAGGGTGCCTCACCATTGCCCAGGACATTATCTTAAGAAAAAGATTTGAACTGTGGCTCAGGAGAGGGATTCAAGTAATATATAAAAAGAGCAGATTTAACCAGACAATTTTATCTCATCTCCTCGCCCCATCTTTCTTTCAATGAAGGAAAAAAGACTTCCAGGAAAGCAAATGCTCTGTTGCTTCCTGGCCTACAGTGGGCAGACTTGCTGAGGTTTCAGTGAAAGGTTTGGTTTCTTTAGCTATCTCCAATGATCTGGACCATCTTTCTGAGCTGCTGGAGGACAAAGTGCGACTCCAGGAGTAAAAGGGGCTGATCAAATCAGTGCTTTTTGGATAAATTGGGAGGAAAGTCTTGTGAGGAGTGTTCACAATTAGCATTTCTTACTGCTAGGAGCCCTGTGTTTACAGGCAACCAAGCGGATGTGAAGTGTTCCTTATGCAAATACTACTCTCCTGCTTTTCCTGCTCTCCTCTACTCTTTAAGCTGAAGGAGAAGAGATTCTTCAAGTTTGGCTGCTTCAAGGAAGATTGATGAAAATCAGCTGCAGTTTGACTTAATTGGATCCATATGCTTGGAGAGGGAGCAGGACTAGTTAGAAGGCCTTGTAATGAGTTCACAGCTGGTTGGGGAGAAAAATGAAACTCCAGTTAAGAGTTCAGATGAGCAAATCCGTGCTGATAAAAGGCAGGGAGATGGTGGTTTGTACACCAAGATGTGTTTAGACTTGAAAACTGCCTCTAATCCCCACCCAAGCTAGCAGCCTCATCCCTTTGAGTTGGTGCCTGTGTATTTATTAGGCTAAATGGAAGGAGTCTTCAATTATTTTATCTTGTTTCTGAGTGAAAGGAATCACCTGTGGATGTTGGCGATCAATGAAACCCGAACATGGTCACAGAAAGCTTGGTGAAACCCTGCAAGGGGACTTTGGCTGTGTGAAAGGTTCATTGTTTGGCACAAACTCTGGACTGATCAACTTTGAGTGGGATATTCCCCTGTTGCAATAGCAGCTGGTTGTGCTTAGCCTTTCTGCAAGCTGTCAGTACGACATCACCACTCATAAAAATGGAATATTATTCATAATGTTGAGATAATTGATTTTTGCCCATTACTTCAAAGAGCTCCAAAAGAGTAGAGTAGGTACATAGTTTGGGGATAGTCATCAGGAAATTCTCCCCAGCCAGAAGCTGGTATTTACGCTAACTTTTGCTATCAGAATAGAAGGGACTGAATTATTACAGTGTCCATGAGGGACTCCACAAAGATACTCCACAAAGTATCTGGGGGTTTTTTTTCAGGCTGGCATGACTTAATGAATGTGTTTGGAGGTGTTCTTTAACTCATGTCCAGCAGCTCCTTTCTAAATGCCTAACTTTGCCATTGTTGCCAAACATCTTTACATTTTAAGGTTAATCTGCTTAAATTAAATCTTGGTTTCTTCCAGGTTTTAAATTTATTATTTTTGCACAAATTAAAGTGTAAAGCGCTTGCCCCCTTTGGTAGTGGTTATGTGGTAGCTGTAATTATTTGAAGATGAGACATTAATGAGTTATGCAAGCAGAAATACAGTATTTGTTGTAGTAAAAGCAGCTGGCATTAAGTTCTCCAGGATCAGGACATCTGTGGATGGTGTGCCATCCAGAGTGCTCTTGCATTTCTTTTTTCCCCTTGTCTCTGCAACCTTGGTTGCTGGGCTAGTCTCCCTTCTTATCCTACTGTGCTGTGGTTTTTGAGGGATTAACAGAACATCAGGGAGCTGTACCCCAAGTGCAGATTCTTCTGTTTAGTGGGCAGGGAGTGTTTCTCCTCTTTAAGCGTTAACAACTCATTTTAGAGTTAGGAATTTGGTGGCTGGGTAGTAACTGGCTTGGAGTTAAGAGCCCAAGGCAAAGTTGAAGCCATTTAACAGTCTAACTGTTCATTATGTGACCAGTGAAGAATGATGAATGAATCATTTACACTGTTATAAAACCTAAAGGGACATTGTCAGTGTTCCCTGATTGACCTCTCAAATGCTCATGAGTCTTCTTCCTGGATTATCTCTGTGCTTTCCCTTTCACAGACTTCCTATACTTTTTCCTTCATCTGTGGTCCACCTCAAACTCTCTGGCCCAGTTTTTTCTTGTTGAGAACCTCAGGTGGTCAAGTTTTCCTTGAAAAAATGAAAGAAAAAGGCTTCTTTAACTGGGTTTAGGCAAACCACTTGGCATCTCTTCAGTCAGGTATAGCTTTTGGCAAGGCATAGGAACAAATTTTTGTGCTTCAGAGGGATGTAATTATGAGATAGACTAGCTGAGAATATGCAGCAGGAGACCCAGTAAAAAGAAGATGAATTAAGTGGAGGAGTGCAGGTCCAGGTCTGCAGAAAGTCGTATCACATCATATCGTACTGCCCGGCTCATCCAGTACATTGAGTTTCACCGGAGCGGGTGGGAGTGGATGGGGAACAGCAGTTTGTGATCCCTTCCACAGACTCTTGAATTTATATCAGCAATAAGCTCATCTTTTACAAGCAAAGATTATCAACTCAGCTTCACAGGCTGCAGACAGTCTTGACTGATGGAAGGACGCATGTTTCTGCTCCAGTGTCTATTGGCAGAGACCACTTGGGCGGGTCACCCCACAGTTTAGCTCAAAAGACCCACAAAAAACACAAGCAATAAACATCTCTGTTGCCTTGGTTAAATTTACACCATTTCTTTTAATTATTGACTCAATAGCTCAAGTGTCTCATGAGCACTTTACTTGAGGATTGGCATTTCTAATCCCTAGCCTCATCACAAAGGTTTTTTTCCAGTCTTTGCAGCTACCTTTGTACTTCCAGGAGTCTCCCCATGACCTAAATAACTCCACTGCTCACTGTTAACTGTATGCCCCAGGTGCCATGTTTGTGCTGTGTAGGTACCTCTGGTGCTCGCAGTGAATTACTAAGGATCTAATGAATATTAGGTACAAGAGCCTTCCCTCTAACTGGCCTATAAATTATGATAAAAGGATTTTATATGTTACATATAGAGGAGGAAACGTCATGTAACTTGTGCCATGTGGATTAGGTTCTGCAGAAAGATCTAGAGCTGGTGTCCAGTGGAAGGAGCGTAGCACCTGAGATGCTCCAAGCCCTGAGGACCACAAGGCACCAGGGTAGCTGGGTCTGTGCAATTATTTGTACGTGTTAATTCTGAATACAGCACATTTATTAGAATTAACAGGAATTGGAAACAGTCTGTGGGAGCAGAAAGGAGAAATATAAACATGTCACCAAGCCGTAGATTTGTCATTACGTGGTTCAAGGAGAAGCTGTTTCTTGGCCTCAGTGGCCCTGATCAATGTGATGTGCAACGCGGATGCCAAATAAAACAAGGACACGCACGGCACAGACTTGCTAATGTTTGTTAACAGCAGAGACCAGGAGTGCACAGAGATTCACGTTTGTGCAGGGACATTTTCCCAACATGTCCTTTAAAGTTTTATTTTTTTAAAAGGAATTTGCACACTGAATATTAAACACCTGAAGCTCTATAAATTTTCCTGCCAGAGCTGATGCCCAAATTGTTTATTTCGTGCAGCGCTTTTCTCCAGTTCTGCAGAAACTGATTAACATTTGCATAATACATTTAACACAAAAATCCATAATAAATTCATTAATGTACTTCTGCTGCTATCCCTGAAAATACCAGCACTTGTGGGGCATCACACAGCTCATTAGAGGAGCAGAAGGGGAGGACGGGAGAGCGCTGGGTTTCCTGAACAGCTCCCAGACAGGGAAAGGTCAGTGCACTAAGCACCGCTACCTGAGCAGCAACATGGGGAGAGATGGGGCATGTGAAGTGTCCCACTGGAAAAGGTCGGTGTACCAGTACACATGAAACAGACTTTAAGAGCTGGCATCCGTGCTGGAGTAGGAAAATTGGTGACAGGCACAAATGCAGATGAGGGTGGTGCTGCGCTGAGGAGGAGGTTGCTCCTTGAGCACGTGTATTCAAACACCAAGAGACTGTTAGAGTCCTGCGGCAGTGCAGGAGAGCTGGCTTGAAATAAGCCTGGGTCTCCTGAACTGGCATTGCAGAATGAACAGTGAGGTTTTAAAAGTTGTGCAGGACTGGAATGAGTCCAGAGTTGTCTGCAAAAATGATCCAGAGGGTTGGAGTAGCTCTGCTATGTAGGCAGGCTGAAAGAATTGGGGTGGTTCAGACTGGAGAAGAGAAGGTTCTGGGGAGAACTTAAAGCCACCCTAAAGGGTGCTTAGAGTCCCTAAAGGGGCTCCAGGAAAGCTGGAGAGGGGCTGGTGCCAAAGATAGGGAGGGACAGGCCAAGGGGAATGGCCTTCAGTTGCAGGAGCGGAGGTGGAGATGAGATGTGAGGAAGAAATTCTTCCCTCTGAGGGTATGGAGGCCCTGGCACAGGGTGCTCAGAGAAGCTGCGGCTGCCTTTGCATCCCTAGCAGGGTTCAAGGGATCTTTGGGCACCCTAGGCTAGTGGAGCATACCCCTGCCCATGGCATAGGTGGCACTGGGGAGCTCTGAGGGCCTTTCCCACCTAAACCAGTCTGGGGTTCTATTATGTCTTGATTGCATGGCTGGGGGGGTCACTAAACCACTCCTTCAGGGCTATTCTGTGTGCATGTGCTGCTCTCCTCAAAGGAAAGCCTGGTGACAGAGACACCACTCACTGTTCTTTCTTCATAAAAAGAGCATGGGCATAAGAGAAAGGGTAATTCTAGCCCAAGCTGCATCTTCCCACAGCTTACAAAATGCCCAGCACCTCCAAGTAACACTGGCTGGTGAAGTCATTCCAAGCAGTGCCTGCAGAAGGCTCCCGTGCCAGGCGAGCATCTCAGCGATTCCCCAGGATCAGCCTGCAGGTGAGAGCCAGAGCTGAGACAGACAGACAGACACAGCCAGCTCCCACAGACACTTCACTTTTAAGCTCCTCTAATCTTACAAATCACAGAGCAAGGGAAAAGCCAAGTTTCAGGAAACGAGAAGAGTGACTGTCCCTTTATAGTCTTCTGGGTTTTTCCTCTGTAGTCGGTTGATGGCACGAATTAGTTCTCAATTGTTCTTTCTTCCTTTTCTGTTATTCTGCTGCTGCTCTGAATTCTGCTGCCATGTCACAGAAATAAAACACAACTGTTGGTTAGACCCATATAGGGAAAATAACGCCCGGGGAGGGCTGTTTACTGCTGTTTGGTGCTTTTTCTCAGATCAGCCATAAGTTACAGCTCTCTCCACATCAGGCTTTTAGCTTTTCCATACCAGTTATCATTGCAGCCTTTGCTGATGACCCAATTATTTTCGAATTTCTGATTAAAACAAAGCAATAGGTCACACTTTCATGTTGCCTTCATCTTTGCCACTTCTCTTGTGGTCTGGCTTCTTGCCACAGGTCTATGTAAAGTCATTTTCAGTAATATTCTTCAACAGTTTTATCCTTCTGATAAGGAGACTCTGGATTTTTCCTCAACTACTTGGTATGCAGAAAACTCAACACTGTCTCTAAGAGACAGAAGACCAGGATGTCTTACCCAGATTATGGAAAAAAAATGAAGTCAGAGTTTAGCCATTTTTTAATTTTAATTCCCCCCTCTGTTTGTGTGGTGGGGAGAAGAGAAAAACCTGCATGTTTCGTGTCGCAGTGTAGAGCGGGCGGCGATCGTAACTGTGTTAAAATACACATGAGAAAATGAGGGGATGCTCTGGGCTGAGCTGCTGATGGAGATGGCAGCGTGCTTTGGAGAAACACAGTTTCTCTTTGTGACCTTTGTCAGGGGGTTTCAAGCGTGGACCTTGTTTGTGTGTTATCTTACACATGCCTTCCCTTTGATCAGGCGGACCTACCACCTATTTGATGCCTGGAGGCCGGGATCTGCAGAAAGAAAATTGGTTTCCCCTAAAGATTTGTATCAAACTGTAGAAGGGAGACTTGGCGTGCCTCTGTCACTCTGCTGCCTGGCATTGAGCGAGTCCAGCTTAGTAGGGGTTGAAGCTCTTGATGTGCCTGGGGAGAGCTGGGGAGATAAGCGGGAAGAAGGAATGTCCCGATCTCCGACATCTCCGTCAGTGCACCCCGAATGCTGACAGATCACCGTATGGGCTCTTCCCAGTCTAAGTTTCTCAATTTGCCTCACTTTCCGTTTGCTGTTGTTCAGTAAGACTCCAGAGAGACATAGATCCAGGCAAGCCAGAGAAAAATAATAATAATAACAGCTTTTCTACCTAAACTTGAAAGACAGGTAACAGTGGATTGGGAGCGATGTAGGAAGAAGGGCTGTGCTCTTTAAGTGAGACCAGGCTGTTGGGATGGCCGGGTAAGCAAAGCACTGTGCAAAGACCATCTTCTTTGCACCTCTCTTTACATCTTGGTGCTACCCGGGGCAGTTCTGTGTGCCCAAAAGAGCAGTGGTGTCCATAACACCTAGTTGTGTTATATACAGATGGGAGGGTCCCCAGGTGGTCCCTCACATCTGTGTTTAGCTGAGCATGGGGTTCAGCTCTGTGAGGAACACTGTTGATTCTCCTGATTGACATTTAAACCCCACATATCTTAACTAGTACAGAAGCTGTGCCTGGTCTTTGTGATTTTGGCAGGACATCTTAAATGAAATAAAAACATCCCTGAAAAGTATTGTACCTGTTGGACACAATGTAAGATGTTGAGTCAAGATTGTGACCTTTCAGAACAAAGATGCTGGTTTTCAGACGGGGGTTCATTGTGTGTCTGGCTCTACTCGGATGAAAAACTTGAAAACCCAGTAACGTGAAGGCTGTGCAGCGAGGATGAGCTCCACAGAGACGCTCTCGTGTATCTGTGGTTGTCTTCCAGTGGATACATCCTTCCTTTCTGCGCAGCACCACCACAGTTGCAATCAGAAGTAGTAACTACAGAAATGTTCATATGTTTATGAGGAGGGGGGTGTGAGAAGCTGTTGGCAGGGCAGTCTGTGCAGGAGAGCTCAGCTGTGGGACTGCTTTCCTGTTAGATCCGTCACAGCTAGAGTTGCTGACCTTAAGGTTATTTCCCTAGGAGTCAGGGCTTGCTCGGAGCTTGATCTATTCAGTGTGCAGGGAAAAGTATGATTAGATATGTGTGAGCTCTTATGATTAATGGTATCATGGCAGAGCAGCCTGAACATTTAAATGCAACACCAGAGGATCTTATTTATATATATATATGTAGGATTTATTTATATGTTTGCAGAGAAATAGTAGAATGCATACAGTTGTGTTTATATGTAGACATGACCTGATATTAGTGGGTGTGAAATAGAGAATGATTTCAATAGAATGTGATGGGAGTGTGGTCTGGGGGATGGTGGAGGTGGCTGAGTGGAGAGGGAAACAACGGCTCAAGAGGGAGAACCAGAGGGAGAGTGTGGGCTGGGGGTTCTTCCCTGGACACACTGCAACCGAGGCAGTTGTCAGACCGTTCCCTTAATGTTCAGAGAGGTTGAAATTAAGGAGATGGGAATACTGTAGACACCTATTAGGGTCCTCTGCAGGTGGATGGGGGGAAGGAGTAGTGGTTGTACGCCATGAAACAGTTTCCCTGGTGCAGCCTAGCAGCTGTGCTGTGGCAGGATGTAGGCCCTAACTTATAGTCTGAGTAGTTTGGGGATTGAATGCACAATGTCTTTTGGCCTTTCTGCTTTCCCAGGGGCTCTGATATCCTCTGATGCTACAGTTGACACCGCTTAGAAGATAGATCTGTGCCTTCACCTGGAGATTTTTGTGTGGTCCATTCTCTCAAGCATCCTAGAGAAAAAAAATACCAGACATGCTGCAAACCAGACCAATGGGTCAATTCACCAGCGTGTTATTCCTCCTGAGCATACCCTTTCATCCCCTCCCTGCCTTAGCTCTTGGCTATTCTGTTCAACTTAATGCTCTTTACTGATGTTCCATGCTTCCAGGGGATCAAAAAGACAGTCCGAGTCCTTTAGATATGTGTGAAAGTTAGAGATGATGCCCTTCTGCTGATTTACTCGTTGGTAACTTGAAAACTTGTTACTGGGCAAGGCTGCTTCTGAAGTATTTATTCCTTTAGGCAGTCAGATCAAGATAATGTTGAATTCGCTGCTTGGAGCAGTTAACTCAAAGCCCTGCCAAATCCAGGGGGTTGCCCCATAGCCATTCCTCTTATTGTTTCAGTTTATCCATAAATCTCTCTCATTCTTGTAAATTCTCAACGAAGCGATGACTCTCCCCATCTAAAAAGATTTCAGTGCTGCTTGAAGTCTCCATGTACTGGCAGAAAAAAACAATGGAGCTTTGAGCTTGAACTGAGACACAGATAAGATCACCAGGAGATTTCCACAGCAAATGCAGAATATATTCTTCTCTAATGGATTCCTACTGCTGTCTGGCAAGTAATTGAATTGCTTGGGTGGGAAGGAAGAAGGGACCAGCTTGCTTTTTTGGTTGTTTGGTGGCTGGTTTTTTACGGTCTCACATTTTGTGAGGGTAGGAAGTGAGATGTGGTTTCTCTGCATGACCCAGGGTGTCTATCAGACATAGGGGAAGCTAATTAAAATGTCACTATATGTACATGAGGGTGATGAGGGAGAAAGGACCGATCACTTCCTTGGTTCCAGGGACTTGCCTGTGTCTTTACTCCCTGTGAAATCTGCTGCAGAAAGTAAGTAATTCACACTCTGGGGGTAGGGATGAGGCCACAGGGTAAAGCTGGACTCTGTCTCTCTCTGGAGCAAAGCAGAAAATAAATTAAATCCATTCTTGCTCTGCTGCAATCACTGAGGCAGTTTCACTCCAGCTGGGCAATAGCAAGGATGCTGTTTCCTGCTGTCCCATCCATGTCAGCACTGCTGAGCCCTGTGTTGCTGGTCCAAGTGCAAGGAGAAGTTAAAACTGGGTTATCTGGGAGGTTTCCACAGCCTGCCTCAGTGCATCATCGCATGTGAGGGGACAGGAGCAAGGCAGCATCCTCATCTTTCACGTCCTTTTGTTTCCAAGTAGGAAGTATGTCCCAGTAAGCCAAGGGAATGATGGAGAGGGATAATAACACACCCTTTGGTATGTTCTTTGGAAACACTCGGATGGCAAAGAGGTGGTCCAAGGCACGCAGCCTGCATCATTGAAAAACACTGAACAACAGCAAAAGGCGGGGGGGGGAAAGGATGATCATCAGGGAAATTGCTATAATGGTAAGATAATTAGAACGCGGAATGATTAACATTAGTCAGTGTGCTGCATTGGCAAGGACTATGCAAGTTGACATAATAGGCCTCTTCCATATCAAACGCCTGGTTTTTCAGCGTTCAGTTTAACGCTTTCATGTGACTTTAATGGAGTTTGCAGCTGAACCAGGCATTTGGTTCCCCTGTAGCCCTGCATGGTACTTTTCCTCTCCTGTGGCTACAAGAAGGACCTTCTGGTGTTTCCTTTTGTGTCTGCTGATTACTGAAGGATAAACCCCACTCTCCCCACAGAGCCCTCGACGTTGTTTTGAATGACAGCCAGGTGTGAACTCTTTCTGTTGTGCCTGATGAAAATTGACTTCCCTAAAAAAAAAAATCTCTGAAGTGTGTCCAAAAATGGTTGTCATCTTCTCAGGGAGAAAATACAAGGATTCAGGAGTCCCAGTGCTGACATTCTCTTCTAAAAACGACTTTTATAACTGTCTAATGGGTCAAAAGCCATGGTCTGTTTATTGTCTTTCTCCCTAATGCTTGGAGATCCCCCCACCAGCCCTCCTGTGTGGACCCCTGGTAAGTCCCTTTGCTTTTCCAAGACTGAACTGGTGCAGGAAGGTGGGTTCAGACTTCGTCTAATCACTGCTTCTGCTTACCTTACTGAGTTTGGAGTAAAGCCTGGAGTGCAGAATCCCCTCCATGAAACCTACGTGGGTCCCCATCTCTCCCATTTGTTGCAGACCGGTGAACATCTTTCTCTTTGACTTCTAGCAACCCCACTCACTCATGGACCAGCTCGTTTGACATTTTGTCTCCCTCCTTCCCCCGTTTTCACTGGTTGATTGTGACAGTTTTCCAGGACCTGCAGTGGCCATCTCCTTGGCTGGTACCTGTTGTCTGCTCCCTGTGTTGGGACATGTGTGGCAGCACAAGCTCGGCTTTTCCCTCTGCATGCTGTAGAGATTGGGCACATCTTTCATTACAGCTGATAAAATCTGACAGTGCTTTGTGACAGAAAATCCCCTGACCTCAGCTTTTTTTGCCCCTCCTATCACCCCATAACTATGTAAATAAAAAACATTTTCCCCTTAGAGTGCCCAGCTTCCCCCTCTTCTCTATTATGTGTGAGGGCCCTGGATGGCCTTGGCCTTCGGAAGGGAATTGCAGTCACGCAGCTGCGCAGTGAATATGCAAAGGGTGTTGTATGGGGTTTGTGTTTTGTGGATTATTTTCCTCCCTCCTCCTGACCTCACCTCAGATGAAATTCCAGCGCTTCATCCGTGCCTCTGGGCTGGGCAATCAGCAGATCCGATTGAGGTCTGTAAGGAAGCGGTGGTCTAGCATACCAAGCAGGCCGCATTAGGACTGAAGAGCCGGGACTAATGGGGAACGAGGCTGGTAGCAGGAGACAGAGAAATATGGCAGAATAAGATTCATTAGGGATCAGATTCAGTAACTGTAAAATGATGAAAAGTTTATGATCAAAGGCTTACTTCAAGCATTTTAATGACACAGTCATTTAATTCATTTAAAGCAGATAGATAAGGAGTTAAGTGAAATCTACAGCAGGCGTCTCTCTGAGCTGTTTGTGAACCTGTTTCGGGCTACAGGTTGCTGTGAAAGGCACGTAATGGGCTACCAGTCTTCACAGGCTGATTTACATATGAGGTTAGTAAAACTTAATGCAAAGGCTTGTGGTTTGTCTTAGAAGCGTGTGTGGTTCCTCAGCTGTTTTTAATGTGTCTGTTACTAGTAGGAGTGCCAAATGAAGGGAAGGACAGGATTATTTCAAAACCTTGCTGTGCCAGGGTATTTAACTCCCAGTGGCAGCATCTGCTCTGGGAGCAGCATCAGTGTAGGCTGTTGTAGTGACGTCCCTGGCAGTGTTCAAGGCTGGGTCGGGTGAGGTTTTGGGCAACCTGATGTAGTGGAGGGGATTGGAACTGGATGATCTTTGAGGTCCCTTCCAACCCAAAGCATTCTGTGATTTCATGACAAGACTCAGATAGGCTCTGACCCTTGAACCATGGTCTCATCTGCCATAGGAATTCCACATCTGAAAAATACTGGTGGAATCACAGAGGCACAAAAGTTGTTCCTCATCTTCTCCTCCCACTGCTGGACTTGTGCCACCCTCCATCCCTCACTCGGTGACTCTCCTCCGTTCATTAACTTCCTTCCCAGCTTTTCTTACCAAACAGTTTGAAAACCAGACGGTTGGATAGCACTTTGTAGCCTGCGCTCATGGAACGTGGTGCCCTCCCAGTCCCTCTCGCAAGCTTTTAGCCACCCAGCCACTATGAATTGTTTAAACACAGTTAGAGCTGGAGTGCTGTGCATGTCTGCAGACTGAACCTTCCTCCACTTCTTGAATAGCTGTTCTCCCCTTCAGAACCCCTCTCCCATCACACGCACAGATTTGTAATGGAGCTAACAGCTCCTACGCCCCACACACTCCTTAGGGTAAGGAGTACTTTCATTAAACACTTAGTCTCTGTACACAGGCTTTTCACGGCTGTTGAGAAGCAAGCAGAGGGGGCTCTTTCTCTACTCACGGCTCGAGGCTTGTTGAGCTGCTGGAAGCAAAGTAGTCGCTGCTGCTGCATTGTTTAAGGCTGTGTTACAGCACCGGCTGCGCGTGATGCAGACCCAGTGGCAGAGTTGGTATCAAACTGGTAGGAAATAGGGAGAATTTCCAAGGGCTCTAGGCCATCTTGTTTTCTATTTGCACAGAAAGTTGCTGTCCCGCAGTGGTATTGATTAGTTTTAAAATAGGGAGGTGATAAATGGAGATTTCAGGTGGTTCTGGTAGATGTGACTGCAATGGATGGAGGCGTTTAAATCGCACCTGGATTTTCTTCCCTCACACTGGTGTTCTTGCTCATCTGCTGACGTCTATAACAGCGTGGTCCCACCGAGGGGCTTCTCGGCTCTCTTCACTTGTGCTTTGCACAGGAACTGTCTCCATCCTCTTGTTCCAGCTTCTCTCCCTCGTGCTAGCTCCCTTCCTGCTGCAATTTTCAGGATGCCTGCCACAGCTGCTCACAGGATCACAGAATCATAGGGGTTGGAAAGGACCTCCTGAGCTCATCGAGTCCAACCCCCCTGCCAAAGCAGGTTCCTTAGGACATATCACACAGGTCGGCATCCAGACAGGTCTTGAATCTCTGCAGAGACAGAGACTCCACAATCCCCCTGGGCAGCCTATTCCAGTACGCATTTGAGAGAGACCAACTAAGGCCGAAGGCTGCAGGTTCCTTGCAGCATGGCACAGCAGCCAGGACACAGATCAGATTTAAATAGCCTGGGGTCCACTGTCTGTCTGTCTGTGCATTTCTGTTTCCTGATGGAGAACTGGAAAATATTTTGCTTGTTTGAAAATACATACCATTTGTTTTCAGAATGTGAGCGCTGGCAGCCGTGCTTCTCGTGCCTGCGCTTCCCTGTTGCTCTGCAGCATCCCTGTGTTTTATCAGCCACTGCTCTTCCCCAAGAGCTTAGAGGCTGAGCACTTGAGAACTCGCTTGTAGGGAGTAATATGTAAAAATCTGGGGCTTAATACACCTTCTGCCTCCAAGTACCTTGTTCACTGAGGGTACCCATTGTAGGCTCTCTATTTTCACTTAACTATTTGAGATGAGAGTGATCTAAACCAGCAGCAGCTGCCCAGGCAGGCACTGGCAGTGCAACACAGCCATCTACTCACAATAAGAGTGGTTTCCCGCTTCCAGCCCTCTGTCAGGGATGCAGAAATAAATCGATAGTCTCCTGAAGACAAAGGTTGGCTGGTTGCTTTCATCCTCCCTACGCTGTAGTAGCACCTGAGCAAAGCCCCATCCATGACAGAAGCACAAGACTGTCATAAGCAACAAAACCCAGGGCTCTTGTTCGCTGATTTTAAAATATATTTGGTCAAGTAAGTTTATTTCTGGGAAAGTACAACCTCCCACGTAAATGTTGGTGAGGTGGCAGAAAAAGCCCAGCAGCAGTGAGAGGAAGATGAGGGGCTGGTAACACCAAAAGGTTTGGGGATATGGTCAGTTTTATCGACTGTGCATAAGCCTGGCCGGCAATGCAGAGATAGAAATCCTGGCTCTGTTGTGGGTAGAGTGTGAGTAACTTCTGTGGAATGTATGGATGCTTGCCCTGAAGTGGATGATCCCCTGAAAGGGGATGCTCGGGGCCTTGGCTGTAGCAGCCCCTGCTGATGCAGGTCTGGAGAATACAGTGGATGGGCAGCAGTTCAGTTGATAGAAAATAGTTTTGCAGTAGCAAATTTCCCTGGGACAGGTGTAATAGATGGTCAAAACCCAACAGATCTGGTGCGCTGTCAGGTTCTTGTAAGTGTGTCTGGACCTGAGCAGCTTTGGCCTTTCCTGGGCACAGCAGTTGTAGGAGACAAGCCCTTGGGGTTGCTCGCTTTTCCTAAGGAGCTAATATGGACTGCCTGACCTGGTATCCCAACATTTGCTGCCCATCTCACCTGGCAGAGTGGTTCTGCCGATTTTGTGGGTTTATTTTTTGCCTAGTAGTGCTTCGTTTTGAATAGGAGACTATCTCATTTAACAGCTTTTGAAAGAGGCAAACACATTTCTGTGTGGTTTAACTTAATATACAGGCTGCAGAGCTGAAGTGAAGGCACTGATCAGTTCTTACAGTTGAGATAGCATTCAGAAAACAAATTAGAGTGTGCGGTTGGTAAGGATCCAGGCAGAATTCATAAAATTGAATAGTGTTCTCAAGTTCAACGTGGACAAGCTCATTACTGATCCAGAGAAAGCTGGCATGTATTGAGGAATTAGGGATGTTTGGGATTTTTTCTGTTCTGTGTAGAGAGGCAGCCCTGTTATGGTCTCCTCTAGGGCTTTTTTAATGTGGATTAGAATTACTGGCACTGGCCAGGAGCTAGTCTGAGATTAGTGGACCAGGTTTAGCTATCACAAAAGACTGGTTTGTAGCCGATTACTGAACCTTGCTTTCTTCAGCATGCCAGCTCAGGATGTTCCGGGTATTTCCTGAGGGCAGAACTATAACTATTCATCTGTCTGAACCTCTGTGTGATGGACATGAGGAGCCACAATCACGTGGCTGTTACCATGACACATGCATGCTAGGATAGAAATAATCTGAATTTACAGGGGTGAACGGTGCTTCTTCAAACTGTTTGCTTCCTTGCTCCACTCCCACTCCTCATTTGAGGTGCCTCGTTGTCTTCAAGATGCTCCAAACCCGATGGCAGATGCTACCTTCAGAGGGTAGCTGTGGGAGATGGATGAGTCACGGGAAGCAGGATGTCACATGGGGATGTGAGGAATAGTTCGTTAAAATTCTGGCTTTAATGGAGATGAACACGTGTGCAGAATGATTATTTTACAAAGAATGTATATACCTATGGTCAAGAAGGATGTCTGTAGGGATGTGTCCATATTTTGTGACTTCTCTTGAGCTTTCACATCTCAGTCCATCTTTGTTTCTCTCTTCACTACCTCCCAGGAGGCTAATCCTTAAATTAACCTTACTCCTTGAAGTCAGGGTGGAGACTCCCCAATTTAAAGCCTGGTGACCAGGAAAGACATCAGGCCACAAACCTTCTTCCATTCTCAGATGGGTTTTTTTTGCACTCTGATCACCAAAATAACCCTTGTCTTGTTCTAATGAGCTGGGTTACATCTGGATGGATCAGCACATGCAAGTTCACGTTGTCATCACAACTGTGAGAAAGGCATTTCCTTGAGGGAAAGAAGCCCAATCTCAGAGGCTGTATCTGAAGCATCATTCTGCTTTTCCATCACCTGAGGATTTGAGCAGCAGCTCTGCTGCCCTGAAATATTAACATGAACGTAGATCTGTAAGTATATTTTTATATTTAGAGGCATTGATTCTAATACAATTTCTCTACAAATTAAAACTCTTCTTGAAAAAGATTAAACTGTCAGTGATAACATCTAGGTTCTCGTTACGTCTGAGAGGAATAAATGCTGAAGTTACAGAATTGTCTGGAGGCTTAGAAAGCAAGAGTGGGAATTAACGATATGAGAGAGAATGGATAAAAGTAATGGATAACACTTTTTTTTTTTTTTGAATTGCAGGAAGTGGAATGAGTTGATTTAAGAGGTTTTATGGCCAAAAAAGAACACCCGTTTAGTCAGACCTGCTGTATAACACAAAATAATGGCTTTAAAGAAATCTCTACCCAGTGACCGGTGGTTTGCTCCACGGCTTGTTTTTAATAAGATATCAAATATTGATTTAAAGATACTAAGCAATAGACAGTGTATTGGTTTCCCTGGTTAGCCATCCCTATTAAAAATATATATTATTTCCAGTTCACCAACTTCACCGTGAGCTCCCAGGTTCCTGCTGTGCTTTTGTTTGCTAGATTAAAGAACTGTCTACCGTCAGATTTCCACCGAAGACCCTGATGAAATTGCTTCAGCCTGTTCCGTAGTAAATGAAATCAGTTTGTTTCCATTCGTTTCTCACTGTAAGCCATGTTTTTCAGACCATGAATCATTCATGGAACTCCACTCCCAACTTTCCTTAATTGTCAACAACGCTTTTAACGCTTCCATACCTAACCTGGCTGCATTGCCGCTGCAGTGGTCTCATCAGTGCTGCATTCAGAGACAATATGGTTTCTCTAGTCCTACTCATAGCTACATTAAGATTCTCTCTGTTTAGTTTTTACCCCTCTCTCCCCACAGCATTAAATCAGAGGTAACCATTAGTTATTAACACATGGCCAAACCCTCTCCTCACAGACGTTGTCTTCCAGAAACTACCTGCTCTGTTGTATACCTGTGCCTATATCCTGCACTTTGGGATGTCTCGTTTTGAATTCCCTGGGGATGTTTGTGCCCAGCACAATCAGATTCTGAAGCTATCTTTGTGCCCTTTGTTGTTGGCTGCCATTCTGCCTTTGTGTTAGCCGCCTGTTTTAGTAAGGATTCATTATTTTCTTACATATTGTAGAGAATGCATGCTGCATATGAGTGGCCAGAGGAGCAGTCCTCATTGGAAGCAGCTGGGAAATGTCATCACCTTTTGGGCCATATAAAAGCTGCCATAGTATGATTTTGCGTCATGCTGTTGTGGCCAGCAGGTCGAAGGAGGTAATCCTCCCCTTCTACTCTGCCCTGGTCAGGCCCCACCTGGAGTGTTGTGTCCAGTTCTGGGCTCCCTGGGATAAAAAAGACAGGGATCTCCTGGAGAGAGTCCAGAGGAGGCTACGGAGATAATGAAGGGCCTGGAGCATCTTCCCTGTGAGGAAAGGCTGAATGAGCTGGGGCTGTTCAGCCTAGAGAAAAGAAGACTAAGGTGGAACCTTATTAAGATTTATAAATATCTTAAGTATGGGATGCAGGGGGAAATGGCCAGCTCCTTTTCAGTGGTCTGTGGAGACAGGACAAGGGGCAATGGCTGCAAGTCAGAGCATAGAAAGTTCCGCACCGCCATGCGGAAGAACTTTTCCCTGGTGAGGATGAGGGAGCCCTGGGACAGGCTGCCCAGGGGGTGTGGAGTCTTCTTCTCTTGAGAGATTCCAGCCCCGTCTGGACGCCTGTCTGTGCAATATGAGCTGGGGAGCTGCTTTGGCAGGGAGGTTGGACGCAATGATCACTTGAGGTCCCTTCCAACCCCTATGATTCTATGATTTTTAAATGAAAACACAACTTTGATACTGAGGCAAATATTTAACAGAATTCCTATTCTGTTATGTCAATGCAGTTATCTTAATTAACTAGACTCAAAATCTCTGGGAGTCTATTCCAGGAGACCTGTTTTCCGTGAAATTGTGTTACTTGCTTTTCCTGATTATTTCTTCTAACGGAGTTACGGATCAGTCCTGTCTTGTGAGTTAAGGAGATTCAGATTGCTGCATTCCGGAAGCTTCTTGGATAGGGAACGAGGCAGCAGATAACTTGATCTGTAATGAAGCTAGCTGGTTAATCTCATTTTTTCGGTCTATTCACCAGGCAGTGCTGTCTCATCGTCACCGCAGTAAATGCAAAACGTGCAGATCAATACTGCCCATGGGTGATTAGCGATTTGCAAACTTCAGTGAGTGAATTCATCTGATCCAAGGTTTGAAGCTGGAGAAGAACGTAGAGGAGGAGTGATTGAGTGGGCTGAAATAACGGAAGAGGGTATCTCCTCTCAAGTGCAATGTTAAGCGTTGTAGAGCTCTGTTAAGCAAGACGATGGCAGAGATTTGTACTCCTTTCACTGTGATTACAGAAAATAATATTTTTTTCTGAAATCACTAACATCGAATGTGCTTTTCCCTTATCTCACCTCTCTTGATCTTTTTTTTTCTTTTTTTTCTCCTGCTGTTGACCTGCTGGAGGGTAAAAACGTATACATTTATGCAGGTAAGATTCTTATTGTTATTCTTGAGGCCACTTTTTCCTCTGGTTCATGCGCATGAATTCTGAGGTGTGCTTGTCTCCTTTCAGACAGAAACTCCCTGGTTTCTGTCAGTACATCCCAGATGCATCAAAGACCATTTGGGGGTTCTGCCTGTGAAAGCAACTCCGAATAAATGCCTTCAGCCCGCTCGAAGAGCCTGTGTACCACTGAATGTGGCAGCTGAAGGAGTCGTAATTGTAAGGTATTAAAATTGCATTAAAAACAAGCAACTGAAATATGAAAAATGACCAGATAATTGCTGCAAAAGTCTAAAACACGTTCTTCATCAGCAAATGCGATCCAACCCCTGAAAGTCAGTGTGGCTGTGTGCTTAAAGGTGCCGTCTGAAAATCCATGCTAGTGAAAGGCTGTCTTTGGGGTTTGCTTCAATAAAGTCCAAAAGCAGCTTTCTCAACTGCATTTTATGTTGCTGAGTTAGGCCTGTATGTTTCCTAATTAAAACTTAATGGGAGAGAAGCAACCACCACAGTGCAAGAGCAAGGTGTGAGAGCTGTTGTGTGAGGCAGAGCTGTCCTTTGCTCTGCGATTTGTTACATGGAGGCTGGAGAGCTGGTTTCCCACTGAGAAACACTAAGAAACTAGAATTTCTCCTCATTCAGAATTTTCCTTCATAAAGGGATTGCAGTTTGTGTTGACAAACAAGGAAAGCAATGGTAAAAGTCAACGCCTGAATTTTATATAGCGGGAAGTGCTGTGGTTTGAGTGAGGTTTTGTGGGGTCTGATTAGTTTATAGGTTGACCTGGCAGTTGTAATTCTGGGAAAACTCAGCAGTAAAATTTTAAATTGTTTCCCCTTTGCATCCCTGTGCAAAATGTGCTTGTTCCTCTTCAGTCCATTAGCCTGGCCAAGCAAAACTGGAGAAATAAAATCAAACAGGAGACAGGATAGTTGTAGTTCAGACTATTAAGTCGGGCAGTGATGTCCAAACGGTTTTTGCCTGCTGAATGTATTTCAAGGTTGATTCAAATGGGTTTGGGTTCAACTCCATAGCATTCTAAGCATGAATAAAGATGATGTGTTGTTGGAGATGGATATAAGGCAGGTTTAGTGTGATAGAATCATTGTGTTAATGGGCCAGTGATCCCAGCAGGATGTTCCTAGATGTTTCTCCTGCCTTTGGGTCACATTGCCTTTAAGAAAATGATTAGTAGTTGAAGTTTTGCCAGCAACCAAGAAGTATTTTCCCCCTGTGGAAGCCAAAAAAGTGTGTTTAAGCAGACGCCTGTGCTGATACAAGTGCCCTGCATGAGGACATGGGGTGTGAACGCTGGGGAATGTAGCTTATGTCACCCACAGAGCTGTGGCATAGATCAAGATGCTTGCCCTTGTCCAGAAATGGTTTTCTCTTTTTTCATGGGAGTAGAAGGTTTTACACTGAAATTTTTCTCCGTAGACAAGGCTCAGGTGGATCCTTTGTGCCATAGGCATGGTGTGGATGGCTGCTCCTCCTCTTCCTTCTGCTCCATCTTAGCTGGACTAGTCACAGCTTGGAATTCCCTCTCTCAGCCCAAGAATTTATTCCCATATGGAGACTTTCCGGGTCTCAGCAGTATGATGGGTAAAGCAAAACTAAGTTACCAGCTCCGACTTTCTCAGGCCATATGTAAGTAGTGAGGGGTATTGATTTAGTTTTGATGTGATGTAGTTTATAAATATGCATGAGGATTTAGGGTTATTTAACTGTGCTTTTTAATTCTCCTTGCATTGCTGACTCTTCTAGTCAAGGGTTTCTTTGTATGCACAGCAAGCTGCTCTGTGACAGCCCTGTTCTCACTGCCTGGGACCTCTCTAATGTTTGTTAATCCCAAGTCTGTAGACACTTTTAATGTTCGAGGAATAAAAGGACACAAAGTGACACCTTTCTGCATGGGGACCAAGGGAGCAGAGTCCAGCTCCCCGAGGGTCTGGGTGAGGAAACCTGCTGGAGATGAGGAAGGAGTTGGAGGAGACCTTTGTCGTTCTCTGGGAGAAAGGGAAAAGAGCTCTTTTCTTCAGGGATCCTACAACTTCCTTAAATAAAGAAAGTAACCTGATCAAATGGTGGAAAGGGAAGGAAAATCAAACATTTGCCTATTTGCCCTGAGGAGCTGGAAGCGAATGTAGCCTCTGAATCGATAGTTGGATGTTTTAGATACTCGGGTCTCTTACTTGAGAAAGAGCAAAGCAAACAAAAGAGGGTTCTGCATATTCAACATACCTAAGTGAAATTCCAGTGACTCTTCCTGGTGAATAATGCAGGTAGCTATGTGGGTAATTGAGAGGTATGTATACTTAGGTATGTTTTTCTGAGATGTCAGTAGCTCCCTATTTGTTCTTTCACTTCTTCCTCTACCAAATCACCTATTACTGGAGACATTTCCTCTGGGTACCTGGTTGGACGTTCAGGTGGTGTTGAGGAAGATGAGCTCTCCAGGAGGGCAGGCTGCATCAAGAGAGACACCATGTCACTGAGAAGTGACTGTGACAAAAAGAACAACTCTTGCCAATTCTCCTCTAACTCTTCTTTCCCTCAGTGTGTAGCAGGGACCTGTTTTCCTCATTTTTATCTTCTGCTTGGCTTTGTGCTGTGGCCAAGACTGAGTGTGCACATTCATTCACCGAAAGACAGCAGAGCTCTTTGGGGTTTCTTTGTACCCTACCACCTCTGTTATATGTGAAAGGGTGTATAATAGTACTTTTCTACCCATTAAATTACAAGTCCTGGTGTACTTGAAGCCTATAGGAAGATTCAGCACTGCTGTCAATGCCATTGTGGTTGACCTCAGCAGCTGGCCTATGCAATGCGTTGGCTGTACAAATAAGTGACAGTTCTTGTCATTTACTTTTCAGGCTTGGATATGCTCAGCTGAACTTTGATGCTCCTGCCATTGGGTCACAAAGGCAGTGGCTTTTAACATGACTTTTAATTATTCATGTTTCTTTTTATATACAATACTGTCTAAAAAAGAAACCCCAAAGCCCCAGAGGTTTTTGCTCTTTGCTAATTAGATATATTAACTAGAAAAACCTTAACTACATTGTAGTTTTGCTTTCTTTTATAAAGTTTTGAAGGAGAGACCTGTGGTATCATCCCTCGCCCTGACTTCTCCCTCCTGTTTGCATCTGGAGGGTCCCAGGCTAGCCCAGCCAACCTATACTGCTTTTCTCCCTCTGGCATCTCCCCTTGAGACCCCACCTGAATTCATACCAAAGTAGGGCTTTACAGAGAAACACAGCATCATAGCAAAGTAAAGATTTATAGAGCATTTTTGGGAGGGAAAGCTTTGAGTGGCTGAACATCTGGATTGGAGTAAACACTACAGAAAACCTCACTTCAGGTATCTTCTGGCTTATTGTACAGTACCTGTAGGTGCATGTTCATGTGGAATAAGGAAGTGGAGCAGCAAAGTAGTAGTTCATTATTTTTTTTATTAAACTTTGTGTGCTTCTCTTGCAAACCAGGTTTGGTCTGAGAGTTCTCAATTGTATTCTTAACCCAAGGTAACTTCATTTGTATGGGAAAGTTGATAAAATGGGTTTTTTTGAAATTCCGATCTGTGAGAGCCAGCATTTCTCACCACAAAGTTAAGTCTTATCTCTGAAAAAGAAATCTTATAACTCCAACTATAAGCTCTCCGGGGTTGTTTTCACAACCTATATGCTTTTTATTTTTCAGTGACTTTATCAGGGGTTTTTGAACCATCGCTGGTCTCCTCTGCGAGCTACCAGAGTGTAAATAATAGCAACTTTCAATGGACTTTGTTTGCTGGAAAGGCATGAATCCTTGACTTGAGAAACCTAGTGTCGAAACCCTGGAATTCAAATCTCTGGGTGGCAACAAACCCTCCTGGAGCAAACTGTGATTTTCTTCCATTTCAGTAAAAGGAAGAGCAGCAATTGAAAAGGACAGTGAACATTTGAATGCATTTTTTCTTCTGGATTATCCTGACTCAGTGCCATCCTATGTCTTGCTGTCCTGACTCTTAACCTCCTTGTCACGTTTGTTTGCATCCCAGACCTCATCTGAATGCCTCATTCGATGCAAATTATAGTCCTGCATCCTCCAGGGGATAATGCATTTGAAAGTGGGTATAGAGAAATATCCCCTTTTCCAAAGTGTACCTGCAGGGCCTCAGCACCACTGGTGAGACATTTTATTCTATCACTCTTATTGCAGCAGTGCCCAAAATGTGTTACATGTTGTACCAAAAGATATGGTCTGGTGTTAGAGCAGTATGATTAGAGCTTTTTTTGTCTGTGGTACCTCCTAAGTCCAACCAACTCTCTGTCTCATTGCTAATTTGCTGTAGATGCTGTGGTAAAAGAGGGCTATAGGGAAGAATATCAATGAGATCAGCTCAGGAAGGGGAGGAAAAAGCCCTGGAGAAGTCTCTGTGGGAGCAGCAGCTGGTGTAAGTGTTGGAGATGGTATTACTGATGGAGTGGGGATGACAATATGGGATTACTCCTGTCATCGTGAGGATTGGCATCTGTTGTGCTGGTGGGAACTAGAGAGGAGGTACTGGGGATGGAGAGGCATAGCTTGGACTATCCCAGGTTATTATTGGTGAGGCCCTGGCACAGGTTGCACAGGGGAGTTGTGGATGCCTCATCCCTGGCAGTGTTCAAGGCCAGATTGGATGGGGCTTTGGGCAGCCTGGGCTAGTGGGAGGTGTCCTTGCCCATAGCAGGGATGTTGGAACAAGATGATCTCTAAGGTCCCTTCCAGCCCAAACCAGTCTGGGATTCTGTCTTCACCTTTACTGTTCTAGCAATGACTGACATGGGTGTTTAGGAGGGTGTAGAAGAAGGGTAACCTGAAGCAAGGTGCATGGACAAAAGGTCACATTGCTGGGGCAAGGAGAAAGGTCTTCCTGCTTGGGGGAAGTAGCAGCAGGAGTGGGGCTAAGAGCTGGCAAAGAGAAGGATGAAAAGGTTGCCCAAGCAACTTTCTGCTGCCAGGTTGTGTGCACAGGTGTGCATACAAAGATGGTGGAAGGAAATGTGGGAAAGAAGGTAGGAAACCGGCATGAGGCCTGGTGGGGACAAGTAAGCCTTTGCTCAACATCTGGCACCTTCTGGGCTTCTCTCCCCCAACTGTTCCTGATTTCAAGTGTGTGCATTCTGGCAAAGCTACACAGAGCAGGTGGTGGTTGTTGCTTATTTGTTAGCTTGCTTTGTCTCGTCTTTGCAATCCATTTTTGTTAATACAACTCCTGTTCCAAGGGCTTTAAAGATCCCTTGGTGTAGTTATCTTCTGTGACAGAGGGAGCCGGGGCTGGTGAGCATGCTGGCTTTGTGCTCTGGGTACAGAGGGAATTCGTTGGGATGCGGTTTACTTTGGGTTTTACTCTAATCACTTTAACAAGCCTGAGCAAAGAAACAAAAAGAACAAAACCAAGAAACAGAATTTCCATTAAAATGGCATTTCCTGAGGTAGGATTAAGCTTTCTGAGGCTGCCTTGTACTGGGTGCAGAAATGCCTCCTGCATCCTTCTGTAGGAGAGTTGAGTAATCATGGGTTTAGGTTGTTTTTTTTTTAAAAAAAAAACCTGTTAAAATAAAATAAAGGCAGGCCAGGAGAAGGTGCTCACCTGGCCAGCCAGTTAATAAGCTACTGAATCAAGAGCTGTAGCTGTTGGGTACCTCGCATGTGCCTTTCAGGTGATAAATTCCAATATTACCTTCCTGCTGTTGTTTTGTTCTCCATCTTTGAGTAAAATTTCCAACGGGTATTGATGCAGAACTAACAGCAGACAATTCTTGACGTAAATGCTATGCCATTAACTGTAAGCTGAAGATAAATGCATTCTGAGATGACTCGTAATGATTTGTGACTTCTCTGCTTTCATAATTCGGGAGAAGCAATGGGGTATTTATTAGCTGTGTGCAGAGCCCGTGTGTGCGTGTGGGGCTGTGTTTACTCACAAATGCCACATGTTTTTGGAAAAGCAAACCAGTCATTCCAGAAACCTGAAGCCCCTGAAACAGCGTGCATTTCTGCTTGCAGCTTCATCTGTGTAAAGGATCCACAGTCAGGAGGAGCCACCGAATCCCAAGAATAGGCTTGTGGGTCCTTGGGAGCAGCGTCAGCTCTTCTAGCAGTCACACACGTCAGAAATGTGGATGGATTTTACAGGAGTTTGGTAGCTGGAGAGTAACACAGCAAGAGTCTGGCCAGAGGCCTTGGGTAGCATTTCATCATAAAACAAAGACAGTCATGGGTGTGACGCAGGAAGCAGCAACCTATGGTAGAGGTGGGGTTTATTTTAGAACCAGCGATATCAGAGATTTCACCCCACTTCTTTCTTTGCACCACTGTGTGTGCACACCTCCACCTCGGTGTCCCTTCCCTGAGGGGAGATGGCTGCTGCTGCAGGAAGGTTGGGCAGAAGGTCCTGTATGCTGGCAGGCACCAGGCACAATCCTTATGGGCCAAGATGCCTGGGCATCTCCTCTTCTTCATCCTTGTGTGTGTTTCTGTTCTCTAGGGTCTTCCTCCACTTTCTCCCATCTTTCCTCTAGCCAGTATCATCATCATCTTCTTTGCAGACCCTCTTCTTCTTAGGGCCACTTCTGTCTTGAAGAATCCGTCTTTTCAGCAACACCTTTCTTGCTGGAACTCCAGGCCCCTGGTTTTCCCCATCTAATTAGTCTAAATCATCCATCAGCTTCTAATCAGCTTCCTAAGCAGTGATTCTGTCTCACATCTCTTTATCTTTGGAGGATTCACTTTTGTTTTAGTCCAGGCATTGCCAAAATTTATATCCAGGCTGTGCTTGCAGTGAACAAGTACCATCTTCTGCTTGAGAGTTCAAAATTTCAATTTCAGTCATTCACCACATGCATATACCCAATTACCTGCCATGTGTTAGTATTCACAGTTGAAGGTACTTTTTTTTCCCTACAAGAGGTAGCAAATGGAAGCATTCCCTAGCCAGTTGGATGGTTTTCAAACGCTCCCATTCTACCACCCCTCCAGTTGATGCTTTGGTTTATATCTGTAGTTAGGAAACTTTCCCATCTGTCTCCTGTGGATAGATGTGCTCTTTATTTTGGATGTTCTACCAAGGTAACTACTGACCCTTTATTTTTTTTTTTTTAAAGCTGATACAATCTACCAAGCTCTTTAGATTGTTTCTATTTAAGTTCCCTGGTATTGAATAACGCATCCCAGTCTGGAAACCTTGGGAGATTTTTCTCTTCAGAAGTCAGCATGGAAACAAATTCCTTAGCTGAAAAAGCAGCAGTGTGTATCGGTTGTGTTTGGGTGGCGCTCGCTGAGTGCGAGCATCGCACAAAGAAGAAACGGTCCTTTCCTTGAAGAGCTTCCAATCGTCAGCCTTTTCTCAGCAGGGGCAAGCACAATCTGTTGCATTGCAAGCGAGCAGCGATTAAGCTCAGCTGTCCATATGCTCTGCCAGAATTTACTGTGCTGCTCTGAAATCACAATCTTTTAAGGTTGATAGACATCGAGACTAGGGAAAAAAATACAGCACTTAAGTGCGTGTCAGCCTTCTCTCTGGGTTTTGACAACTTTGCTTTCAAACACATTAAACAAGGAGGAGCCTATGAGGATGCAAAATCGGTTGAAAATCCTTGAGAGTGCTTGTTGACTTTGTATCCTGACAGTCATTGCCTCCTTGGGACTTATGAACTTCTTTAATTTCATTAGTGATGTTAGATAAACGTATTGACAACAGTTGAGACTATTCCCTTTGCTACCGGTTCTACCTTCTGATTAGAAATACCTGCGGTAGATGAATAGATGTTGAATGGAGTTGTTAAGCGCTGAATGTTTCTTCAAGTGTAAAGTAGTCCACATGGTTTTAAGTACTTTATTCTTACCTTTGGGCCTGTGAAAGTGAGTTGAGAGGAAAGCTTTTATAGCTCCTGGAGAAAGACATCCCTGAATTGGGACCGTGCGGTTTTCAAACAACCAGGAGGAGAGATGCCAGAATAAGTTCATCCCTTTTCAAGGTGCTGTCACCGGCAGCTTTCATTGTTCTTCTAAACAACTCCTCTTCTAAAGGAAAAGTTTCTGTTTTGCAGAGATTAAAGCAATCCTGTCTTCATTCACTGCGCCGTCACTTGACTGATTCTTCCCTAATGGGGAGATTACTTAGGAAGTTTCTGAGCTATAATTTCAACATGTAAGACCAACAGACCGGCTGTTTGCCGATAATATAGTTTTTAAAATGACACATAGCATCAGCACAGTTAGCTCCTCAGGGTGGGTTTTTTTCAAGCTGGGAAGTGGAAGTGGGGAGGACGGCAGCAGCATCTGACTTGAGCTTGTACCTCAGTTCTCAGTGGCAAATTGGCCTTGTTGCAAATTCTCTTTTTCCTAGTCTTCTGTCACGAAGTTTATTGCCAGCCAGAGTCTCACTAGTTCTGCCACAGCCCAGTGTGTGCTTAGAACATATTGTGTTAAGACAATATTTGTGTGGTGCATCTGCTGTGGCTGTTTGGTGTAGTGATTGGGACAGAAGTGGTGGGATGATTCTTCTCAGTGGTCTGTGAGAGGCTTTCTCTTGTGCTTACCCTGCGGTGTAAGGCTGAGGATAATGCATCAAAACAACATTGTTTCACAAATTTTAGAACATTTTAACATATGGAATCAACAAATTGCCTCTGTAAAATGTCCGGTGCCCTTCTGAGAGAGCACAGACATGGGTTTGCTGCCTTAAGCACCAGATCAGCTAGTTAGCATCCTGCTTTCCAGGAATGAATAATTCACTGTACTACTAAGTGTCAACCAGACTTGGTTGCAATCAATCAAGGTATTTATTGCTTCCTCCTAAATTGAAGCTCTGTGTACATTTTTCTGACAAATCTGAATTACTGGCTCAATGTTATTTCTTGAAAGAAGAATCAATGAACGCCAGCAGTTCTCTAGTTCAAGTTATTTACTCTTCAGCATCTCTACGATTTCACGTTTTTGAAGTATTAGGAAAAAGAGGGGTAAAGAGGGGCTGCTGCTGAGAAACTAGCAGTACTGTATCACCTTCATTCTCTGAGACACCAGCCATGATGTGCTGATGAGCAAAACAAGCTATCCAAGTCACCTGCTGAATGAACCAGGGTGGCATTCCAACAATGGGACTGTCTGTAGGTCATACATGGGTCACATCCCCCAAATGTCTTGTATGTCCATATAAAGGCACCCATGTGCTCATGTGGATTTGGTTGATTCTCATATCCAGGCCAAGTTTTGAAATCTGCAGCACACTTCTCATGCTTCTTGGAGAAACCATGGATACAATGCCATTTGTTGTAAGATGCTTTTTAGCTCCTGTTAAGCAATACCTCCTTGCACGTGTTGGTTCAGCACAGAAGCAGCATCTGGGGCTGCTCCTTGGCAGTTGTTCTAGAAGTCCCAGCTCCTGTTTGAAGAGCATGGTCATCATTCCTGGACCACACCCTTCAAATGCCAATGTTTGGTCTTCCTCATCAGTGGCTCTAGGTCAGAAGCTATTTTCTAAGTGGACAAATTTAGTTTAGGTCTTTTCTCCCAGTGCCCAAAACCCCATTTTTCAGGCTTCTGTTGCAGAGTTGAAAGGAGAAAGTTCTGATCAGTAAGACTGATTTTTTGTGGGGGAAGAGCAGTTGGCAGAGAAACCCAGCAATTGATGTTTTCCAGAGCTAAAGGGATTCCAGGAGGAGGTTATCATTCTGGTTTCTTACTAGCAGTAGGGTTTAATTTCCTTCAATGGCCAGTGAGATTTTTATGGGGTTTTCTTGTCTGTTATACTCAGAGGTTTCAAGCTGTGATTCTTCCTGTAGCCAACCTAAGTCACTCCCAACCTTCAGAGATTTGGAAGAACGCTCCAGACGACTGAAGCTGTGGTACCTTCTTGGCTGTCTGGTATATACACATCAGATCCAGCCCTTTCAGCAGAAACTGGCTCAGGGCTACAACATTTCTATGGAAAGCATCCTGCATTTATTTGAAAATCCATAGGATGTCAGTAAGCTTCTCAGAGACTTAAGCAATGCTCTGCTTGGTGCAACTCTACGGTCCATTGGTGAGGAGAGACATCTCTGAAGATAATGTTTTCTTTTCATTTCTACCACACTGCTGCTAAGGAGCTTCAAACTGCATCTCTCCATACCTCTGCACCCCTTGCATACCATATCTTCAGGCTTTGTTGTCTGTTTTTTGGGCGTTAGGTGGTAGGTTCAAGTTTCCCAGAGGGGCTGAGGAATCTCCTTTTTTTGAGATATCCACAACCTGCCTGGACACAATACTTTAGGATTGTGCTTTAGGTGATGCTGCTTTAGCAGGGGTTGGACTAGATGATCTCCAGAGGTCCCTCTATGTGACTCTTGGGAGGGGTTGCACAGAACCTAGCATGCTGGCATCCCTGTCTCACTTGGTTTCTGTGGGCATTACTATAATCTAAACTGGCAGCACTAATATTTTAGCTGTAGGGAGAAATATGCTGGTTCGATGTGTGTTGTGTAGAATAAAGAGAAAGCTACTGCCCCTGGCCCAAAAGTGTGAGTAGCATAGCAAATATGTTAGTGATCTCCCAGAAATGCTCAATGAGATGGATTCTACCACAGCCTTCAGATCACGGTGGGGTTTGTAAGAGCTTCACCTGTCTCAGTGTGGCTCAGGAGCCCTGAAAATAAGGCTGAGTCCTAGCCTTGAGTTTTAGAGCATGGCTTTTCAAGGGGGAGGATGTTATAAAAGGAGAGGATAAATGGGCTGAAAGAGCAAGAAGAACCAAAGCACTGCAGTTACATGGCAGGGCTTTAGAGAAAGGCCAGAGAGATGTAAATGACCTGCAAAGTAAACCAGACTGGTGCTGCGTGGGTTAAAGCAGCCCTGGCAGGAAGGAAGTGTCGCTCTCCAGTATGCATGGCTTTCCTCTGCACTGGGATCCTTCTGGGTGCCTCTGCGCCAGTGTCTGCAGCGCTGGCACGATGTGAAAGCGCAGGTGATCTCTGTGCTGCACACTCCAGCCAGCGTGGTGATGGCAGCTGGGCCAAGGAGGTGTGATCTCTGCCTGACCTTGGTGCTGCAGCCAGCGAGGGGGATGAGGCCAGAGCTGCCCTTCACGGCGTGCCAGAAGTGCCGCGGTACTGGGCTGCGCAGGGAGAAGCGGTCTGTGTGGCTCTGATTTTTAGAGCATCCTTTTGCCAGCCAGCATAAACCCCGCGGCAAACTTTGGGGTTGAGTTTCTTCCCTTGAAAGGCAAACAGGAGAGTGAGGAGTGCCATGACCTGCCTGGAAGAGTCTTGAAGTGCAAATAGCATGAGAGGTTGGATAGCTGGGTGCAGAAGCAGGTTTGTAAATGCCAGCATCTTACTGGGGAGAATATATCTAATAAGTTGGTGTTACAGCTGCCTCCTTTTGCTCCCTCTGTTCAGCATTTCCCAGCTGCTGCATCAGGTCTCAGTCCTTCAGTTCTCTCCTATGTTTCTCCTGGCCAAGGCTGTCAGTGGGATTATTTCTTCTCTTGTTCCTACTGGCCTGTCTGACAGGTCCAGACTGTTGTCCCGACCTTTCTGTTGAGATGGAGTCACAAAGCCCAGTTGCTGTGGGGCTACTGGGTGGAGCTGCCCTCCCAGATGCTCCCATAGGTCTCCTGAGCACCGGAAGCCTTGGGCGGTGTGAAAACATCCATCACCTGCCCAGTACATGGCTGAAGCTGTGAAGTCCATGAGCTTTGATTGCAGTGAACCCACACAGCTAGGCAGAGTACCCAAGGTTTCCATGCCTGAAAAGTTTCCCTGATCCCTGAAGTGTGCTTCTTGGGCCAGAGCAGCCCTTTGGAGGTTCCTGTGGTAAGGGGTTCCTCCCGCCCCATCTCTGCCTGTGACATACAGATACAGATGTGATCTCCCTTTGTTTTTACCTTGGATTTACACTGTGAAATAATGACCCTGTCTTCCACCTGGGTGGACAGGTGTGGGTAAACTGGTTTCTTGTGAAGTGCATCAGATTAGTTGCTGAAAGGGCAGGTATGAAGATCAAACATACCCCCTTTATTTTTTCGTCTGGGAAACACAGAAGTGAGAGCATCTGTTGGCTTCCAGGTACACTGATGCTTTCTGTGCCAGTCACACTGGAATCTAAGGTTTCCAGTTGTCCAGTTTCAAAGGGTATGTTTGATAGTAGTTTCAAGAAGGCATTAACCTTGTATTCACCAACACTTGGACCCCATGCACTTGACCAAAAGTGCTTTTGGAGTTCACATCTTGTCTTCTAAAGCTCTAAATTGCGCTTCCCCTTTGCCAGCCTAACCATCGGCGTCCTGCCAGGCTCAGCTTTGGCTGCTTCTCCTCCACAGCGGGGCCCATCTGCCCGGCATGGCTAGGGGAGCCAGCTGTCTGCTGGCAGAGGGGGAGCCAGCCTTGAGCACCAAAGGGGAGCTGTGAGCGTCCCAGCCCCTGTGTGTCCTGGGCTGTGATGCTGGACCCAGACCTTGGCACTGCTTGTGGGCACCTATTTCTCCATGAGACACCTCTTCCAACTGCTGCCTGCTGCCCAGATGACATCTGGAAAGTGAAGTTTTAAAAGTGAGTTTCAGGGTGGTTCCCACAAGAGAGCCTTGGAACAGCTCTGAGATGTAGCAGGAATCATGTGTGAACATTGGGAGTGCCCAGCTGGTCCCTACCTATGGTCCGTCCAACACAGAAGCACATCTCTGGCTTGCAGTGATCAAAGATGCTCTTCTGGGAGAGCCCAAAAACCTGGCCATGCTCCCCAGCACTCTCCCAGCAGCTAGAGATGCTGGAGGCTGCACCCCTGCCCTCCCTGGCAGGGTCCAGTGATGGAGCTCTTGTTCATGAATCTGTCTCACCCATTTTTGATCCAGTTCTGGATCTGCTGCCAGACTCTGGGGCAGCAAGCTGTGGCATTTCACTCCCTGCTGTGGGCAGAGGTGCTTTACAGCATATGTATGGAGTGTGTTCAATAGACGTTTGGGAATGGGATCATCTGGGGTCTCCTACCATCAGTGATCAGCAATTTGGGATGAAGTGTGCTCAGGGTCTGCTCTGGTTTGCATGAAAAAAACCCCACATAAAGTCCTACCATGTCTTTAATGAAAATGAAATTATAAAACTGGGATAATACCAACCTCATGCTGCTCTTGAGGGTTAATTAATGTTTACAAAATCACTTTAGGTCCCAAGATTTAATTGAAGGAAAAATATTACCATACGAAATGCCTTTGTACGCAGGCAGTGCTATAGGGCTTCAGCTGGGCAGAGTGCCGTGGAAGCCCACATTAGCACATGCTTTACTACTTTTATGGTCGTGAGCCTTCCCCTAGTTTATATGGAAATGATCTCTCTGAAATCACAAATGTAACATCAGTGTTTTCCTCTCACTTTGAAAGAATATTAATTTGCTATCTTAGGACTTGACTGACTATTTAAACTGCTATAAATACAGCTCACCTCTGAGGGAAACATATAAAATACAAGGTGTGTTCCCTTGCTTGGGACGACTCCACCATTGGTGTCATATGGATGCTGCTGGCTCCTATGAGTGATAAATTAAGCTGGTACTGGGTATCCTGCTGTAGCTGAAGGGTGTATCTGTGTGTTCATTATAACCTCCTGATACCAAATGCAGCTGTAAAAGTTCATTTCTGGAGTTTAGATTTTAGCGTGGAGGGGTCAGCCAGGGGGCAGGCTCTGTTAAGTTGGGGGTTTGTGGGCTTTTTGATTTGGAAAGAGAGAGTAGCAGGAGAAGGAAAAGTGATACTGGGTTTGGCTGACTTTAACTGTTGGAATAAAACATTATCACTGCCTCAGTGTTACTTCTTCTGCTGTAACCCTTCTTGCCTTTGCACAAAGAGCGGCACAGTTCGGGTGGATTTGGGAGATGGATCAGTTACTGGATCTGCTTCTGTTGTTTCTGCCACACAGGGTGACTACGACCCCAGCAGAACCAAGGTGCTTCATTTCAGCATGAACCCAGCAAGCTTGGCCAAGCAGCAGCGCAAGGAGGAGCAGCAGCAGCTCCAGGAGGAGTGTGAAAGGCTGCGGGAGCTGGTGAGGGCACTTGAAGGAGGCGGCTCCATCCCTGAGAATCTGGAAGGAGTTGGGAGTTTTCAGTCACCACAAGAAATTGCAGGTAGGTTGCTGGCTTCTGGTTTCTGGTCGTGAAGATGTGCTCACTCATCCGTGCTGCTGAAAGAACTGACTGCAGAAACAGGTGAAGATGTTGTGGACAGCGTGCTTGATGGAAGAGTTGTAAGGAAGATGAAAGAAGCTGTGTTGATGTGGAAGAGAGTGAATGTGTGGTGGCAATTCTGTGGTAGTTCGGTTCAGGGCGTAGGTGGTAAGGATAAATAATAACAATAATACACATCATTTGCTGATGATAAATGAAATACCAATATAACAGCCTTCATAGACTGGTGCTGCCGATGGAGAAAAGGAAATATTTCCTTCCTTTCAGGGCTGGTTTAGCCCTTGAGGTACTACAGACAGCAGGAAATAACTTTCATAGCTGCGGGGAAGCAAGTGGTTGAAATCTTTTCAGACCTGGCTTAAAACAAATTAATATTGTTTATCAGTGTATATGTGCCCCATTAATCACAGCTACATTCAATACTCCATGAAAATAGACTACATCTTTCACCGAGCTAAATACATTTCACAGACTCTGTGGCTCTCCTCCAGAGCAGTCTGTCTTCCCTTCACATACCTGAATGAGACTGTTTAATACAGTAACCCCGAAGTCAACACCTCCAGACATGTTCTCAGACTCTGTAAATCAAGGTAAGGATATCAATAAAACGTGACCCATCACCTACAACACTGCAAGGGGACCAGGCAGAGTCGAGTCACACTGCAGAGCTCGAGAGGTCTTAGCGCGGTAACTCTCTAGCATCTACCTTGCCCTCAAAGCATTTTTGTTAGAGAAGGGGAAAATAAGAGAGAGCTGAAGGTCTGTGTGGAGCTAACCTGTTGTGTTCCAGCAGCACACGTGTGGGCAGTGACTGGAGGTCAGGATCTTCCCTTGGAGGAGGCTAAGAGGGCAGAGCCTTCCTCAAAGGCTATGTGTGCTGGACACTTGAGACCCACAAGATGACAGAGCCCTGATTTAAAGAAAGTACACAGAAGAAAATATCTTCCACTGTTATGGCACCAAAACACTCTGAAAGCAGCTTGTTTGCTTCCCCATTGCTCAAAACACAGTGCTTTCCTACTGCTACCAGTGTGTTTGCTTCAGCATCTCATAGTGGATGGTGATGCTATGTCGCCTTAAAAATCCAATGGTGAGAGGTATGGATGGGGTGGTTTATAAAGGGAAGAGCTGCCTGGATGTTAGAGGTGCGGTGGCAGTTTGTCACTGTGAGTGGATGCTCTAACAAATGTGTAAGTGTTAAAGGCTTCCTGAACATTTAAGGAAGGCTGCCTTTGCCTGGAGGAGCTTCCAATCTAAGACCCCAGCGAGGCATAAGCTGTTCCTGGGGATTGCAATTTGAATTGGAAATGTGCTGGGTTTTAAATCTCAGCAGATGCTGCTGCCCAGTGCCCTTGTCTGTTGTCGTGCCCCCGAGTAGCCCAGCACATCTCACGCTGAGATCCGTGCTGCTGACAGTGCCCCTCGAGCCCAGGGGGGAGAGTGCTGGGCAGGGGCAGAGGAGATGCAGAGGTGAGGTCAGCTCTGTGTCCCTGCTGCTGGTGGATGAACCTCTGGGGTATCATCCACAGTAATTAGATGGTTTCTTCTGGGAGAATGCGTTTCTCACGTGTAGCTCCTGTGATGTGTTATTGGTAATTATTATGCTGCTGCCTTTCAGGCAGCTGCTTTTAGCTATTTGTGAGGCGCTTTTGTGCAGGGATGTTACCAGGTTTGTCTTTAGCTCATAAGGGATGTGTCTTTATAACTGTTTTCTGCCTTTGATTCCGACAGGAAAACAATCAGCTCACTGGGTTTCAGGGAGCTTCCAGCCTCTTATATATATATATGTGATGCCTTTTTTTTTTTTTACCCCTTTTGCCCCAGTCCCATGCTATGTCATTCTGACTTCTGGCCACCAGCTCAAGTGGGAGAGAGCACCAGTTGCAGAGCCTAGCAGGGTGGGAAATAGTTCAGTGTCATTTCCCACAGCCACAGGAGGGCCCTTTGCATTCTCTAAGTGCCTATAAGTGCGTATGGAAGTGGATCACGTAAACAAAATGGGGAAAAGAGCTGTGAGTGAAGAATGGAGGAGTTCTGTGGATGTCTGTCTCTCTCAGGCCAGGACATGTGTGTAGTAAGCCAGGTGTTATGGAAAGGTCTTGGGTTTTCTCTTGTGTCTTTATGTGCTTGTCTGCATCGCTGTTATGTATGAGGAATATTGCCATAACTAGTCCTAAACCTCCTTTCTGCTCTAGGAGCCTTCAGCTGCGTGGTCTGACAAAGAAGACCGCATACATTAGGATGTGAGGGAGATGCAGAAGATGTTGCAGCACTGACTGCAAGGTTATCAGGTATCTGAGCTGGCTTTAAATTAGCCAGATGAATGTCAGCTTTGGCCTCTTTGCTGGGGCAGGGCAGAGCTCTGGGTGGGTTAGGGTGCAGGTCATGAAGCTGCATCTGTTTTGGCATTGAGTGTCCCCTGCGTAGCTCCTACAGCGTGGATGCAGCAGCTCTTCCAGGAGTGGTTTTACAGCATGGATTCCTGTGGCCAGAAAATTTCCACTGTCTCTCTCTGGATGAGAAATGGAAGATCCGGCTTTCACTGTTTCCTTGGGATCTCATCAGCTCTGCCCATGGAAACAGCTGCCATTCTCCTTCCATTTAAGTATCTTCTCAAGGTGTGAAATGGGGAGCATGTGGCAGAACCTCCCTCTGCCCGGTGCGTCACTGTACAACTACTGTCTTGGGGATGGACATCTGCTGTGTGTAATGAGGGAGTGGGTTTCAGTGAGGTTTGTGTACAAAAATAACGAGAATTGGATTTTTGTCTTGCACTGTTATTGTTCAACCACAATACCAATATGTCTGTTTATCCATCTCGCTCATAGGGCACATATAAGAGGCAAATTCATCCCTCTGAGCTTTTCAGGTGGGAGTTCCCTCATGTCAGAGTTGAATGGGGTGAAGGGAGATGCAGAACAGAGTAGGAGAAGCGTGGGTACAAGCTGGGAAGACAACAAAGGTCATAAGCAAGTTTGTATTTTACCTTTTGACAGGCAGAGGTAAGTGTAAGATTTTATTGTCCCGTTTTGCCTTATACCCCGGATGGCTCATTGGCAGAGGTCAGGGATTTGGGTGGCCTCTTGCCAGTCAGGTTTGCTGTGTTCAGCAAGCTTATGTGATCTGCAACAATTACACTTAAGGCTCAAAGAATTATAATTACCCCTACCCAAAAAAGGCATTGAGGACAATGATGTTGATGGTTTTGATAATAATGTATTGGCCATTATTAAATTCATTCATTGGGCTGGAGTACAGCACAGTTTTTTCTGATCATGGTTCCAACTCTTGGATAGGTAATAAGGAAATTATTACTGTGGACGTTAAAGCTCATTAAATGTGACTCTATTAAAAATCAAGGTTATGCTGGACTTTAAATCTCTTTGAGCATAACTGCTGGAGGCTGCAGCACAGCCTGGCAATTTGCCATGGAGTTCAGTGGTCCTTTCCTCTCGTTTATGCCGTAATAGTCTCTATTAAAATGGGTGCTGGGGCTGTTGCAAAGGTTTGAACGCTGTGAGCTACAACAACACACCGTCCTTTTTCAAAGCAGGAGCTCACACGTGGGGCTGTGCGGTGTTAATGGGGTGGATCGTGGCAGCCGGGTTGAGGGAACGGGCTTTCACTTTATGGGTGTTTTGTTTCTCTCCCGGTGCTGCCCGGGTCTGCGTTGTGTAAGAGGAGAGCACACCAAGGTCAGGCTGCCATCTGGGGTGATGCTCCGAGCCCTCCTGTCTCTGAAACAGGGATGCAGATTGTGACAGCTTTGGAAAGGTGGTGCAGGGCATCACTGCCCAGACATGGAATCTGTTCCAGCTCTGCATTGCTCTTTCTGTACTCTTCACACCAGTATCCCCCACACACACATCTTTTTGTATCTGTCTGCATCTCCTGCTTTGTTTTCCTCCAGCTCCATAGCTTTGCCTGTTTTATCTTGTTTCTCTCCAGGCCATTTCTGTTTAGTTTTTCTTTTTTTTCCCTGTCTGGTCCTGGGGGGCCTCTTGAATTTTTTTCTTTGCTGACCCTGCCAGAGATGTCTGGTCTTGTGGGCAAACAGGGCGGTGGCAGCTAATGGGGAGCTGACAGAAGCGTAATGACTTGTATACCCTAGCCAAGTGCATGTAGGACTGAGAATACTCCACTTGCAGATTATGTTCTGCTCTTACCTTAAAAGGGGTCTGTTGGAAGGTAGGTGTGGGATGACCCATGGAAGTCAGGTCCTGGCTAAGGAAAAGCAGTGCTGATTTTCCATGAGCTCTCATGATCTTTTGTTGTCCCATAGGTTCAGTGGAGTGTTTCCTTCTTTCCTGCAGCCTCTCCATGTGAGGAAGAGGAAAAGTGATTTAATGTCCTTTCTGTTGAGAGGCAGGCTGGTGCCCCTACCCAGGAAGAGGATGGGGAAATCAACTCCAAATTCAACCATCTGTAGAGTCTTTTGGGAGTGAACTGTTTTCCTGAATGTAATCTCACCAAAATGGGAAGCTTCTCATCCATCTCAGTGATTTCAGTGTCTTCTTTCTTCTGTCAGGGAACAGAGGGCAAAGGGGGTCCTTTATGAAGGACCAGGGAATCTCACTCTAAGGCAAATGTTTGACCCTAAAGAAGTTGCTACATCTGGTGTTCAGCAGAGGCTGTCTCCAGCATCACTGCTGTGTCAGGGCCTCGTAAAAATGTAATTAATTGGAATTAAATTGGGTAATGAATTAATATTAAAATAATCTAATCTCACTGAAGTGACAAGTCTGAGATGGTAGAATTTGTCACTCTCCCAGCATGCTTGTGCTTCTGATGAATGTGTTTTTGAGTACAGAAGGTGACAAAAAAGGAGCAGATGGAATTTAAAAGTTGCCATTCTCCATCCCCAGTTAGCTGAGCTGCTGGTGCTTGGAAGCCGTGGTGCTTCCTACCATCTGTGTAGAGGAGATGCACACACAATGAGGGCTGCACCTGCAAACGAAACCTGAGCCCACCTGATGAAGGATCTTTCTGTGACCTTAGCTGTTTGTGGGTGTGCGAGTGCTAACGCAGCATCTTGCTTTGTGCTGATAGCGCCCAGCATCTCGCTGCTCAAACAAGGTTGGACCAGGTGGGTGCATAGAGGGCAGAGCTCCTTCAGTTATGTAGTGCCTTCTCCCGAAGCAGAGGAAGGATTCCTTTAGGTGACACTTCGCTTAGTGTTTTGCATGCCAATTCCCCTTCAGTTTGTACTCAATAATTGCTTTCTTTCTAAAGAGACTCACAGTGAAGGGGCAGGGCATTTGCTGTCTTCAAATCTTAAGGGACTTTTGGTAAGAGCAGGATGTTAGCCTCTGTGCCCTGCACAGATTTCAGGAGAGTAATTGCTTTCTGCATATCCCAGTTTCTTCCGAAGTTTATAAAGAGCTTCTCCTTGCCTCTGGTGTTCTGCTCTGTCCTGATGAAGTTCTGTCCCCTTCCACTCCAGAGATGGACATGTGTTCTTGATGGGGACAGAAGTCATTCCCTACTGCTACCTGCATCTGAAATGTGGCTCAGCTTTAATGTGCAAAACACAAATGATATGGAAAGTAGCACACAGAATGAGTGTAGCTGTCCTTGGGAGCTGCTTCGCCCAGCCCACGCAGAGCCTGCCTGCCTTGCCGTGCTGACTGCGGCTGAAGAGCTGTGCCTCCTTGGGGCAGTCCCTCTCCTCTCTGCTAGTTATTATCATTATTGCCTTTACAATGCTAGTTGCTCTACTGCAACACATTTAGACCAGTCTGGGACCTGATAGTATATTAAGACCGGGAATAAGCCAGTAGTTTAAACAGAGCTTGCTTTGATTTCCTTCCGTAGCATCCATATCCCTTTGTATCAGCTGAGCAGTGAAGTGGGGCTGCTAAATATATCTGCTTCCCTAAAGTGCTGCAGCCAGGTTGGGACCTCCTGTGCTTCTGTACTGCCAGTGTCACAGCAGTCAGTGGGCAGAGTCTATAAAACCCTGTTGCGTTACAGTGATACCAATAGATTTGGGCAGACTGGCCCCAGGAGGAACATACCTTGAAGCCTTCCAGTGTTCTGATTCAGCGACAGGGCAGCCTTTGATGGGAAGCGCTCTGCGCTCCTGAAGTCAGCACAGGCGCCTATAAAGAACCAGGTTTCCTGGCTGGAATGAAAGCAGAGTACCTCAAGAGGGCTAAAGAAACACTTCCAGCTTAAAGAAAAAATTGCTTTTATCATATATATAGCATTTGTCATCCAGATAGATTCCTGAGTCTTTTTGGAGATAACACAGATATGAAGTCATGCAGCACGGAATATATTGAAACCAGAGTGCCCTGTCTGTGGCAGCATGCCATGAGTCTGTTAAACAACCAGAGAGACTTGCCCTAGAGCACAGCTTAATCTGTGGGCTGTGAACAGCAGGACACGAGCGGGCAGACAAGGGTTGCTGACCGAACAAAGCCCCGAGGATGCCCAAAGCCTGCAGCTTCTTGTGAAACCATGATGGGAGGTGCCACTGAAACATTGCTGGGCCTTTCAGACTCTGTCTGCTGTCCAGGGAGCTAGAGGTTTGCAGTAAATCCCATAACGTAGTTCTGTTGTAGCTACTGAATGTGTAAAACTTGGTGTCAGTCAAAGGTTACTACTCAGGCTGTACTTAGCTTTCACAAAGAGCAGGAGAGCTGCTAGATTTGTTCCTGGCCCCTCTTTTCCACCCAATTCACGTGTGGTGTTGCTGGAGGCCTCAGCATTTCTGCTTGGGTGAGAAGCAGCCTGTGAAGCTGTGTAATGCCTCCACCCAGCTCCAGTGACTCCTTCAAGGGCAGGTTTGTTTAAAAGCATCTCCTACTTTTTTGCTAGGCACCAAGTAGATGTTGGTTATAGAGTATTTGGGAGAGGCAGGACCCTTGCTCCAGAGAAAATAAAGTCACATGACCAAGAAAGAAATAGGAAAATTAGTTGGGAGGGAGAAGGAAATGGAAAAGGCAGTACATGTGTTGAGTGGGACTGAATTTCAGCACTGAACTGTGAGAACGTCTACAGCGGTTTCTGTAGTGATGTGAGGAAGGAGGCTCCCAAGGGAAGGTCTCTGGGCTTAGACATCCTGCCTTGAGTCTGGCTGTAATGGAAATGAGTAGCACTGCAGGAAAACACTGCTGCGGAGAAAGCTGCTTGTTTCCTAGGCCGATCCGTCTTTCTTATTCAGTACTGATGCAGTGAAGCCGTGGTGTTAGGTCTGAGAAGGAAGAGGTCACCTTTGCTGAGGACGATGGGAAGGTTAGAAGTAGCTAATGCCATTACAGGCAGGCAGACAGCAAGGTTAGAGGTGATGTCTGGGAGCAGATAAATCAAGTAGAGATGTGTGGACAAACCTGGGCTGACAGGGAGTGTTCTGTCTCCTCCTGGCTTGCTCTGTATGTGGCTTTGGAGGAGAACTGGTGATAGAAACAGTATTTTTAAGCCTGCTGACTTGGCTTAAAAATATGAGACTTAAAAGACTGACTGCTTTAAAGTTCCCTGTTCATCAGTAGCTGAGTGAAACACAGAGTGACCACAAGGTAGAATTGTCCCTACTACCAGGATTAGCCCCCAGAAGTAACTGTGGTCCTTCATGTATAACCTGGGGAAGTTCAGACACTTTGCAAGGAGAGAAGTCCGTGAGCAACAGAAGGACCCCAAACCTTTCTCTCACGTGTTTTAGCCCCCTCCCACCCATCAAATCCTTATAAAAGACCATCAAATTTGTACCATTTGGAAACTGCCATATTGCAAATAACATCTTTCATGGTCGTAGTTCTTCTACATCCCTCTGGTTCTTCTATAGCCCTCTGTGTGCTGATGGCTTCTTTACCAACCAGAGACAAGCCAACAGGTTGTTGACCTATTTATGTCTTGCTAAACTTTGACAGTTGTGTTTTCCTTCTTGTGTATGTGAGCCAAGCTCTCGTTATTATTTAGTTTTTGTCTTCTTGGTGGATTTGTAGCAGTCAGGACGTTCCTGCTAGATGTCCCCAGTCCAGCATTCATCCCGAAGGGAAGGAAATGCAGTATTACCTGCGGCTGCCCTTTGGGTCCTGTGATATGAGCTGCCTCTTACAGCAGTTTGCATCACAGAGCAGCTTTTGATTAGGACCAGTGTGCCATGAGGCCTCTGGATACACACAATCGAAAATGCTCTTTCATTCATCAGCAGGATTGAGAAGAAAGGCTTGTGCTGATGTCTCAAATTCAGGCTGACACCAATTTCCCTGACATTAGAAAAAGTGTGGTGGAGCGCTCTGGCTGGGGAGAGCCTCAGATCTCTGCTCTGCGTCTTGTCAGCGCATTGTTTCTCCTGGAAATTCAAGCTTGATGCTTTTGTGAGCAGTAAGAGTGTCATGGAAACCTAGTTGAGGAACTTTGCAAGGTGTCAAGGTTACCAGGAATGACTTGAAAAGCCTTGTGCTGGCAAGGCAAATGTCCCCCTTGGTTGGGATGTTTATTAGATTGGTTGGGATGTTTATTAGATTCAGGAAAGATGGCAGGAAAGGGACAATACTGAATTTATTTACACTTCTCCTCTCACTACTATCTGGGGTGGTGGCCTTCTTGTTATGGCAGGTTCATAATGGGGAAAAACATTCCTGAATTTGCTGGTTTTTCTCTGGAGTCCTCATTTCTATTTCCAGGTATGTATACGTGGCTGGGAGCTGAAATCGGACTGCCTTCACAGAATAAATCGGGACTCCTTAACACTGAATCCCAGATGAGGTGGGGTGAATGTGTAGAGGTTGAGAAATGAAGTACATCTACTCCTTCCACGTTTTAAAGGGGAAACGACTAAAATTCAGAAGATAACTTTTTGCAGGGTCTGTTTCTCTGCTTTACCCTCTGTCTCTGTGGGAAGCTGTTTTCCTTGGGAACTACTGTTTTCCGGTTGCATTCCCAATTTATCTTTTCACTTACTCTGATTATTTAGGGGCTGTAAATGAAGTAAAATAAGGCTGGTTTCAATATTCTGGAGCAGCGGCTGTATTTAAGAAGTTTATATTTGATGAGTAAGTTGATGACATTGCGTTATGTGAATTTGATGTGCAAACTTGTCACTAAAGTGTAAACATAGTGACAGCAGGACCAGCAATTCCCAGCCTAATCAAGTAAGCAGAGTAACACATTCTTTGAGCTATAGAGTAATAGACACTGATTTGCATATTAAAATGAGAGAAGCTACACAGATCCAACAATTAAGTTGATATTTTAATTGCCTAAAAGTCAGGAGATTCAAAGTTATGTTTCCTGCATCAGTTCGTTTGTCACCCACACTTATTTGTAGACTTTTGGATGACTTTATTTGGTATGAAACTAGTGTGGATTAAAATACATGAAACGATACCCATGGAAGAAAGGAGAGCTTGGGATTTGCTGGCTTCGAAAGCAGAGTATGAGAATTAAGAATTTTTTTGATCTTTAAAAAAATAATACAAACAAATTCCAGGTAATTTCTTACTTAGCATTCTGGTAGGCAAGTGGGGAGGGAGGGAGGGAGGGAGAGGGAGCTGCATTCAAATGCAGTGGGAAAAAAAAATTCCCGTTGATCTCAATAGACCTTGAATTATATCCCTAACTTCTTGTTTTCTTTTTTTAAGGAGTAAGCTTTATTTAATTGCAAATTCACACAAATGCACTGGTACCGCTAAGAATTGCATCGATATATGGATTCTGCCCTTGGTGTTTATGCTGGTTTCACAGTACTGATCCTGCATTCAGATAAGCACGCACGTATACAGCTCCCCTTATCTCCCCACGCCGATGTTCTGATATATGAATGCTTGTTCCCTGAGTGCACAAAAACCTATTCACATGCCAAGCCTGACGAGGGTTTGGTTTTTTTTATATATAATCCTTCTTTGAATTAGACTACAAAAGGAATGTGTTTGAAAAGGTTAACTAATGGATACGCTTTTCTTCCTGATGAGGAAAAGAAAAATGGTGAAGTGCTGAAAAATGGTCAAGCAGAGTTTTGATCAAGCTTCTCTAATCAAATATATTCTAGGCAGCGAGCAAGTAGGAGAAATGTTAATCCATACTGGATTTATTTGGAATGGAGAACATTTATTTGGAAAGCAATCAGCGTATAAAAGCAGACACTTGTAATTACTTTGCCATCTTAATCATGGTGCTGACATCAGTACCATGATGTGATAACGCTGTGATAGCCTTTTGAATATGGCGCTGACATAAGAATATCGATAGGAAGGGCAAGAAGCTTCTCTCAGCATCTTCATACCCATCAACCTGGTTTGACAATATCCAGGTATGCTGGGCAGCTCGTCCAGTGGTTACCAGGTGCGCAGTATCCTAAACAGAAAGGTGTCAGACCCTCTGGGTCATTTGGAAAAAGGTCAGCACCTTGCAGTGCACTCAGGAATCTGATGGTGGACAGCACAGCGGTCAGAGTGCTCCTGTGATGAGCTCCCATCGTGTCACGGGTCAGTAGGTGGATGGCAGCGCTCTGCCCGTCACTGGCTTTGGTGTACTCATCTCATGCTCCCAGTGTGATTCTGTGCCAAGGCAGCAAAGGCACAGGGTTAAATCCTAACAAGGCTTAAAGCTCTGGGGATGCCTGTGCCTGTCCATTGGGGATCCCTGAGGTCTGGCAGCAACCTGTTCTTCAGGCTAAACTTTAGCTACCTGCCGTGGTTTATGTGGTCAGAGCACCTGATGCAGTCTGCACTTGCTGTTTCGGTGTTTCCATGTTTTCTCCATTTCAGTGCCAGCTTATCTGACTCCAGTTAGAGAGCAGTAAGTCAATTCATCCTTACATGTAGCCAGCTCCAGGCAGAGAATCAGGTGGATGAAAAGCTGTGTGAAACCAGATTCACAAACTGCCTTTTCACTTTCCGGCTGTCTAAGTAGATTCTGTCTGCATTGAACAGGAGAGTCTTGATGCATCCTATTGCAGTCCTGTAGCATAGTGGGTTAATGGGTAGGTATGCAGCTTTGTAAAGTTACCTTCTTCGATGATCAGATACCGTCATAGGTGTGCAGCAAAAGTATTTGAGTTAAATAGATCAGAGACTTCCACAAGAAAGGGCCAGAGGCAGCAGCAGCATCCACCTTCGCTGGAGACTGTGGATGTGTCATCACAAATCTCACCGCTGGTGGCATCAAAGGCGGCACACAGATCTGAAGGGTTCAGCAAAGGATCTCTGAATAGGCTGATAATGATGATGGTGTGCAATTCCCCTTTTAGACTGCCATATCGCGATGACTCCCCTGAAATGAGGCGGAATTCAGGCAAGAGGAAGTTTCTGTCTTGTTTTACAAAAGCGGTAAAAATAAATCTGAAGTTATAATTGGGGGATGTTAGCTCTGCGTAGCAGATGTAGGCTACAGGCGTTTGTATCATGGAAGTAACTCCTGGTCAGGTTGTTTCCAGGATAATGCCCCTTCCTCAGTACGTGGGCAGCGTGGCATTGCTTTTGCAAGCTCCCCTCAGAATGTATTTGGACTCCTGTGGTGCCAGATGGAGTAGTGGGAATATTCTTTTCTGCCATGGGATCCTTCACGTTTTACAACCTGGAAAAGGTTGTAAAACAGGAGGAGGGGAGCATTACCCCATGCTTCTGTTCTGGAGTGCCTAGGAAGTTTGGGTGTTTTAAGCAGCATGTTCCCTTGTAGGCTATGTCTTCATCTGCCAGGTGATGTCCTAACCCAAACGGAAGGGATGCTTGTGGGGCTTGGGAACAGATTTAAAGCTAATGGCATGATAGTGGGAGCAGTTTGCTGTAGGTCCTGGGCTGCTAAGCTCAACAATTATAAATAAATAAGGATAAAAATTAGAAGTACACATCTCCCCCGTATTGTAGCATGTTATGCACTGCTGTTCTCCTCTGCTGAAGGTGAGGTGAGCCAGGCTGCTCCATAAAAATCAGGCAATCGAGCAATTAGCAAGAGGTACAGAAATAGTGTTTGGGAAGGTATAAAGTTGCTCTGAGAGCTATAAAATGTCTCTCCTTGTTTTTTTCATGGTTCAGATTGGGAATGTTTGACGCGTAACAAAAGCTGACTAATTCTTTGTTGTTCCCCTTTAATGATCAGAATTCTGGGGAGGGCTGGCTGTCACGGGCAGCAGAAAGCATTGCCATGAGAGTGAAGCTCTTTTTAATTAGAAAGTTCCCTGGATGATTTACTTTCTAGTGGTTTGGAGCGCTGGCCGGTTTGAAGGTGTCAGCAGCACTGACCAGCGCGATGCAGTTTCGTCAGCGCAGGTTCTGTTTTGCTCTTCAGACATGAAGAGGTAAAGCCTGCTCCAACAAGGAGAGTCTGTGATGAGCGAAATTATAACCGCAGCCAGCCGTGCTAGCGACTTCACCATCTGCTGTCAAGTCGCTGGCTTGAATGCCAGCGCTTGCGGTAGCAGCCCTAATGATGATAATATTTTCCACTTCTGTAGCACCCTCTGTCCAAAGGTCTCAGGGTATGCTAGAGATACTAATTAAAGACTCGCAGCACCCATGGGAAGTGGGCATGAGTCTCCACGCTAGCTTTTCTTGCTTGCAGAGTCTAAAGAGATTGCGGCACTAATCTTTGGGAAGAGATCCCTTCCTTCCAGCAGCTCTGGAAGAGCTGAAAGCCTCTGGTGCCGTTGTTGGTTTAAATCAGAGCTGTATTAGAGAGGCAGTCAGTCTGACTCGTGTTAACCCACCGGAGTGTGAGGCAGGGAATGAGCATCGTGCTCCTGAGTGAGCAGCAGTGCCTGGCTCTCCAGAGCTGCTGCAGAGTTTCTTACAGCGTGGGGATGGGAGTTAGTGGGGTTTGTAACAAGTCCAGTCTTTAATCCGTGGTCTTTGGAGCAAACCTGACCGCTTAAGATCAGGCTGCGGATACTCCATGCAGTGTTCTGCACGTAAAAAATAGAGCTGAGGCTCCAGTCCCCAGCAGACATGTCTCCTGATCAGACTTGCTGCATGGGAAATGATCACTCCTTGACTCAGATTGCTTGTGAATAGCAATCCACAGCCAGCCTCGCACCAGGTAGGTTGGAGACGGTGCTTGAAATGCCTTCAAATGCCCCAGATTCACCCCTGCTGAATCCGTGTTCTGCAGTGATGTCAAGAGTTCTGGGTGGTTTGTGGGTTTTTTGCTCATAGGGTGGTGAGGGTTTTTTTGATACAGCTTAATTTGATTTTAGAAGACGAACAGGAAAGCATTTTCCATAGTCTGCAGAAATGGATGAACAGCATCCTATGGACCAGAAGGAAGGAGTAAGCACATGAGAAAGGGAGAAATATGACTGCAGATCTTTATCATGTGATCTCAGCACTGACACTTGTGGGTTCAAAACCACATCCCCACCATGATCCATGTAACACGCTTTTCAGCTGGGTGCTGTTGCAGCAGGGAAAGTCTTCCTTCCACCGAGTCCAAGCTGTACATAAAACCTGCTGGTTAAGATCAAAGATACACCTACTATCCACCATCTCTAAGAGGAAAAATACTGTTGTCAAGTATCATTATATGGCGTGCAAGTGTATTTAGGCTATTAAAGACAGTTATCCTCAGAGATTTATACATAACAGGTTAAAATGAGGGAGGGTGGGGGAACAAACCCTTGCTGTGTTTAATTATTGCTGGGTGCTGCATGCACTTTTCTCCATTATTTACTTAATCTTAAATGCCAGATGCTAAAGGGCACCAGCATCAATTAACTGCTTAATTAGACTTGCAAAGAAATCATGTAATTTAGTTATAGGCAAAGAAAAAAAAAAAAACAGAAAGAAATGGTGCACAGAAGAGAAGCTCAGGGCTCTCTCTGCAATCATTTTTAAAGCTCCCTTCGTACATTATTTGCTTTCATCACTCGCTGGAAACTCTTTGCAGCACTCTCTGCACTGCTTGCCCCATAGGGAGGGAAATGGCTGGATGCAGCATCCCTTATTCACTGCTGCTCGGAGTGGATTTAGCCATGGGTTGCTCTGTTGCTCTCCAGATTGCCTTTCGCAGAGGTTTTGGAGCAGATGCCCTTTGTGAGAACTCATGTGGAGCCCAATGTGGATCCCCAGGGTAACCTGTCCTTCTCCCTCACTTTGGGATCTGCAGTACCTTGCTCTGGGTACTGTGTCAGGCACTGTCCTCCACTTCTGCTGGGAAGACTTTTTGTAGTGAACACACTTTTGTATTTTAACAGTATTTTAACATGCAGCCAACAAAGCGCCCAATCTTCAGCAAAAAGGAGCCCTGCTTCCCTCTCTACAAAATAATAGGAAGCGAGATGCTTTTATTCCATTACTTCCCACTCTTATGATTAAGAGCGTTCACAGGAGTGGAGTGCATTCATTTTTGTTTCATCAAGGCCTACAACTCTGTCTGAATCTTTATCTTGCAAATTGCCTTAGCGGAGTAATAATCAATGCCTTGTGCTTGTGTGTATGCGGAGTTGTTCTTCTGTATAGCTGCTGCCTTCCCGACTCAGTTACCGCTATTCGCACATCGGTGGGAGCAACATTGTCATTTAAGTGCCTTTGCAGCATCCCCTGTTTCACAACTTCTGTTTCTTTCTTAGCTAGATGCAGGGAGCAGCTGATACATATATATTTTTTTCCCTCTCAGATGTCCCAAAACCTTTCTGAAAACAAGGTGGTGTTGGGTTTCTCAGAGCTCTGTTCTCCCTTGCTGCCCACGCTGTCTCAACGCTGCTCTTTTCTTTCCTGAAAATACGACCTAGCCCTCACAGAGTTCCTTATTTCTTCAAAGCACTGTATAAACATTATCTAATTAAGTATATATAACATGCCCTAAAGTATGTGAAGAGAAAACCACAGCATAGCATTGAAGTTTCCAGTCATTTGATCCAGTGTAAAATCCGATTGAATCACTAATTATTTTTCAAAATGCTATGCCTAATGACACGTATCAAGACAGGATGATCAGACTTGCAGCCAGAAGCTGCTGGGAGCTGCTGCCAGCGTGAGGGGGGGCAGGCAGGTAAGTTTTCTGTTCGTCCCAGAGTTTGTTGGGATGTGTGTGCTGAGGTAATAAACAAAAACAACCACAAAAAAAAGCAGAGCTGCAGCATTTGGATCTTTCCTGTTTTGATATATATAATCAGCTCCACATTTCCTGTTGAAATGTTCATTAAAATTTCAGCCCCTGTGATTATGCAGCTGCCTAATTCAAATCAATGGGGCTCCTGAAACAATTTCAGGTATTTTTAAATGCTGCTGTAGAACTTCCTTGTTTACAATGTTATGATTAAGTGACTTTTTTTCCAAGACATCTAAAGCATTAATAAAAATCTCTTCAGCTTCTTTCTACTTTGTTTTTTAAACTCCAAGCAGCTGTAAATAACACAAACCTTGCATTACAGCTTTATCGTGTACTTCTCAGTGCAGCGTGGCTATTTGGTATTGATAACTAAGTCAGAAGCCCAATTACACAAGTTCTTTATAATTCCTAGTAAGCCATAATTGACTTCTTTTGTTTTGGAATCCAAATGCAAACAAATAAAACTAATAAGAGCCGCAGAATAAATAGAGCTGAGAGTACGACAGCCGTGCCTCGCCTCCAGCTCACTCGCTTATGGAAAGAACTGTTGATCATGTCTGTCAGCTGAAGCACTTTGGTGTTACAACTGACACACAGATGTCCAGAAGGAAGATTAAAATGTCCAAAGGGTTGAGATGCTTCAGCAAATCTCGTGCTGAAAGGGAGGTCAGTTTAGTTTTGCTGGGAAGATGCTTTCGAGGCAATTTCAGCTCTTCTGCTTTGGAATGCTGCAGACTGATGTTGAGGGTCTTTGTACCTTTGTTTTAAAGACTTTGGGGTTTTTTAACTTCTCTGGTTTTTGCTAACTCAAATCCTTTTCAGTGTTTCAGAAGCCTTGGCACAATTCTGATGTGTTTAAGTTGTGAACGTTACAGGAAAATACCTAAATCAAAACATTGTGGGAGAGAGAGTGCGTAAAGGAGCAGATGTTTACAGTCTCTGACTTCTGTGGTTGAGAAAAAGCAAACACAGTTCTATAAAAACTCAGCATGGTAAAGGCACTTTACTTGCCCGTGGTTGTGCTTCACCTGCCTGTGAAGATATTTCAGTAGGTTTTTTTGTTTTTACAACCTTTGCTTAACTCCATTTGGTTGTGGCCCTGTTGGGGTGCAAGGAGCAAGGGAAGAGGCAGATCTGACCCTGCTCAGAGCTGGTTCTCTTGATGGCTTCATCCCTCACTGAGCACATCTGTTCAAGCTGGTGCTGCTAAGGTCAAGCATCAGGCTGGCCAGATGTGACCTGCTGCAGATGTTGTAGCACCGTGGTGTGGTTGAGCCCAGATGCTCCGCTGCCAGTGCTGCTGTCACTGTCACATCCCTCTTCACAAAACGGGGATGGAATTGTGGAGGTCAAAATCGGATGGGGCTGACTGGCAACTGCCAAGTGTGTCATTACTGGGTTTGTGTAAAGGGGTGAAGATTTTAAATGAACTCTTGTTCTTCAGTGCTGTAGAAGTAGGATGCAGCCTGCAGGACTGGGTCTTGGTAGTCAGACCCCATCCTGTGTGTCCTCTTGGTATTCAGGACTTGTGCCCTATTAAAAGTTGGAGGTAAGTGTTTTGGATGTGGACACAGGAAGAGAATGAGATGGAAGAGGACAGGAAAGACCAAAGTGTTTTCTTATTTTCTTATTTAATAGATTGAGTGTGATTTGGCCACTGCACCTTAATGGGTAATCCCCACGCTGAGCCTCAGATGAGAAGAAAAAAAATCTATAAGGCTGGGGATAATGCAAGAGGATTTTTGCAGACTTTTCTCAGATGTAAAGTGAGCTGCTGAATAGCACAGCCTTTAATGATAACTTTCTTCGAACACAGAGCTAATTCATTGATTTAGTTGGGTAAATCTATTTTTTGTTACTTGCACATCCCACGCACAGAAACCTGTTGTGTGTACCATTTTTTCTTGTCCCTCAACATTTGTTTTTCTGAAACCTCTGGCTGACCTGTCCCAGCAGTGCTGTTCATGGCAGCAGCGTGGTCTCCATGGTAGTCAGTGTCATTGGCCCTGGTGGGAAGAGTTCACAGCAGAGAGAGAAATCTTCTCTCACCCAAAACTGAGACGAATCCTTCTCTTGGAAGACTGTCATGCAGGCCTCTGTTGTGGATCGTTGGAGACCAGGAGTGAAGGTTATCTATATAGTATGCTCTTTTCCTACACCAAAATATTTTCTTTTATGATCGGGCATCTTGGATCTCAGTTTCTTGACTGATCTCATTTCAAGCAAGCCAGGTCCTGCACCAAGGCAGTGTTTGGTTCAGAGCTCTCAGGAGTTAGGGAGATGGAAGAGTTCAAACAATGCCAAGAAGCAAGAGGATCTTCCAGACAAGCAGGGCAGGAAAGGACAGATCCAGAGGCTGTGTAGGGAGGATGCACGTTGCAGTTGAAAAATAGTGCCGTTCTGGGGTAGGCTGTTCTTTGAGCCTGCCATGGTGGTTGCTGTTGGCAGGGCTTGCTGCAGTGAGCGTGTCAGCCCCTGGAGATTCCCAAAGTGCTCTGTAGGCTTCACAGCTATAGGTGATGTGCACAGGGGGTTGCTGCATCCATCACTAAAATGCATCCACAGCCGGCATGAAATCCAGAAATCGCTTAGAGCCACACAGGAACCGTCCTTATGGCAGAGACTGAGAAGTGTCTTTTTAACCCCAAAGGGGAGGAGGGAGAGTGCCGTTAGGAGAGTGGCATTTGTAGGGGATGAGAGGGACGATACCCAGTCCTGGTTCCTGCCCTCACCCCCAAATAAAAATGCTCTGCCAGGAGAACGCTTTGCCTCTTCTGTAATGGTCCAAGTCTGAGTTTCTTATCTTCTCTGAAAAATGCTGTATCCACAGCACAGCGTGCTCCCTGCCTTAACCTTTCCTTCATTACTGATTCAGAGAGTGAGTGCCAGCTATTGAATCAGAGGGCTGGGACCAAGCTAAAGGTCAGGATTGTGTCTACGAACATAAAAGCAAGCATAACCTCTTCTTCTTTCCAAAAGCACTAATATGGGGAGTTGTAAAAGTTGGTATCTGTGAATTCTGTGGCGCTCACATCAGGGTTATGAAGCAAACAGACAGGTAGGAAGAGACAGCTTCCCAGCTGGGGAGAATCATATCAAGGGGCTGATAAAGTTTTGGAGATAGTGGGCACCAGCGTACAGCCATTGTTATTCTTCTGGGTGGAAGAAAATTGTGCTTCTGCCAGCAAAAGCAGACAATACCTGGGAGCGATGTGAAAAGCCAGGCTAACTCCTGTAGCTTGCTGGCCTCCAAGATAACGCTGTTACCTGTGTCCTGTATCCCACTGCAAAGATTTCCTGCTGCTGTTTTATCCAGCTCATGCTCAGCTTCCCTAGCCTCTGTGCCTCCAGCAGCTTTGGAGCTAACTTTGTGCTGCTTTATATTTTCTTTGCCTTTTGTAGTTTGACTTGTGCCATAGAAGAACGAATGCCTTGCATCTGTCAGTCCTCCTTCAAGGCGTGTGTGGACCTGGATGCTTCTGCTGCATGTTAAATTGGAGGATTTTACCTCTGTTATTCAGGTTTTCTCCATTGTAGAAACATTTTGATGCCTGTCATTAGCAAAGGGGCATTAGGTTGACAGAGCCAGTTGCTCAGTCCCCTGCATTTATTCACCAGCCATCGGTTACGCTGAGCTTAATTTTACTTCTAATCCACTGGGTCACCTGTACTCCATCAGGCTGTTTTCTCTGAGGTTTTGTTTCATTAGAACTTTATTACAGAACTAATTCTTTTCTTTTAAGGCTATCGAACTCAAGGCAGAGCGATGAATATTCCTGTTAAACAGGAAGATATCGCAGGTCTGTGCTGTGATTCAGCAGATTCTGCTTTCTCAGCCTGGGCTGTCACCAGATCGCTGCTGTCAAATTAAGTAGCATCCTTGACTTTCTTTTCCTTAGCTCCTCTATCTGTAAGATGGAGACAGTGCTAATCTCTCATTTGTGTAACTCTGTAACGTTTGTCCAGCCCTTCAAAGATGCCAAGTGCAATAAAACTGCCAAGCGTCCTTTCACTAACAGGATTGATGATTTACACCCAAAAATGCTCATTTTTGTGCTAAAACAAGATCACCTGAAAGATACTGCGGCTGGAACCAAACCAGGGAAGGGGGGAGGAGGAAACCATCTGTTACACAACAGCAAAACTGTTTGAGGGCATTCGCCTGGGAAGCTCGGGGATGACGAGTTTGGAATATGAAGCCTTATTTATATGGATGGGAGCTAATTTCCTCCAAGTTATTCATTTTTCACTTAGGGAATTACCTAATCTTACAAAAGACTCTAGGAGGAAGGATTCATTTATTCTTTGTCTCGTTCAGCCCCAGGCGAGCCTGAAGATGCTCTGCTTCTCCCAGTTCTGCTTTTTTAACTGATTCTATTAACAGAGCTTAAAAAGGTTTTTTTCTTCTGGATAAAAAGGGTTAATCTTTCCCATTCCCTCTCACCCTTCTCCTCCTCTTTTTCTGGAGAGTTCTTTTTTTGGCGTCTCTGGCTGTTTCTATCATCTTCTCCCCCTAATCTGCCACTATCTGAAGAATTCATTACATTTCAAATCAGAGGCCTTGCTGCATACATTAGCAGGTTTTAATAGACTTGCCACGACTCAAAAAGGAGGAAAAAAAAAAAGAGAGAGAGAAGATTTAAAACTCTTGTCTTGCCGAAAGCAGACAGATTGACTCAAAAATGACTCAGTCAATAAAAGATGAGTTTTGAAAAGGCTTCCCTCCGCTCAAAGGGAGCTCGTATTCCAGCGAATTAGGTTTTTCTAAGCCCACTGTCAGAAATTAATAATACATACAGCATGTAAAATGGATTTAGCCCTCTACAGCCTTATACAAACATATCTTTGACTTGCTAAATGTGACACGACTACCAGGATTTTCCAGCCTTTATCCCAAGAGTTTGTCATCTCTCCAGAATGGTGACCTCAGTGGAATTTTTAAGTACACCCAAAAAAAAAAAAAATTGCTAAATGAGATTTTCATTAAGAATATGTTTCAACTTCCCAACCCCCCTCTTGTCAGAGCATATTATTATTATTATTATTATTATTATTATTATTATTATTATTATTATTATTTGTAGTCAAAAGTATGCCAAAGGCTCTAGTTTCAACTCTCAAGCTATCGAGTCCCTTTACCAGACTCTCTCAGTGACCTTCCTTCGAAGAAAGAGATACTGAGCCTTCTGCACTGTAGAAGAAATCTGTCTTTTGGGTGTTGGGTGTTTTTCTGCTGCTGCCAAAAGGCTTATAGGCCATTAAAATATCTCTCTTAGAAAAAGAAAGGGCTCCTGTCCTGTTAGATCTGTCCACAAGTATTCTTTTGAGATTTGATGCCTCCCCAGGTTGTCCTGCTCACCCTGTGTAAGGTAATTGGAACATGTAAGTGTGAAATCAGCCCCCACTCCTGGCCTAAGTCCCTCAGCTAGTAAGAATCCAAAGTGGTACTGGTGTGAACCTCCTTGGCGATCGGGCTAGATCCTTTGTTCAGTGTCCTTGTTCTGCATCGGGGCAGAGCTGTAGGAATCCACAGAAGGTCTTCTCTTTAGCAGGCAGGTCCATACAGGGCTGACTGTATTCATCCATCTCTCATTGTTTTCTTCTTCTTCCAAATCTCACTATTTTAATTATCTTTCCTTTATTTTTAACATTTTCAGAGTGCTTGACTTGGTCCTGAAATCCTTCTTGCATTCTCTTTCTCTCTCTGAAACTCATTCTTTACTAATTTTTTAAAAATTATTTTTTATTAATTGCCCTTCAATTAACTTTGTAGTCACTGCATGTCCTCACCTAGTCATTGGTCTATTCTGATCCCTGGCCATATTATTCTACATGTTGGCTTTCTTGTTCTATGCTTGGGGAAGGTATGGTGTGAATATACAGCAGCAGTATGATGTCTGACTCTGGACTAGACCTCCTAGGTGACGTAGAGAAACTTTTTAAAATGCTAGTGAAGAAACAAGCACACTAAAGTGCTCCATTTTCAACCATTACACACTCTACAGATGTTTCTTGGACTTGAAATAGGCAGAGCTCATTATTTTTTTAATATGTTTATAGGTTGTATGAAAAGGCTGAGCTTGGAGTTGTTGACAATATGCACCCAGAAAGTACAGCAGTAGTTCTTTCTTTCCTATAATAGCCAACAGGAAACTTGGCTGGATTTTCTCATTCTCGTCTGGCTCCAAAGAGGAGATTTCCAGACGCGGGCAGTGGTGTTTAGAGGAGCTTCCATCAACATAACAAACAGCTTGTTCCACAGACCTGAAGGTAACAAGCTAGTTCAGCACTAGCAAAAGTATATCTGTAAGAAATTTCTTCTTTTTTCTCCAAGGGCAGGCTGTTAGGTTGGGTGGGGTTGGATTTGTTTGTTTTTAGTATAATTTTGGCATGTAACGAGAGATGATCTGTCCTCAAAGGATGGCAAGTAGAACATCACCTTCTCTGACACAATTTTCTCTCTTCCTGAAGAAGTTTGGGGGACTGGATCCCGTGGTCCTTCTTGCATAGGCATGGACTCTACTTAGTCATTTCTGTCAGAGCCACAACTAATTGCTTACTTGAAATTAGATGGGGTTTCTCCTCTTTGCCCTGCTTCGCTTATGAACGTTAGCCAAGCAAATGTTGGTTCTTGGGTCCTGTTATAAGATACAACCAGGAATTACACAGCAATCCCAGGGAGAGAACGCTTGTCCATCAGGCAGATGTTTGGTCCTCAGTGCTTAAAAACTAATGGAAGAACCACACATACAAGACCTAGAAATCAGCTGGATTTTTGCAGCTGGAAGAGGTGATTGAATCATTCTTCCTCAGGGTCTTTTATTTATAACCTCCCAAGCTCCTTCCTGGGTAAGTCTCCAAAGTTAATGTCCTGTCATCTTGTGTCATAATCAGGAGCTTTTAGTTCTCTTCTGAAGATGTGCTCCTAATGTTGGCGTAGAGATGAACAAAATCAAAGAGAACAAGCTTGACTCTTCCTCTACTTCTGTGTTTGTTTCCAAGCTCATTTTTTAATCTGTTCCAAGTTCTCTTGACTTGAAAAAAGGAGTTTTCCCAGTGCATATTATGTTGCTTTAGCTTCCAGCTGCTGTGGCGGGACACAGCCACCCAATAATCTCCTTAGGAATAATTACCGGTGTCTTTTCAGCTCATTTTTGTGAAAGGTGACAAACCGCTTGCCACAGTGAGATGTTAATAACACAGAGATGCCCTTTGTTTGAAAGCTGGTGCAGAAATTACCCCATGCAGTTGTTGGAAAGTCAAGAGTTGTAATGGTAAAGAAGTGAGGAACAGATCTGTTCATTTGCATATAATTCCAGGGCTGATGTGTCATCTTTTGTGTAAACCATGCAATTTCCGGCGCGGTAGGGAATGTGTGCTCATAATACAGAGGGACAGGAACATGGGCTCGCTCTCAGCATGGATCAGGGTTAAAGAGATGTCACCTGCTAAAAAGGAGGGGGCAGAAAAGATGAAAACTGGAGCTACATGGAGAGAAACGGGCATGGATATTTAATGAATTGAAGTTGTCAGACCAGCTCAGGGGATACTGTACATCCTGACGTCCCCTCTGAGCAGGCAGCAGAAAAAGGGAAAAATCTTGTCTCCTTTTTGGTGTGGCTTGAGCTGAACCGTCCCTTTGTGTGCCCTGAATCACAGCTGCGACCTTTTCCTGTTGCTCTTGTAGACAGCATCTGCTCAGCTTTGCCTTTACCTGCCTGATACACTAAGCCAAGTTGGACATCCTTCTCTAGGACACCAACGTTAAACTCTTAAAGACTCTTTAAATTGCAGCTGAGGGCTTTCTAGCTTGTTCCCACTGTAGCTTTCTCAGCTTTTTTCATAAAGGCATGATTATATTTTTTTGGAAAATGAATGGCCCAGGTATCTGTGTCCTCGTGTGGTTTAGTCAGAGAGGTGCAGAAATACTTGTTTTGTCTTTTCTCCTTTCTTCTCTTTCTAGGAAGCTAGAAAGTCTGTCCGAGTAGCCAGTCAGTCCCAGTGATGAACTTAACAATTAGAGCCTTTGTGCCCATCTTCCAAAATTTCTAATAAAATTGCATGAATATTTAATAACCAATTATTAAATATTTAAAAATTTAAAACTGAACTGGTTTGGAAGTGAGCACGTGTTGAATAATTCAGAATCAGGAGAGGAGACTCAGTGCTTGGGCTGAGACAGATGTTACCTTTCCTGTCTTCCTGCCCAGACATGATCTTGGTGGACCTCCAGTCTTGGAGCAGTGTGTGGGCATTGCTTGGGGACCTCAAGCCTTTACCTCTTGCTCAAGAGCTTTAGGACAAAGTTAAGGGAAATAACCCACCCTATGCATAGTATTTTCTCAGACTCCTGCGATGGAAGTATGAGCTTCAGAGGCTGGAATATTGTGATTGAAAGCCTGGTTATCCAGGAGATGGCTCTGTTTCCAAACATCTTTCATGCTCCAGGGAAAAAAGATTACTTGTCTTTATGTCTGTGTCACATTCCTGTAGTTTTGTTATTTGAAAGCCCCTTTTCCTCTCTTGCTGTTCTGGTGCTCCATGCTGAACCAGCGCTTCGTTCGGCTCCAGCACGATCATCTTTAAAGGATTGTTTTCATAAAAGTGGACACCAGAAAATGAAATAGAACATGAAAAATATGCCAATAACACTAGGGCAGAACCTCCTATCCTGTGGGAGGAGGTCCGGGGCACTCAGAAGGGTGCACAGAGGAGATGTGCGGTGTGGGTTTGGAGCAGAGTTAGTGCCTCAGGGTCCTGCTGCAGGAGCACAGAGAGCAAAAAGAAGGGTCTGGGGAAGGTTTGACTGGTTGGCATCTGGAGTGCTTTCAGGCCAAAAGCAATATATTTGCAGTGCCAACACTTCAAAACACTATTAAGGGGGATAAACACAGGGAGAAAGAAAGGAAGAAAAAAAGGATTGAATAGGAGTGAGCGGAGGCTTTTTAGAGCTTAGTTCCCTTTGGAAGAAAAGCCTTAAAACAAACTCCACAATCTTCTCCCCTTAAAAACACAAATAAGGTGGTGTGCCGCAGAGTCTCGCCTTGATCTGTTGCAGTGCGATTGTGTTTTGGTTCCTGCTGTCTGGCTGAAATGGTGTGTGTTTTTCCCCGCCGTCCTCCGCGACCCTCGGGCCTGCCTGCATGCTGCGCACAGCGGAAGCGGATCCATTAGCCCAGATGAAATGGCAGGCTGACCTTTCAGCAAAGCTGCCTTACCTAGGGATGGGGGCACGGGGCTTTGTCTCAAGAAAGTGAGGTCTGGAGCTGGTAATGGTGTTAGGTTTGTTGGGAAGAGAGGTGGTTTGGTAGGAAGGGATTTAGTCCGATGCAGCTGTGTGTGCTTATCACAGAATCGTAGGGGTTGGAAGGGACGTCAAGAGATCATTGAGTCTGACCCCCCTGCCAAAGCAGGGTCCCTAGGACAGGTCACACAGGTCAGCATCCAGATGGGGCTTGAATGTCTCCAGAGAGGGAGACTCCACACACCCCTGGGCAGCCTGTCCCAGGACTCTGTCACCCTCACTGTGAAAAAGTTCTTATATATGGCCACACACCGGATAGGGAGTCCATGGTGTTCAGAGTTCAGTCTGTGCATCCCAAACGAGACTACAGGACCCCTCTGGGGTGTCCTGTCCCATCTCAGACTCTTTCTTACTTTGGAAATGGTAGCAATTTCTTTAGGTGTTTATCAATTCTATATTTAGATCCATCAGCCTGCAAAGCTATGGTGTCTTTGTGGTGTGAGCACAGGCTTCACAGTGCTGACAAGGGACTGTAAGTAACGTCAATCTATGATACGATCACCAAGTTGAAATAGCATTTCCATGAGTCTTGGCGTCAGAAAAGTTCCTGGAGTAAAAGCAAACCAGCTGTGCTCCTGGGAAACCTAAAAATCATCTCTTACCAGTGATGCAAAACTCTTGGTTGTGGCCTTGGTGAACATCATTCAATAATAAACTTTAAAACACTCTCTGATGTATGATTGAATATTACCCACCCTGTGCTGTGAATGACTGTAACTCCTGCAAATGATCTTCATTTTGAGAAGGAACAAGCAAATGTTTCTGAAGTGGTTTTTCTGTGTTTGTTTTAATAGCAGATGTTGGATGCTGTTTCAGAGGTTTAAATAGCATCCAGTGTTTTGGGGTAGTAGTAATGGTAGTGTTGTGCCAGTGGAAACAAGATAATGGGCAGAGTGCAGGGGAGGTGATCAGACAGGGGATAAATTCGCCTATTAGATGCTTTGCAGACCACCCCATGTAATTAACAGTGCGTGTTATATATGTTAATTATATAGTCCCTAGGATTAATTCTTACATTAGACACTTGAGTGGTTTCAAAACCATTCTTTTTCTTGGAAACAGCCTGGAGAAGAAGTGATTCTCCTTCCTCTGAGAAGCAATCCAAGTTATGCCCCTGCTCTTGCTACTGGACTTCCCTGACCTTATAACCCATGAAAAAGCCCAGGGATGTTTTTGTTTTGATAACTCCAAAACAGATTACCTGGAAAACAGGTAAGGCTGGTAGACCTCTGCTGAATACTTGACAGCTTGTTTTAGGAGCAGAAGATAACTACCGTACTGTAAACTTCAGTGACACAGTATATTTGTGATTTTAAGGTGAGGCTATTTTTTGCATCTGCAGTTAATGACTAGCTCCAGCTCTGGCTGACATCACTTTGTTCTGGGAAGCGTTGTTGGTCTATAATTGCCATATGGAAGGGAAATGCAGCTAGACGACTTTAATCATCATTTGGGGGGGGGTGGAGGGACATGTCTTCCTGGTTTGTTCACAATTTATGACCAGTGTGAGGATCCTAACTTCCAAATGGTTTGTGCCATATCATACTAATTGGTGAAGTCCACCTTAGGCAATAAATAGCTCTCTGGAGGTTAATTTATCCTGCATCTGGGGTGAGTGTTGCCATCCCTACCGAGTTCTGTATTGCTGCAAGCCGGCACTTCGCATCATTTAAGCCAGTGATTTTAAAGCCACCCAGGGTCTCTTCACACAGCACTGCACTGCCTTTACTGAGGAAACGGGGACACACAGCAAGGGTGGCTGAGGAGCTGAGGTGGCTTCCAAAAGCCTTCTTGTTTCCTACCTTCCCTGATGCCCAAAATGGCTTTGCAGATGAGAAGGGCAGAGGAAGGTCCAAGCGGTGCCCATGCTGGGATCTCCTGAGGGAGCCTTTGGCTCAGTGGTGGTTTGTCCTGTACCTAAGCTGACTTCAGGCACACTCGTGAGTTCTGCAAGCTTGCCTGGTGATCTCAGGGCTAAAAGGAGAAGAGAAGAACCCTTTTTTTAAAGCCTAATCCATGCTAGATGTGCGTGTCAGTACTGCAGGAGGGAGTCTCTCTTCTTCCATAGTCTTCTCTCTAGTCCTCAGCATCCTGCTGCTTTCACCCTAGCATTCTGGTGTCCTCTGCCACTTTGCACAGGTTACCTCAGGATAAAGGTTGGTCCTGAATTTCTTTCCAGGAAATGGTGCCCTTGTTACAATACATGGGCTGTCTGGAAGGGGGCTTCAGGCAAACATCTTCACTTGGGGCAAACATACAGGAGATTTTTCACATGGAGAGTTCCTGGGAGGTGCAAGAGCTGTAGCTGGCTGTGGTGGTGGAGACCTTTGCTTGGATCACACTGCCTTTGAAAACTCTTGCCTGAGCTGCTGGAAGGGCAAGCTCGTGGCTGGAGGAGGTAGCTGGGAGGTGCACTGAACCATATGGTACATACAGAGTTTAAAAATAAACCAGTGTTGACTGATCAAATAAATACCACTTAGGTTTAAAATTGAACAGCCAGTGCAGTCTGTTGAATATAAAACTGGTTTTTACCTTCAAGAAAAGTTATAATTCATGGTTGTAATGTCACAAATTGCAAGTTTTGCAAAGCATTGATTCAGTCTGCCAGCCTGTGAGGTCGGGTAGGGATGGAGTGGGGCTGCCGTGTCGGTCGGGTTGCGTGGTCCTACTCCCCCAGGGCATAAAACACGTCTATAAAATCCACAAAGTGTTTTTTATTTCTCAAAAGCGATGGTCATAAACTTGCCTGCATCAGAAAACGCTCAGCTCTTCCTCTATTGGCCTGTCTTTAATATGATACCATTTATTTTTATATCACGTCCTTCACAGAATATCGCAGAACTCTTGCCAGACACTGGTCCTCATAAACCAGAGCTGGAAGAGAAGATTTCAGCTCGGGATTTGAACTGGGGAATGACTGGGAGGATTTCAGGTGCAGAAGGGCAGCGTTAGAGCGTGTAATTAAATACCAGTTTGGGGGTCTAGGTGGGGTGATTGATGGGTGACTTCACATGGTGAGCATGGTGTTACGGCAGCGGAGAGAATCAGCTCATGCAGATGGGACAGCATGAAGGGTGATTGTGGCCTTGCTTCTTGGAACAGAGAATGTAGCATTTCCTCTTCCCATCGTGAACCTTGGGAGAACAGGATGGTCCTGGCATCTCTTCTGGAGGCTGGAAGCAAAATCTAAGCAGTCTGGGTTTCAAAGGGAGCAGCGTTGGTAAATACACAGTATCCTCTGTAGCAGTGCTGGGTGGCATCTGTGTGAGGCGTTCTGGCAGGGTCAGCAGGGACGGGAATTCATGTGTAAATACTTTATCCTCTGTGTGCTGGAGCGAGTGACCCCCAAAGATGTTACCTAGAGGAAAGTAACCTTTAATGGAGAGTTAGAAAGTACTGCAGGCCTTTCTGAGAGAGAGATGTATTAGCTGGGATCGCAACGGAATTAATGCAGCTACATGGCTTGTGGCATCTTTGAGGATGGGCAGAACAAATTTGTGTTTTCCTGGAAAAGACTAGCAATACATTTAATTTCATGGCACTTTTAGCATGCTGCGAGCCCCATTGTTTCCTCCTCTTTCCCTGGAGAAAAGGTTAAGCATGGATTTGGTTTCCTTTGGTGTAGAGGCTGCTATTGCTATTGATTGACCCGGCTGAACTCGGAGCAAGAGCCAAAGCTGTGGTATTTCCAGGCAGCTGTGAACGTTTTCAGATGTAAGTAGTGTAAAAGCAATGGAATAAAAAGCAGTGACATTTTTGATATGAGACCAAAAAAGCCCAACTCATATTTTATTTATTTATCCAAAATAGTTTGAATAATTCATTAAAGTCGATACAAGTGTGTGAAAATACTAGGTGTTTCAAGAAGCGGCATCATTAGGGGGAAGTTAATCATTGGGCAATATTAATGTTGTAACAGATTAATGATTTTTTTTTTCCAGTGAGGATTTTTCTCCCCATCAAACCCTTCAGGAGAGGCAACTTTTTGTACAGCTTCTTGGCCTGAATAACAAGAGATGGAGCAGTATGATTTCTATACATCTTCCTGTTCTCCTCCGTTATGTTTTTTCCAGGCCAAGTAAGCAGCCAGTTGTTATCCCTGACCAAGGCATAACCTGCCAAAGCTCACACTTATTTTCTCAGGTCTTAATTGTTTCATGAATGCTTTGGTGAGGGATGCTTTGGCATCCCTTCCCTGGAATGCAGGATATTTCTGGGATGACTTGCCCCAGCCATACACACCTTCAGCTTCTCTCCCCAGCTTTGTGCAAGTCTGAGTCAAACATAGGACCTCACACAAGGGCTCTAAATACAGGGATTCGAGTTTTCAAACACTGCCTTTTAAAGATATAATTAGACCTAATTCTCCAAATGTTGTGAAAGGTCTTAAAGGATCAAGACATTCAGTGTTCTGTAGGTGGGAGATAAAACGGGCGGCGACAGTAGCGCTGCCATCAGGAACCTGCTCTGTTAACGCACCTCGACCTATTGCCAAGGAATCTGCCTCTGCTCTGGCCTCTATGGCTGTGCCTGAAACCCTGCCTTGTAGCACTCTGAATCGCACTCTCTGCAAGTGGTGACTTGGAATTCAATTTCTCCTGACGCTGCTAGAAATTTGGCGGGAATTAGCAGAATTAGGGGAGGCTTAAGAATTAGCGCTGTCACATCTTCCAGTTCAGGCACCAAGCACACAATGAGCTGCCTCTTAGCTTAACATCTTCACTTGGTGGGGGGAATATTAGAAAGATTAATTACTGTCCCTGAGTCAGTGAGCGTGCTGCTTGTGCTGTTTTCTGGGTGCAGGGAATCGGTGGTACCAGAGCAGAGCCATGGCACGAAGATGTGACAGGGGTACCCACTCCCTACAAAGAGGCACCCTATTTACCATTTTAGACACCCCAAAGTGTCCCAGATGTCGACTGGTGTGACACAGAACCTGCAGGAAACATCTTTCCTGCAGAAGCCTGGTGGGAAACTGTGAAAAATATCCTAGGGCATCTCAAATGGGTTTGTTTCAGCAGTGGGATCCCATCCTACATATCTCAAGTCTCAAGTTGCATCCCTACCGAAGGTATTCTTCCGTGAATCCTCCTCACAAAGCAGCTTCTTGGTTCTATCAGCAAAGCAGGGGAGTAGTCACAGTCCTGAGTGCTGTCCTGAGTTAATCTGGGAGTAGCCCCTAGTTGAATTGTGTCCATGGGATAAAAACTGCAGGACGTAGGCATCAGCAGTTGCTATAGCTGAACTGTTCAGGAGTGCAGTTTAATTGGGCGTAAAGGAAAAGCAATCTCTGTTTTACAGTCAGAGTTCAACGGACCTTTCACAGTTGCAAACTTAAGCATTCCTGTCGTGGCCTTGTACCTTCTTGTGTTTTTTTTCTGTCCTGTCCCCAAGCTTTCCCACCAAATGCTGCTGGGGAATTGCTGATGGAGCCAGGGAGGGGATGACAAGGATTTATCCCATCCCTGTCTGGTGCTGGCACATTCCGCTGCATCTATATTAGCAGTTACCGAGTTCAGCGCCTTGTGCCAGTGGCTGACACGAGGTATCTCTAACAGGGAGATAACATTTTTTCATGCAGATGAATTCCTTCAGCCAGTACAGCTGGTGCAGTGATACACCAAAACTGCTGCAGGCACTGGAAAGAGGGCCAGGAGGAACGGTGGGGAGGAGGCAAGGGCACACTGTCAGGAGTAAAGGCTTGCTTGTCCTTTGGTTAAACTGAAAAGCTCGGGGTTTCTTGCATAGAAGACTGATTGTACTCAGAGTTTTTCCCTTTTCACCCCAGGGGTAGTGGAGGAAAGCAGTTGTCATCACTTAGTTGCTATTCTAAATTCACGTGGTTGTAGTCTTAAGTAGGCCAGTGCTGTTGGGTGGGTGGTAAGGTGCAACCCAGCGGGCATGAGGGTGCTCATGATGGCCATTAGCAGTACCAAGTCTGAGAGACAAAACGGTGGAGAAGGTGCTAACTCTTCAAGAGTAACAAAAGCTGCTCAAGGAGTCCATGAATTAGGGTGCCATCCACCTCTGAGGTTATAAAAGTCAGGATTGGCAGCCTCCAAGATGCAGGAGGAAAAAGGCAGATTTACTTTTCCAAGGCTAAGCTGCATGTATTAGGAGAAAAAAATATCTCTGTTGGACGTATGCGATATATTAGAGGCAGTTCTGTCTCTGACAGTGGCAAAATGTTATTTACCACTGCAATGTGGTCACTGAATTTTTACTTTCACATACAGGATTTTGTCCTTAACAGTTGCATAGCTAAATGAAGACTCTGAGAATATTGAGGTCAGAGCTGCCAATTAACCTCCTGATTTCAGAAGCTGATTACTCAATTAATCGAATACCAGACCCAGCTGAGATAGTGGGGAAAAGGTTGTAACAATCTGAGGAAGGGTTGAGTTAATCACGCAGTGATGTGATTGGTAAGAATGGGAAGATGGGTGGTCAGGAGAGACCTTTTCAAGCTCATGAAAAGGTGCAGCGTGTAACCCATGGTGCTTTGGCTTGGAGAGCAAGGTTTGGATGCTCTATTTACCTTACATGGGAGGTTCCCCTGTATAGCAATGTTTTGATGAATGAATTGGTTTGTGATGTCCCCCAAGAGTGGCTTCTTCCCCTTGATAAAGAGAGATACAGCTGGGGGGAGACCCAGAGCAAAGGAAATAACTTTGCTCCTACATCATCTCTGCAAGCTGCTCAGGAAGGTGGAGCCGAATTAACTGAAGGTAAGGAGTTGGCCAGCATTAACTCTCCCTGCATGGATGCTCTCACTCAGAAGTAAAGGGACAAGTAGTTCTCTTTAACCATTAAAGAGTTCCTGTCCTTGCCTGGGGATTAAGCTGAATTGGATTAAGGCCAAAGTACTTCTGAGCAGGGGTGTCCTCAGTGGCATTTAAGGCACTTTAACTTAACACATTGAATTATCCTTTTGTCCCACCCGGAGTGCCTAACTAAAGCAGTACAGAAGATAGGAGGAGACTGGTGTTCTCCTGGTGCACTTGCAGCTGCTCAGAGGTGAATCACAGGCAAGGCCCTGGCCTTGCAGTTACCATGCCATGTTCTTCCTGCACTGCGCTTGGGAGGTCGATGGATGTGCTTTTCAGCAAATAGTTCAGCAGAAACTTTTCCAGCTTGCTTAGGAAACAACAACACTTCTGCTTGGGCTGAAAATGCCCAGACAAACCCCTTCCCTCATCCTCAAGCAGTCATCTTGCTGAAGTCTCAACTCTCCTAATGCTGGACTCTGAACTAGCTAAAATAAAGACATATTGCCTACATGTGCTGCAGTTACATCTCTGATCACAGCACAAAGCCTTAAACCTCAGCATGACAAAGAGGTATCTGAGTGAGGAACTCTGTTTGCTGTTAGAAAGTCAGGGTTTTTTTTTCTAAATCCTAGACTGCTGCGTTGATAAAACAGGCTGACTTGGGAGACATCTCTAGTGTATATTAAAGTAAAGCCAATCTCTGTAATTAATGGGGGGATAAATCGAGGTTTAATTACTCAGAAGGCACCTTGGGTGAAAGATTCATGGTAATTGTTGTGTATCCTCTTGAAGGATTCACAGTGCTGGCGGCTCCCTTTGTAGCAATAAAACACAGGGTGAGTGGCAGGTGGTCTCACAGGACCTCTTTTCTAGGGACTGGTCCAGTTAAGGTGGCAAATGCAAAGAGCTGGTGGTCCTCTTCAGGCTTCTTACCACAGCAAAAGCCCCTTCCAGAATCTTAAGGGATTCCTAAGCAGTGTGTCAATTGGAGATCAAAGCACTTAGAGTCCAATCAAGCATATGTCAGAGGAGTTTTCCCTTATATGCAGTTTCCTCCCAATAAAAACATACAGAGGTGTGTTTCTTACAGGTTTTCCACTTGCTTCCTCTGGCAAAACACCCTTCTCTTGGGTTCTGTGTAGAAAATAAGATGTGTGCATGTGTGGAAGCGGACGCTGTAGCTGTGATTTTTGTACTATGTTGTTAAAAGGCTGGCTGAGCAAAATAAATATTCATCCTAGCAAGGCACGTCTGTTTTCCTTAATTCTCCAGGTTGTTATCTTCTGGTCTGCTGGGGCCAGGAGGAGAGGAATCTAGCTTGCCTGTTTCTTTAGTCTGCCTGCTTAATTCACTTTTTTAAAAAAATGTAATTAACCTTTTCAATTCGCTTAATGCTGTAAATACAGCACAAGGGCTCGTTGCTGATGACGTATAAGAAAAGTACCTGTTTTCTTCCCCTAAACAGAGCTGAAGAAGCAAGTGGAAAGTGCTGAACTAAAAAACCAGCGTCTGAAAGAAGTTTTCCAGACCAAGATCCAGGAGTTTCGCAAGGTGTGCTACACGCTGACGGGGTACCAGATAGACATCACGACTGAGAACCAGTATCGACTCACCTCCATTTACGCCGAGCACCAAGGGGACTGCCTGCTTTTTAAGGTAGGTCTGCACAACCCCTCACTGCACTTGCTCCTTGAAGTTCATGGTTTTCAGCCTGCCAGAATGTATTTGCTCTTTCTTGGTGATCAGACTGGAAAATCACTGCCCCACCGCCATGTGACATGGCTTTCCTTATGAGGCAAGTAAAGATCCTTTCATCTTTTACAACATTACCGTAGCAGGTTTGGCATCTGGTCTCCCACTTATATTTCACAGTCAGGAGTAAAGAGACAAGACTATATATGCATAATACCTGAGGCATCTGGCCTTGCACTTCACCTTTTTATATTATCAGTTATATATGCCACAGCAATAAAACCTCATGCAACCGTCAAGGTTTCATCCCTGCCTCACTGTGAGATATGTGTCCTCACTGCCTTTGCTATCCTCTAGCTTGTCTGTGTGTCATCATCTTGCCTTTATGTAAATTGGAATCCCTTTCGAGCGGCAACTCATCGTGGTGTGTGTGAAGTGCCGTTTATGCCAACAGCACGGAGGAGCAGCAATAACAGTCTGTCTTCTGTCAGTCTGATACCTTTGTTGGTCTAGCTAGGTGGTCTGAGGTTGGTTCCAGCTTGATGGGTGCTGTTTTTCTTCTGTGCTACCTTCCAGCTAGCATGCTTGGGCTGATACATTAGCGAGCTGAGGTGTGACATTAGAATCACCAAGCTGTTCCCTTCCATCTTTACACGGATTCAAGTGTCAACAGCCCAAGTTTATAGGTCGATGGGAGAACTTTCTTCTCCTTGGTAGCAAACACAACTGGCACTTAAAATCATACCTGTCTCCCACTGGTCCCTCTGGGGTGAGTCTCATCCTCTCGAGAAGGATGAGGGGTTTGGAGGCGTTCAGTGCAGGAGGAGACTCTGCAAACAGGACCTGGAGAAGTTCTCTTTCTCCAGACCTACTGCTGTGTGCTGCGTGTGGATTGCTGCAGTATTGTTTCTTTACATAACAGGACAAGCAGTTTCCTGTTCTGCAACTCTAGAGTCTCAGGGAAAGAAAAAAACAACCACCAAATAAATAAAGGGAGGGTAAGTATGAAACAGCACTTAGGTTCCTTAGTAAAGCTAGGAAACTATCAGCAAAACTGGCGTATTACTTGGCCTTGTGATGTTTCTGGACTGAGACAGATGACAGCAAAAAAAAATGAGAGGAGGTTGACTCTTGGTTTTAAGGTACCATCGTTGAATCCTGAAAGCAGTTCTCATTGAGATGGTGCAGAGATGTTAGCACTAAGACCTGCAGGGGCCTGTGCTCACACCTGTACCTTTAAATGATCAAGAATGAAACTTCAGCAGATGCCTGGAGATGTCTGCTGGATGCCATATCCAGGCTGTACAACTAGCAGTTCCTTCTGCATTGTAGGAGAGATGGAGGACCTTGGGAAAGGAAAACCCAAGGAAATTGCATGCTGGCCACATGAACAAGAGCTGGCTAGCTTCAGTATCAGTAGGATCAAATATCCTTTGGGTCATGGCAGTAGAAATAATTTACGAGCAGGAGAATGGAAAATGAAATAGGGATTCATCTCCCTGAACACTCTTCTTGCTTTCTCTTCTTCACTCAAGTCTTTATTCCCAAGTCTGTCCAGAGGATGGAGGCAGGTGTTGCCAGGTAGAGCAGCAGCAGTTTCAAGACCTCACGCTTCCCAAAGCCAAGGGCGGGTTGCTTCTTGATCCATGGAATTCCTCAGCCTCTGGATAGGAGAAGCAGATTTGCTAATTAAGAGCCTGAACAACGAAATCTCAGACTCTATCCTCCCTGTTGAGTAAATCATGGACAATTCCCACCATCTGCAGCTTAGAATAGTGGTAGAATATCAACAACAGATTACTTCCTGGCTGAGCCCAGGCAGCTGCTTCACATGTATATACTGAGGCTTGAATCCTGACTGTTGTGTGTTTATGCTGTGGAATTTCTGAGCTGTAGCAGACTGTAGGTGTTTGTGTGCATTTCGTTAACCCAAAGAGGTCACAAAACAGGGAATGCTATTTGTATTTATTCCATTCCAGCAATTTATGGAACAGGGTCTATATAATTAAAGCAAGGAAGTCCCCTGGCACTTCACAAGCTTCTGTAGTTTGCCTGTAAACTTTAGAGCATATTTCAGTAGCACTGCTGGTGGCATTTAATTTTGAGGCTTCAGTAGCAGGGTTGCAATAGGAGCTACTGTAATGTAACCCCTTCAAATCTAAATGAGAGTGATGTGCCTGTTCTCCCAACCAAGGTAGACTGTTACTGTAGTAGAGCTTATTATCTGTGCCTCATATGTGTCCAGCCAGTTCGCATTAATTGGAATTACAGCTTCAACGAAAGGGTTAATCAGTGTCACGCTGCAGATCTAAATGACTGCATCCATAAATGAGCACTGAATCCCAATGAAGCCCTGTCGGTATTTACTGGCGATCCCTATCAATGCAACAGGTGAACTCATCGACTTGATGGATGTTCCAGTGATTTTCACTCTGTGTGTGAGAGCGTAGGCAGCAGGTGCATCTCAGACTGCACAGCTCGCTGTTGCTTGTTTGCTCTTTTTTATTCCTTTAATTAAATGCTGTGGAAAGTGGTGCTATGGATTCCTCACCAGGAGTTTGGTTTCTGATGATGATTTCTTTTTTGGTGGGATGTAATGCATTATAGTTACCAGGACACTTGACAGTTTCATATTGTCTTCCTGCTGCTGGTACATTGGATGTGTCAAACCATGACACAGACTTTGTATAATGCTTGGCTGGTGCATCTAGGCCAGGCCACCCATGAGAGATCCAGGAACTGCACTGACTCCCTTTGTAACAACCTCTTAAACATATCTTTTAAAACAAACAAATGTTGCTGGGGTGCCTCAAAATCAGCTTAGCCAACTTGGAATTAAGCATTGGCAAACCAGGATGTCATTGCCTGGCTGTGTGTACCTCACGCTGTTTACCCCTGTCTCTGGGTAGATCCTGAACCAGAGGGAGGAAATGAGGTCTTTAGAAAGGCAGCGACAATTGTTTCAGACAAAGAAAGTCTTTTGGTAAACAGAAAGACTGGTCAAATTTGAAGAGGAGATGATTTGGAGACACTTGAACAAATGAACAAACAGTGGAGAGAAATTAAATTGTGGGCTTTTTCTCTCTGTGTGCCCAAAGACACGGCCTCAGCCAAAGCATCTGAAGCCAACCAATTTAAACTGAAAAGAATGGAAATCCTTTTATTTTATAGACCCTGTGGCTTCGAGGTGCTGCTGAGAGCAGGAGCTCAGTAGGTTTTCTAAAATGTTAAGGTATCTTTGTGGACACATAATAGTACCCGGTTTACATTAAATATTTACATTTAACTTAAGTAGAGACGTGCAGAGCTCTGTGCTTTGAGGTGTAAAGGCAACCTCTTACTACAGGTGTTAGGAAGAAAATGCCCAGGCATACTGCTTATTTTCTGGGTTGTGGCTACCTGTGGTTTTGCTGGTGCTGTGCCTGGCAAGGTTCAGCTCCATCCTCTAGAAATAACTCGGGAATGAAGTTCTGAGCAAAGAAGAGAGAGCAAGAAGAGTGCTCAGAGAGAGGAATCTGTGCTTGAGTATTCACTGTGCTTCAGGTAGACTTTCCACTGACATGGTATGAATGTGGTGCTAGTTGCTATTCCTTGATAGGATCCTGGACTGAAAAGGCATTTGGTCTGATCCTCTGTGGCAGCTACATCAAATCTGGTGGTGGGTGAAACCTTTCTGGTTTCAGGTTCCTCTACTTTCTCAGAAAGGAGTGCTCAGATTTCATAGTAATTCATGTTTAAATCATTTGTGTCTGAGTTTGTTGGTTTAGGCAGTTAAAGCAGACAAACTCCAGTATCACAGGAGCATTATGTGTCTGAGCTCATAAATGCTCTTGGCTGGCTTTGGACAGATTGTTTTTCTATGTCCTCAGAGTCCAGTCTTGTGGAGTACAGATTCCTGGCTGCTTCCAGGTCTTGTCCATGTTGTAATTTTCTGTCAAAATTATCAAATGGAAACCTAAATGCTCATGGTAGCTCATTGAAGAGCGTCCCCAGGATGGTAGTCTTGATGCCTTGAAATAGGATACCCAAGGTATCAGACAGCAAATGAAACCAGAAGCATCACAACACAGCTTGAGAACATTCCCAGCTATGGTGCTGGCACTTCTTGCTGCAAAATAAAACCTTTATTGGTGTCCCATTGGATTGGTAACACAGTAATAAAATCAACAGCTTTTCTGCAAGCTGCTAAATGAACACACAGTGTCTCTGGTGGACACCTCTTTAAGGGGCTGCGTCCAGAGTTGGTTTGCAGATCTATAAGGGGAACCATCACTCTCAAACTTCAAGGCAATCTGAAGAGTGAACACTTGCTTCTGATGTGGCTAATCCTGGGTGCAGAGGCAGAACATAGCAGCATGGAAGGGATAAAGGTTTCATACAGAAAAAGGGCACTGTGGAAGGACAGATGCCGCCTTTAACTTCCTGGTCTTCCTTTGCTTGTCTCATCACTTGTGTACCTTGCCATCCTGTAGCTTCTGTATTGCCAAGGTGCATAAAATGAGGAAGGGCAGCTCTGCAGACAAGAAGTAACAGTTTAATTTTTTCTTGAGGAGGATTTTCATGAGGTTGGATTGAATAAGAAAGACCTCAGAGGCCATTTTTCAAACACAACGTGATGCTGGCAAACTGCTGGCTGAAATGGGGAGACAAAACTCACCTGGTTGAACATGCAGAGAGAGTCCAGTGTGCTGAGGTTCCAGCTCAGCCTTAGTGTCAGGTTGGCCAGGGCGCACCGCTGAACCATATACATCTCATAATGAGCAGAATGGTTTATGCAGGGATCACGTTTGCTCACCTGAGTGCTCTTGTTTTGCCTTGAAGCTGACAGCACTGCTGGGAGCTCTGGACCCGAGTCTGCATGCTTGGCATACCTGCAGCTACAGTTATTTCCTCCTTGAACTCAGCAGAGTATCTCTGAGATGCATGTTCTAGCTGTTTGTTTCTTTTTGCATCCCTATCTTCTCCCCTCTCCTCCTCCTCAACCTTGATGAGTCTCAAGAGGAGAAAGAAATCACAGTTTTGATGGAGTGCTATTCTTCCAGCAGCCGTCTCGCGCTCTTGCACACACAATCAGAACTAACAATGGGGCTCATTGGTGGAGCAGGCCAGGCAGCAAGAGACTGATTAGAGATTGTAGGTCTCTTTTAACTCCTCGTTCATGTTAATTACAGGTTATTTTATTTTTATATTTTGTTTTCAATTTTCCCATGTGGTTGCTGGAGACTTGATTTCTTCTCGGCTCCGGGAGCGCCTGCCGTTGGTGTGAGTGTGATATCTTCCTGCCAGGTGATTGGGTTGGGATTCCTGGAAAGGGTCAGCAAGGACCTGTCTTGGGTTGCACTAATCAGCAGCTCTAAAGAAGGAACTGTTGAGCAATCTGTGGGGTTACAGCATGAAATCCATCCTGAATTTAGACTTCTGACGCATCGTTTTATTTCAGATGTTATGGCAGCCTGTTTCATGTTTAGGACCTAACTTTAATTCTTACTACTGTCTTCATCTTGTTCTACTCTTCCACAACACTTGTTCTACTCTTGTAGTTCTTGTTGTTCTACTCTTGTAGTTCTTGTTGTTCTACTCTTGTTCTACTCTTTCCCAACACATTTGCAGTCTTACTGCATGAGCTTCCTTAAACCGCTGCCTATCCCCTAGGTTAGGGCTTTTTCCTTTCTTCCCCCTCCCTCCCAAATGAAACCAGGCACTTCAAGGATAGTGGAACTGGGGCGTGTTGAACAGAAGGCTTTCTTTTAACTGCAGAATTTCTGAGCAAAAAAGATGCTGCTCCAAGGCTTCAAGAGGTTGGGCTGAAGCCTTGTTCCTGCTGAACATAGTTAATGCTCTTTCTCTGCCTCTGTTTCGCATCTGTATGAAGAGGACGATGCTCCTGCCAGTGTCACTAGGCTGTTGTGAGGATCAAGAGACTGCTGATGGGGAGCATGGAGCAGCTTTGGGCTGTTAGCTGTCGGTCTGGCGCAGAACCCCTTTCCAGTGTGTTGGCACAACTCACTCCCCTTCCCCGCCACGTCTGCCAGGGTAGACCCAGCCATGCAGGTAATTAATGCTGATGATGCTGCAGAATTATTCCAGTGACTGAGTCTTCCCTGACTCGCAGGAGGATGGTACGTGTTAGGCTTTCTGAAAGGTCAGGGAGTTATCTCGCTGATGGGTGCAGCAGGTAGCAGAAATGAGTTCAGGTTTTCCTCTCTGGTGGAGTGACTGATGTGTTACACCGTGAGGCACATCCACAGTCCTTGCTTCAAAAATCAGCCTGTTTTCAGGCAGAATACATGAGGTTGGTTCACAGATGCCATCTGAGTTTCAGACTGTCCCTCTGCATTTCCCTGTTGGTCCTTTCCAACCCCTAACATTCTGTGATTCTGATCATCAGCTGTTGGCCAGCAAGTTGCTTTTGCCATTTCCTTTCCCCAAGCTCCTTCACAGCCCAAGGACTTGGCAGTGTCAGTGCAGTATCCCCAGGTTTTCTTCCCCACCCTGCTTGTGGTGGGATGAGCTCTGCCTCTCCATCTGCGCTCCCCCTCTCTCAGCAGAGAAGTGGGGCACTGAAAAAAATTAATTTTCAAGTTATTCCCACAAATTCTGCAGCTGACATCAACCACCATCACTGACTACTGTTGATGGTCTCATCCAGGCAAAAGGATGTGGAGGACTTTGGTCATCCCAGCTGAAGGACTTCAACATCTGTTTCCACAGCTTCTGGTGGGCTTGGCAGTGTTAGGTTTATGGTTGGTCTCGATAATCTTAAAGGTCTTTTCCAACTTAAGTGATTCAGTGATTGTGCAATAACAGTAAGTAACTGGATTATTGGAATACACCTTTTTTAAATATAAGTTCACAATTTACCTCTCTTCAAATCCTCTTTTCCTTCATTAAAATATCTCGTATTTAATGAAATTGAAGAGACAGCCCATGCTTTGCAGGGAGAGTCACATGCATCAATGTCGAGCACAAGACACTGATGAGTGTTTAATCAAACCGGAGCATCGGGGCTGGTGTAGCAAGATGCAGTGTAGGACAGTGTGTGGGGCAGATCGTGCCCTGGGTCTGCCTGTGCCCCAAATCAGGCAGCCACTGACTCCATCCTCATGCCACATGGCAGAGCCAGGTAGCCCTGCATGCCACAGCACAGCCATGCACACCGCAGCATGGCCCAGCACACTGCAGCACGCCTCAGCACCCCGGACAACACAACAGGCACTCTGTCAGTGTAAGCTAGCAGGAGGCAGAGTGGGTCCTGGCTGCTTTACCTGCTACAGGAAAAGCCTCTCTTCCCTTTTTCCCCCACACACGTCCCCAGCACCCGCGTGATTGCAATCTGCTGAAGAAGAGTTGTTCTTGTGCCTGGTCTCCCCGCGGGAGGTCTCGGGAGAGAAGGATGTCTGTGTCCTCCCGCTGCTGTGTTTGAACAGCTCACAAAGGACTGTGTGGGCTGACAGGGCTGTGTTTATGCACTGCAAGAAGACAACAGTGTTAAATAATGGATAAAGTAGAGGGGACACAAGCAAAACCCCTCCCAGATTCTTGTTCCACTTCTCTCCCATTAAATTGCTCCATGGCTTTAGGTCACTTGACCTTCTGCTTTTTTGCATCCCTCTTACCTGGGTGCAGGATCTTACCATCCATGGACTTCCATGGGGGTTTGAGGTGGTTTTCAGAATGTTCCGCAGTGGGGACACTGCACGTGAATGGGTTAGAGATGTAACCAGTGTGGCCAGCTTTTGTTGTAAATGAATGGATGCAGCAAATTGCCCCTCAGGTGTATAGTGCAGGTGGACTGGGCCAGAGTCCTGGGTGGCTTGGCTGCTCCTTTCCTGTGGGTTCTGGCTGCCTTCAGTTGCCATTAAATCTCTTCGGTTTTATTTACTTAGGTATTTATTTGAGTCTCTGATAGTTTCAAAAGTTGTTCTACACACTCAAAGGAGATGGTAACTCCTGGGTGGCAGGGGAGCACCATGGCCTTGGCACAGTGCTCATGACATGGGTGCTCTGCAAAGCACCTTGATGCATGCCTATTGTTCTGCTCTGATGTGAGTCTGTAGGAAATGCAGAGCAGAGTTGGCAAACCATGACCCCACCAGATGCTTGTGTATGGTCATGGTCAAAGCTGCATGTCAAAAGGTGTGGAAATAGCTTGAGAATTTTATACTGTTATAGGGAAACGTTTCTGGATATCTCCTATCTCTGCCATCATCCTTAGATGCTCTAAACTCTCAATCATTTGTCTCTCTTTGGACATGGGAAGGAGGGGGAGGACATCTCCCTGCCTTGGGTGTTTGTCTGCTCCAAGGCCAGTGTGTTCAGTCCCAGCACGACCATGTGACAAGTCTTCTGCACCATCCTTGGGTGACAGATGTTGTCAGGGACTGCAGCAATCCTTGTGGCTCTTTCCTCCTCTTCTGACCCCTCATGGACATCCTTAAAGCCTCCCTTTACCTAGCTGTGAGTGCTGGCTGGCAGTGCAGGGGACATGCGGTCACAGCATTGCCCAGGAGGTTCAGGGTGAGCTTCATAGCACTCCTTCACCTTTCTCTGTGTGTCCAGGAGCGGGCTTGTGAGCAGACCTCTAGGAAAAGTAGGCAGCTCCAGGAAACTACCAGCAAATCACATCCAACAAAGCACCCACCAGCCTGTGAAGCTCCAGGTCCTCGTGGCACAGCTCTGCCTGTGCAAAGCCACCAGCAAGAGTGAGTGGCAGCCGCTGCCTCTCTGCTTTCTCGAGTAAGCAGCACATTGTTTAAATACAAATGTAATTAGGACTTATCTCTTGCTTTGGGAATTACAGCTGCTACCCATGCTTGACTGGGGCAAAAGATTTTCCAGCCTCTGGGGAGGGAAGAGGGGATGTGTTTGTGTGTATAAAAAACTGCTGGCAAGTATGGAAGTATAGCCAGAGTGTTGTGCTGTTGGGACATCTGTCATCTTCACCTGAAGAGTGGATCTGGGCTCATATAGAGGTCTTCTGGATTTGTTGTGAATATACCTGTTTGTATTGTGCTCTCCTCCAGGGTTTCCAGGTTGAGAGGTTTCACTCTAAATGTGGTCTGGGTAGCGAGGGGGTTGGCCCCTTCCTACATGGCTCGGCCAGTGAGTGGGGAGGGCTGTAGTGGGGGAGCAATGAGGAGCAGAGAAAAGGGAGTCATGGTCGCAGGTTGCCTTTGGCAGCTTATGGGCCATCATCAAGGGTGAGACCACACCTGGAATATTGTGTCCAGTTCTGGGCCCCTGAGCTCAAGAAGGACATAGAACTCCTTGAAAGAGCCCAGCACAGGGCCACCAAGATGATGAAGGGAATGGAACATCTTCCTTATGAGGAAATGCTGAAGGAGCTGGGCCTCTAGCTTGGGGAAGAGGAGACTGAGGGGTGACTTCATTAATGTTTATAAATATGTAAAGGGTGAGAGTCAGGGGGATGGAGCCAGGCCCTTCTCAGGGATTGCAGTGACAGAACAGGGGCAACAGGTACAAGCTGGAGCAGAGGAACTTCCATGGAAGTGTAAGGAGAAACTTTTTCCCTGTGAGGATGACAGAGTCCTGGGACAGGCTGCCCAGAGAGGTTGTGAAGTCTCCAGAAGGAGGCATTCAAACCCACCTGGATGTGTTCCTGTGTAATTTAGTCTGGGTGATCCTGCTCTGGCACGGGGGGTAGGACTAGATGATCTTTCAAGGTCCCTTCCAACTCTTAATGTTCTGTGATTCCTGGAGACAGGAGATGGAATCTCATAGCCATATGTTCCTCTGCCATCTTTGTATTGCTTCCTTGCTTCAAAGTCTGAGTGCTGAAGTTCCACGTGGCTCTTAACCATGATGTTAGTGTTGTGTAAACCATTTAATATGCTTTCTCTCAAAGTGGCTTGCCAGTTTAAGAGCCCATATTTCAACACTTCATCGGATCCCAGTCTCTGCAATGTTTGGGTGTTCCCCAAGACCTTTACCCAGAGTTCTCCTACATTGAGAGGTCTCCTTAAGAAACTGCTCATAGGAAAGCAAAAATAGTATCTGCTGTGAGTGTACCTTCTGCTTTGTTCCAAGGCATCCCACCTCTGTTTGGAGGCAGTTACTGCTGGAGAGGGTTGAAGCACACCAGGCACTCGGGTATGGCATTTCGTGAAGATTCAATGCACTTGACGGTGTCAGGGAGTCTTAAGCACAGCGTGCCATGTTTGCTCTCCAGATCATAACATGCCCTGTCAGTGTTGCAGTAAGAATCCATTACCGGTGGTGTTCTTGCCGCCCTGCCATGCTGAGTCTGTGGAGCAGTGACAGAATGCAGTGGTACGCTCCAAATCCTCCTGGAGAACTTTGTTTCAAGGGCTGGCTGCTTTGATTCTGGTGGAGTCCTCCCCTATGCTGCATAACAACAGTTTTTGCAGCTTGGCTCTTTTACATTCTGTTTGCTTCAGGAATTAATACTTAACATGGATACAGATTAATGTTAGGATTTAATAATGTATCAGCTGTCTTTATTCGTATCCATGAAGTGGTGAAAAACCCACCCAGTCCTCACATTCACTTCAAACAGACAAGTGTGTGAAGCGTCCTAACTCCACACACAGACCATCATCCTGCCCTGTGTGAACGCCGGCAGTGAGAGCAGGTAACCTGCTACTGTCTCAGGGTTTTGCATTTCAAACATTTCCTTTTTTGCCCATTGCATGAGAACATCCTTTGAGGAAGAAGTGCAGAGAGGTGTTTTATGTCACATCTGTCTTAGAAGGACTCACCGCTAAATCACATCGCTGCTTTCTCCTCTGCAGGGGAAGCAGGGAATGCGAGAGCTCAGGATTACCTCCATCTTTGGTAACTCCTGAGATTATCTTTTGATGGCATCTTTAGCTTCCTCCTAGAAGAAGACAAGCCTGTCTGCCTGTATCTTGGAGGGAATATATCAAACTGAAGCTTGAAATTTTTAATTTCTCCCTAATCTGTGTTCAGTTAGAGTTAAAGCCGCTAACAGTGGAACTCTCTCAGCTGCATTCTGGGGAGCTGACATAAATTTCAACCTTAAACTGAAGGGTTTGTCTGTCTTAATGGAAGGCTCTGGAGAGCGGTTCATGTGCTAGCTGTCGCTCTGCATTTGGGAAGTATCCAACTGGAGAGGGGACTGTCTGCAGATTATTTTTGTATGAAGCAGACAGTGGAAGAGGTGCATGAGGCAGGGCTTTATAATCACAGCGGTGACTCGGTGACTGGTTCTCATGCCATATGCAATGTAGCGACGATAAATCTGCAGGAAGGGTTACCAGTCAGCTGTCAGTTTGCTGATCCCTGCGAAGTCTCTTGTGTTTCTGGGCGTTGAAAGGGCTCAGCTGACGGTTCCACGGAGGTTTTGGACATGTATGTAAACAGCTGTCTATCACTGCGTTTCCCAGGAGGGTGCCAGTCATCTACATGTGAGGCAAGAATCTAGCTGTCCTGTCCTGGGAGAGCACAGGAGATGTCCTTGGCTTTTTTGGCAGAGTCGCTGCAGCCCAAAGTTGGTTTTCTTCATATCATTCCATTAGAGTGATGACAGTTTCAAGTTGGAACAGAAAAAGACCTGACGAAAGGACCGCTCTGTAAGTGGGGAAGATAGACAGAGTGGAAGCAGTAACTAGCAAGGTAATAGACAGTGATGGATCTATAATCTCTGGGGCTGCTGTAAGCAGTAAATTCCTAAATAGTGTCCTTTCAGCCTTTACCTATTTATTTGCAAAGTGCTAAATTTAATTTTCCTTAGTCTGCAGGAAAGCAGCATCCCAGGAATAAACCTTTAGCCCAGCCAAGAAGCTGTGCCAAAGTGCTTGTTCCAGCATTTCCATTTCCTCTTTGCTCTGCACAGAGCGTAAGGGCTGTGCGTCCCAGCGCGTCACCTGTCACGTGTGTTGGTGTCACGAGGCTGGAGTCAACGCTGCTGCAAGCTGGGATGTATCCTGCTCTGGAGCAGGCAGTTTAGTAGCCACAGGCTCAGTAAAAGCATCTGGACTCTGTTAGAGCAGGATGATCAAACCTGTTCCAAGATGGGTACGTGAAGACATGCGAGGGAGCTCGTTCTCCATGGACTGATGCTCTGTTTGTCCTCTAGACACGGGACTGCAGTGTTAAAGGCTCTCGGCTCAGAAATAATTTCAAGAGTTGAACAGCACCTTCAGGTGTTTTCTTCTTAAGGAAGAAAAGCAGCATGTTTTCCAAGCAACTGCGCAGTCACCCTGCTAAGTTTCAGGAAATGTGGTAAAAAGTAGGCTTTCCACATGTTGCTTTTTGTTCCTGGTAACACTGTGATGGTGATAGAACCGCATGCATTCTTCTGCAGCTAGCAAAGATGTTTCCCAACCCACCCCCCCAAAATAAAAAAAACATAATGCTGTAGATTTTTTAGAAGCATTGCTTTGATAAAATATTTCAGGAGCAAACCCACAGTGTCTGAATCCAGGAGCTGCCTCTGAGTGAGCATTCGGTGTTCCTGTGATTGCCATGACCCCAGTGGGCTGTCAGTAATCCTGCTGCTCCAGAGAAAATCAGTTCTCAGTTTGAGCTTTGCTGTTTTCCTGCCTGCAGAGGATTTGGGCAGAGTTCCCTGCAGCACTCCCTGTTCCTCTTTGTCCTTTTCTTACTTCCACAGCAGGAGCAACACTGCGTTGGCTGGTGGGAATGTCCTGCCAGTGCTGCCCTGGATTGTCACCATGTTCTCAACCTGTTGCTGCTGCTGCTTCCCAAGGATGGAGGAGTTCGTCATCTTCATTCTCCTTCAAGTTTTAGTTGAGTTTTTACTCAGTAAAGTGCCATGAAAAGGAAGTCTTATTTTTGTATCTTTGTTCTACTTTGCCATCAGAAATGAGATCAGTAGCTGTAAGTTTACATCCAGCCCTTGCTGCTCCTCCTCTTATCTAAATCTGGAGAAGGGCTCTGAGCTCCTCAGCTATGTGTGCTGCTCAGATCTCTGATTCCCCTCTCACATTTGTTTTAAAATAAATAAAAGTACTAGTGCCAAGAATTGAGGGTGGAGAATTACATGGACTTTTTGCCCACTTTTTCCTTTGATGCAGAGCTGTTGGGAAGGGACCTTCCTGAACTGATACTGAATTTGCAGTGAGGATCTCAGCTCTTTTGGAATGGGGTAAAGTTGCCCCCTAAGGGATGGGTGCTGTGTGATCTGGTATCCTTTCCTCACCAGTTTGCAGTTTCCTTGGGTCTTGCTCTTTCCTCTGGTAGACATGTGAGAGATGAGAAAACAGACCTTGTTTGTGAGTCAAGAAGATGTCTTTCTCTGAGGGCCTTTCTCTGCTGTTCTTTCATTTTCAAGCACATTGTCATAGAAAATTTCATTAGCCACACTGGAAGTCTCCCAGCCTACAGTCAGCTTGCCAACAAGCGATAGACATAGTGTGTTGATTAATATTTACGTTTGGACATTTTCCCTTACCTAGGGGATTGTGTAGGAAGCTGCGAGTACTCGAGCTTTGGAAGAACCTGGTGTTCACTCTCTGCACTGAACTGAGCATTGATATGGTATGAAACTGAAACAGCAGAACCTGATCAACTTCAAAACACACCTTCCTACCAGATTTTCCCCTTTGAGCTAGATCTACGGAGAGGTTCTCATGCAAGGGGTAAGCGGGCAGCGTACCAAAGGCCTTCAGACTGCAAAGGGGCATCTCCAGCTTGCCTGAGCTGCTTCCATCACTGAGGGACTGAAATTTTAATCATTGAATTAATTTTTCAGGAACCGAAGTGCAAATCTGTACCCCCAGTGGCATTAATAATGAATGCAGGGAAGAGAGACATTAGAAGGAAAAAGAAGGGCTAGGAAATTTGGCATTGGGGAACAAACTTTTAATTGTTCCTGTTATTATTTTGAAGAGATAATCTATGGCTTGGATTTCCTTGTCCCTGGATCTTTCTGCTTGTTTTGTCCATCCTTTGTCCAACAGAGCCTGCTTCATTTCTGTCCAAGGCATTCTTTGAATACTTCCCACCACCACCACCACCGCCCCAGCTTATCTTTGCCTGGATTTTCTTTTCCAGAGTAAGTAGCCGAGTCTGTACACACACAGTCCCACTCTGGATTTTCTTTTCCAGAGTAAATAGCTGAGTCTGTACACACACAGTCCCACTCCTCATCTCCAAAGCAGCCCCCTGAAGTGTTGTGGGGGCTGTGGGCCTATGGCAGGGAGTGAAGCTGCAGGGTTCACCTGCTCCAGTGAATTTAGAGAGGATGAGGCCTGAACTGCAGCCAAGATGCTGGAGCTCTCTGCCTTGCTTTTGGCTCCTTCCCTCCTCTCTCAAAAAGCATGCAGATTTTTATTTTTTTTTCCTAATTAAAAGTATTTTATACCAGAAGATTAATTAGAAATGAAAGTGATTTTATTTTTTTTTCCCTCCTTTTGTGTCAGTGGAAAAGGCCTGTGCCAGGCGACTGCCGGAGGGAGCTGGGATTTCTCCTTTTAATGGATTCCAGGCAATTTGCCTCTGGACAGCTATCTTATAAATAATGAATGTTTGCACAGATTTTCCCAATTCGCAGGCAGCGCAGGTGGTCTTCGTTTCAACCATCCCAAACAAATCTGGAAACAGCAGGGCGTTCCCATCCTTGGTCACCACGTGAAAAGGGCAATTCCTCACATTCCCCCTCCCCTCCTCATTGCATGCATCACGAAGACCACCTACGGTTATGGATTTATATCTTTATTTATTTGAAATCCCATCGAGCAAACACAACTGTGCCCTGCTGCTCCTCCTCCCTCTCACACAGCGCTTGCAGCAAAGCCAAGCGCGGGCGTTCGCAGGGGACAGGCACGTTTGCTTAAGTGGGGAGGTCTTCTCCTGGCCAGGTGGGCTGACGTTCTCAAAAGCTTGTAGGATTGTTGCTACAGGCAAAACTCAAGCCCAGATGCACACGTGTGCAATTGCAGGATGTTTTCAAGGCCTCTGCGCTCCCCTCCAAGGCTCCTAGTAAGAGGACGCATCTTTGAATTGTTGTATTAATCCTCAGAAATGAAGATTTGGTTCAATAGGTGCTCCACAGAGACGAGTCTAGAGGAGAAATCCTCTCCCAGAAGGAAAGCTATTCTTGAGTTAAAAGCACCCGAGAGTGATTTATGCAGCACAGGGCCTTTAAAGCTGCCCCGGTGCAGGGATGAGTTTCAGCCCAGAGGAGGGCGGCACAGCCTGAGGGCTTCTCTTCCTGTCGTGCCACTTGCCCCGTTTATTTCCCTTCCTGCAGTCACCACTTCAGTCCTAACGGAAGATGAAGGTGAATGTCCCCAGCTGCAGAGAGCTCCCGTGGTCATCGGCCACCTGGTTCAGTGAGAGGCTGGGGATTGCTCCAAGAAAACCTTTTCTGTGGCTCTAAATACAGCAGCTAATGACACCTTCCACTCAGCAGGAAGAAAACAGAATTACTAAACTTGCAATTTGGCACAGTGGGAGTGTGAGTTTGTCCTGCCAGTTTCTTGTTGCTATATATTTCCAAGATTTTTTTGGTGGGTTTTTTTGTGTTGGGATTTTATTTTTTTTTTTGGTCTTTTTTCTCCCAAGAAGGTGGAATCCAGATCAGGGGGGTTCATTTTACGGACTCAAATTATGCCTATGGAAGGTGCAACCCCAAAAGGAAAAGACCGATGGCTGCTTATAAGTCATCCAGCATGAAAAGGAGAATGTGCAGGTTCTCTGGGAAATGCCACATGTCGTGGCCTTATGAGTAATGTTTAGTGATGTCCCATTAGCAGCCATGTTCCCAGTGCAATGTTGAAGGACATGTATATATTTCCATATAATTTTAATCATTTTGACTTAGGGTTTAACTTGGTGCTAGGCAGGCTGTGCAGAGGTTTCAGGAGAATACTATTTTAGATGGCTTTGGGGGCAAAGGAAAGAAGACGACTGAAGGCAAGGTTAGAAATAGCTGAATGTTTCCAGTTGAGCAAGTTTTACGGTCATGTGCTGTGATAATTGAGGGTTTGCTGTTAAATGCTACGAATCTGTGCTGAAGAAGAAAACATGTCCCCCGCTTAGATTGCTGCAGTCCTTCGCTGAGGAGGGGGAACGCTCACAGGGCAAGAGGTGCTGTTTGAAAGGAAACAGTAAGGAGCAATAGAGACAGCTTAGCAAGTCCCAGTTCTTTTTGGGGAAGGGTAGGTTTCGTAGAGGAGCCATTCATCTCCGAAGGTTTCGAAGGCTCATCTTGAAGATGCATGAAAAATTCATATTAATTTCTCTAGGAAATACCTGCAATGGGCCTCGTGAGCTGTGCTTGCCCCAGGGCTTTTAGGGGAGTGTGGGGCAAAATAAGTGGATACTGCAAGGGTAAAACTATCTGCCTTTCTAGTTCCTCTTGTATGCATTGGTATGCTGCTGCCCCAAGTCAGTGTTCTAGCACTGGAGGACAGACAACTACCACCAGCTCAGACTAGTGAGATACGCTCAGTTAATTTCTGCAACCAGTGCCAGCCTGCTTGGATCAAGCAAACGCGTGGTTCCTGGAGCAGGGACTTGCTTTAATGTTCTTATCTACTATTTTGCAGTCTTTGTTCAAAGAGGTCAAAGCTCATCCCTCTGGGTGGGGACTCCTTGAGCACAGTACTTATTATTAGGGCAGTACCATATCTTGTAATTAGGGATGTAATTCCCATCTCTGTAGAGAGCCAGCCTATAGCCTGGGTACCATTAAAGAGTTTCACGAGATGAATTAAGCAAGGATGGATTGAGCAATACAATGAATTTCAGCAGAGGTCCCTTGCCTGAAGTCCTGCAGGTGTTTCAGACAAGATAGGAGAAGTAAATACCTTCCCTCATCTTCTTTCTTTTCCACAGTAGGTAAGAACAATCGCATCGTTCTGGGCGCTGTGCAGTAGCCACAGTCTGATGACTTGAGGCCTGGTTATTTGAAAGATTACCTCTTCCCCTGGTCCCTGCTGTAGCAGCAGGGAGAATCTGGGGGTGTTTTTTTTCTCCTGTTTGACACTAAGGTATAAAGCTTTTTGCCTGCAAAGGACCCGTGTCTTAGAAAATTGCTGTTGCAGTAGATCTGAAGAGTCAGATTTTGGCAAGCTTCAAAGTATGATGTAAGAGATTCATACTTAATTTAGCACTTCGTTAACTTCACCTTTTTTTCCCCCCACCCCTTACCTAGATGGGTGATAGCAGTGCTTATAGTCTTCTGTGGGGAATTCTATAGTTAATATGCTTTGTATAAAATCATTTATGTAAGTGCAGAATAAATCGATCAAACTTTAAAAAAAAAGGAAGAAACAAGCAAAGCAATCAGCTTTGGGCTTCAGACAAGGAATAGGTGAAGGACTGAAAGAGAAAAGGGACAAAGTAGCTGAATTGTGAGGAAAAATGGAAAGAAAAGTGTCGTGTGGGAAAAGGGAAGGAGGAAAGAGGGAAAGAACATGGGTAAGACAGAAGAAAGCCAGGGAAGGCCAGACTTACAAGTTAATGCAATGTATTTTTTCTCTGTAATTATATTCATTTGATGTAGATTTGTGCCAGGCACTTTACAGCAGCGTTAATGAGAAGAAGGAAGCAGGAGTTGATATCCATAGCGGTTTAAAAGATAGAGCTCGAATCAAATTGCTGCTGTTCTCGGTGGGCATGGATATATTTAGCATCACAGCATACTGTCTATACTGTGCCGTCACAGCCTTACACGAGGTCTTTTGAACAAAGATCTCAAAGCTCATTGCATTAGTTCCCACACAGTTATTTCCCAAATTTGGATGCGGGCTCTAGGGTTGAGAGCAATAGTTGTTGCTGCATTCATATTTTTATACAGCACATGGCAACACGGAGGCTGGGTCAGATGTCCACCTAAGAGATTAGTCCTGCCATCTTCATGCCATTCTTGTCCTTTCTTCAGAAACTATCACCAGGGTATCTTCAGGTGTGAGGCTCTTCTCGGGCTGTCTCAGAGGAAGGTAACTAATTTTCCTCGCAAATGGAGCATGTTTCCTCTGCAAATTTGCATTTGCCTTCCTTGCTTTCACATGTCATCCTCCAGACAGATGATAATCTTCTTGCCCTCAGCTTCTCCATGGTCCCGTTAGTAACCTTGCTCTAATGATGCACAAAGTGCTGAGGAGCCAGATACTGCCTGCATCATTTCTCTTACAGTGCACCTTGCATCCCTTCATCTGGAAAAACCACAGTATAGATTTTACTGGGGAAAAGGGAAAGGATATTCCCAGGGATTACTGAAAAATTCCCTACGTATGGCTCAAAGAAGTGGAGAGCCCATGAACGCATAGACTGCTGTCTTACTGACAGGTAGGAAAAATGCTCTGGAATTATTCACGCAGGCTCCTGGCAGGAGCTCAGAGTCTCGTGGATTATCCACCAAGGCAGAGACAAGGTGAACAATAGGGGTTTAATTTAAGGAATGTTTTTCCCTGCCTTCGGCACGTCTCTCCAGCTCACTTCTCCATTCCCTGATTGCAGTGTAATCTCGCTCATTACTCCATGGCCGTAACCTCCTCTCTCCCTTTCGGCAGTGGAGAACCAGCAGCCAATTTGTGTCTAGAATTAAGGTTGTGACCCTCTCCACTTCCCTCCGTGCTCAGCGGCTGCTGAAGGAGTTATGCAAAGGCTCTGTATTAATTGTCAGAAAAGAAAAATTTCTGACCCTCAATTGTTTGCTGAGATGTTCCGGAGTTTATTCTCCTCTGTGTAGCAACAGTTTTCAGCAAGAGCAGAGACTTGATTGCTCCTGGAGTTTATTGGAAATGCCTGGTTTTAAAGGAGCCTGAAATATTGTGGATGTCAGGTAGGAGATAGCCAGTCCCTCACTCGATGAAGAGATCTGGTTGTCCTCAGTGTCTTTCACCTTCCTCCTGGGAAGTGACAGTCATACCTAGGAGCTGTGGATGACAACGCGGTTGCTCTTCCTACTTTAACTGCTAATGCTTCAGGTGAATTGCTTGTTAGGGGAGGCAGAATTGTAGATTTCTTTTCCAAAAGAAGGCTGGGATTATTCTCCCAGCTGAATAAAACTGCGACTTTTGGGCACAATTGACCCATTTGTACTCACAAATGTACAACAGCTTTGTAGGTGGTAATGACTTCTGTCAAATTCTTTTATTTTATTTGTCACTTTGAACTATCAGCTTACAGAGGAACCACAAAGACTTCTTGTTGGTAGAAAGATAGCTTTAAGTTGCTGAATCATTACAAGCATCTTAATGCAGAAGGAACTAATCTTTTTATCCAGGGCTAGCTTTGGGCTCTGCTTTCCCTCAGGACCTGGATGTTGTAGAGGAACAAGAAAATTAGCCCTAAAAAGATTACTTTGCTCTATGTGAAGCAATCCTCTGCACTCCCCACGTTTTTGAAGACTGCTGCTAGCAGCCCTGAAATGTTGGGGTATGGAAAATATAGGTAAGATCTGGAGGAATATCCAAGATCTCCACAAGGACACAGAGGGCACTTCCTGTTGTTTTACGTTTACAAGAATATGTTGTATGTAGTGTTCAAAACTGTGGGTAATTATATTTTGCAGTGAAATCTATGAACATCTGTTCCTCTTCAGTTCCATGCCAAGTCCCAACCTCAGGAGCCTATGTTGTCTCCACAACAGTCAGATAGCATATTTGCCCCCTAAACAAAGTAGAGTTTGCAAGGCAGGAAAAGAAATCTCCCAGGGAAGGGTTTTTTCTTTAATTTAAACTTCCAGTGGCATTCGTGCAGGAAGAAGAAGCAGAATGCAGAGCATGGTGGCAAGAGCTGAGAAAACATGGTCCACCATGGCGCCTGTGCTGAGCAACGTCCAGTTCAGCCAGGAGCAAGGCTCCTGCCATGCTGTTCCCATGTCCCCTGCCTCCCTAGGAGCCACAATTATGCCCCTCTCTGCCATGTAGCACCATAACAGCCTGATCTTTGTCTTTGAGCATTATACAGGGCAACGGTTGAGCCTCTGTGCAGGAGCTTGCTGTCGGTGGCAGAGCACTGGACAGAGTACAAGCAAAACTTCTCCAGATGAAAGAGCCTACCTCCTCCTGTTTGTTTGGCAAAAACTTGCCTGCATGACTAAGGTGGCCTAGTTGCAGTGCTGTTGAGTGATGAATGGTATTCGTTGATTAACAACTTTATTGGTGTTGGGTGTTGCCTTGGCAATGGGGCTCATAACTGCTGTGTCTCAATCCAGGGGAAAAAAGGAAAAGTTTTTAATGCCTTCCGTTTTAACAGAAGTTTGAAAGTCTGGTGGAATCCTCGGCTATAAATATTTATCTTCTGGCTCCCTTTTTCCCCCCATTGGGAAAGTGCTTGGGTGATGGCAGAGATCCCATAGCAACTGCAGCTTTTCTTCTCTTAGCAATCACAGAGAAACAGTAATGATGGTTAGCATGTTGCAGGGAAGAAGAATGTACTCCATCTAGGCTAGACTTGCAAAGAGTAAATTGGAGTGAAAATAGATTAAATCTTTCCATAGTTCAATGGCAAAAGAAAATCACCCATCATTTGCCTTCTATCTCCCAGATGCATTAAAATGTGGGAAATGCTCAATCTCCAAAACCCTTCATTTCTTGACAGGCTATATTCACTCTCTTTTCTCTGCTGTTTTTATTAATTTATTCTTTAAGGCAGTTCCTGCTGTTCCAAAGCTCCTTTTACTTTGTGGTGTAGAGAAATGTTGTTCATCGCTCTCGCACAGGGAATGCAGGATCCTGAACTTGGGGCCTGATGGATGCTCTCCGACTCTTCCGTGTTTCTTTTCTGGTTTTGCTTTAGGCTTTTGCAACATCCTTTGAAAGGAAACAAAAAATCAAGGGTTTGAAGAGTTCCTGATCTTGTCTGTGCCTTTCGTCACCCATTATAGAAGTCCCAACTAGTCCAGATAAAAAGGAGAAAAGGAAATATCTCTGAACCTGACCGGGCTGTGAAAGACCTGGAGTGCTGATGATTAGTGATACAACAGGATGTTCAGAATGGGGGAAGTCCTGACCTCTTTGAGAATGGTCCCAGCTTGGACCTTAGGGTTAAGCAATTTTAAAGATACCTTCATTGAAAGCCTTGACCTTGTCCTTCTCTTTCCATTTTCAGGCTTCAGGTTTATTACTCTCCCAAGGAACTCCGAACAGTTGATTAACTCTTAACTCACTAGTTCTTGACACATGAAGCAGCAAATTTGACTCTAATTAACAGCTTTTATTAACCTGGGTTCCCCCTTCCCTCCTCCTGTTTCACTCTAGAGACTCTTCAAGCTGTTACTGGTTTTAAAGTTAAATTAATTTCTAGGGTTTTGTGGGGATTTAAAAAATATTTTTAACCTGTAAAAGTGCCTGTGTGCAGACATTGGGTTGTACAGTTCAGTGGGAGGACGTGTCTCTGACAGAACATTTGGAAAGTGAATATGGTCACCTGGAGGGAAGCGAGGGGTTAGATTGTGGGGAGAACTGGTGACTGGCCACAGGGTTGGCTTGACACAGAAGAGGAAACAATGAAGGGCAGGCTTTCTTCTGCTACCCATATACTGTTTTGAACAGTTGCTTGCTAGCTGAGAGTGGACAGGCTCAACCTCTGAGATCAACCTGTGTGCGCAATCTGGCGTAAAAAGTGAGGAAAGGCATTGCTGGAGCTCTTGGCCAAGTTGGATGGCAGCTCTTCTGCTCCTCCCGAGCCTGCCAGCTCTCTGCTGCCTCTAAATATCTGCAGGAAAATCACAGTCAGCAGGGAGTTGAGGGAACTGATAGAATTGGTTTTGGAAAGTTATCATGTACGTAGTGTTCATAGCTATCCTATACCTACCTCAAAGGGGTACGTGCTTCTAGCAAATGCCATTGAAGTGCACAGCTCCCTGGGGAGCCTTCACACCCTAGTGTGAAGCTGCATAGTTTTGGGCTATGGATGAGGAACTGACTACAGCTGAGGATGCTCCTCTTCACCATTGAGATTTGCTCTGCCATGGTGCATGTTTCTTATCGGTCAGCAGATACTGTAGCCTGTTGGTAAGCTTGTAGCCAAAAAAATCAGGAATTCCCTGACTGTCACCCAGCTCTGCCCCTGACTGCCTCACCCTGTCTCATCCCCATCTGTGAAACGGAGCAGTAATGACTGCTCCTCATTACTGCTCATTACATTACATTACTACTCATTACATAGTTCCTCAAGGTGTTCCAATTCTGGTGGGCAAGTTCTATTGGAGTGTTAGTTTTTATTGCTTGTGAGTTGAGGGTTGGGGTTCAGGCTTGTTCCCACACAGAAATATGATTTATTTCCAGTTTTCAAAGGACACTGTGGTTGTAGCCCTGCCTAAGGAACTACCACGCTATCTTTATAAAAGATGTTTTTCATAAGCTTTGGTAAATGTGTTTCACCACCAGCTTCCTATGAATGCATCTAATCCAGTTTTAGACTTTTCTGAACTTCTGATCTGAGAACGAGCCGGTGACAGTGAGCTCCAGAGGTCATTTCAGGGCTTGAGAAAAGACTTTTTTATATCTATTTAAAATTGCCATTCAGTTCCTCCGGGTATCATTTCCCTCACATCTTGCAAGAAAAGAGTAAATATCTTCATTACTCTAGGCTTTCTCTTAGGCTTCTCCTTAACTGCTAAACAGCTGTGTTTTTATATTTTCTGTAACTAAAGCAAGTGAACCTCTCCCAAGATAACCCACAGTGAAGACGAAGCATTTTAGTGCTCCTGAGAGGCAAACTAGCCAAGGTCAGCTCAATGCCCCCCAAGCCAATCATGTCATACGCAGTCTCGCCGCATCGCAGCTCTCGCTCTCCTATGCAAATAGCTGAAGAATATGGTAAGACAAAAACCCATCCGTGGGGAATGCCGGTGTAATCTTGTGCTATGTTGAATATTGATCGTGTGTTATACCTCCTTTTTAATTTCACTCTGTTGATTTCTAGCTCTGTAGCAACGCTCTGTCCCTTGCCGTGTCGCTCAGACAGTTTTCTCTTGGCCACTTTTGTCACAGAGGCTTTGAAAATCCAAATAATGAATCCTAATCCTATGGGAATCTTTCTTCCTTTTTTTTTCCTTAAGAATTCTTGGGAATTCTACAAGCTGGGAGAGGAATGGTTTTCTTTATTTATTCGTATTGTTGTCACCTGGGGGGTTATTGTTTCTTGTTTAGCTTTATTTGGTACAGAAGTAAGTTTTACAGGCCTCATATTCTCTGGATCACTCCTGAAAACCTTCCAGAGTCAGGCTACTATATTGCTCCTTTCTTGCCAGCTGCTATACACGTCCAATTTTAAGGCTGATTTATTTTTTAACAACTTCAGTACTCTCAGGTCCTCAAATGTTATCCCACCTTGGTGATTCTTGAGCCTCTGAGGAGATGTGGTGTGTGAGCTTTGGGGTGATTTTACAATGTAGCTAAAGTTGCCAGGGTGTAGAGGGAGAAGGACGGTGAAGTGACTCCAAGGATGGCAAGGAGATAAATAGGTGTCCCCATCACAGGATATCAGTGGAGTCCTGTCCCCATCGTGGGAGATCAGAGGATTACATCTCTTGGTGGGAGGAAGGCTTCAGCACATCTCTTCACTAAGTTCAAAGAGGAGGATGAAAATAGGCTTCATCTATGTATTCTTACCAACATTCATTGTGCTGGCAACATTTAGCTTGAGTAGAGTCACACCAAAGGTCTTTTTATCATACAGAAAATAATTCAGGTGTGATCCTTGCATTGTGGCTGTGTGATGTTCATGAAGAGCAGTGATGGATAGCTGTCTTTGTCCTTTCCTCTCTGCCAACAAGAGGAAGAAAAATAATGCTTCTTTCCCCCTTGGCAATCCTAACAACTCCACACATTAAGCAGGAGGTGAGGCGAGGCAGTAGCTTACCTCAAGGGGTTCCCTCCAGATCCAAGATACCAGGTAGGAGGAAACTCATTAGACATACTTTGGTGAGTGGGTGTAGTGAGCACACATCTTCCAGGATGTGTTTTTAAAGAGTCTGTCTGAGGTTAATGCTGCTCTAGATCTCCTCTTTTGTGCTAAATTAGGCTAATATTTGAACAGCTTTCTTATTAATTTCTCTGTTAATTCCAGTGTTTATCATCTACTGGTGACGTGTCTAAATCTCTGTGTGTGCTTTGCTCTTGGAGTTTCTCTGGTGCAGGAGCTGGAAGTGGCCCTATCTGCCACCCCACATGTCTCAGCATAACCTCTGTGCACCCTATCCAATACTAAAGGTCAGTGTTGGCATTGAGCTGTGTAGGACAGAGTAACTCATCCTCTGCTTCCTTCTTTTACCCTCAGATCCTTTTTCAAGCCACCTGTGGTGGGATTACCTTCTCCTCTCCAGGGTTTGTGTGATTCTGTTTCAGTTAGACTGACGTGGTTTTCTAGACTGTCTCATTTTATTGTCTCTTCTGTATTTCCCAGCTTTCCAGGACCTTTATGCTTTTCCATCTCTTTCCTTGAGGCCACAGCTCCACACAGGTTAGAAGCAGCTGTATTACTCCTACATCCAAAGAGTATTTCAAACTGTGCTTCACAGAGATGCTGCCAGTGCTCATTTTGATCCCTACATCCAGGGACATTTTGTTATTTTTATGGTGTTCTCATCATGACTTATATTTAAAATGAGCAGTTGTAGGGCAGAGGTGGCTGCCTCACACCATGTTCGGCTTGGGGTACAAGGTGTGCCCACAAAGTGGGAGTGTGCACGACTGTACTGCTCTGTTCTCTTAAGGTATCATGTTAGCATCCAAAGTTAGGTAATTTCCAAGGGCTTGTAATATTTTTTTATGAACAGCTTTAAATAGAAGTCATTAGGCACTGTTGTTCAAACTTAATTAACTGTTCTCCTTACTGAATTACAGCACAGCAAAGAGTGACGGCACTGTGGGAAGGAGAAACATCTTACTAGATTTAAGAAAAAAAAAACCCAACCACCAAACTAGATTTAACACTTAATTAAAACACAGAACCTTTGGCAGCCCAGGTATCTGGTTGCCTTCTGGGAGCTCAGGCTTTGGGGAGAGATGTCTTGCTTCCCAGATCGCTTCAGTTAAATGATGTGTGCTTCAGGCATGGTTGGACTATGTGGCCTTGCTTCATTCAGAGGGGTGGGTTGTCACTTGCAGATGTGTCCCCCCTGCAAAGGCAGAGTGTGATGGCAACACGTGCAGATGGACTTCTGCACATTTAGTCTAGCAGGTACCTGTAGCAGGATTGAATAAGAAAGAGTGGTCAAGATTTCAGGCTGTGATGAGAACCATAGTGCATGCTCTGGTTGTTGGAGAACCTGTGCTGTGGTTGCCGGTACATGTTACCATTGTCCTGTCCCATTGTCGTTACTACCAGTGTCACCAGTAAGGGAGGGCAGCACAGGACCCTTGGAGGGAGATGTCTGTCAGGTGGCCGAACAGTGGTGTCTGTGGTGTCTGCTAGGAGGGGTATAAAACCATGGTTTTAACAGGCGAGGCAGGAAATGTTGATGTCTTTCTGGAATGTGGTTATGCTGAAGGGAAGCAGAGTTATGACAACATTATAATTTGAAGGTCTTGGAGAAAATAACATAATCAGAAAATGGATGGAGAGGATTGACGTACACAGTTAGGCAGGAGTGGGTTTTAGGCAAAATGAAGTTGCCAGGAAGCCTCTGCAGGATTAAATCAGGGCTCTACTGTTATTTGGCTTCAATATTTAGAACAAAAGTTCTGGACACAGCTTCCTATCACATTGAAAAGGCTGGTTATGTTTTGACATTTGCTGCCTGTAGTAGTGTGTGAGATCTCGCTGAAGTGTGGAGGAGGAACCTGGGGAGACTGTATGACCAGGGCCCACTGGGGAAAAGCTTCCTTATAAAAGAGCTTCCAGAGATGCTTGTCATATGCCCATCCTCTGGGGATGGGTGGGAGCAGGCTGGAGACTGAAGGAAGCACAGCAGGCTGAGCATCCCTGCAGAAAGCAGGATTCGTTAAGCTCTATGAAAGTAACCCCTCAGCAGTGCTGGAAACACTCAATTTGCCATGTGCTGGATCCAGCGCCTTCATCCCATGCCTTTGACCGTCACAGAACCATTTGGTTTCTTGGCTTTGGAGACAGAACAAGAGCATACTACAGCTCTTTGGAGTAATTTTTACCTCTATTCCAGCCAACTAGATTAGTCTGCAGATAATGCTAGGAGTGAATAAGAGCCTCAGCTCTGAGGGAGCTGGAACGTAATTACACTCGATGAAGGGTACTCTCCGCAGCTCCTCCAAGAGTGCTGAGATTAGACTGTAATCATTGTTTGTAAGCAGACAGGAATGAGGGGTAATCAGCCAGGCAGCCCTGACACGTTATTCCAGGAATTAATATTAGCTTCCTGAAGTAGCTCATCAATTCACACTTGCACGGAACTGCAGAAATCAACAGGTCTCATCTTCCCACCGCGTGACCTGCCCAATGGGCTGGAGGCCACACTGGTGGGGCATGAGCTTGAGGTTTCCTGGGCCACACTGGCATGAGCAGCTAAGGTGGCTGCTCAAGAGGGAATCGGTCTTCTAAGGAGAACCTCTGCATCCCTGGGTGTCCATGAAGTGATGGGTTAATGGAATGCCAAGAGCAAGCTCCAAACGGTGCAGCCTGGGGAACGGCAGCCTGGGCTGGTGGGTTGCTGCCCATGGAGAACCATGGAATTGTAGAATGGTCTGGGTTGGAAGGGACCCCAAGGATCATAGAGTTCCTACCCCCCTGCCACAGGGTTGGCTGTGCTGGGAGGTGAAGGCTTTTTCCTCTAGCCATCATTTTTAGCTGGCGGAGCTGCGGCAGGAGGGAGTGCCTGTGCTGGGAGGGAGTGGGGAAGTTTCCTTTTGGTTTTGAAGAAAAATCTTTGCAAGTGGGCTTGGTGCTGCTTGAATCCTGGCCCTGATTATAAAGCCTGCAGGTCCCAGTGAGCGCAGTGAGAACATCGTGTACAGACACAAAGCTAACGCTAGGCAGCGAATGTCTTGATGTTCCTCTGATGTGAAACGAGAAGAGAAGGAATAAAAGAGCTTGCAAATCCAGGCAGAAATCATTAGGAGAGATAGGGAGGGTACTTGTAAAGGCACTGGTCTCCGTAAAAAGCTGAAGGAAGAATTAGGGATAATAGAGGAGAAGCCCTGGTGTGAGTGATGAGATCACAGAGTGGACAGCAGTACGCCAGTGGAAGTCCACAGACCGTGGAGGTCATTTGGGTTTCTAAAAACCCATGCATTGCTTTCCCTCGAGCTTTCTATTGCCAACCAGGAGGGAAGAACATTACAGTACGAGAGTGTCAACCCGCCTTGCTTCTTTGCTTTCAGCAGTTCCCGCTGTCGAGCCCTTTGCTTCCATCAGCTCTGGAATAAATCACCAACCAACCTATTGATTGCATCTCTTGCAGTGTTTTACTTACATTAGTTATGTGCTTGTGCCTTTTAATGATGCTGCTGCTCTGACAACTCACTAAATATGACACAGCTTTATGGGTGGCATTGCTAATACTTTAGCAAGCCAAAGGTTAGCTGCTATTATTAACCACATTAGTGTGAAAAATAAGTAGAGGTAGACACTTTATCTGGAAAGCTAAAGGAGAGGGAAGGAACGGCACGTGGGCACTGGGCGAGGTGGCGGTTGGCACAGTGTCCCGAGGTTACACTCGTGCTTGTTGGTTCATTTGGTTTGTTAATTGGCAGTAGAGGTAGGTCGAAGGGCACAGCGGGAACCTGGCAGCCAGCAAGAGGAAGAGGGACAGAAGCGGCTTGTCACCTGCCTGTCTTGATCGACTGCCAGGGTTTTGTAGCTCTCTCTGCAGGAGGGTGTCTGGAAAGATTTGAGAGGAAGATGTATTAATGTCTGCAGGGATTGCTCCCAAAAGCTTCTTCCAGGCTGGAAGGGCACAGCATGGAGAAGAGCGTGGGAGAGCTGGAGGGTGAAACTTTTCTGGGTTTCAAAGTTTCAGACCTTCCTCAGTGGAGCGAGGAGGGGGTTGTGGCTGCTGAGTTGTCTCTAGGCTAAGGAAGTGCCATGTAGTGGGAAACATTGGTGGTAAAGAGAAATAAGTGAGGTTTTGGACACTCAGAAAAGTGGGTGAGGACAGAGACCAACAGCTTGAAGAAGGTTTTTAAGTCAGTGGGTAAAATAAGCTATGCCGAGGACACGCAGCCATGAATTCATACAACGTGGACATAATGATTATAGTCAAGCTCAGAGAGGAGGAGCTGTCTAAACTCATTTCTTTTTGCTGCGTTTCTCATTTAGATGTATTTTTTTTTTTATCTAATGGATCTTTGCGCAGTCAAGCTTGGGAATGAGAATAGTCTTGTTTGCTGTGGTGGGAGCAGCGAATAGGGCAAAGAGGTGGGGGTTGCTGATGAGTATCAGCTTCTAGAAACGAATTGTTTTTCCTTGCTCCTGCTGCTGCTTTGCTAAGGGACTGGGGCATATATCTCATTTTAGAAATCTCACTCGTGTTTCTTAGAAAGGATGGTAGGGAGAATGAATTCCTGGGATGAAAGAAGATTATGCCTGTGGGTGACACTCCATCTCATCTGGCTATGTGTTCATCCTGTGCTCATCACCATCCACGTCACATAGACATGTTCTCCTTTGAGTACCTGGAGATCGGTGTTGGCGTCCCTTCTGATGGACTACTAATACTTCCCAAAGCCCTAGTAGCCTATCTAATAAAAGTAATAAGTATCTCAGTGCCTAGCTGCGTGGCTGGGAGATTTATTGCTACAAGCAGCAAAGAAAACAACTGGGGAAGTGGAGGGGTTCCTCAAATTTTAATATCATGGGTCCCAACATTGCAGCTCATCATTACCAAAGGAGTTGTCAAATTAGAAGGTCTATTAGGAACAGGGAGAAGATGTTATCAATGCTGCTTTAACGAGGGCTGTGCCAGCACTTTTCATAAAAACCTTCTGTTTTCAAATGACTATAAATAGTTGGTTAAATGCACATAAATAGATCCTACCTGGGGGTAAATACTTGACTTTGGAGTGAGCAGACAGCTGCTTCTCACTTTTAACCTAGATAAAATGAGGGACGGCAGCATTGCCAAATAGGAGTGTTGGAAATTGTAAATGCAATGTAAAAATAACAATATGCTTTGAGATAATTTTATTTGCCATCTGGTTTTGAGCTGTCGGTTGTACTTGCATCATGTTTTCTCTGAGACTGCGAAGTTCCTTTATTTTGAAACAAAACCAGAGATTGTCATCTAATACCTTGACTTCAGGATATGGAAATATAAGAAAAGGTTTTAATCAAATCAAGTCTTGCAAAGCTCGTCAGTGAGGGAAGAATGCTGGCAATGCTGGGCCAGTTTGAAGAAGTTTATGAATCTATTTTAGTTTCATGTAAAAGCAGATTAACCAAACAAATTTAATGAATGCAGGAGGTGTTTCCATGCATTCCCAATGTACTTCTGCAGGTAGGTGCTTGGAAATTAAAAGGAGTTATGTTAAAGCATGGATTTTCCCCCCTTTTGGTTGTACCCAGGAGAATTCAATTTCTCCACCCTAAAAGACATTTGCTACACTCTTGTAGCCATCTGTAGCCTAAATAATCTGTGGGTTTGTGATTAAAGCCTTTGTAATATTTATTTTCCTTGGGGATTTAATATTTAATATTCTTGCCCTGGTCTTGTTTTTATGGAAATAAAAGCAGGGGGGGGGGGGGGAACCAACCCAGCAAAGCGAAGCTGGGAGGGGGCAGGGAACCAACCCAGCAAAGGGAAGCTGATGTGTACAAGGCTTCAGCCATAGTGAACTGGCAGAAAGACCAAAGTTGGGGTTTTTTTTTTGGTTTGAGTGGAAGTGGGTTTGTGCAATTTTCAGAGGGTTGAAGCAGTTTGTAATGAGCTGTATGAACCATTTAAAGATGGGGGAAAAAAGGTTTTCCTTGCTATATAAAAAAGACATGAAGTACTGGTCACATTCCCAACTGGGCAGCTGAAATGGGGTCCCACCACAGAGGGAAGAGAGATGTTGAGAGCTGTACCTCTTTGGAAATTGGTTCCCACATGGGAAAGGCGTGGGTTTGGAATGATTGCAGGGCATCGCTGTGCAGACTGCAGGGAGGTGGGAAAAAATAGTCATTTTTTCATTGGGCTGAATTATCCTGCTCCTCTGGTATGTGTCTGAAATAAACTTGGTCAAGAGGTATTTCGGGGAGAGTTGGTGGTACTTGTTCTGGGCTGGCAAAGGGACAGCATCCGCCTCCCCAGCTTTATGTGGTGTGGATCCCAGCTCCCTCTGCGATGGCAGGCTGGGCTTTAGGAGGGACTTACAGACCCCGGGGGCTTAATTCTGTTGTGCAGTGATGTGGCAGACCTTGGCTGTGACCATGGACTTGGCAAGCTGCTGTGACCTGGAACGGGTGTCTTTTCCCCTGTGCCCCAACTGAGGCAGACCCCCTCTCCCCAGCTTTGCCAGGCAGCCAGAACCCAGGCTGCCGAGCCATACGTGGAGCTCATGCCCACGCAGTGACTGCTTTGGGTTATTCATCTACTGTAACAGGCTCTGCTGCCTCCTCCCACCCCAAGCTAATCACTTTGCAAAGCTTCCAAGGTACACCAACTTTGTGTGGCAGCTAACAAGCTTAGCTGATGAGTTTTGCCATCATCCTTCTCCAGAGCTAATCAGCTTACTCTTGCTCCAGAGCTAATGGGCCTGTGGGTCAGAGCAGCACCGTGAACTGCTTGCACACGAGTTTACCATATCCATCTTTAATTGCACAGCTAGCACTCTAATGGAGTTTCCTCCTGCATATGCTTCGCTTATTTTTCCAATGGTTATCACTTGTTATTTTGCAGCCAATCCTTTTTTTATCCCCCCCCCACCTCAGACACATACAGTTCATTAAAGACTATTTTCATGCTACGGCTGAGATTTCCAGTATCAGCTGCTTCCCAGTCATCCCACCCATACTGGGTGGTGGCCAAAATTTATTTCCACAGGGAAAATGACACTTGGGATAGCATCTCTCTGCTTTTACTAGTGCATCCCTGAGCTGTGTCACTGCCAGCAGAGAGGAGGACTGAGTGGTGTCAGCTCTGAAAAGTCAGGACTTCACAAAGTTGAGCGTGGAGGAAAGTCACAGGGCTGAGAGCTGCTGCACTTGAGGTTCTGCAGCCAAAGGGTGACACTGCCAGCTTGTAACCCTGCGAGCTTCAAGTGCAGCAGCTGAGAGCTGCACCTGTGCCTGCATCCCTCTGCTAATTTGAAGTGGCTTTACAATCATTTTGCTAGGGGAAAAAAATAACAAAAAAAGAGAGTATTTTATCCTTTTCACTCATAACGTAGACAAGCAGGTGGAGAAAAGTGACTGACAAAGAAATGCTGATGGTACATATGAAAAGTTGCTGACTCTGCACTTGGCAAGCAACCCAACAATAAATAGAATTTTTTCCCTTCTATTTGCAAGCTTTTATAATGGATGGGGGCAAGTAACAAGTCTGCCTGGAACTTTGTGTGAAGTTGCAGTGTCTCTGGCTTGGCAGCGTCCCAGTCTTTAGGAGCAGTGTGATGGGAAGGGTTTTATGAAGTTACCTGGTGAATGCATTTACGTGTCTCCCCGCTGTGCTCCATCCCCACTAGAGCAGCGCTTTGTGCCTGTCAGCAGGGAGAGCAGGGACAGGACAACCTTCCTGGCCCTGACCTGCCCTTAAAGCAGAGCAGGGATGGAGCAGGCAAGACCTTGCTCTGAAAGAGTAACTCCGCAGCGCTCTGCTGCCCGAGCTACAGCTGCAAGTGCTGCTGCAGAAGTTACTCTCGCCTTAGGAAAGCACAATTAAATGCTGATCGGTTACTGTGCTGCTAATAATGCGATTAAAAAGAGGTTTCTTTTGGCCATATTCCAGTCTCAAAAGCAAACTGGAAACAGCATAAATTCCATTTGGAAAACAGGGTGGTGGTGTCCTAATTTTCATTAAATTCTGTACTCCTCCTCCCCCAGCAGTGGTTGCACAGGTTAATATAATGTCATACATATGTTGCATGAAAATTAAAGTCCTTAAATTACATTTTTTCAGCTGAGTTCTCTCCTTTTCACCTCTTCCAGAACAAATAGCAGTGCTCATTCTTCCTTTATTATAATCTCAGTATTTTATAGACCTCTTTTATGAGCCTCTTGTTTTTTGTACCTTTATACAGTTTTCTCAGAATTTCTGGGGGGTTTTATGAAAGCCTCTTTCTTTCCTCTCTCTCATGCTTCTCAGTACTCTCCAGGGCCTATCCTTAAATAAAGTGCACAGTATTTCAAGTAAGTACAGGCCACCAATTAAAAAAGTGGCATTATTGTATTTTTCAGATTGTTCCCAGTCTCTGTTAACCACTACCCAGCACTTTATCCTCTGGTTTTGTTAACTCCTGGAAGGAGTGCTACCAAATCTCAGAGGCACGTTTATCCTCTGCCCTGAGCCACGTCCATTTATTTCCTTTACCCCATTATTCTGCTGCAGAAGATTTGCACGTGTATTTAGTGGTTTTCCTTGCTCATTTTGCTAGCATGGCTTGCTAGTCCAAATCCATATGCTCCTTTTCAAGCCTTTTATTTAAAAAAGAGGCTTGTGAAAACACCCGGTGTTACGCCTTGCTCAGGAATCTTTGGATTTGAGGTTCGCTGGATTTGAAGATTGCTGGGGAAACTTTGGATTTGTAGGCAAATTCCACATGTGGAATCATCCTTCATGATACTTGGAATTACTTGGAAACAAATACTTTAGGAGACTTGTACTCAATTCAGAGGGAGTTGCTGTGAAACCTCAGTGAAGAAGTTTGAGGAGGGGAGAGGCAAGGTTGCGTTGCCTTCAGGAAACAACTGTGGGAATCCAGGGTTTAATGTCTTCTGCTCTTAAAGGTCTGCCTTTGCTTCTTCCTCCCCTTAGGAATGTGCCAGAACTGCAGGCAGCTGGCAGTGTGGCAGGTGGGTAGTCATTCCTCTTGCTTATGGAAACTCAGATGTTGTTTGGAGTGGAGACTGTTGTCCCAAACCCTCCGAGAGGTGCACTGACCACCTACTCCAAGGAGAGGTGTAGGGTTTGCTTTCCCTTGGTTCTGGATGTAAGAGCTGTTGCAATGTGTATAAAATACCTCTCTGAGACCAGCATAGCCAAGCAGCTCTTCAGAGCGGCGTAGTTCAAAAGCAGGATGGCCTGCCCACCAGAAGTGGGATGCCACAACCCAACGTCCGTGGTGGAGTCTGTGGTTTGTGCACAGAGATAGCAAGGAGAGGGGTTGGCTCTCAGCCACATCAACAGATTGCTCCTGTTTTGCAGACTGAAGTCATGTCTGAAATAAATACCCGCACTCGCTGCTGCGCATCCTGCACAGAGCAGCGAAGGAGCTGACCGGAGACAAACGGTTTTGGCTGGAAGTTTGCTGCTGCTGCTGTCTTGCAGCGATGGATTTAAAGCTCTGGGGCAAATTATTTTCCTTCCATTAGCATGTCATTAGTGACAGCTGTCTATATGCGCTACAGTTTCCATGTGAATATACAGCCAACATCAAGTGAGCGTGTTTTAATAAACCAAATCCTGTAGCTGGGATACCTGTGGCCTTACAATATGCCTGGTTACTCGCGTTGTGTGCCTGGCCGTGCCTTAACATCTGTATTGAATAGTCGCAGGTGGTGAGGGGTGAGGGAGAGAACTAAGCAGCACAGTTTCTATCCTAACTTTGTATTTCCCCCTCTGCTTCAGCTCTGAGCAATGTTCTTAGAGTTTGACACCTCCTCCATCAAAGGTCCTGCTTTGCAGACCTGGTAGTTGCTGATTGCAGGTGGGAAGGATGCTTGGAGATGTTTGCTGGGCTCGGTGTTGGGGCTCTATGGTGCTCGTGCTCCTTTATCTATAAAACCAGCAGCAAAAGGCTGGGGCTGGGAGTGGCTTGCATAGTGTGCCAGTGTAATTAAGAAGACCAACTATGCCAGTTTTCTGACTCCCCCCTGCTCATGTTAGGAACAATAGTGCTAAATGATGATTGTAATTCATTACAAATGCACTCTAATTAAATTACCCATCAGTGGCTGTGAGATTAATGATACCAACCTGGGTTAGAACATGATTAAAGTGAGGCTTGTCTCATTTTTCAGTTATTATATGGAAGTTCATGGGGGGAAAGGGATGGGGCAGGGCACGAGGTGTGATTAGATGATGCTCTGGATGACTAGGGCAGCCAAAGGCTGCTGCTAACAGCATTCCTTCAGACTTGGGTGGTGAAAAACCCTCTCAAGGTTTTTCTTGGGTCTGTTAGTGGGTGTGTGTGGCTGTACCCTTGTCAGAGAAGTTGTTAATCCCTTTCTAATATGGGTGGGAGAATCGTGTAGGGAGCCTGGCGCAGCAAAGAACTGAGCTTGGATCTCCCAAATTTAACCTTAACTCTCCAAGTTTACCATGCTGAGTTGTCTTGCCTTTCTTTTTTATCTTCCTGCATGCAGAATAGCTCCCAATATTTCTTTTAAGTGCCTGTAAAAATAGTAGGGGAAGACTGGATGACATAAGAAACAGTATCAAATGCAGCAGCATCAGCCTTTCCCCCTCACTTAGAGATGCTGCAAATGGTTTTCAACAGCAAATATTTACAAGGGGAAGACAACTCAACAGCATATCTTTGCCTCTGGTGAGAGAGAATTGCAAAATTCAGGGCATTTTGTAATAAAAACAATGAAAAGAAGGCACCGACTTACCTGGTGGTGCAGCAGTGAGAATTGGAGAAGGAGCCGCTGGAGCTGTTCCTGGGGCCTGGGTGAGGGTGAAGACCGATGGGTGGGATGTGGTTAGGCAGAGGAGGGGGGGAACAAAAAGGATGCCCCAGCAGAAGGACTGTCTCTCTGAACAGCCTAGGACAGATTGGCCATGCTTGGCATCAGCTCTTCTGTCATTATCTGGCAAATAAGCAAGGAGGAATTTTTCAAAGCAATTTCATTTTCCAATATCATACGTCCTGTCCTTAAATGCCTTCGCTGATTGGATTGCCAGGGCCCGTCCAGAAATGGACATTGTTTACCAATCAGGGCTGGACTCTTAATAGATCTTTTCAAACTCTTTGAGTAGCAGATCTTGGATGCTCTGAGTAGAAATAAATTAGGCAGTGTGGTCGATGTGCCCTTTGTATCAGCGGAACGGCCCTCATTAAAACACTGTACCAAAAAGCTTAGGGCTGGAACACCAGAAACAAATGGAGTTCCTGGAAATGAGAATAAACCAGGGCTTGATGAGAGAGCTGCATGTGTCACAAAGGAGGTGTCTTTGCCTTTGTGGTTGTGCCATGATGAATTGTTCCCTTTGCTGGATGCCTGGTCAGACCGGGGCTTGGGAAACACAGGAGGTTACAGGAAAGGGTGCCGGTACCGCAGGCAGCATGAGATGACACAGCCCATCCTCTCCTGTTTGTGGAGTCTCCAGCAGCATTGTGGCAGGCAGATGGCACTTATTAGCTGTGCAAACTTAATTAGTTCACATCAAAGTTACTGGAAGAGATTTCTCTGGGGAATGGATGGTTACCAAAAGGTTCAAACCTTACTTGGAGAAAGGGAGATACTAATATTGAATGTAGTCATCTCAGGGTTGGGATGACCTTGCTTCTGTTGATAAAGAGATGCTTTTTTCAGGTTTTTATATGTTCCCTTCAGCAATGCTGTTGCTCGTAATACTGAAATTATTTCCTTTGAGGAGGGTAGGGACAAATAACCTCAAAGTTTTACTTCATTGAAGCCATCTCTCACCACACTGGAGTTACGTCACATGTGTTTTAGAGGCAGAGATAAACAGGCCAGCTTGTTCCACGGGTGTCAGAGAGCAGAACATGGATTTCTGTTCTCCAGAGTTCCAGACCCTACAGAAATCAGCACAGGGATTGTCTCCAGGCCACAACCCAATGCTGGCTGTCAGGTAAGTGGGCTCCTCTTGCACAGACCCGCCATGGTCTGTCGAGTCTAGGAAGGTAGAGGTGTCACTTGGCATCCTGGTCATACCTCATCTTTCTCTCAGGTCTTTCCCCCAGCCCATGAGCATGTAAATACCTGTTGGAAGGAGAGAACTGTGTGGCTTACCCACAAATTTTGGATAATGCAGGCGGATGCTAGTGGCTAATACTAGAGTTTTGTGGCCTAGTTCTTTCTCTCTGGGGGGTTTCTGACCTTGAAGCTGCAGATTTCTCTGCTTGTTGTTGCTTTACAAAGCTAAATGTTGTTTTCTTGCTTTTTTTTTTTCTGGAATTGTTTAGAAGTGTTTTTATTTAGGACACAACCCTTTTTGTCCATTGTTGCCTTTCCCAGGCAGCTCCTGCCAACGAGGTGGTTAGGATTTAGGGGCATAGCTGACTCATGTGAGCAGGGCCTGAGATTTTCCTGTATAACTGGGCCTATGGAAGGGGAATTCTCCTTTTGGGGCGTTGCAGGGCAACAGCTCTCCTGCTTCTGGCACAGCTGCTAGAAGGGTGCTGATGGGAAGGTGTCCTTTAACTGTGAGGAGATGTGGTGAAACCTGGGAGTTTCAATGGTGGTATAGATCAGTGGTTTGGATCCGGCCCACGCAGATAGAGATGAGAAGTTGTTATGTCCTGCCCTCTTGGTCAGTGACCCACATGAAATGAGTTTGGGTTTAGTCCAGTTCTCTGCGGATAAACTGTGCAGAAACCAATCAACGTATCTGGCATGGACCAGCACCCAAACCAGCTGTCTCAGCACAGGGCAAGGATGCAAAGATGTCATGGAGACCAGGCTGCAGTTGCCCAAAGTCTGGGTCAGGGCTTTTGCAGTAATCTACTACCTCAGTGCATCTTATATCTTCTCCATAGTGGATCTTCACCTTCTCAGCTTCCAGGCTTCTGGCTTGTGCTTTGCTGCACCCAAAAATTGGAGGGGAAAAATGGTGTTGTGCTGAGCTTGCCTTTGGGGTGAAATACATGTTAGCAGGGATTGTGTTTCTTTAGCCTGTGTCCCCATATCTCCCTGGCACTGACTCCTTTCACATTGTGGCACGCAGCTAGAATGGCTCTGGGACCACCCTCTCCTAGCTGCCTTTCTCAAGAAGCCAGCTCCATCACCTGGAACTCTTGCATTGACTCAGCCAAGGCTCTACACCCTTGTGGTGAGGTTGCTGCTCCCTTCAAACACTGCAGCCAGAGCAGATGATGTCCAGTGGCCACCGAGAACTGAGCAACACCTTGTGAGGATCAAGTCTTTCAAAGTCTCTCTGATGTGGACATATTTCTTTTAGAATAAATGAGCATCTCTCTTGATTCAAATGATGCATATTTCAGGCTGATTAGTAGTCTGAGGTAGCAGCAACACATGGCATTGCCTCGTTGTTTCCAGAGACTGATCTCTTTGGAACCAAGCTGAAGTGGTTTCCTTGGAGCAGCGTTGGAGTACCTGAGGAGCAGGTGGGTGTGTAGATGGTGCTCCCTCCCCAGTGTACATGCCCATGGTCCTGCCAGCTCTCGGGTAAAGCTTCTTGGTTATGTAGCCTGTGATGGGAGCGGTCAGCAGATGGGCCCCAAGTTCAGCCTGATTAGTCCTGTTTGATCAGCAAGGCTAAGGCAAAGTTGCTTCATGTCTCATCCCATATGGTGGCTCCTGCTGTCTCTGTTCTTGTGGGAAAAGCTCTGAGCAGCCTCCTGGCCTCGAGTCCAGCCCCTCTTTTCTCCTCACCAAGTAAAAGAGAGCGCTGGAAACACCAGTGTTTCTGTCAAGTGCCTGGTTGTACCCAAGTGCTGATCGGTGGGAGCTGGCACTGCTCCATCCCCAGGGATGCTCCCTTGTCACTTGACAGGGACAGGCTCCCAGTGGGAGTGAACCAGTCCAGTGTCCTGCAGGTGTCTGGGGGGACCAAGCCGTGCTTGGCTGTGTCAGCGGATCAGTGAAAATTAATTCAGAACAGACACCTGAATGGTCATTTGATGGTTAAGGAAGGAATGGAGGGCTCAAACTGAGGCAATTTGGGTAACTCCAACTTGTTCTTTGTGTTTTCTGTTGGAAACAGTCCTGTGGGGTTAATGCCTCCTTCATGATGTAAGGGGTTTTTAAATTTTTTTCTGAACCATAACAACAGGCTGAGGAACTTGCTTGATGAAATTGTACAATGTAGGTCACCAGTGACACAACTGTTGTCCCAGAATCACAACAGCCTCTCAGGGAAGGTCAGCAGAGTCTCTGGAGTTGATGTTTCCCTCCCTGTGGGGTATGGGCAGGGGCGATGTGAAACTCGAGGGCTCTGGATTCAGGTGTTTTGTGATGACTGTTGATGATCCCCATGGGCAATGTGCACAATGCTTCCAGACATCATCCCTGTATCCCAAGAACATCCTAAATGCCTTTCTGGTACGGCCAGCCATGGTGTCATGTGCCTGCCTCGCAGTCTTTGCCATCACTTGGTGGTTCTTTCCAGCTCCCCACGCCGGATACATCTTTGTGTCCTCTTCCTGCATTCTGGCACGTGGAGATGGAGAAGGTCTCGTGCTGCTCCACCCGCTCCAATTAATCCTGTGGCAGTTTGTGCTTTTTACTGGTTTGGAAATGCAGAAAAATGCTGAGAGCTTGGCACAGTCTGAGGTGGAACATGTCCGAGTCTGCTGACGAGGAACCGGATCAACTGTAGCTGGTTTTGTTTCTCTTCACAGTTGTTCCCACACATTCTTTGTGATCACATAAATGAGATCCAAGTAGATCCAATTTCTGGGTTTTTTTCCCCTCCTCTGTGATTCTGGGCTTATTAGCCCTGACAGTTATTTATTTGTCCTTAGTTGTAGGCTGAGGCAGCTTTATGGAGAATGTGGGAAGCATGTCTTTTCTAATTAGACCACAGTCTGTTGTCTGTCTGCCTTATGGGCAGGACACAGCATGCTGTTTTGCAGAGTTTATAATAGCAGGAAGCCCTGGATGCAGGAGGTCACAGTGGACTTGTTTCTGAGAGGTTTTACAGCAACAACTTGCAACCCCAGTGTTCCTGAGACTAAGCAGGAAACAAAGCCTATGGATTTTATTTTCCTCTTCTTTCCCACAGTGAACTATTTAAATTATATAAGGGCATGATGAGGTACGATAGGGACTGTGAGCAACCCACCATGCCCAGGCAGACCACAAGCTGGTTTTGCAGGAACATCTTCCAACTTATTTTCCGCGTCTCCTAGCAAGGAGTCAGCACACGTGTAGCATCCCAGCTCTGGCAGGAGTTGTGCTCAGAAGTATTGCAGCAACTAATGAGGAAGGAACGCTGGCTTCATGGAAGCTCACACCTTTTCTTTTCCCAGCATGATCCCCTGGAGAATATGTTATGTCACAATTAGGAGACTGGTGGCTTTATATAGCCTCGTCGCTTTTATAAAAAGTGAAAGCTGCTGTGTCTTGCTCTTTGAATTCAGCAGAATAATCGTCTTCCATCTTCCTTGACAGCAACAGACAGGAGCTCCCAGTTCTTTGCTGGCAATGAGGGAGTGAAGTTTGTTCTCGTTCCACTCGGGAAACTGGGATGGAGAGACAGTTGTCAGAAGCGTATCGCCAGCCTTCCTCCTCCGAGTTTGACTGAGGGTGGAGTGCTCGGCAGAGCACTCATCCATGCCTTTTTCATTTGCCCCTGATTTTAGCAAAGGGGACTGTAACAAGTCATGTTCATTACCAAACCTTGCAATTCCAGATAACTTTAAATAGCAACTTTCCTCATTCTCCAGTCGCTGGCTCAACGCCCGGGGAAAATAGTGGGTTGAGAATATCAAGCAACAACTTTTCTTTTTCTGTAACAGTGCTTTCAAACTGTATGTCTGTTTAGAAACATTAATCATTGTAACTACGGGGTAAAACTCTCCTGCCTGTCTTTAATCTTACCTGTGCAATGAGATGGCAAGAGTGAGCCGTTGCTTTCTGTGGATGATTAAGAAGGGCTAAGCTTCAGATAGTTGACAATATCTTTTTTTTCCTCAATTTGCTTTTCTATCACTTTAAATTAGAGATGATCTTGGCAGTTCTGTTGTGAAATCTCCTCTCCTCGTGAGCACTGTGATCTTTTCTGCTGTTGCAAACACTACCAGGGCTGGGCTGGGTCAGCCCTGCTATGGAAATCCTGAAGGAATGGGTTTGTGAGAAGGTTTTGCATTAAAAAGCACCCTTGTCTGAGGCAGCCATAGGCATAGCATGCTGTCAGGAGATGTTGCATCGCCTAAGGGTCTGCCCTGTGAAAGAGACGTGGAGCTGCTTGTAGGGTTTGATTTCCTGTGGCATCTTTATGGGAGCAAGGCTAATTCTTGGCAAATACCAGTGTAATTACACTGTACCTGTTGAATGTTCCCCACCTCCACAGGTTTAACAAACTGTGGTATTTATATCTCTTTCCCAGCCCGAGCTGGCTTTGGTAGGTGCTGTTGACCAGAGGGCAGCATGATTAATAGTGTACATGATGCTTCAGAGTGTTTTCCACACAATAACTAATGCAGTTTGGTGCTTATGAGGAGAAAGAGATCCCACTGTGTTGTCCGCAGCGTTTGAACCTTGTAAATCCCTCTAGGATCTCTTGAGAGGCGAAAGAGATCCCATGCATGTGGTAATTATGTTACGAAATGGTGCAAGATGCCAGCCAACCTTCCTACATGTCTTGGATGCCTATTGCATGTGTTGCTACCACAGCTGCCTCCTCGTGCCAGATGTTCCTGTTAGAGGCAAGGAGAGAAGCGTGGACATGCAGGGGTGGAGGCTTCTCGTGCTGTGCAAAGAATATACGAGGCAGCTCGTGGGCTGTTCCTTTGACCAGACGGTGGAAGGCGGCTGCCTGCAGCAGGTTACCTGGGGCACTGAGGAGCACCTGCTCTTGCCTTCAGAAAGAGGGTTACATGGATGGTTGGGCTAACACAAACGGTTTTGACTGGTGCAATGACTTGCTCTTGGATGAGCATTCACACAAACTAGAGGCACAGGAGATGAAATTCTTGACCATGGGTTGTACTTGTGCTGTTCTTTGGTGCAGTTGGGGACATGCTCTCATTTATCTGCCCCAATTCCAAGCAAAGAGACAACACAGCTGAGCAGTATGAGTCGTCTTCATTAAACTTTGACTGCCCCTTATGTCCATTTTCTCAGTAACTGTTTCCATATCCATTCCCCCAGAAACCTGTATTATCTACCAGGGAAAGCTTCTGAGGGACAGAAGTAGGTCTCAGCCCTTGCTATTGTGTTTCTGGTGCCCATGTCCCACTTCACACAACAGACAACTGGGACATCCCCTGTTCTTCACCAGCTCCCTCCTGCTGTCTGCCTCAAGTTCCCCCAGCAGTGGCCATGGCTCCTTTCTTTCTTGACACTTCAGCTCATGGCTGCTCAGTATCTCGACATCTTCTGACAGCCCCAGAGCAGCTCCTTTGGCTTTTCCTTCCTGCTTTGTTGTTTGTCCTTTATTGCTGGCTCTGTTTAAACAGTCTGCAGGTGCTGTGGAAGAGCACCACAAGCATTGCTGTCCCTCTCTCCATCTCCTCCTCACAGAGCATTTTTAGCTGTCAATAAGCTTTGGATAAACCCACAGTGGTGACAGCCACCGAAGTCAGAGCTTGGAAAGGAAACCCACTAAGAAAAGGAAATGGTTTTCAGGGAAGCAGAGGGGAAGGCAGCAGAAGCATGCAGAGGAGGAAAAGAACAGAAAGCCGGTGGCAGGAGCTGGGCAAAATAGGAAGGGTGAATAAACAGCCAGACGGCATTTCATGAGCACGTCTGATTTGTTCCTCTCTTCCAAACGGTTTAACTGAGGCCTGCAATTTGAAAATAAACTTTCCTTTTGTTTTTAAACAGTTCAGTGCCCAGGAGAGGATCAAATAGCTTTGGTTTCAAATCAAAATGAGATTGCGGTGGTTGTGTTGTCATCGTACCCGTTCCGCTGCTGTGGTCTTTGGGAGGAGGAGGTGTCTTTGGGGAGCGGGTCCAGCTAGGCTCGTTGCTATGGCAAAGTCTCTGCTGATGCCTGCTCTCTGCCTGTAATTGCTATTCAGCAGCTGTTTCCAGTGGTCGTCTGGAGGAGCTCGCACAAGTTATGGACGTGAAAATCCCTCCCTGTGTGTTGGCCTTCGCTGGAACTGAGCTTTGACAAGAGAGATGCATTAGCTTCTAAGCTCACCAGTAATTAGGCTGGTTCGAGTGTACTTCGCTGAAAGTTTAGGCTTTGAGGCTGGGAAAGGAGGGTGGAGGGAGAAGTGGCAACTTTAAAATCAATATTGCAAATGCAATGCAAAAGAGTGTAATTAGCATGTTTTGCAGGGCCTATTAATTCCTCTGAAATGCTGTTTATTAGGCAGAAGAACTTGGGAGCCCATCAGTGGATTAAACAGGTTCTGTAATGAAATGTAAATGGTGTAATTGGGCTTGTTCTGAAAGTATTTATTCTTCACCTGTGACCCGCTTGATTGCGGTTTGACAACACGAAGGAGTGTGCATCTCTTCGTTAATGACAGCTAATTCCCTGGAGCTAATGGAGTGGGACGCCCAGGCGCATGGCGCTGGGAACGGCAGGTCGTGCCTGGAGCTCTGCAGTGATTGGCACCAATCCGAGCACAATGTAACTTTAATTACAGTAATTCCAAATCTAAAGCAAGCATTTAGCTGCTGGAGAGAGGCTCTTAATTTTGCAAATAGATGCCATATAATGGGCTGACCTTTTATTAGACAAATATTGGGATGGGTGGGAACACTGTCCTCCAAGATGCAGGTAACGTTATTGGCTCCCATTAGCTCAGTGAAAATCAGAGGCAGGTTCTCCCTGCCAGGTTAACCGTATGGATTGCTTTCAACGAAGAAGGTATTAGAGCCAGGAGGGAAATGTGGTGCTGTATGTTATTTAAATGCAGTCTTTGCATCAAGGCATGAATTTCATCTGCTTCTCCTCCGCCTCTATGTGTGTGCTTTTGTCAGCACAGACCACTTGAATCGTTGTTTCCCTTCCTACGAGCCCTCTTTATCCGAACTGTGCAGTGCTGAACATCTCCAGGCACGCAGGAAGGGTCACATCGCTCTCTTGGAGAAGAGAGCTAAATGCTCCGTTATGTCTGGCATTACGGTATCCTGCATTAAGTGCCATCACCAGTGCTTGCTCTACTCCCTCTTCCATAGGGTTGGGACATATGTGCAGAGCCAGAGCCTCATTTCACTCGTACTGGACCTTATGGTGCAGAGACCGGCTGTCCTTTGGGAGCAGAGGACGGTGTGCTAGGAGGGAGCTCTGCAGAGCACGCACCAGCACAGCCTAGCAATCCCCCCAGCTCTTCCAAAATCCATTAAGCCCAGCAGCATCTGACCTCGCCTTATGTTAGCTCAGTCTCTCTTTTAAGCAGGGGTCTTGTTAGAGTTGAAATGAACCCAGGCAGGGAAGCTTTTATCCAGGAAATGTCCAGGTTTGTGTGTATGGATTTGGAATAGGTCCCCGGGGGAGTGCTGTGGGCTGTCATCTTTAATGTTTAGAGCAGAAGCAATACAATTTCTGCAAGCAGAGCCTTTCTTTTCTGTTTCATTATTCTTCCTCCTCTGCCTCTTTCCATCTCCAAGCTGAGAAGCAGAGAGGTAGGAGTGACAGCGTGGTCACAGGTCTCTTTACATTGCTGATCTTGGGCTTGTCCCCTGAGTCAGGACGTGCTGCTTGGGATGATGGTGGAGGGGGCAGGCAGGAGGCGCAGCTACACGGGGCAGAGGACAGCATAACTCATAGACATTTGGCCACCTGAATGAGTAACTGAGAATCGTTGGATGGGGAATATGTGGAAGATGTTAGAGAGAACTAAAAACGATGGGGTGTGGAGTGGTGGCCAGTGCAAGGCAGGTGTCTGAAACTAGTGCAGCCTAGATGAGAAGAGTGGCAAGCAGGGCGGAGCATCCTCGTGAGGCCGGGCACATTGCTCCTTCCCTGCAGATGGCTTTCCATGCACATTACCTAATCCCAGCAGAAATAACACCTTCTCTGGATGAACTCCTGTTTGTGTAGAGCAGCCTCATCTTGCGCCGGATTTGTGCTGTGAGGAGAGTCAGTGCACTGGCACACACCCAGAGCAGAGGCAGAGCAGCCTCTGGCTGCACTGTGGCTGCAGTGAGGAGGTTCTCCTTGGGGTCAAAGGCATCTTATTCCCCAGCTTCTCATCTCCAAGATGCAGCTGAAAAATGATACATGATGGGGACCACATTAACATTGCGAAGAGATTTCCTTAGGAAAACCCCCAGTAATTCTGGTCATTGTTAGAAAAGTCAGAAACCCTCAGGTTTGCCTACCTTTTCTTCCAAGCCTTTGCTAATGTGCCGGTCCATATCTCTTACTCTTAAGCCTTAAAGGCTGGCTGGCCTCTCTCAACCCTTTCTGCTGGGTCTGCTATCACCCAGTCCTCGCCAAACCCTTCAGTTCACAAAGTATTTTCTGAAATAGTGTTTAACAGACAGCCCTAGACCACAGGCAGAACCAGGGCAGGTTGCATGTGGTCTGCAATGCTGACAATAAACCCGAAATAGAAATAATGTCAGTCTTCGCTGTAGAAGCCCAATTTTTGGAGTTATTTAATCTTGCAGCTTCCAGATGCGTGTTTCTGGCTGCCAGTAAAGCCCAATCTGGCTTTCTAAATTCATGTCCTTTTCTTTTTAGCACATACAGAGATTGTATTTACCTGAACTATCCATATAGACGTTGCAAGTGTTCAGATGACTGGTATAGATGATAGAGTTGCCTGAGAGACAATCATAAATGTTGATTTTCTTTGTAACAGCATAACCTTCCCAAGCACTGCTGGGGTGCAGACCACATGCAGGCAGCCCAGGAGTGAGGCTGCCCACAGGCATCACCCTCCCTTCAATTTGTGGTTTTTCTCTGAGGCTGGAAATCTTGTGCTGTAACCTAAGGAAGCTGTTTTCAGTTCATAGATGCCTAAATGTTTCCTGGTGGAAATGGGAACGCTGTCTGGTGGATGTAAACCTACAGTGACAACAGGCTGGCTTTTCATACCGACCTCATCTTAAATCTTTGTGTGTTGTCTGTGGAGCTACAGATTGAAAACCACTGCCTCACGTAAAATAGGGAAGGATGCTCTCGAGTTTCTTTTGAAGCACTTTTCAGCACATAAATTTAAAAAAAATGCTTGACAGCTTCAAACTAAGTCCTTGTTTTTGTGGAGGCCAGAAGTGCGGATTGCTCTCTGGGGAAGGCTGTGCCAGTTCAGTAGTTCTCTAGCTGGCTTTTCCTGCTGTCTTTCTTATCTTTGGGATGTGGGAAGGAGAGGAGATGGCATGGCTTCACGGCAGTTGGGCAAGAACTGACAAATTTTAATGTCAGGCAGTCCAAGATGAGGTGCAGCAGTCAGAGGGAAGGCAGGATGGGCAGGGTCTGGCTTTGCATGGGGAACTTTGTACCCACAGGAAAATTGGACGTCATGAACATGGCCAAGTGCCTCTAGGAGAGCTTGGAAGAGGCTTCAGGTGCCTTATTTATCCCATCTCCCACCTAGTTGATCTCTTTGGAGTCCATACAGCCACATCTACCCTTTTTCCCTTCAGACCCCTATTTTTAAATCCAAATAAAGGAACCATTTCGTTGCATCTATTAGCATGCTGGTAGAAAACTATGTAAAATACCCTTGTGAGCATGAGTAGCGAGGAGCATTGGAGTGCTTTATCTCTGCAAGCCCATCCTGCTTGTCCATTAAGCCCCGTATATCTCCTTTTAGAGGTTTTATTTCTATTACCAGCCTGAAGGTTGGAGGAAGGGAGACCGCCACTGTCATGTCCCTGCAAGGAACTGGTGTGATTTGGGCACTAAATAAATAATAAATGATGACTGCACCCGAAAGCCATCAGCTGGATGGATGCTGCTGCTATAAACAAACAAGGCTTTTGGCTGGGGAAAAGCAGCAGGTTTCTCAGGCAGGCTGTGCTCAGGGTGAGTGGCAGCTCCTGGTCATTAATACAGGACTTTGATCTCCAAAGTAAGAAATTACTCCCCCGTGGCCCTTTGGCGTGAGGAACCAGTGATAGACTGACAGCAGTAAACCACGGGCATTTGAGAGGCTCCTCCAGCGTTTTACTGAGATTAGATCTCCAGGAGGGGCTGTTAGGAAGGAAGAAGTGATGGAACGGCCGGTTATGTGACCGCTGTGACTCATTAATATAACAAAATTTACGTCCAGAGTACCTCACAACTGGTCCGAACCAACTCTTAGGAGCTGATCTCATTCTTCTCCCAGTGCTGCTATTGCCTAAAGGCCTCTGTGGAAGGTGCGCTGGCTCTTTTAACAGCCTCCTGCGTTTACTCTGACTCTCCTTGGTTCGTGGAGACATGGTTGTGCCACCAGCATGGACCTCAGGTTAGTTCTGCTCCTGAGATGGTCTCTGCCTCTGAAACTTCCTTTGTGAGCAGTGGTTGCCTGGCACCACAGCCACCTGCAAAGCGTGGTTCCACAGGTTCCTGTATCTGGCAGGCTCTGGTCTCACTGGGGCTGGGCTTTGGGATTTTGCCCAGGTTGTCTTTGTGAAACTATCAGAGCATCAAGGCGCAGTTGCTGGGAGGTGATGACGGAGAAGCTTGTTTTATTGAATTTCAACCCATGCACCAATAAATCATAACCCAAACTGATGGGGAAAATTGCCTTTCACCAGTGGTGGCACTGCCAGAAGACAAGTCAATAGAGACCAGACTTCTTCACCCCAAAGTCCCCAGGCCAGGCCTGGGTCCTGGCCAGAAGTGACAGAAAATCATTGACACCGAGCAGCAGTTTTTCTCTCCAGGATGGGAGAATCTAGTTCCTGTGAAACAGAAGGTACTTGAAAAGAGAAAAACCATCCCAGCCTTGTGTCCTGCTGCTACTGGTCTAGGATCCACTGTGCTAATTCATGTTACCCAAAGCGGAGGGGACTTGAGGCTACCTTATCCATGGGACATGGGGGCATGTCACCCCTCACAGCACAGCTGAGCCCAGCTCTCCTCCTGCCTTGCCATGCTTCTGGGTATAACTAGTTTCATTCTTGCTGCTTGCCATTAGTTCCTTCCCATCAGCACTAAAATTTGCTTCTAATTAATCCACTTGAGGAGACCGGGAGGAAGCTGAGCACCAGGGTTATTGCTGGTCATGGGGGGAGAAAGCTCTCTGGGTATTTACTGGGAGGAATACAGTGAAAGGAGCCTGTGGATCCTGCCCTTTGGATGGGCCAAGCAGTGTGTGGAACCCACTGTTTCCTGACTACTGCTGAGAGCAGAGCACAAGGCATCGGGTTGTGGTTTGAGGGAGAAGGTGCCAAGAGGCAGTAGAGAAAAGAAACAAAGGGCAGAATTTTTGCTTTCTAAATTGATCATCTGGTGTTTGCTGGCAAAGGGGCGGGGGGTTCACCTGCTTTTCTTACACCAAGGTGACCCCAGCTTTATCTCCCAGGTTTGCCTCGTTCCCAGGATCAGGATGACAGGGAAACCATGTGAGCTTTTCCCAGACACCTCAGCCTGATTGCTCTCTCCAGGCTATTTTCTCCTTCGGTGCTGCAAGGTGTATCCTCCTTCTCTCCACCTAGAACTCATTCATCAGGGTGTGATGCTGGTAAATGACCTAGCACCTCCTGATTCACAGGTGTAGCTTTGCATCTGCCAGTTAGTGGATTTCTGTTGCTGCTTGTCCCCCAGTTATCTACCGTGATGCTCACCGTTCCTCCCCCCAGATCTCCACCATGGCATCATGCTTGCTCACAGCTGGCACGCTGCTGTTCAGCACCAACACCAGTGTAACAAAACCACCATTGCCACTCCATTTAAAACAAATCAAAGCATATCTGCAGCAGCACTCTGGTTCATTCATGATTAATCATCGCTTCTCTGTGAAGTCAACTAGTGGTTAACACATGTCAGAATGAGACTTCTTGAGAAGAAACATTTCTGTGGCTGTGAAGCAGTCTGGGTATGGGAGGAATCAGTCTCAAGGCAACAGCACAGCTGTTCCCACCTTCCTTTCCCAGCAGGTGACTCATGGAAAGATGATACTTCTTGGAGATCCTACCAGTAGCAAAGCAGTTTTGCCCTGGAGTTGAGCTGCTTCTTGTTTGTGCTTACAGCAATGCTTGGAGGACAGATCTGTTCACACCTAAACCAGCGAGAAGCATGGCAGGGCTGGGCAGTTGGAAAGGAGAAGAGGACATGCTGGATCTGGGTTTGGAGCGTTCCATGGAGGAGTTATGTTCATGTAACCTCACAGAGCTGAGAACCAAGAAGCTTCATTGACAGAGCAGAAAACCAGCTCTCATTCAGGGCAGGATTTGAGAAGAGGTGCCTTAATGGCATGCAGAGGAGAACACCAGCCCTCTAAGTCCTCCCACAGAGAAGATGTGAAGTGAAAAGAAGCGGGGAGGGGAGAAAGCACTCTTTAAGGCGATCTGGCAAGGAGAGTGAAGAGAAGGCACGTGTGTGAGAGCAGTGGGAGGAGCAGGGAGAAGTGATCCAAGAGATCCCATCAGCATTAGGAGAAGGGATGACTGCATAGGTAATTTGCCACAGAGGCAGGAGAGAGCAAAGCAGCCTTGAGAAGAGAGAAGAGCTGGCAAAGGGCCTTCAGAGATGAAGATGGGTGCCAGCTTAGCAAGCAGCCTGGAAAGTAGAATGCCTCTTTCGGGGTGGTCCAGCAGAATCTCCTGGCATGTCAATCTTTGCCTCCCTCCTTTTCTGTCTGCATTGAGGTAGGGTCAGTCATCTTTGAGCAGATGGGCAAATTCATTTTGAAACCAACTTCTAGCATCACCTCCTACATCAAACTGTACCAGGACAGGAGGAGGCAGGGAGGGGAATGCAATGATGTGGTGGACAGCATAAAGCAGGTGGCACACATGCCTCTATTTTAACCTGCTTTTCTCCCAAAAGAGCAGTCTCTATTTCTCCTGCCTCACCTCATGATCTAAAACCAACGAGAGGCTGGAGAATGTCCCTCTAATTAACTTAACAAAGGGTAGGCTAATAAGTAGCTTGATCATAGTCCGAGTTCCTATATGGGAAGGAGATTTTGCCTAGTGAAGAGCTCTTTAATCTGTCGGACAAAAGCATAACAAGATCAAATACTGGAAGTAGAAACCAGGAAAGATTAGAAATAAGGAAATGCTTTTGTTACAACAGGGGTAATTAGGCACTGGAACTATTTATCTCAGTACATGGGGGATTCACTATCACTTTGAAGTGTCTAAATGAAGATGGGATATTCTTGTACAAGAAATGTTCTAAGTCAGCTAGCAATTATGAGCTTGATGCAGGAACTGCTTTGCTTAATTCACCAGCTTGTGCTTTTCATCAGTTTAGATTGGCTGATTCTTATGGTTCTTTTGAGCTCTGCAATTTGGGAACCTATGAGAAATCAGGGATACTGCTGATGAGCAGAGCACCTGATAGTGCAAATCTTGGTACTGGGAAGTAGTGGAAGAGTGCAGAGGGCTCTTTTGGAGTAGGAAAGGGAAATCTGTGGTGGCCCTTACCAAAAACTTGGTAATTCTGATGAAAAGAAAACAGCTTTCCCACGGTTCAGTGGGGATTGGGCTGCAAACCCACCTTACAGCAGAGATGGCTGGAGATGTCATCTCATCAGACTCCTCATACCATGTGTATAGTGTCGCAGGACTGAAAATGCAATGGCTTTGTTTGTCCCAGCTCCTAGCATTCATCTTTCAAGCAATTCCCAAACATAATTAATCCACTCCCTGGCATACCTTACTGGCTTCTCGTTATCATCGTTCATTTTATGGGTAAGGACAGTTTGGGGTGGTGTGGAGATTTCACTCAGGCAATTAAGGAAAGAAGTTGTCAGAGCTGGGATTAATACTCAAGGCTCCAGAGCACCATCTCATTTTGAAATTACTAATGGAGCGCTAGGAAACGTATGTCTGCTGTTGGCCTGAATTTGATCTTCCTTTCTTAAATAAGAATAATAAAAGAGGGAAGGGGGCTGGAGAAATGTAAAAGTACCAAGTGGGCTCCACTGGGAGACCTGATGGGGAGCACCAGAGGCTTCAGCACTCATTTGTGTCTCTGACAGCCTGACCCTGTGGTGAAGATAATCAAGTTGAAAATTAAATCAAATTTCAAATGTTAAAGCAGCCAATTAAAGAAGCAATCACATCAAAACATGCATTTTTAAAAAGTTTTTGTTTACTCTGTCGTAATTAATTTATTTAGCAAGAAAACTTTTGTTTGTACAAAATACTTGTTAAATTGATCATGAGTGGTTGAGGGAGTGAAGATGCAAGTACATGAAGGGGTAGCAGAGCAGCAGTTAACTGAAATGTCACCTGAAGATCTGCCTGAATAAGTTTTATGGAGAAGGTCTTTCCCTACCACAAACCAAGCATGATGCATCTTTCTTTCAGACTGCATGGCTGGAGGCATGATTGCTGTTTGTGGCCTGTCCATTAACCTTAAAAGTGTCTTTGATCAAATAACTTACCATCTCTCTGCTTTGATTTCCCTTGATGCCTCCCTTTAGAAGACTGAATAGCTGGTGAGTTGGATACTTGGCTCTTTGGAAGTTGTTATTTCCCTGTGTGCTCCCAGCATTGTTGATAGCATGGGAATGATCTCTGGTTTCATGCAGCTCCACGTCCCCGTGGCTCAGGACCTTTCCTATATGCTTAGGCAGGTCAGTGTTTATGTTCACTCCTGGTCTATTGGAATATTCAGGAAGATATTTCTTTTCTTCCCCCCTTGAGACTCCTCTTGGAATGTCATTGTTTGAACCTTTGTAAACACCTTTTGGTATGAAAGCAGGTGGATCACAGGGTGAGTCTCTGGCCTTTTGCCAGATGAGATGAGGCTTGCAAAGTTTATTGCATCTGGAAGTTCCTGCAAGCTTCTGGCTTCCCATTGTTACCACCTCAGCCCCTTCCTCCTCTTCCTCCAACACCCCCTTGACTGAAATAAATACAATCTGAAAGCAGCAGCCACTGTTGGCTTTTGGAGGCTGGAAAGTGATCATGAACACCGACTCCTCCGTTCTGCAGCATAGCTGTAAAGCAAGGCAGGGTGCGGGTATTGATTGTTCTGCCTGTCTTGAGTCTCCACTCAAGGAATGAGAAGTGCAAGCGTCTAAAACTAAAGCAATGAGGAAAGAAAAGCTGCTGAAGAAGTGCCACAAGGATATGGCTCCTACAGCACAGAAGGACCTGGAGAGGAGTGTTAGATACCAGTGGGTCAATGACCGACAGAGAACAGGCAGAGCCAGCATTCCCCAGCCCAAGCCCAAGGTGGACGACCTGCTGCTTTGCTTTGACTCTGGTTTATAGATCTCCTCAGCAGCAGCAGCCAGGGACAGTGACCCTGTTCTCCTCCATGGGGCTTGGCATGACACAGTGATGGTGACCTGGAGAACAGCATGTTCACCATTTGTGATTCACGGGGTAGCTGGATCCAGTCTAAGAAGGAATCGGTTGGAAAGTGCTGAGGTGAGTGTCTTAAGAGGCAGAGTTTGCTTCCAGTTATCCAGCAGTAAGTTTGGGAGGAAAGGAGGAAATTTGACATTCAGAGACTTGAATTCCTGAGGTTTCCTCCCTCCCCCAGCCTCCGTTTTGTTCAGGAGTAGACAGGGACTGCAAGCAGCCGCCACGAGTTTGCAGCTGCCTGAACTTTTCGTTATTAATTAATCCCATCTTTATTCACACAACACCCTCTTTGCCTCAGACCGCGGGTAATAAACACCGATCAAGCAGGCAGCGATGATAAATTATCTGTTTAATAATTAACAAATTAGTCCTAACAGATGGAACCAAAACAAAATTGTCTGTATGTGCACACAGTACATGGCTTGCCTTCCCCCATTTGTCACTCTGAGATACCGTCAGAAATTTCAGCATGTCTCCACTGACCTCAGGTTAGGCATCCCCGCCTGCCACACGGGCTGGTCATGAGTTTATCTCTAGATCTACTATGACTCTTTCTGGATCTGATGTTTTCGGCATGCCAGCGATGAAAATGAATGAGGCAAAGCAAGGTGATGTCATGGAGGAAGAGTGTGGTGGCGAAGAGTGAGGGATCCTGGCTTTTCAGCATCAGGTAGAATGCAGGAGCCATCCCCACAGAAGGATCAGCTGTATGTTGTGATCTGTTATGTTGAATTAATAGATTATAGTCCCTGTAAGTCTTTCTGCTATTATCTAGTAAAGAATAAGAAGTCAATGCACCGCTGAGTTAAATAAACATGAGGCACTACAGTCATATGAGCATAGTATCCTGTGAGCTAACTGTGCATATATTATTCATCTCCAGTTATTATTCATGACCTTTCCCTCACACCGTCATGGCTCCATCACTTGTGAATTTATAAGTTCATTAATAATGAGTGGAAATTAATAATGTATTTTCATTATATCCATCGGGTATATTTACAGCATTCATAATGCATTCAAATAACTGGTTTGAGCTGTAAAGCTAAACCCACAGCTCTTCCGTGGGCCCCTCACCTTTTTGGTTGTGAAGAAGTTCCTATTTTGGTTAATAATCCTTCCCGCTCCCATCGCTGTGCAGCCATGCTGTGTAATCGCCTGCCATCTGCCACCACCCTGCTCAAAAAGGCTTGAATCAAAGCAGGAAATAGCCTGATTGTGTGAGATTAGGAGGAGATGATCCACCAATTAATCATTGCTGAAATCGACACCAGAGCGTGGGGAAGGTTTGAAGTTCAGCTGTTTCCTGCTCTTCTTCCCCCACCAGTTGTGTTGGGTGGGTACTGGGGGAGTGTGGTCAGGTAGGAAGAGGCACATCTGATCTATCCTGGCTCCGGGAAGCACGGCTGTGCTCTTAGGAGCATAGAGATTGACTCGGGATGGTGCTGTGGTGTGTACCTAGGGTAACCATGCCATAGCAGGTCACATAGCTATGCTTTCTTTCATTGGGAAGACGCCTTCTTCGTTCCCTTGCTCATCTGCAGCAGTTTTATCCTCTGGTTCTTTAGAACCTGGAAGTTTTTCTAAGCTGTCCTTTCCTGCTTCCATTTTTTTTCTCAAGAAGAAACCTCCAGACCCCTTTTATTTTTCAGAAGGCACCTTTCCCCTGGCTCTGTCTGGATGGCTCCTGCATGTGGATAGTTCTCTGAGTCTCAAAGTTGGAGACACAGCGACAGATAAGCATTTAACATAACTAATCCTGTTTCAGTTCCACATCTTTCAAGTATCCTGATAGTTGTGTTATTTTGCCAGCAGTACTTTGAGTTGCATATCTCTGCTTTTCTTTCGGTGTTCGTGGCCCCATGGTAACACTCAGCTGTAAATAAAATTCACCTTTTATCTCTTCCCCATTACAAGGAAGGGCTGCCTGCCTTTAAACAGCTCCAAGAATATCTAGTGTAATGAAGGTACCGCCTTCAAAGCACGTACTTGATATTCAGTCTGGCCAGGAAAGGCTGCCTCTAGCCCCATGGAATTGGAAACACTTAATGTAAGAGTCAGCTGGATATCAGTAAGAATGCATATTATTTTGTCTTCCAACTAATAGGGTTTTAAAATAAAGCTAAAGCTGATACGCCTGGCTGGGTCCCTGCCCTTTCTGAGAGTTGCAGCTTCACCAAAATGGCAAAGGATTGAACAATGGGAATTGTGGGTACCCTACGTGCTTGCTAGAAATGGCTTCAAAGGGATGTAAAGGGGGAGGCAGAAGAAGAAAGCCACAAGCAAGGGACAGTAAGTGAGCTTTTTTTGTATTGGCTTTAATCAAAACATAATGACTAGAGTTAAAGCATAAAGCAAAGGAGGGATTTTGCTTGTGTCAGCCTGGAGGAGGGAGCCATTCATTTCACTCCATCATTCCGAGCTGCTTTCTAGAGTGTTGACTCATCCATCTTCTCCAGCCAAACGCTTACTCTGCCTATCACCGTGCTTTCCTTCAGATTTAAATTATGAGCCTGTGTTAAATTAAGTACCTCTCTTTGCTTCCTGTTTTTGTGTTTGCTTATTGAACCCATTTTGGACCTCCCAAACAGTTTTGTGCTCTGCTTAAGTGGCCAGAGTTTGCTGGGAGCCTGTGCAGACACTTTTTCCTTTGGACAACATTGTCAGAACAAGCCAGCCAGTGACTGATGTGATCTGGAGTCAGCGAGTGTGTACAGTGGATAAATGTGCCTGACACTTTGTGATAGAGCTGGTAATTACATTTCACAGTGAGTGGTATTAATAGTGAAAGGAGGCTCCGGCATGCTGCTTGGGAATTGGTAATAGGAGAGGCTGTAGGGAGAAGAGGGAGTCATTTATTAACCTGACGAATTATGGAAAAATGGACTTTTCCTTTGAATGCAGAGGAGCTCTCCTAGATGGAATGCCTCTTGAGATATCTCAGGGCCCTTGGTGAGCACTTGGTGGTGCTGAGACCTCCTTTCTTTCCTTATACCTCATCATTACACCCCTGACTCTTATGACTCCCATCTTCCTCCTCTTCTCAAATACTGCGTCATGTGGTTTTTACCCTGGCCAGAGATGGTGCTTGGCTTAAGGGTTCACAAACCTTGATCAGGAGTTTTAGAAGATTTTTGAACCAATTGAAGAAAAGGTGGTGAACCTCTGAAAAGGAAGAATCAGTTGTTGGACTGGGGGTCAGATGATTAGCAGACGCTTGGACAAGTGTCCTGTAAAAGAGGATTCTCCATCAGTGTGGTCTTCAGGACAGATCGGTTCCTGGGAAGGAGACATTCCCATTTTGGGAGACTTACCAAGAAGCAGCAGAAACTTCTGTACTTCCATCCTGCCTAGGCAATTTCTTATCACTGCTTTTTCCATAAAACTGACATTTGAAGGGAAAACCTCATGTCTCCCAGACTCTCCTTTTATCTTTCCTCTAGATCCCTCTGCTGCTTCCCACTTACATCTCCTCTGCCTTCCAGCCACTGTCTTGATTTTCCTGAGGTGTGTTAGTGTTCCCTGAATACCCAGCACTGTGTCCCACCTTGGGGCTAGTTCCATTCCAGCAGTGGGTAAGGAAGGGTGCTGGTCCATTAGTGCTCAGAAGGGATCTAACATGCCTTCAAGCAAAGGTGTAGCTGTTGACACAGCTACAAAGCCCTAGGGCTGCCACACACAGGCTGCCAGGTTGGGCAACTCTCCCCTGGGATTCTTAAAAGGAAAAACCTGCCAGCTCCCTGTCTGGGAAGGAGGACAGCACAAGGATGGAAACGAGCCTGAGCTGGAGAGAATTGCCAAGACTTGAAGGTATTAGAAGTGCTCCAGAACCAGAATGATTTAACGGTACGATTACTTCTTAATGCAACACTCATGAGGGTTTTTATTAGATTTCCACACACCCCACCCCATTCTTTCCTTCTAAATGCTATAGGAACAGCCTAGCTTGAAATAAACACCTGGGGCTGTTATACTATATCACTCAGTTTAATTAACTTTTAAATCATATAATGTCACCTGGTTACCTTTCTAAATTCTGTAAGTCTAGCAGACGGCGATAGCTGTAGCTCTGTTCACTTACCACCTTTGATACCATCTCCTTCTGGTAGACACAGGGTTCTCCTCCACCAGTTCCTCCCCACCAACATCCCTCCTTCAAAGAGAAGAGGCTGTGACCAGGCAAGTAGCAGCTTAAGGGCTTGAAAATGTGGTCTCGTTGGGTCGGTGATAAGTGGTATCCTGTGACTTTGGGTGAAGCAGCTCTCTGGCATCCAGAATAACTCCCTACTGATGGTTTCATAGGCTTTGTATCCAGATGGCAGTTGCTCTTGCTTGGGAGATGGTCTTGCCCAGCGGGTGACAGGCAGAGGGGACTGCGTATTGGGAGGAGAGGAAGTGTGTCCCGTGGTGGTTAGAGCTGCTTGGCAGGGAAGCCTCTAATATTAATTTGTGCAGTTCTCTGATACATGCTGCTGATGTACTGGTGTTTCTCCTACCCTAAGCAAGCACCAGCTGTGCATTTTCTCTGTGTGGGGGCTTTCAGAGCCAGTAAATGCATATGGTAGCATCCATCCATATGGCATGTTGTAGGCGTTTAGAGCAGAATAACAGGGGAAGGAGCTAAAACATGCGATTGCCTCGTCCCTACCTCGGCCCTGAGGAGGGAGAAATCCAAGTGGTTTGCATCTCTCAGCTGAGCTGTTTGCACTGAGCTGAGTCCACCCTGTGCACAGGAGGCTGAATCTCAGAGGACTCATACATTAACAGTTAGGCTAATCCTTTAGGATAATCATTAACAACTTCACTCCTTTTTTTGTATTTTAGTACTGATGGAGAAGAGGAGCACAGAAGGATTAGGAGGCAAAAAGATGAAGGTGTTGGGATTTGATGAATGCTTCAGAGTTCAAAGTGCCCCAAAAGCACTGAGTCCAGATTTAAGGAAATGGTTGAGAGACGCCTTTGTGATGTCAAAGCAGAGAGCCAAGAGAAAGAAAAACAGAGGGCATGGGGTCTAAACTTGGAAATTATTGGCAGAGATGTGATAGCTGAGTGTAGGATGAGAGAATTCACTGAAGGGGAGTGTTATGGAACAGGGGGCCAAGGACTGCCCAAGGATGTCACAAAGGGTTCATGGAGCAAGATACAGAGGGGTCAGTCAGCACTGTGTTAAAGGAGGGCACAGACATAACAAATGGGAGGAGAGAAATGGGAAACTTTAAGGGTTAATGGTCCAGATACGAGCATGAAAAGGCTGGCTGGTGAGAAATGGAGGGGTTGGGAAAGGCCACTGAAAAGGTCTTGTTTCTGGTAACCTCTGAGATGGAGATTGAATAGATCGACCATATAACAATGTCGCTACATTCACTTCATCTTTATTTAAAGTTCTTCTTTTTGTGTGTGAGATCTTTGCTCAGCCTCAGCAGCATGAGCAAGCTGGGCTGCTGTCAGCTCTGCACCATCCTGCTGTGCTTCTGGTCCCTCCTTTGATGGCACCTTTTGCACCGTCCGGGATGTTGCCCTCCAACTCAGCTGCTGTGCAGCAATTCTTAAGAATCTTTAAGAAAAGGGATTCTTGGGCTTTTTTCCTTCACATGTTTTTTTCTTGCCACTCTGAATGCATTGGAAATGGGAAACCTACATAAATGCAAGATAAACCAAAAGATTCCCTAGACCATTAGTGTGTAGCGCCAACATCATCCTTGCAAAAGTATGTGGGATGGTTGTTAGAAGGCCCTTGGCAGCTCAAGTGATGATGAATTTGCAGGATGTCATTAAGCTCCCAGGATTTCTCTCTGCCAGTCAATGTGCAAGTTAAAAAGCTCCAGCATTTCCATAAAATAGGGAAGGAAGTGGGATGGGGCCTGGAAAACACTTGGAGCAAGCCGCTCTTCAGTGATGCAAGGGCACTCAGCCCCAAGCACAGGAGGAGCTGTTAAGTTAGGGTGCTGTATTTTGATCTCTTCCCTTCGCAGCTTTTCCAACCAAGTTTTCCATCTTTTTCCCCTCTGCCTGTGAAATGGGAGCGAGCTGAAGCAGCCGTTTCACATTGCTGCAGTGCTGAGAGTTGCCTGACATTGGTGCTTTGTTTCATGCCGAGGAAGGTCAAACATGGTGCTCAGGGAGCAGCCAGCAGGAGCTCCCTGGAAATAATCAATAGAGGGAATGTGGGGGATGAGCGAGCAGGACTGAGAGATAGTATCTACCCAATGTTTAATAAGAAGAGGAGAGAGGTGCAGGGCTGGGAAGAGGGGGAAGCTGGTGAGAAAGCCAAGACCTGGTGAGAAACTGCATGGTAATGAGGCATGGGTGATAGCAAAATGATAAGTCAGCAGAGCTGGACGAGTTGGTGATGTCCAGCTTTTCAATTCCAGGCAGGTACTGCTGCGTTTGCAGCTGTGGCTGCTTGGAGCGGGAGGCATACGTACGCCTGTGAATGTGAAACTGAGAGCCTGGGGATGGGGAGGCAGAGGGGAGGGGGGACACTTGGGGACCGGCGTGCACTGCTCCCACACTGAGGGTGCATGGAGGGAGTGGGGTGCCCGGATCCAGACCTGGAGGGACCATTTGCTCCTTGGAGCATTGCTGTTGCCCTCCTGGAGAGTGTCCTATACTGTGTCCTGGCCTTTGTGCCCAGGTAGGATGTTTAGGGATGTGTCGAGCGCTCTACAGGCTGCTTATGGATGGACCTGTGATAAACCTGTACATACAGAGCCAAAAAATAATAGTGTCCTGAGAAAGAGCTGAGTCGGATAAGTGCACCTACTGTAAGGCCACTGGAGCAAGAGAAGGACAGAGAAGCCTGTAGGTTTTTATTTGAGGTCCAGGAGTCTCCAAGTTCAAGGTTTCCTGACAATACCAATGGCACAAGATGCTGTTTCGCCGGGAACTGTGGGTGTTGGGTGCCTCTGCCCTTGGCACGGGCTCTGGGGAGCCTAATGATGGCTTCTGGGTCTCCTGCTTGCCCTGTAAGCCCTGCTGCCCTGCCCCTGGGAACCTCGCTCCACATTTCTGCCAAGGCATGTGTGGGCTCCTGGGAGCACAGACCCCTCTGGAGACTCTCCCTGAGCCATTCATCTGGCAGATATTGTCAAGCAGCCTGTGCCAGGTCAGTGGGTCTGTGGGCAGGAGCGGGAAAGCATGGGCACACCATCAGTCCTGGCTTCAGCCCCACACTTCCCTGGAGCTCATCCTGGCCATTCCTTAGATTCTGCTCAGGTGTGCCCACTTTTCCAGTATTTACCGTGCTCACGCTGTGGTGTCACACTCCATCCTCCCCAGCTAGTGCTCGTTAGAAGGTAATATCGAAGGGTTAGCCTCCTGCGTCCTCTCCAGGGATGCTGTCAGCATGTGTTGGCACATGGTGCATGTAGATACCAAGGACATACCCAATGGTGCCAACAGGCAACCACTGTAAGGGCAGGGGATGAAGTGGCAACTTGCATCAGCTTGGTGTGGGACAGTGGGAACTGTGCATACGGAATTGTCTTTACCCACGTGCTGCAGTCATACTGATCTGGAGATAAATATGTAGAAACACCTGTTTCTTCCAGAGATACTGGATCATGCATAAACATGAGCATGTAGGAATGAGAGAGTTGTCTCCGTTGAATGGTTAGTAGGTTAAGAGAGGTCCTTCACCCCCTCTACTCTGCCCTGGTGAGACTGCACCTGGAACGTTGTGTCCAGTTCTGGGCCCCTCAGTTCAAGAAGGACACAGAACTCCTTGAAAGAGCCCAGCGCAGGGCCACCAAGATGATTAAGGAGTGGAACACCTTCCGTATGAGGTCAGGCTGAGGTCGCTGGGCCTCTTCAGCTTGGAGAAGAGGAGACTGAGGGGTGGCCTCATTAATGTTTATAAATATGTAAAGGGTGGGAATCAGGAGGTTGGAGCCAGGCTCTTCTCAGGGATGGTCAGTGATAGGACAAGGGGCAGCGGGCACAAGCTGGAGCAGAGGGAGCTCCATGGGAATGTAAGGAGGAACTTTCCCTGTGAGGGTGACTGGAGCCCTGGGACAGGCTGTCCAGAGGGGCTGGGGAGTCTCCTTCTCTGGAGACATTCAAACTCATCTGGATGTCTTCCTGTGTGATCTAGTCTGGGTGATCCTGCTCTGGCAGGGGGTTGGACTAGATGATCTTTCGAGGTCCCTTCCAACTCTTAATGTTCTGTGACTCTGTGATTCCATGATTCTGAGTGATGCAATGATGCTCCCCGATGATCCCCTGGGCACTTGTGTGAATACTGCAGCTGTTCCAGCAGTGGCCTGCAGATGCCATTTTAGAAAGAAAAGTTGCTCTGCTTCACATATTTTGTTTCATCTATCCCTCCAGCCTCCCTCCCCCTAAAATAATTTTGACTGCTCGAGTCTCGGACTAGGCAAGCTTGCTGTTTCAGACTGATTTAAAATCTTCCCTTTAGTGTCACACCATCAGGAAACAGACATTCATCCTGCTGGGAAAGGAAGATGCATTGCTTTCCAGTGGCCCCAGAACTTGCATCTAGCTTGGAAAGTCCTAAATTTAATGCACTGTAGTTTAGTGACACTTTTATCTACAGAGACTCTACTTACTGTTGTTTTTAAAGGTCTGTTTGGACATGGCTGGCAAAGGGATCTCGGTGTGACAAACATAGAGGTTTCATATAAATACACATGGAATAAAAATTTTCCAGTCTTATAAGCATTTATAAGCTCAGCTTTGGAATATCCAGTCTCTTAGAACATGCCACTCATTTCCCTGTTTCTTTTTAACTCCACGACATGTTTCATGCTCCAGACAGGAGGGAGCCCAGCTCAGGCTGGGACTGGCTGCACAGGCAGGTTGCTGTGTTGGGTCTCCAGCCGTTTGCTTCCCCACCCTGTCAGTCCTTCCCATACGGAGCCACGTTGCTGCAGGGCAAGGTGACAGGTAGAGCTGGCTTGACCCTCGTTTGTGGTGTTATACTGTCATGGTCAACACAGCTAGATACGTGAATCAGGAACAAGGGAAATGTTCAGGTTTTTTTTTTTTAGCCCAAGGTTTTCTGCCTGTCTCTTGATGCTGGAAGGCAGAATCTCCTGAATTGTCTTTTTTTCAGAATGAGCTGTTTAATATTAACACTGATTACTCAGTTGCTCATTTCAAGGGGAGCAATAGAAAATTCCAGAGCTTTTGGGGACTTAATTTTCTTCTGGATTTGTGGGCAGCCACCCAGATCTCTCCAGTACGGTTTCTATCCTCCATCATCTGTATTTTTCCAGAGAACACTTCAAAGACAATCCTACACAAGTTATTTCACATCAATCCTTGGCTTTCCCCATCTTTTCTGTCCCTGTATTAAATATAAGAATGTGTTTATGGTATTTTTAATGCTTTTACAGGAGATAAGTCAGTTGGGGAGCAGTTACTAACACACTGGAAAGGCAGGCTATTTGACATACTTGTCTGTGAGCCGTCAGCATCTAGGGGGGGATAGTGGATAAGGTAAGGATGAGTTGCCTGAAGAACATTGAGGGAGAGAAAATGAGAGAAAGCTCTGTTATTCCAAGGCATTATCTGAGGAGGGTCTACTGCAAATTGTCAACAGACAATATTTTACCAGCTCTGAACTGTAAATGAGTTTTATTTTGGTTAGAATCTGCATGTGGAGCTTGCAGCACTGAAGTCCCTCCACCGTTCAGTGCAGCCCTTCTCCTGGTACCACGAGCTCTGTGCAAGTACCAAGCCTGCAGTTCGAGCGGGTGTCGTGGTGCCTCATTAAAGCATTAATGCTTGGAGAAAGTGCTAAATTCTGATGGGTTTTCAACAAGCAACTGTCCCCCTGGGAAGAGGGAGAAGTGTCACAAAGCGCTATGTCAACAGGGGCCACGTAGCTTGCACTTCTCACACCGTACATCATTTCTTACCGGTACATACCCGCTCTCCTCCTGATAGGATGAGAAACGTATGAATCAATCATACCGCCTGCTCCGTGTCCTATAAATTAGAGAAAGATGCAGCTGGTTTGCCTTTTGGTTTTCCGTGGTCTTTAATTGCCTCTCCATTATATCATCTAGCGTCCCTTTCTCCAGCCTCTCTCATATCCATCTTGGAGAATGATGAGCAGTCAAGTGTGATATGCCCCGAAGGTGACTGTCAAAACACACTGAATTATGCAGTGGTCCGGTGTTCCCTTTCTTCTCTCTCTTTCTCTTTTGAGTGGTGCTGGAGGAATAGTTGCAGTGTTCAACTGGAAGGTCAGGGTCGCCTTTTAGGTTAGGTGGGAGACTTTGGATTTGGCATGATTCAAAATGTAAACCTTGGCTAGTCTGCCTGCGTTGAGGCTTTACATGGGGTTGATACAATCCTGGGGCTCTGTGCATCGCTCCACTCATCCCACTGTGAGCTCCAGCTTGCTCCCTGTTCTGTGTTTCCAATTTTTTTTTTTTATTTAGTTTCAAATGACTGACTTAATTAGCCTTTTGACGGCCAGATATTTTTGTGTAATGACATTTTCCCAGGGATTAATCTGATTTTTTCCTACTTCATTTAAGGTCCCTGGAACTAGCATTGTGCTGGCCTCTGCAGTTCCCATCTCTCCCTGTCTATCACTACCATAAAACTGTGGTTAAAGAAAACTTCTCTCCCTTAAGGCAAAACACGACGAGATGCATGTAGGCTGCACTGACATTATCTTTGATAGCTGTGCTCGAGTTTGGCGGCAGCTCGCAGGGCCAGGTGGCTTCATCCAGCTGTCTCCATCCCCAGCAGAGGCAGAGCTCGGCGGAGCCAACGCTCCCTTATGTCTTAGCATCCCTGCTTGGGGAGCCAGTTGGCGTGCTGCAGGCTAGAGCCAGGGTGCAAACTGCCTTGCTGGTGACGTGAGGATGGAACTTGGAGATGCAGGTAGACCCTGAGTTGATGGTGGCTCCTACCTAGCCCCAGGCTGGGAACTGAAACATGGTTGGATCCATCCAACCAGACCCCAACGGCAGAGCAGTGCTGTTCAGGGAGGGGGTTTAGCTGGGGACATGCCTTTTTAAAGTGTGTCACAGGCAGAGAATTTAATTGACACATTTCACAGTCCTAAAATATATAGCCTGGAGGAGAGGGAGCGCCTTCCAGGCTGCTTTAAAGGAACCCAGGATTATCACAGAATCATGGGATCTCCTGAGTTGGAAGGGACCTATAAGGATCACCGAGTCCAACTCCTAGTAGCAATAATAATAATAACAATATTATGTTATTATTGTTGGTATTATTATTCCAGGCTGCTTTAAAGTAACTCAGGATTAGTAGTAATAATAACAACAACAATAACAATAAGGACATACTTGTTATTATTACTTATCTGGGGCCTCCACAAAATCACCACTGTTTGCCTTTGCCATCCACCTAATGTGCATTTTGCTGATGCACAATTTCTGGTTGATACTGTTGCATAAATAAAAAAAAGCCCTGTTAATTTCAGACTCCTCAAGAAACATACACATGCAAAAATGTAAAGCTTACAGGGAAAAAAAAAAGGGAAAATCAGCAGGAAAAGGGAGAGATTATTTTCAACAGTGTCCTTTTAATTAGGGCAATAATTAATTCTTTTTCCCTGACATGCACATACAGATTACGCTTTTAAAATATTCCTGCTTGAAGTAAAATGACTTAAAGCCACGTAGCAGAGGAGCAGATCATAAATCTGAAGGAGAAAATTTGGGGCTGCATATATTTGGAGCACTCCTTTTGAATCCCAAGCGGTCACTGGACAGCGTGCCATAAAATCTGACTGCAAGGTGAACAAAACACTCAAGACTGGAGCGCTGAGGAAGAGCAGAGGCTCCATGCAGGCACCAGGGGCTGATGAAGTGGAAAATGGAGTTAATATATTTTGCACATCCACAAATTACATCGACTGTACTCTTTTCCAGGGGACAAAAATGCTTCCTGCTGTCAGTCTAGGTGCATCCGTAACTTCTTCCTGGCGTTATGGACTTGGAAGGTTGGTCAGGGAGGGATCTTGTTTGGAAAATGGGTGTGGAAGCAAGAGATGGCTTTAGAAAGGGTGCCAGAAAGCCAGAAGCATGCTTAGGTCAGAGTAGGGAGCAGGACAGTGGCAGTGACAGTGCAGTCACCAAGCTGGGTTGAACATGGGGTGGCCTGATTCTCCTGAGCTGGGGAGGATGTGGCAGCAAGCCCTGGTGAGCTGGTTCCTTTTCGTGGAGGCTGCTGCACACCGGTGGAGAATTCTGGGGGAAGTGGGCTTGATGTGGGGGGGTCTGAGCTTCAATTGTGGTGCTGGAGAAATGACAGAGAAGGGTTGAGAAAAGGCAGGACATCAAGGGCTGGCACAGCAGCCAAAGGAGAAGGGAGATGTGCTCCTGGGGAGCCCAGGCATCCGTTGCTTTTACCATTTCTTATTAAACTACCCTGCAATTCCCTTTATAACCCCCTCAGCTGCCCAGAGGAAGCCCCTTGTGTATCACTGCATGCCAAACCCCGTCTTCCAGCCGTAACATCGCTGTGAGCCTCCACCAACGCCAGGAGCTCGGGCTTGGCACCATGGAAAGCCGCTGAAACGCGTTCAGCGCAGCAGGGGAGCATCTCACTGCTTCCCTGTAATTACACTTGTGAGTATGCCTCTGTGGAGAAGACAAGCCTGGAGGACCTACTCCTAGGTGGGAGATTTCTCCTGAGGGCTGATCCTGCATGCAGGTAGTGCCAGGCTCTGCTCAGAGAATTGCGTCGTTGAGCTGTGCTGCCCAGCCAGGGTTTTGATTTCTTATGGTGGTGATTAAGACTGCTCATTTAGGGACATAAAAGGAGTTGGCTCTCTAATTGCACATACAGATGTTTCCAGACATAAAGCAAAATGATGCAGGGAGGCTGTAGCATCCCGCTCGCCGTTCTGTACGGAGGGGCCAGTGCCAAAACAAGGAATTAAAAGGACAGAGGAGAAAATAAATGTAAGGAGCTTTTCTTCACCTGTAAAGGTGGTGATGCTGGAATGGTGGTGAAAGGAGAGGTAGAGGGAAAAGGGCAGGATGGGCTGTGGAGTTTATATGGTCCGTGTTTGGACACTGTGCCCAGGACAGGCTCCAGGCCACAGGCCCATGGTCAGCAGTGCAGTCACAAGGACCTCACCAGCCCAATTTCCAGCAGTGCTAATTAAGAGACAAGAGTTTCCTCCTTTTCCTTTTTGACAAAAGGATTTCCACACATCAGTTTAGTCGGTTGCTTTTCTCCAGAGATCGGCAAACCAAGGAAATACTCTTCCCCCCTGTTAATTAAGCTAGGTCTGAAGCCCCTTGGTGAACCTCAGGTGCCTCAATTTGCAGAGGGCTTTGCAGCACTGAGACGAGCTGCAGGGCTGGAAATGCGTTTCACCATGAGGCCCAGAGGTCCACAAAACCCTTGATTAGAGAAGTCTATTTCGTCCAACCTTTGTCTAGAGCTACAAAGGGGATGTACTCATGTACTTCTACCTGCTAAAGTGGTCTAGAAAATACTTCTTGGGGGGGGAGTTTAGGTTTCTTTCTGCCTGTAGAGGACCTTGAGCCTCGTATTGTGCAGTGGAACTTGTGGTGTCATAGGGGGCCACAGGGATGCTTCCTAAGAGCACCATACCAAGGCTGCTACTCAGACTTTTCCCTCATTCACTGCACGCTGCCCTCCCACTTGCCTCTCTTGGACTTAGTGAAGTCCCACAAGGCTGGAGAACCTCTCAAAGGCAGTCCTCGCTGCTTGCTGAGTGGAGAGGCCTTGTCTCCTTTGGAGAAAAATGAGGTTTGTTCTTATCCTCCTGTATTTATGTGCCCTTCCAGCCTACAGTACAGCAGATCAAAAGGAGCGTTTCCTTTGCCTGCCTGTCTTCTGTACAAGCTGGAGATGCAATGTGCGGGGCAGTGGTGCAGGCACACACTAGATTTCCCTGGATCATTGTGATTTGCCCTTCACGTCCACCCAGACAGGTGTATCCCATCCTTGCTCAGGACCATGGTTCAGCCAAAAGTTCCAGCACTTTCCAGGTACCAGAGGCCATGATTTTCAGTGGTGGGACCCACGCCTTCATAACTGTCTGTCTTCTTTCACTTAACAGCTTCCAGTTGCATTCCTTCTTGCCTTTGTTCAGCGCACGGCACTGAATCTGGTCTAGAGATGTTAAGTAAAGGCAGTCATAGTGCTTGTCATGCTGGGGAGATGAACAGTTAAATGTCTCAGCTTCAGCCTAAAGCACTGATTTTTTTGGTCTTTTTTTATTTTGTTTCAGGGCACATCCAAGTTTCCAGGACAGCCGAAGGTGATAGAGATGGCACCTTAATTGAAAGGGGTCGGAGTGTTGCACGTTTCTCTCACATTAACATTCCATGCATATTCCTCTTTAAACCCAAAGGCTCTGTCCACTGTTCTTTGCTGGCCTTCAGAAAGTGAACTCCTGGTAAAGGGCTTAAAAGGCAATATTAAAAGGGGAGAGAAAGAACTGAAAAGGGGATTACAAATCCAATAAAAATTGCTCTCAAGAGTAGACAGTATCTGCTGGACAGGAAATATATTTGAGTTTGTGACTAGCTGCAAAATACCTCAGCCACAGAAAGTCTTGAGCAGAGGGTAAGCCTTTTGCTCAGTTAATCATCAAAGACAAGCAGAGGACACTCAGCTTGCACAGGGATCAAGTCCGAAGCCGCCTCATGCATATTGCAGCGGCTCTGTCCGTGCAGCCGTTGGGGTGCTGATGGAGCAGCAGCCGCTGGGGGAAGAAATTTGCTGATGCTTCTTTAGTATGTGCAGCCTGCGGTCGTGGAAATGAATAGCTTGGGTTTGGAAGGTGACAGCCAGCCTGCTTTGCACTTAGTTCACCTGATGCTTGGGGTGCGTGGTGGTTACATGGAGATCTTTGGTGATCTGGGGTTTGAAATGCTCTGAAAATAGGCAGTTCTGGGTTCTTGAGCAGTGCTTGGGAGATAGCGTTGGTTCCTGGCTTTCCTCTGGAGTGGTGGTGAGTTACTTGGGAATCTCCAGAAGGTGCCAACAGCAAGTGCCTCTTAACATCCCACCGATTTGTGAGAGATCGTTCACTCTCACGTCCATCCTGTGCAGGTTACTGCACAGATAAATTAAGATTTATTTTCCTCAGTGTTTACCTATTGTGGATCTGACCACAGAAGGAAAAATGCTCTTAATCCCATCAGCAGACAGCAGAGGAGGGCGGCAGCTCGGATGCTCTGTTTCTGCCTGTGCTTCGTTCCCTGAGTGCTTTGTGTTACTGGCTGAAAATTTTTAGTTTGGACCCGTTCTTTTTGTGGATGCTCTTTATGCCTGTGTCTTTCATCCAAGCAGCGGAGCGAGCGGGGGTGGGAAAGGCAGGATGCTGGCACAACCCCCTCTCTGTGCACCGCCTATGAAGTGCCTTGTGTAGACTTTGTTGGAGTCTTTCTAAGAGCATCTGCCTCCAGTTGGGGTAATTACTACTCTCAAGCTGTAGTAGTGAGTATCTCGTTGATGGAATATGAAAGTGAGCAAAATGTCAGTTCAGCACTGCGTGGAGGCCTCACTGACACACAGGCTGCTTCTGAAATTGCTGGCGTTTTTTTTTTTTCAGTTAATTGCCTTTTTAATCATAGTGAAATTGCTCCTATTTGCATGAATATTCCAACAGCAGGATCGGTTTGCTCCTGTCACAGATACTCACTACATATCACATTCAGTTTTGCTTAATGTGCCTCATATTTAGAGGATCAAACTTTTTTTTCCCTGCTGGTTCCCTCTGCCTGTGGCAGGATGAGTGAATATTCTTTTATTTATTTCAAGAAATATTCCCCCCTGCCCCTTTCCTACTGCCCACCTCCCTGCAGGCACCTCCACAATTAGAGAACAAAAATTGTCTTAAAACAGAAGCCGTAATGACTCATCCTAACAATTAAAAAAGGGAGCAAAGAAACCCCATGCCCATGTCCACCTGTCAAGGCTGAGCCTCACGGTCAGCGGGCGGCATGTGGGAGAAGTGACTGTGACAGCAGAGGATGTCACACATGTGCGCTGCTGCTTTCTTGTCACAGTTTTGCATAGCTGGGTGCTGGTAGAGAAAGGGGTGCTGCAGAGATGGCTCCTGCAAGAAGCAGCTAGAAGCTCTCTGCGGGCCCCAGAGAGTAAACATTGGCCAATTCAAGGCCAGAGTTGCTGCTGACCAAGGCTGAGACCATCAGCGATGGTCACAGCGCCTCTGGGAATCACAGGGAGGAGAAAAAAACCCGCAAGCAGCTGCATTTTGCCCCCAGAGAAGGGAGTGAGAAGATGTAATGAGCTGTGCAGGCACCCAAGCCAGGGAGGAGGGGGAGGAGGCACCCCAGGTGCCGGAGAGAATGATGCCCTTGCAGCCCCTGGAGAAACCCATGGTGCAGCGGGTGTCCCCCGCAGCCCATGGAAAAGGCCAAGACCCCACCTGCAGCCAGTGGAGAGGCCCCACTTTGAGCGCCAAAAAGGTCTCTGGTGGTTTAGCCCTGTCCAACTGAAAAGGGGGGTGATTAACTGACTTTGATGGGTGACTGGCCTCCGGCCAGGGCTAAACCACCACAGTTATCCCAGCAAGGTGAGGCATGAGCAGCTCCTGGCTGTGGTACCACTGTTCATTCTGCCAGCAGTGGTGTGCAGTGCTCCTAGCATAGCACTAAGCAGCGTCACTTGCGCCTGAGTGGTCATTATTGCCACCAGCATCGTATGATGGTGGGAATTCTCATGTTGTGTGTGGGAATCTCTGCTGCAGATCGGAAGGTGGCTTGTACAAAACACACTACAAATGGCTGTGACAGCCTGTTTATACGGTGAGGGGCAATAGATAAGGACAGGCAGCTAAGGGACAATGGGGCATTGATCTCAGCAGCGCAGACAGGGCTGTAACCGTGGGTGCAGACCTTGCTCTGGCAGTTGTCAGGTGCCCAGCTCGTTCCCCTGAGGGCAGGACAGAATGGAGGGCAGCGCTCCAACCTAGGCCTGGCTCCATGGCTACCTTCAGCTCGTTAGCAAGAGGAGGAACTGTATCCCCCATCTCCCAGGAGGTGTTGCGAAACAGGGAAACAGCAGCTTGTGATATTGGAGACATAGGTTGTGCCACCATGAGTGTCCCAGCTGCCTAGGATGAATGCACCCAAGTGTTGGTGAGGTGCAATGAAAACATTGTGCAGAATTAGCAGCACACCGAGACGAGTGGACCCATCCACTTCCAAGGCAGTAAAGCAATTGGAAGCAGGCTAGACAATCAGTCATCTCAAACTGTCAAGTTTAAGCAGAAAAACATTGATTTTAATGGTAATTTCTGCATAAAAATTAATGGCGCAATAAAATCTTAATTTGGAGTTTGAGAACAAATAATGTAATAGTAAAAGGCAGCATCCTGGAGTAATTTGAAAATGAATTAGGCCAGTGGAATCAAACTCTCCCCACTGAGATGTCTTTAATTGATCATCCCCGTAGCAGCTAGTTTACAAACATACCATGAGAGCGCTTGCTGCCCTGGCACCTTCCAGGCAACACATCCAGCATCAGTATGGAAACAGGTACGTCCCTCCACGTTCCTTCTAGGTCCCAGTGAGGAGGCAACGGGGAGGACATAAATCAAACGCAGTCATGTGGTGGGTACAACGTGAGTCTTTGAGGTTTGAACAGGGGGAAAAACATTCTCCTACAAGAAGCAGGAACCGCGAATCTAAAATTAGCCGAGCCCTTCAGATTGGCAATAGGCAAGTGGTGAATCCCTGCGGATCCTCCGTGCTGACAGCACTATTAATACATCAGCCGACTGCTTGGGTGAGGGTGGGGAAGAGTCATGCGTGAGTTGGGAGTAATGTTTTCAATGTTTGGCCTCCTTCATCGGAGCGATACCGGGGGCCGAGCTGTGATACAGGGCAGGGATGCTAGAGGCTCCTTCTGAAATGTAAAAAATTTAAAAAAAAAAAAAAAAATTTGCTGCTTCTTATTTAATTACAGTCATGGCAGTTGCTATGTTGAAATGCTGCTTTAAAAGCCTTTGTGAGTAATTAGTGTCAAAAATATAAGATCTACAAAGCCATAAACTCACAGCTTGGTAATATTACCAAGTACTAATTAAAAAAAGAAAAAAGAAAAGTCTCTCTTTCATGATAAGATTTCCAGCGTAGGGAAAGATTAAAACGATGCAATTTGCAGATGATAGGAGGGAAAAAAAGGAAACCTGAGAGAAGGATTGAGGAGAGAAGAAAGTCAATATCAACAAGGCTGTAGATCTCTGGGTGATTTGGTAATGGTAAGGGTAAGAGAAGTGAAATATTGGAATCTGAAGACAGAAATACAGTCAGGAGTATATCCTGGGAGCATTCTGTGCTACAGAACAGAGATAAGGTTGAAGATCAGGTGCTATGGATGGGAGGGATAAAAATACTGCTGTATTTGGGACTAAATAACCTGGCATAGCTCTCAGGAATGGTAAAATGTTTCAGGAACATCCTAAGTGGAAGAAATAGCACGTGCAAATCTGCAAGTGACCTGTGGTGCCTTGTTGGGGGTGTACAAGATCCCATCCGTATTCCTCCTGACCAGTCTGGAACCCTTACTGGGCTGGTGTTACAGAAGCAGACCCGGTCTGGCAGAGGGAATCCTGACTCCAACATAGCAGCTCAGAGAAGCTGGTTATACCGACATGAGATGTTTATCCTTTGGAAGAAAGATTAGGAAGAGACCTCATTAAGGTATAGAGAAAACCTGGCTGGGAATACAAGATCAAGGCTATTTGGGTTATTGTCAAATACACGAGTCAAGGGACATAAAGCTGGGCTGAAGAAGGACCTGAATTCTCTGAAACGTAAGCTGATTCTTTCTTTTAACAGCACTTAATAATGCAAGAATAATAATGACTTGTGCTTTCTCATGCCTTCCGACGTAAGATCTGAGAGCGCTCCACAAACAGGCATTAAGCCTTCCTGGACTGTTGTGAAGTGCAGCAAGTATTCCTCTATTTCCTCCATTTTCCTGAAAAACTGAGGGGCAGGATGTGTATGAGGCAGCACGGCGCCAGAGGAACATATCTTCATTTTAATCAAGCTGGGCATCGCCTCTGGGCTTTGCTGGCTCATCGGGTGCTGTCCTGCGGCGGGTGCAGAACCGCCTCCCGATTGACACCGTGTACTTCTTCACATCATACCTCCCTGCCCTGAGACCCGGCTCTGTATGGAAGCGGTGAGTTATTTATGAATAGGAGAAAAGAGAGCAGTGGAAGGTGGCCACGCAGCCACGTGCGGCCCCGTTGACAGCTCTGAAGCCCTAGGTATCCCTTGGCACCAGCGGGTTGAGTTTTCCTGTCCTCAGTCTCACCACTGTTACAGGGTGTACCAGCAGCTTCACAGCAGCCTGGGGCAAAGGGAGACTTCTAGGCAGTTTGCATCTGGCTGACCTGCAGGTAATTGTATTTAGAGTGCTATGGCGTTGTTGAGGGAAGTCCCTTCCCCTGGTGCCCTGCGCCGTTCCAGATACAGGGCTGAAGAGCAGGGAAACCAGAAGCTCGTCTTTTGAAGCGTTTCTCAAAGGTTTCTGTTCTCATTTCCAACTTAACAGAAGCATCTGCAGGCAGGTGGCCATTTGAGACTGGGAGCTGTGCTGTTATGACTGTACCAGCCACGAGAGTGAAGCCGCAGATGGTTTCGTCGCACGTCACAGGCTGCTCTGAGCCTGGAGTTGTGTGCTGCTCTTTTCACCTTGACAGTGCTCTTGTAGAAGGAACCATTAGTATGGGTGGCAAGTCAGTGGGAAATGAAATTGTCCTGCCCTTAACAAGCTGGCCCCACCTGACCTTGAAGACATTATTTTGTTTCCTGGATGTTTTAAATTAAGTGGTATTTCGGCTAAGGTGGTTACGTATAAATTGGTTGGGATAATGCTGAACATGCCCAGCCGGTGCCTGTTAGCTCCCCGGTGCTGCATCCTGTTTCTGCCTCTTTCCTTTGTTCGCCAGCACAGGTTTCCTTTAGACTGTGCTTTTTCTCCTGCTTTTTCCTCACTCTGTAGCAGAAGAGAGGCCAGGCAGCTTCAACAGGCGTGCTATGCATGAAGCTGGGGGTCTCAGATTTGTTCAGTTTTGGCACGTGAGTAAGCAGGACCTAAGGCAAGAGTCTGCAGGAGGGAGCTGTGCTTGGAAGGAGGTGCTTGCCCAAATCCCCCATGGCACATGTTGCTTGCTATCTTTTTTTCTGTACCTCGAGTTCATCCTCTTAACACTGAGACCACGTGTGGGAACATTTCTACAAGTGGCAGAAAGAATTAGTTTGTGGTTTCTTCTTCGTCACCCAGAGGACCAAATATCCCTGGGATGATCCTGGCATTTTTCTAAAGGCTGTTTTACAGGAAAGCATCCCTAGAAAAATTACCTACCTCATTATTATTCATGCCAAAATGTTGGGGCAATCTTACTTTTCTCCCACCGTGCAGCTTGGCACCGCATGGGGCTGTGCTTGCAGCTTCAGCAGCTCGCTGTTGTTTGTTGGAGATTAAAAAATAACAATTGGTGGTGTCATCGAGTCAGTGCAACTATAAAATCAAAGCCTCAAACCCAATGAGAGGTCCACACGCCTCATGGAGGAAAATGCTGCTGGAGCAACAGAATGGCCACGTGCCTGTTGCTGCTCTGATCCCACCAGCGAGTTGGGTGGGGGGAATGGGAGTTGACATTCCTCCAGTCTGTCTCCTGCTCTGAGAGATACTGAACGTGTCAATAAACAATAGGAAACAAGGAGGGCGTGTGTTCACAGGCACTTCAGGCTTTGGGCGAAGTATTTCTGGAGACTTGACTGGGAAGGAAAATCTAACTGAAATCAATGGCAGCGTATCTGCTGTTTAATGGCAAGCCAATACAGCACGGCACCAGAGTACAGCACGTTCTCACCTGCCTCTGTGCTAAGTGGACAAGCTGTTGCCAGCTGATCCAGCTGAGTAGCGTGCATGTGAGTTATACCCTCCTGTAGCTAAGACTACATCAGAGGGAAAAGGCTGGTCTGAACTGGGGAGGTGGCGTTCACAGCAGCTTCTGGTGCGTGTCAGTACCAGTGGTGTGTGCTGAAGGAAGTAAGGGCTATTCATCTCCCAGATAGAAATGGCACTTCAGTGGAAGATGGGGTTGAATTTTCTGGCAGATCCTCTCCCTGCCGACAGCCTCTCTGCAATGTCCAGGCTGAGCTGGAGCCAGCTGTTTTTCATCCAAGCACTTATCTTACAGGCACTCACTGTCTGAGTGATGGCTGTGCTCATTTTTAATGTAGATGTAGAGCTGGGTGTCAACATACTGTTGAGAGTGAGTTGTAGGCATCTCCCAGACTCCTTTGGTCTGATGTTAGTGCTGTATTAGGTGGGAAAAAGAGCATAAAGCCTTGGGAGAAGGAACAGTTGTCCGTCACAAAGCTGGTTGTTATTGGTCTAAGGTGGAGTCAGCTTAATGCCATTTGGATCACTGGTGTCAGGTCTTTGGGCCAGCCAAGGATGGAGGCCACAGAGAGAGACTGGACAGACTAGATGGTGTCCTGGCATTGGTGGCTGCACAGTCCCACTGCTATCCCTATGTGATTCCCTGAGACACAGGGGAGATGGGAAATGATGGCAGACAAGAGGTGGTTCTGCAGTGCTTTGATAGACACTCCTCTGTAAAGAGAGATTAGAAACAGTCTGGTTGATGGTAAGACTGTGTGCAGTGAGATATAACTGCCTCTGTACTAAAAAGTCCACTTTATGGTCAAGGATCAGCATTCAGCACTGGGGATGCATAGAGAAGATTCAGGTGTCTGAGTGAGCATCCAAGTTAATTCAGGTGCAGCCAGTGCTTCCAGGACATCTGTTTCTACCACTGAGCCAAATTCTGGTAAGGTCATCATATTTACCACCAACATAGGCAGCCCCTGCTATGGACCTTGTAAAATTGTCAGGGTTTTGGTTCTGTAATGCAGCACTGGCAAGCTGCGACAGGAGAAGGTGTCTGAGTCCAGGCTGAGCTAAACTCTGAATGAATTGATAGGTTGATTTGCTATCCTGTCTCGTTCCAGACATTGAGATTTTGCAAATCCCACAGCCAAATGAAGGGTCATTGCAATGCTGGTAAGGGATGAGCTGGGACTCCAAGCTGCCACTGTTAGTATTCACCTGGAGCCGCGCAAGATCAGAACTCTCTTGTTCACACCATTCAACTGTTGTAGGTTATCAGTGGATCAAGGTGATCTCTAAAGCAAGGAGGCCGTGTGGGAGACTCTGCAGCTCTAAAGATGGAGACCAGTTGCGTTGCACAGCGGAGCTGGTTGTCAGTGTCCTTGGCCTTTAAGTGGGCACCAGCATGTTTAGGAGGTCCAGTAGATCCATCAGTCTTTCAGAAGGAGAAGAGGGGAAGCTGTGGCCTCTTTGTAATTTAAGTAAAACTCCTGCTATCGTTCATGCTCTGCTGGTTGCTTTCCCCACTGAGCTGTCCTACCCAGACCCTCTGATGGAGCAGCAACTCATTCCTTACTACTAGGAGCATCTTTTTGTCAGCTCCCCTTGCGGCCTGGCTGTCATGGCTCTTAGTCTTCTTATCCTGGAATACTCTTCCAGTGGTCTTGGATTTCCCTGGGAGAAATTCCCCATGTTCCTCCCCATTCTCAACAGGAGTGTCAGCATCCACATGATATCTTACGGCTCTGAGACTGCCTTCCGCTGGGAACCTGCCTGCACCAGAGTCCCTGGCACAGTTTGAGCTGCAGTTTTGTCTGATCCTTTTAAGAGTTGGGAATGGCTGTTTTGATGTCTGATATCTATGAACATGAAAGGCTCCTATCCCTCTAACTGTGCATTGGGCAGGGCAATGCCTGTCTCTCCTAATCAAAAATGTAATCAAAGATCTCACTTCTCGTAAAAAATGTATTAAAAAGAAGAAACGATGCAGCATATTTCTTGGCTTTGCTGTTGGTTTGCTCTGGTTTCTACTTCTGGGCTGCTCCCTCCCTGCCTTTCACAAAAGAATCCTCACCTCAACTTTCCCCATGTCTTGAGAGGTTTAATTGCAAAACGTTGAGCTTTGAAAACAAAACAAAAAAACCCCAAAAACCAACCAAAAAAATAGAAATCATTGTATTTGATTCAAGTGAAATATCGATTGTCCTTGAGTTCCTGCGCTGCAGATATTGGCAGCGTTTTGTCAGCGCAAAGAGTGAGTGGAAAGATCACAGCGAGGAAATAAATATTCCAACTGGAAGGAAAAGAAGCTGAGCCAGGAAAATAGCTGTGCCCCATCGCTCCTTCTCCCACAGCTGCTTCTTAATAAATGGTCTGTTGACCTGATGTTAACGTTCCCAGCTTACAGTAAGCAGCATTTCCCTTAAACAAGCTCCGGATAAAGCGAAACGAGGGAATAGAGGGGGTGGAGAGCAGATTTGCAAAACATGCTGGAGTGAGAAAGTCGGAACATACCGTGTGTGTCTCGGGAGTGGGAACATGCCTCAGTGTGTGAATAAATATATAATGTATAGACATATGCTCTCGCTTCTCAGAAACAGAGAAGGGGTTTTTTTTTTGAGTAGTCCCAGATTGCGCTGCTTTCAGTAGCACAGCGAAGTAAAAGGCAGGTGCAGAGGATGTCAGAGTTGGGGATTGAGGGCTCAGGAGAAGGGTGGTTTGGATGGAGCATTCTTTCTCCCTAAAAAGGGGAGAGAAGGCTCGGGCGTCGCTCAGGCCAGCGTGCAAGGAGAGACACGATGTGCTCAGGTTTGCTCATTTCCATCTCGCAGCCCGATGCCACCTCGCTAATGGAGATCAGATTTTCATACAAATTCAGGTGAGACATAAAGAGCAGGGGAAGCAGAGTCAGGTAAGTTACTTCTTAAATGAGTTTTTTATTGTTTCCTGCAAAGCCTGCACAGAGCTGTTGTCCTCTTTTTAATTCCTCTTGTGGCATTTGTTCCCTTTTTCACTGCCTCCACAATTCTCCCATTCAAGTCAAAAAAGCCACCTCTGAAAGACCAGTGTAACATTAGCAGGAATTATTAGCAGCAGTGATTTCAATATTCAAATGGACATAATATTTAGTAATAGACTGGGAGTTGTATAAATAGAGTGTGAATGCCTAGTAATGAATCATATCAATAATTTTCACATACAGGCTGTGCCTTACAATTCTCAAAGGCCTTTACAAATACCAATTGATTCTCACAGCAGGCCTGCTTGGTGGAGGAGTTGTTATTAGTTCTAGTAGAGGTTGAGGATATTGAGATGCAGAGAAATGATGCTGCTTGTGTAGTTCATGCTGGTACCCAAAGTGAGGAATAGAGTCGGAAGCTTCCTGACTCCCAGATCTCTATCATGGGACTGTGTAGCTCTGTATGATCTCTTTGGTGAGGCTGGAAGTGGTGGTCCTAATAGGTGGTGGCTTGAGGAAGGAGAGATTGATTTTGGCAATCATCTGGGTTGGGGGCTGGTGGGATGCTGATAAAGGCAGGAGTAATGGACAGTGAACGGCAGAACTGTTTTTGATGATGCTGTGATTTAACCTTATGGTTAGTAGCACCCATGCCCTGTGCTAGTGGAGGCTTGGGGCTTTTTTAACCTATGGAAACAATGGTTTTCCATGCAGAAAAGCAGCAGCTACTGCAGGGATACTGCAGAAAAAGAAAGGGCCATTATCATCCTGCTGTGCTTTGTGACTCCCCCACCTCAGTTGAGGAGGGTAATAGCTGAAGAGTACCTGAAATACTGGAAGTCTCATTTCTAGCATAGAATCCTGCTCAGCATTCACCAAGTTGCCCACCTCTATTTTACTGTTGGCCTTCTTAATTCTGCAGTAAATGATTGCAGCCTTTAATGTCTCTCCTGGTGACCCAGCGATGCAGTCAGTGATGGAGATCTTCAGAGGGAAGAGGCAGGTTACACAGCACACACCTCAAACAAGGGAAACCTAATTTCTCTTTTGCCCTCATTTTGTACTGAATTCACCAAGGCTGACTCTCAACTTGTATAAAAACATGACATGGTCCGTCCAGCCTTTTTCTTTATTATTTAAACACATTTTATTTTGACATCTTACTTGCTGTTTTGAGTGACACTGTACACTGAGAAGTTGTCTTTTAGCTGGCCACAGTGGCACTTGGCTTTTTATTCTGAGAGCTTACATCATTTCCGAACCCATCAGTGTGCTAAGAGTCCTTTAAATTGGCAGAACAACATGCAAGACACTGCACTTGGCTGTACTGAATTTCTTCTGCTGTAGTGTTGCCCAGTGACCCAAATTTCACACGTCCTCCTGGTCCCTCACAGTTCTCCTCACGCCTGACCCATCTACATCATTATGCCATCTCATATGTTTTTTTCTATTTCCTGAGTCAGTCGTTGGGCTAAAACTATCAGTTCTTGTTGTCATGCTGCCACTCTCCTCCCCACTTCCATGGGTGTTGGCAGGAGACCAAGGGTGGAGGGATCATCCAAGTTCCTCTGGAGCTAAGACGCAAAGGAGGGATGGGCAACCCAAAACAACATCTTTCCAGAGATTAATTGCTAAGCCCCAGCCCCAGTTCAGCAAACTCCCACTGCTCTTCATAGAGGAACCAGAGGTAGAAGGTGGCAATCTGGGACAGGGGTCAAATTTTGCACCTTGGCCCTGTGACCTTTGTAAAGAATCATCATAGAATCATAGAATGGCATGGGTTGGAAGGAACCCCAAGGATCACAGAGCTCCAACCCCCCTGCCACAGGCAGGGCCACCAACTTCAGGCCTGGAGCTACACAAGGTTGCCCAGGGCCCCATCCAACCTGGCCTTGAACACTTCCAGGGATGGGGCATCCACCACTTCTCTGGGCAGCCTGTTCCAGCCCCTCACCACTCTCTGTAAAAAACTTCCCCCTAATATCCAATCTAAACCTTCCCTCCTTTAGCTTTAATCCATCCCCCTTGTCCTGCCATTATCTGCCCTTTTAAAAAGTCAATTCCCCTCCTGTTTCTCTGCTCCCTTCAGGGACTGGCAGGCTGCAATGAGGTCCCCCCACAGCCTTCTCTTCTCCAGGCTGAACCAGCCCAGCTCCCTCAGCCTCTCTTTGTAGGGCAGGTGCTCCAGCCCTCTGATCATCTTTGTGGCTCCTCTGACCCCTCTCCAACAGCCCCACATCTTTCTTGTATTGGGGGCCCCAGATCTGGACACAGGACTCCAGATGGGGCCTCACGAGAGTGTGAGTGTTCCTCAGGACTGTTCCACAGAGCTAGATTTTAGGTGTCAAGCTTTAAGGACTGTCTCAACAAGTGCGAGCAACTTCATTGTCTTGCCTGTCAGATGACACTTGGCCACATCTCTTCTTTGAAATCCTTTTTTCCCCTACCTCCATGTTAACTTTTAATACCACGTGGACTTTGATCTTTCACTACCTGCTTTCTAGGATACTTTCAATACTCTTTTTTTAATGATCTTTACCTGAAGCTTTGGGATAGTCAATCTAAATAGTATTTGTAGTTTCATTAACTCTTTCAGAAAGAGAAGAATGTGTCTTTTAGTGTCAGCAGGACACTATACACTCTGCTCTTCCAACTGAATTGCTTTGTATTCCTCCAGGCTCTACCTTGGGTATTTTGTTCCATGAACTGAGCTTACCACGTTTAGGGAATAGATTTTCTTTTCCCCTTCTTAAGGAAAAGAAAGAAAACAGGAAACATAGCAACACCAGCATGGCAACAGCAGCTGCTGCACAAAAGGAAAACAGGCAAAACAGACTTCCGAAACATGTATTCACTGTTCAGCTATTTTTACTGGTTGGTGAGGATGTGGGAGTATTATAACAAAATAAGTGAGGAAATAGCTCAGAAATAATTCATAAGGAACTTTAGGTAAGACTGTATCTTAATGACTTTGGCCCCCCCAGCTAGCCCACTAGTATAGCATCCACGTGAATGAACGTGTAGGTCACCTCTGATGTACACAATGTATATGTTGTGGATTCATCCATAAATGTGTAGATAAAATTCCATACAGGAAATAACATCAGTGGAGCGTTGAGGTTAAAGAACCAGGCACTGAAAAGTAAAGAACTGGGCATCCCAGCATGGTGGCTGAAGAATGAACTCCTTCCATCTGCCTCTGCATTCGTACCTTTGTGGCAGAGGTTTCCTGGCTGTGTGGATGTGGAGCCTGGGTGTTCCTGGAGGATTACGAAGAGGGGCTGAGGGAGCTGGGCTTGTTCAGCCTGGAGAAGAGAAGGCTGCAGGGGGACCTCACTGCAGCCTGCCAGTCCTTGAAGGGAGCAGAGAAACAGGAGGGGAATCGACTTGTTAAAAGGGTAGACAATGGCAGGACAAGGGGTGATGGTTTAGATTAGATATTAGGGGGAAGTTCTTTACAGAGAGAGTGGTGAGGGGCTGGAACAGGCTGCCCTGAATACCTCCATCCCTGGGGGTATTCAAGGCCAGGTTGGATGGGGCCCTGGGCAACCTTGTGTAGCTCCAGGCCTGGAGGCTGGTGGCCCTGCCTGTGGCAGGGGTTTGGAACTGTGTGATCCTTGGGGTCCCATCCAACCCAGACCAGTCTATGATTCTATGACTTGCAGGAGCTGTCTGGGGCTCTTCTGCCAACCCAATGTGTGACCCTTTGCATCGCTTCTCTGGGGACCTCTTTGCCCACTGCCCTTTTGTGTGTTTGGAGCACACAGGCAGGACCCTCCAGCACAAAACCACCACTGTGAGCATTTTTGGGCAGAGTTTGGCCACAGATGGGACCACAGATGTGCTAAAAAGTGCCAAAATGGGAACAGATAGCATCTTCCTTGATCAGCCTGAGAAATGTTCTGCTTCCCTATCCCTTCCCCAAAATGCCCTGCTCTCACTGCAGACCAGTAAACTGCGGGATGTCTTTAGCTAAATTCAAAATAATTCATTGAAAACTTGAGAGGAACAGCCTCGAAAGTGTTGAACCTCTTCTGCAGTTGCAGCCCGATCTGTTGTGCTGTGTGAGCCCTTCTTTCTGCTCAGATATGAACCATGAGAGACTGAAAGCAAACACAGCCTCTTAAGTCTCCTCCACAGTCTCGATGCTTTTATTGGCACTGAGAGAAGCCCTCTGCAGCCAAAGCTAGATTCATTTGCCTTCAGAAACAACACAAATCTGTTTTCCTGCTTAAATAAAGTCATTTGCAGGGTTCTGTTGTGGGAAGGATGCGTCAGCTTGTCCTGAATGGAGCAGTCAGGGGCATGAATGGGTTGGTTGTTGGGCTCCAACAGCTCTCTGCACACTGAAGTGCCCTTCCCGAGGCAGGCTGAGCCCTCGCTCCAGGACTGCGCCCGCAGCCGTCGTGGGATGGCTGCAGGTGCCTCTCTGCTGCTGGCTTTATTGTGAGCATCCCCTTTCTACACCCTGACGTGGAATTTATGATGGATTTGTTGCAAAATATTATTAATCCCACATCTCACATGTTCCCTTCCAGCCCCGTGGTTTGGGGTAGTTCTGGTTTCTGCAGCAAAGGAGGCAAAGGGGACTCGAGCGCTGAGCCCTCTGCATGGTTCTGTGGTGCCTTGCAGGTGTAGGAAGCCCATTTCTTCTTCTCTGTCAGCCTCAGGTGATGCTGGTGCTTCCCAGCTCTTCAGAGGTGTGACGAGCAATGACTAGCTAATGTTTTTAGTTCTTCTCATTGCTGTAGACTTGCTTGTTCTGGAAAGTTTGGTATGTAACTGGTAGGGAAGGAGGCTGGGGAAGTTCTCCAGAGGATGTCAGGAATGAGAAAGAAGCAGCTAAAGTGGTTTGGTTCCCTCTGAGGCTTTTTCTTTTCAAATGAAGTTGAAAACAAGCAAGTGAAACACAACTCATAGAAGCACTTTGTTTGCAAGATTCTTTCTGGTTTTAAATTACTTCATTTAGACATCTTTGTCTGTGAAACCTCCAAGGAAGCTCATCTGCTTGTTTTCTCATCTGCATCTTCTGCTTTCTGTGTGGTTTTTTTAACACAAGAAAGAATGCAAGTATCTCATGTACCTCTACAGGTGCACAAACAAATGTAAATTGAGTTGTAAAATACAAGCTGGTTGGGCAGGACAGAGGTCAGTGATCTAAAATAAACCTGTCAACTTAGTCAGGACATGCTCTGTATTACAGCACTTAATGTTTGCTGAGGGTTTTTTTTTCCCATGGCCTTCTGTAACATCTTACTATATTTTAACACTATTTCTACAGCATATTTAGAACACAAATAGCCTAGATTTGAGGCACTTGAAGAAATACTTCTTGACTCTTTTGCTGTTTTGTTTGCATTTTTAGCTTGTGAAAACAATTCTCAAGAGCATTGTTAGGTGTATCATAGCAGGAACACCTCTGGGCGCGCTGGGGAATGTGTGAAAGCAGGTTTCAAGAGCTTTTATTTTCACACCATGTTTCAGTTCTGTAGTGATAAATGTTTTCTGGAGTACAAACCTGGAGCCCCTCACCTTGCAGGTCTTGCTCCTTGAAATATAAAAAGGTTGGTGGGTTGGGTTTTTTAAAAATATCCAGGGTTTGCTTGTGGTGGGATTGTGTCATTTTTAGCCAGGAGGAACAGGTTGGATGGGGTCCTGGGCAACCTTGTGTAGATCCAGGCCTGGAGGTTGGTGGCCCTGCCTGTGGCAGGGGGCTTGGAACTCTATGATCCTTGGGGTCCCTTCCAACCCAGACCAGACTATGATTCTAGGGGCGATCAGCTGCAAGGCAAGCAACACAAGGTGGAAAATGCTGTTGATCCCACGAGCTGATGGCATTAGGCAGGTGGGATTAGTGCAGGACTTATGGCAAGAGGAGAGGGCATGGCATGGCATGGGAAAATTGAGGGAGGACCAGATCTTCTTGGCAGTTCTGCATCAGATTGACCTACAACTCAAGACCAGCCCAACACCCTCTACCAGAATTTTTCACCATTCCCTGTGGGCTGTGTGCTGGGTAATCCCCATGTCCTTCAGAAGGAATGCTGCTGAGCATGGGCAGCTGGGAGAGACACCTTTGGTACCCCTCAAAACCATCTTAACTGAGGGCAGTGCTTTAACCTCGCAAGGGCGTGGGGGAAGAATAATGTGTTCCAGTTCCTCGCATGCAGCATCCTGGATCTGCAGGTAGAAACAGCCTGTACCCACACCCACCAAGGTTTAAAAGCCCAGTTTCTTTACATGCTCAACTAGTCTGTGCTTCTTTCAGCTGGATGCAGAGCATCCTGCAGGGTGATGTGTTTAAAAAAAAGGGTAGATCAAGTACTTAGGGATATGGTTTAGCATAGGATGGGAATGGTTGGACTTGATGATCTTAAAGGTCTTTTCCAACCCTGTAATTCTGTGATTCTGTGAGCCAGTGTTAGACGGTGCCTTTATTTGCTGCAGTGTTGTAACCACAGGCAGCCCAATTACTTCAGATGGGCCTCAGCCAGTATGTCCAGACTTGATTAAGAACTTTTTGAAAGATAAGAAGTGTTTAGAGCTAAGGGCTGGCTCCATCTTTAGTTATTTACACTGGGATGGGGGGGGGGGGAATATAATTTTTTATTAGTGTCACTGTTTAAATATTTTGGCTCTCTATTCCAATATTGTGGCAAGAAGGAACCATATGTGTTCCTAGAAAGAGAGCCTAGTGCAGCCGTTAATCCGGAGAGGATCTATTAATGTATTAACATTCAGAATAATGAGCAAAAACAGCATGCACTGGGGAGACTAACACATATCTGGAGTCTGTGGTTTTCAAGTGTTTGGAAAATGTTATCTTTCTCCATCTTTCTAAAACTGATTTTCTGCCAAAAGAACTTCTATTCTGCTGTTAATTTTAGAAAGGTTAAATCTATTTACAAAAGCAAACCTTAGCGTGGAGCCCTGAAAAGCAGGAGGATGAGGGGAGCAACAGGCTCCCAGGCTGCAGAGTTCACTGTGGGAGCTGATCTGGCAGGGAAACTTGCAGGCACGTCCTTTCCTTTCCTTTTCTTAGTGTTGTACAGAGCAGGGGATGTGTTTGGAGAAGATACAAAGCCCAGGCCCTTCGAGTTGGCCTTTGCTGTGCAACTCCCCACCATCACCTGTCTCCAGAAGGCAACGGACAGTGTACGAGCGTCTCTGCAGAGCGCTGTTGGGCTTCAGGGAAGATTGCTGAAAGACTTGGCACAGGAAAAGGGCAAATTTTAAAGAGCTCAAGAGTGGGAGAGATTGCTGGTTGAGCAGCTTGGTTGCCTCGAGGTCATTGCTAATTAGCAGCATCTTGCCTACAGAAGTGAGCATTATGTTTTAATGCTGCTACAAAAACCAATCATGCTGCCTCCCCTTTGCATCCCATGCTACTGCCTGCTTTGCTGTGGCATCTGGAGCAAGCTGCACAAGGGAAGTGAAGAAAGCCCTCTTAAAGGATGTGGAAGGATGCTGAAGTGGTAGCGGAGCTCAGATGAGAGAGGCTGTAGCATGACAGCTGTTCCTGGATCATGCAAAAAGCCTGCCAGCAAAAATGCATCAATTTGTGTGATATCCGGGTGTCTTGTCTTCTGTTTTCATAATTGCATACATGGTGTCTGCATAAATCTTTCCTCCCCCCCTCTCTGCACCTCCAGTGAAAGGAGCTGACTGGCGGATGGCAGCACATCAGTGGGAGAACACCAGCAGGAAGAGACAACCAGTCAGACGTGTGTCAGATGGGGAGGGCCAGGGCCTGAGGCAGATTCCTTCGAGGTTGCTTGAACATGGTGCACTCACTAAACAGAAAACCTCTCCTTTTCCCTACGGGAAGAGGAGCATGTTCATCCAGACATGAGAACCAGCAGCGCTGTCTTGCCATGTTCTTCAGGAGGTTAGTGCCAAGTGACAGCACAGGGAGCAGGAGCAGAAGCTTTCAGCAAATGCATCATAGCCCAAAGGTCTGAGTGTCCCCTCGAGGGCCACAGTGGAATTTCTTTTTCACTGAATACTGAAATCTTCCTATTTAATCACTCCTTAGCAGCAACCTCTGTCTCTTTTGCCATGGGCTTCCTTCTTGCGGTGAGACCAGATCTGCTTGAGGAGGGAGGAGTCCACGATTCTTTGGTTCACTCTGTTTCTCAAGAAAATACTATTTCCTGGAAGCAGAACATGACCAACCTGCACAGGGCAGGCGATTGGTTTCCTGACTGTCTTGGTCTTCAGGTTTTCCTGCTCGTGGACCCACCAGTCTGATTGAGTAGCTCCATAGATACAGCTACTGGTGACCACCAGCTCCTTGCACTCAAAAGTCTTGAAGCTGAGAAAGGAATGGTGACATTTGTGAAATGATGTCTTCTCCACCAGTGTAAATCTTCACTTCTGGATGTAGAGGGACTCTGAGAAATGTGCTTCCCCACCGGAGGCTGTGGGCTTTGAAGGGTTAAAAGCCACTCTTGAAGACACCAGAAAAACATTTCGCCTGTTCAAAATCAGCTTTACTTTCCATCTTTGATGTTCTGGGGAGTGACAACTCAGGCTTGCTTTGGTCCTGCTGACGGGCATGCTGATGATAGCGATTTCAGATGAAGAAAGACGAAGAAAATGCGAGCCAGCAGAATAAAAAAGAGCAAGAGCAATAACAGCACCTTCCTCGATTCACATCGAGATTCTGAAATCTGGTTATTGATGTTGCAACAGCAGCTAATGTTATTCCCAAAGCCGACCCTGGAATTCCACTTCAGCAGATGATAACTATGAAGCCAGTCTCACGGTCCCATAGGAAGAGGGGATTATTGACTGGTTCTTCTCGCTCCTGGTTGAGTGGTGGCTTCAGTCCCCGTAGCACTGGCAGTAATGCAGAGCACTGGCTCTGCGCAGAGGTGACTAACATGTGTCACCAATCTCCTTGATGTAAGGCTTAAACCTGCATTTGAGCCTGGGGTGCCAGACTATGACAAACAAGAACTAGAAGAAGGTAATGAATAAACATAGTGAGAATTTCAGCTGTAATCTGCCATCAGGTCCATCTGTTACTCCTTCCCCCACAAGCCTTGCAGACTCAATGAGCCAGGAACAGGCATGCTCCATATACTGTCCCATCCTTCAGCCACATATCTAAGGTCTAATTGTCTGCTTGGCGCTAGGTTGATCACTCATGGTCTCTTGAGCTGTTATTGGCCGCAGAATTTTCTTGTTCGGTTCTTTAGCCTGCTGTCCGCCCTGCTCATGACAAGACTTCCAGAAGGATATCAGGAAGATGAGGAGGAGGAGGATAGATGCATTAATCACACGCTGGTGTGCTGCAGAGTAGCAGTCAGTCCAGTGAGACGTGCCTCACAAGCATGTGCAATCTGCTTATTTTACTGTTCTGGCGTGTGCTCACCCTCCCATACAAGATGTCCAGGTCCCAAACAAGGGGCGGCTTTTCCAGTTGGCAGCAGGTGAGTCCTGAGGTCTGTATGACTTATTTGCACCCTGTGTCACTGGGGGTGAGCCTTAGATTTTTCCTGCTTATTTGCTCTAATCTGGTGAAGGTAACAGAGAGCTCCCTGGCAGAAGCAGCTGAGCAGAGGAATGGCATGTGCTTGCCATGACTCAGGGAGTGGTGAAGGCTCCAGCAAGTTCTGCCTGTTGGTGAGCAGTGGTTTGCTCTGGGGAGCAGATGCCTATTACCCAGGCAACGTGGCAGCTTGCAAAAAGTTGCCATCAGAATTCACCATGCTTTTAGCACGTAGATATCTCTATCTCTTGTAGATACAGGGTTTTGCAAACTTAGCTGCTCATGGTCTCTTTTTGGCCTTAGACTCATAGCTGCATTTCACAAGTGGAGTGTCTCCCCACTTTGGGAACCTGGCCATCTTAATTAAAGCCCACACAGATGGTTTGGTTTGGTTTGGTTTGGTTTAGTTTGAGTTGGTTTGGGTTGGGCTGGGGGTTTTTTTTGTTGCATTTCTACCGCAGGTGCTTCCTTCTTGTGTCCCAGAAACTCCCTGTTCTTGGTTCTCTGCTCCTGTGTTGCTTCCAGCTCTCCTCCCAGCAAGGCAGTTGGAGAGGGATGTGATAAGCAACTTGGCTGGTTAGTGAGATCAGTCCCCTGTCTAAATGAGGGATTCAAGTGTGCTGGGTTCAGTTACCAGTCCCTGGTATCTCCCCCAAGGGAGGTACTACTCAAGGTCTCCCTCCTTCAAGTGTCTCCTTCAAGGTCTATCTGCCGCTGGCTCTCCTGGGAGAGGCTTGTGGGACCTGGTTTGAATCATACCCCTGCTTTTCCCTTTGTGCCAAGCCACCACTTCATCAGGGGCCAGAGAAAGACCAGGAACTGCCTCTGCATGGCAGGGCTGGAGAGCTATGTGAGGCTGGGATTTGACTGGGAAAGCTGATCTTCACCAACACCCAGTCCCTAGCATTGCAGGCTGCAAAGTCATTTCTGAGAGAGTAACGGGAGATTTTTCTCTCCCTAATTTATGTCTCTCCTGCATATGGCTTCTATGGAGCTGCTAATGTTACAGACAGATGGGTTGGCATTTTACTAGACAGAACACATGGGCTAGATGTTGTTAATGCTTGTTAACTACTCACTCCACAGCTTGACCAGTCCAATATGGTCACCTCGCAGATGGTTGGAAAGCTGCAGCCTGGGTGCTGGAGCGGTCCAGCTCTGCAGCGCGTGGTTGTGACAGCAGTTGGGATAATGTGCGTTTGGCTGCTTTTTCTGAAGAGCTTCAGTGTTGGTCAGAAATACCTGTGGCTGGGAGGGGTCAGCACAGCTTCCCTGTACATCAAGGAGAGACACTGATTTGTAAAGATCCTGAGCCTTATAGTGAGGTATTGACTTTAAAGGCTTCATTTCAAAGCTTGGAATTCTGTAGGATGGGTTAGAAAGATTCTGCGAGCCCTGTGCCTTGCCCTCCTCTGCACTCTGTAAGGGTGTATGTCCATGAGCACATCTGGGAGTGAGCGTTATTTAGCGGTCCAGTTGTGATTTAGGATCTCAAGCTCTGACCTACCTCTAGCTGCCAGGATTAGTTCAGAGTGGACGTACTGTTCAATGTCCCTTCCTCTGTGACATGGACAGTCTGCTGTGATTTAGTCTCATACTCAGCTGAAGCATTTCTGGGTGTCACCTCAACAAATCACCACAGGGCAGAATCTCCTTGATGGTTGGTTTGGAGATCCCCATCAGTATCTCTGGGTGCAAAAGAAGGTGCTACAGGTGAATTGTTTACTTTACCCTCTCCCATCTTTGACAATGCTGATGTTCAATTTACAGTGTAATGGTGGGAGGCTGAATGCATCCGACAGATGAGATGGGGAATTTTAGTCTCACTACTTGTCCTTTAAAACTCTCAAAGCACTTTTGGCAAATGCATGGGTATTAATCCACACTGAGAGTAGTTCTTCAAACCTATGATTTAAATTGGATATATTTGTCTCTGTCTGTCCTGAACTGTTGAGTAACATTAATGCACCCTGATAATAGCTGTCACATTTTACCCCGGGGGTTGCTCCTCAGCGATAGGTGAAATCACAGCAGTTCAAAGACCTGTCTTCCAGGATGAAAAGCTCTATAGGAATATTCAGATATAAAATAGTAATAGTGCGAATCAAAAAAAATACGCTTCCCTTATTGTACAGCCTTTGATCTTATTTTCATGGCATCACATTTGACAGTCCAAAGGGCATTAACCTGTAGGAGAAACCTTTGGAGAGAAGATGCTGACTTGCCCTTCACTTGCGCAGAGCACCATCCCCCAGGATTAACTCTGCCCGGTTTCCCCCATCCAGAGGGGTGCAGATGCTCCAGCACATGCCTCTGCTCCTTCTTTTTTTATAGATTTCATCTTTTTATGTTGGCTGCAGGAAGAGCTCGGTTCAAAACATGTAGCTGTAGGGAGAAAGTCCCGGCTCTGCATTATTCCTGGAGACTCTGGAGTCTTCTCTGGAAAGATTCCAGCCATGTCTGGACACCGACCTGTGTGACCTGTCCTAGGGACCCTGCTTTGGCAGGGGGGTTGGACCTGGTGATCTTTCCCTTCCAACCCCTATGATTCTGGGATTCCCTGTTACTGAGCTGGTGCAGAATCCAGGACCCCATCCTATTCCTCGTGCGCCTAGTGCCTGGGTCTTGTTTCTGATGATGATGGAAGGATGGGAGCTGACCTCTTGCCCAGAAGACGTCGTGGGACTGAGGTTCATCTCAATGTTGAATAATAAGAAAGAGAGAAGGGAAACGTTTGCTATAAATCCCAGTGCACGCAGGGCTCTTTCTCGCTTATCCCACCCCAGCTTTCAATTTTCTTCTTGGCATTGCCAGGCGCTTGCTTTTCTTTGCTCAGCAGCTAAAAGTAGCTTTTTCATTACATTTCCTGGAAGGCCCTTTACAGGCATCCATCCCTCTCTGCCTCGTAAATTCACTTTATACAGCCAGCTGGTGACACGGAGGTCAGAGGTCTGGGCAAGAAGCAATTATTATAAAGAAGTACTCTTCCCCTTTTGGGTTACAAAGAGGATATTAAAGGGGGGGAATACTTTGCTGCAGACAAGGAATGGTCATTTGTGAAAGGTGGGTGACTTGATTGATGGAGAGTTGCACATCCTGCGAGAGCTGCATTGTGCGAGCATCCTGTCAGGCTGGGTGAATCACAGAATCATAGTTGTAGGGGTTGGAAGAGACTTCCAGAGATCACTGAGTCCAACCCTCTGCCAAAGGAGGGTCCCTAGGACAGGTTGCACAGGTTGGCATCCAGATGGGTCTGGAATATCTCCAGAGAAGGAGACTCCACACCCCTGTTGGCAGCCTGTCCCAGGGCTCTGGCACCCTCACCATGAAGAAGTTCTTCCACATATTGGCGTGGAACTTTCAATGCTCCAACTTGAGGCCATCACCCCTTGTCCTGTCCCCACAGACCACTGAGAAGAGGCTGGCCATTTCCCCCTGTGTCCCACACTTGAGATATTTATAAGCATTGATCAGGTCCCCTCTCAGTCTTCTTTTCTCAAGGCTGAACAACCCCAGTTCAGTCTTGAGAAAAGCCTGAAGCCTGCCAGTTACCACAAAAAACAGAAGGAAACCAGTAAACACTTTGCTAAATAACCTCATAAATATTTCCAGCCCTAAGCACATGTTGTGGTACAATTTGTTTGGGTTGTTTTCTGGGTTAGTTGTTTGGGTTTTTTTTAATATTTCTCTAATTTTAAATGAACAGCCTCTAATTAAAGTGATTTAGTGGCTACCTGGGGACCTGGTATTTGAGCAGTGCGTGATGCTTAGGAGAGATTGATTGGTGAGGCGTAACTCAATTGGGGGATTTTCATAATGATATCATAACCCAAGAGAGCCAAGTTTGAGCAATTAGATCTCAGAACCTCGTGTTTGGGTTGCTGTAACTTCAGCAGGAGGTTTTCACATGCTTGGTGTGACCCATAGTGGTGATCTATCAGCTTTGTAGACCTCGGAAAAGGATGGCAGCCCACTCAGCATCTCTGCATCCCCCCTCAGCATCCACATGTGGACAAGGAGGCCTTTGACATTTAGAAAAATCTCGGCATCCAAGGCAAGAGGCAGAAACAAAAGGATTTTCTCATTTAAAGGTCAGAGCTGGCAGCTTCTTAAAAGATGTTTTCTGATAGGTTTGTTGAGCTGTGGCAGGGTTTGTGTGTATTAATGGGTGTTGGGGTAGGTGCTGGGTGCCGTGGGGAAGGTGTGGAAGGGAGACAAGGGGCTGTCAGGACCACCAGTGTGCCCAAGAGTCTGTGGTGCACAGCGATTGGACTGTGGATGTTTTGGGAAGGGATCAGTGTGAACAACCAACCCTGAGGACTTCTGCTGATATGGAAAGGTGTTGGGGAAGAGGGGGTGAGTGTCCCATACAAAGAGGAGGTCTGAGGGATTTGAATGTTGAAGGCAAATTGCCAAAGGGATCGATGTGGTGGGGAGGTAACCCATGTCAGAATAGGCTTCAGGGTAGATGGGGAACACCTCAAGGACAAGGGTAATGGCAATGAGAACTGGGGCAGAGAGAGGAGAGTGGGGCCATAGCGTGGTCCATAACATCAGAGGCCTGTGGACCCAAATAGAGCAGGGAGAAGTTCTGCATAGAGTCTTGGATGCGAAGCTGTGTTGCCCCTTTCCTTGACACACACGGAGCTGTTTGCAGTGTGTATTCAGAGCAGTTGGGCACAGGGATGCAGCACAGACAGTGATTTATGGGAAGAGCATAGTGGATGAGATGGAGCCTCCATGATACATTCGCTGGGTAAATGTCACTGGGCAATGATTCACTTGCTCCTTTTGACCCCTAATACATCTTAGCCTTGAAACTGCTATCTACCGTGGAGCGCCTCCAAAGCAAAGGCTTGTGACGGCACCAAGGGACGGGGAGCCACTCTGGTGTCCCTGCTCAAGTCCTAGACTTCACCCTTCCTCACACCGAGCTGTGTGAGTTGAGTTTCCCAAGCTGAGCCACAACTCTCTTGCCTTCTGTGCCTGGCACAAAGCTCCATCATTGCCATTGAAAGCTGCCCCAAAGCCATTTGGAAACTCCACCTCCATCACTCGGGGGCTGTTGTTTGAAGATGCAGGAGCACAAGTCCTGCATGGATCACACCCCCAAAAGCAGTTGTGCTTTCTTGTGTGGAAATCAAAGGTAGAATATCCCCACTTTAAGCTGAAATCACAGAATCATAGACCAGCGCAGGCTGGAAGGGACCTTGAAAGAATATCTGTCTCAACTTTTCATGGTAAAGGGAGCCTGGATGAGACTATCAGGTTGTATTGAACGTTGAAACCCTCTTCTTCCTTCTTCTTCATTCCTACCCCATTTTTTTTATGGTACCATGTCCTCATATCAGCCTTCTCCTTAGTGCATGCAATCACCCTCTTCGATAAGAAGCATCCTTTGCATGATTAAAGGCACACTGCCTTCCAGCTCATAGCTGATGGCACTTTTGGAGCCAGTTAGAGAATCCATTGGATTTTACCTACCAAAATATGTCAGAAGAAGAAGAAAAGGGCATACAAGAAAGTAAAGACTGTGTGTGTCTAGTTCAGAGTGTACTTCTGTGTGTTAGCTTGTAAATGAGCAAAGGAGACACCATCACATGTTGACGGTGGAACAAGCGGAGAAGGAAGTGCTCAGACTTGGCTGTCAGGAAGTGTTCCTGTACAACAGCAGCATGGAGGCAACAAGCCATTGCAGCAGAACCAGTGGGGTCAGGGGCCCTGTACAAGTCACATTCAAGTGACAACAGTTGAGCAAGCCTCCTTTATAGTCCGTGGCCCAGCCTGGCCAGCTGCAGGTCCATCCCCCACAGCAGGGCTGGTCAGGACTGCCTATAGCTCCTACGCATCTTCTGTGTTGTCCGCTCCTTCCTGAGATGGTCCCTGTGGGAGAGAAGAGCTCACTTTTCAACCACACTGGTAGTTATTTGAGAGACTTTTATATGTATATCTAGACTCTAAAGCTTGAATAATTTACCCATTTCCAGGGTTAAGAGGAAGATTTATGATGTTTCCTTCTGGCAGGCGTCAGCTGATCTTGATTCTCATGGAAAAACAATTGTACTAACAGCTCCTTTCCCTGAGCTGATCCAGGAGCAGCTCCTGCAAGCTGATGTCTCCATGTGGTAAACAGACCTGGCGCCCCATGTTCTACAGGACAGAGAAATCTGCCCACTGATCTGATCACTCTGTGGGGCAGCACAGCCTACAAGGAGAAAAACGGGGGGGCATCCTTCCTATCCATGGCAGGATTTTCACACACACACACACACAGCAGAAGCAAGTGTGCAGTAACACAGGGCAAAGATTGATTTCCATTGCTTTTCTAGAAAAGGTCCCGATAGGCTTTAAATCAGACTGAACTGGCAACAGAGCTTAGCGAAAGCTGGAATCTTTCCTTTTGCAAGTATTTGAGATCTGAATAAAACATAACATAGACCTGAATCTCAGTAGTTTAGTGAGCAAGGCTGATTTTTTTTTTCCCATGAATTAGAAGAAACCAATATAGGTCTGTGTGGAGAGTACCTGAGAGATGATATTCTCAGAGTATTTAGCTTCAGCATCCCGAGCTGCTCTGTGCTTGGGGAAGCTGGGGGTTTGGGGGATTGGGGGGATATTCACATCTCTAGTGGGACGCTGCATTTGGCTGGCTCAGTGCGGTGGGGAAAGGGGGGGTAAAGTGTGATGGTGGTCCCCAAAGTCTTCACTTGCACTGACTCCTCTATGCATTGACTGCAGGATGGATGTGGGCTCAGCTTTTCCTTTTCTCCTGTGTATTTGGTTTGACTCTAAACCTCCATGCTTTTTCTTTCCCAGTTGTCTTTAAAAGCACCAATGCACCTTAGCGATGTGGCTCTGAGTAGGACATGTCAATAGTATTGGGTGCAGCCTGGTTACAGATTCAGACTCACAGAGTTGTAGGGGTTGGAAGGGACCTCCAGAGACAATTGGGTCCAACCCCCCTGTCAAAGCAGGTTCCCTAGGACAGGTTGCACAGGTTGGCATCCAGATGGGTCTGGAATATCTCCAGAGGAGACTCCACACCCCCGTGGGCAGCCTGTCCCTGGGCTCTGTCACCCTCACCATGAAGAAGTTCTTCCAAATATTGATGCAGGTTAGGGCTGGGTTTGAATTTGCTCTGGTCTCTCTTGCCCCATTTCCACTCATGGACTGTCCCTGTGGATCAGGGACACTTGATTTGGGTTCCTCAGCTTCATATTTTCTTCCTAGTTGGACTTGCATGGTCATTGGATCCATCAGAACTTGGAATTCCTGGGGATGCATCCCCAGAGGGTGAATGGCAATTGCATTGCGAGGAGCGTGTCGTGAGTAGTTACGTGCTGTCACCTGCAAGTTCTTGTGAGCAGGGGATGTGTCCAGGAGGGTTTGTGGGGGTTTTTTTTGGGGGGGAGGTTTGAGGATTTGGCTTTTGGGAGGGTTTTTTTGAGGGTTAATTTTTTAAAAACTTTTAAAATTAATTAAAAATAGAGGGAGTCCTAGCTATGGACTGTGACGAGGAGGACTCGAGCACCCATAGAGCTCTGAACCTCTGGAAACTGCAGCACTGTATCTTTCATAAATCTGTTTTTCAGAGCCAGGGTTGTGGGGATGCTCTGCATTGATCCAAGCTGGCATGAAACAACCAGAGTCTGCAGCATTCATTTAGCAGAGCATCCCCTCCCTCCTCTCACCCTCACACCCTTCCACATCCCCCCTCCTTGTCATGATCCCCTGCTTGCTCCCATGCCGCCCGCCCCAGCACTTCCCTCTCTGCCTGTGGCTCACGGGGTGCACCCAGGCAGGGTGCAGACCAGCATTTGAAAAGTAACCCTGTGAAGTAATGGAAACATATTGCTGTTATTTCGTGTAATCACTTTATTTGGAAAGCACATGCTGCAGAGGTACTCCTGCTGTTGAACTCAAAGCAACAAATCTATCTGTATATCCCAGTCTCCATGAGGTTATGAACAGATGGGTGAAGAAGGGAAAAGAAAAGCAATAAAAACAAATAATAAGAAAGGTAACAGTAATAGCAATTTTTAAAACACTCCCAGGGGAAAAAAAAAAGTTTCTAAATTTTCTTCTTTTAAAGCAGTGTGAGATTGAATGAACTGAACTGCAAGTGCATCCATCCTCAAAGTTAGCATGTAAACATCTCCCGGCAGAGAGGAATTGCCTTTTTTCCAAGTGGCTGCCTTCTTGCCTTGTTCCCCTTGCAGAAGAGATCACAAGAAACCTGGGTGAGATGTCTGGGTTTTGGAAGCTTTGAGGGGGTTTTTTTTGAGTTTATTTGATTTGGTTTAGTTTGAGTTCCTGGGCAGAGGGAGAGGACGGTGCCTCTCTTGACCATCCAACAACTGAGAGAAGCCCGTTGAATGCAGTGGGAAATCACATTCTTCTCAGAAGCTCGTATTTGTTCACATAACTTTCTCTGAACACTATTCTTCTGCCTCTGCTGAAAGAGGAAACTTTGGTTTAGAGGAATAGGAGGGAGAAATTGCCATTAATCTCATAAAAAAGAAGGAATAATTCAAAGGCAGCCTTCACCCGCGACGCCAGTGAGCTCAAAGTAGAGGGGGAATTTAAAACGTTTCTGTTACTCTGTTTCTGAGATCATAAACCACAAGCAAATGGTCTGGCACTGGATGCTAAATTTCTGAAGGAACTTGCTTTAATTAATTAAACTAGTAAACCAATTAATGGATTTACTTGTAAATTCTTAGAAAATTAATTCTGTGCCCAAAGAGTGTTTTAAATCTGCAAAGGAGGCAGTGTGTATTTCATACAGAGCTCGAATTCCCATTTTACATGAATCCAATCCAGCGCTGGCTTTGGAGACACAAGTGATGCATTTATAATGCTCGGACCTTCCTCTGAAACCAGTGCTTCCCATCAGCCAGATATGGGAAGGCAGTGGGGGGGAACTGCAAAACAAAACCTGTGCTGCTGTCACAGCACCCAGCTCCTCGTGCTTTCCGCGGGCTGCAGATGTACAGCCATCCCTGTGCCTCCAGCTGCCTCCTTCATCTGCCATCTCTTCCCTCTTCCCGCTTTGCCTCTTTAATCTGACCCAGCAGTACATTGGATGTGCAGAGAGCAAGTCGGGTAGCTCCAGTAAGCAGTGTATTAAAGCCCTGAACATCCTTTGGAGTTGCTGAAAAACAACCAAGCTGAAGTGGAGGAGGTTTAAACAAAAGCTAATATACTTTTCCACATGGAAACCTTGTTTAGATTCCCTGCCTGGCTCAGGGGTGACGGGGGGCATCCACAGTACCTCGTGCTTTTTGCAATCTAAAGTGACACGTACATGAAAAGTTCATAATCAAATGTATCCAGGCTACTGAGAACATGAAATCAGGAACTAGCAGGTTCCCCAGGGCTCTCGGCGGTTATCGCTTCCCTTCTCTCCAGCAGGTAAAGCCATGTTTCCTCCTTCCCGTGGCAATGCTCTGCCTCCAGGCATCCCTGCATCGAGGTGGGGGGGCTGCCCACCCTGGGTGGGGGGGATGCTGACTTTGCCTGGCCTTGCCCTCGCTGCCCCATCTCAGGTCTGAGGGGGAGCCGAGCTGGAGAGCAATTAGGAACAGGGGGATTTTGAAGAGGAAAATGGCAGGGGGAAAAAAATTAGCATTTACTCTGTGATGTTTTTGCTGTTTATTAATAAACAAGCAGCTTTCGTGCCTCCAGGGGCAGGAGAGGCTTCGAGCATTATGTATTTCTCTTGCATTTAGCTTTTCTTTTTTGCTTGTTTTATATGTTACAGGAGATTTGTAATGTCTTCCCACATGTTGAGTTTCCTTATTTTCATGAGAGCATCGCTGGAATAATTCCTCTGGAGCTCTTGGCTATGCGCTGCCGGGCTGATTTAAACATCCAGAAACACTTTAGGGATGCGGGGTGGATCAGCAGCTCGTTGGGGAAGGAGTTGTGTTAATTAGAAACAGGTCTGCTTCCTCCTACGGAAGTGGAATGACTTCAGGGATACGTGTTTTTAGGGAGAGAAAGCCCTTGCGTGTACCTCCTGCCACCTGAGACCTGGAGGGTGGTGGTGATGGTGAGCACCATGGGCACCCCGGTTGTGCAGCAGCAACAGCGCCTGGGCCCTGGACAGCCTTTTCCCAGGTGGTTGAGCCCCACATCTCCCCACCACCCCATTTATCACCAGGGGATGCTCAGGCAGGCGTCCTGTGTGAACACAGTGCTCGGCAACAGCCCAGTGGTGCAGGGTGTGAAGCCCTGCACTGCAGCAGGGAGCGTGTCTCCATTACGGGCAGATCCACACCAGAGGAGACTCCAGGGCCATGGCGATGGCTCTCCCCTGTGTCACAGGGGGTGAATCCCAACCCTGAGGTATTAATGGGCTTGTTCTTCTTTCCTGATAGGCCTCCAGCTCCTCTGGTGGAAAAATGCAGCTGCTGGAAACCGAGTTCTCACGCACCATCCGGGAGCTCATCGAACTCCACTTGCTTCGCCAGGACAGCATCCCAGCCTTCCTCAGCGCCCTCACCCTTGACCTCTTCAGCCGCCAGACCATCGCTTAACATCCCACCAGCAGTCCCCAGCCAGGTGTGGAGCACTCCTGGGCAGGACACTTGAGGTAGCAAGGACAAATTCTCCCCTTAATTTGTGGCATTGGGTTGCTTCTGTTTTGCAGGGAATTCCTTCTTCCCCCTTCCTTTCATGCTGATTCCCAAACCACACCAGTTCCTCTGAATACCCATCATTTCCCTCCTGTGAGAATGCATGTCTAGCTCCATCCCAGGGCTTTCCAGTGCCAAGACCCAATCCTTGATTTTGAAACTGGGAAATGTGGTCTTCACTGCCCAGACTGCCTCAGCATCTCTCTGGGATATATGGTGGGAACAGACAGTTTGAGGAACCATAGCATCACCATTTGCAGCTTTTCCCAAAAGAATCCCCCAAATCTGGGCCCCAGCAGAGAGAGGAACCTTGTGGGAGGCTGGTGGTTCCTGCCTCATAGTTGTCTTCTCCTAAAGGAAGCCAAGGGCTTGGTGTCTGAGGAGCAAGACCTGGGGAAGTATCATTGATGAGTAGCAGGTTCTTTGTGGGTACCTTTTGTTCTTGCAAACAGCTTGTTGCTCAGCAGGATTGAAATTATTTTCAAATTACCCAATTACCCCAGTCTGCCATCACTCAGCAGACAAACCCGAGCATTCAGAGGGGCCATTTGAAGACCCTATCCCTGTGTTGACACCTCTGAGTTGTGTGGGTTTTGTTCCTCACTGATGCTCTTGGTTATCTCTGGACTGAGGAAGGTGGGAGGGAGCTTTTTGGGGTGTGCTCACTGGGGCTGGCTTCAGCCTGCTGCCTGACCCTTGGCTGTGGGTACCCACTCACTTTGCTGAGGGCCTCCCTCCTCCTTTCCCACATGGAGTGTGGAGCACCCCCAAAAGTCTGACATTTTGTGTTACAATGGATATCACTCTTCTGTAGTACGAATAAAGTGTCGCTTCCCAAACTGGATGTATGACTCTTTTATTTGGGATGCACACTGTGCTCCCCCTGTGCTCTCACACATGTAAAGCGTGCTAACTAAGTGTCCATCGATGGGGTGATGCTGGTACTGCTGTGAGAAGGGAGGACGTCATTAGCTCAGTTTTTCCAGGCAAGTCTCATTCATGCTGTAAACCAGATTAGTTTGTTATGAACTTCTGTGTATATTGATTTCCTCTTGATATCAGCAGGAACATTCTTCCTAAGCTCGGAGAGATGGTAGGAGCGAGCAGGGGAGAAGGCTAGCTTCAGTGCTGCAGGGCTGGCCATGCATGCTGGAGTCACTCTAGCACCTGCCAACACGTCTCCAGGCACAGACAATGACTGCTACAGACCCATGGGACCTGAGATGGAGTGACATGTGCTCCAAGGGGGTCTGCAGCCCCCATCTCCCCAGCCCTCCTCTCCGTGGGGTTCGCAGGGAAGCGCAGTAGCAAAAAAGTTTGGCGTTTTCTCTTCTGCTTGAAGAAGTCCTGGTGGAAGATGAATTGCCTGGCGTGCTGTGCCAGGGGAACGCTGCCTGATTCATATGCGCAACGTGGCACTGAGAGTCGCCTTCCTCAGTCATGGGGAAAATGAATCATGACGTCAGCCGCACTCGGCTCCGCCAACACAATAGCGGATCCTGGCTGCCTCTGAAAATTTCTCTCCTGGCTCCTCGCAGGAGAAATGAAGTAATTAATAAGTTTACAATAAACCCTCTATCTTAGCAAAACACGGGTGAGTCGAGAAGCGATGCTGGAGAGTGACAAGGGAAAACACGTTCTGCCCATTGGAAAGTTGCCTCCCAAGAGTGCAAGGATAATAAGTTGGGGTAGGAAGCGCAAGAGTCTTCAGAGATGCCTTCGGAGGGGAGGAGAGACAGATGAATTACTGCTCTGCACCCCGTTCTCCCAGCAAGACTGATTTGTTCAGCTAAGTTTAATACAGCAGCACAGCTGGGAGAGGTGTGATGTGAGGATGGGTGCTTGGGTAGACATGCCGGCACGGAGCAGCGCCTGGTCCTGCTCTAGCTGGGGTAACCGCATTTCCCAGGGCCAGCAGCATCCCTGCCCTGCTCATGGTACACAGTGAGTGGGCTTGGGAGAGTCATGGGAAACTGGGACATTTAGGAAGCTTGGCTGCTCCAAGAGTCACTGATGGAGTCTGGGGAGTGTTCATGTGGACATGTGGCCTTTGCAGGGTCACCCGGGACACCTGTGGGCTTGTGGTTGGGCAACTGCCCAGTTGAGAGTCCCCAGTTTCCAGCTCCAACACCAAACTCCTGATGAGCCCCAAACATTTGGCAGCACCCTGCCACCACAGCCACTCCCATCTCTGCTGTCGTCATTATACTGCTCGTCTCAGCTGTGATAGAGCTGTAAGGAGTAACTGTGAATTTCACAGTGTTTCCTCCTGATATGCTGAGCTACGTGAGGCTCAGCAGGCCATCATGGGGCCCTGCCACCGTGGTCACTGCCCCCTGCATCCCCCCTCCATGGGGCAAAGACCCCAGTTGCCACCGATGGTACAACAGGTTTCAACCACCCCCAGCTGGCGGGGGCACGAGCCCCATCTGGCTTTGGCTCATCACATGCAAAGCTCCAGCCTCATCCCTACAAAATCCTTTTAGAAAATCTTGGGAGCTCAGTAATAAATTCTCAGTTGGTTGGAGGGGCAAGGCAGGAGTGTTAACAAGTGTGCATATGCTCGCTGGGTCTCTGTGCACGCTCGCTGGGTTTATGTGCTATAAGCTGTAAAATATGATTTATTAATGCACGGCTGGGGGACTGTGTGTCGGAGCACTGTCTTGTTTGCAGCGTTGCCTGAAGCTTCCCTTCACTCAAACTGCTGGCAAACCCCTGCTCCTCTGTTGATCAAGCCTTTTCATCTCCATGCATGTCATCTAAATACCAGACAGGGCGAAGACCCGTCAGGTACTGCCACAAGTCCCTGAAGCAGCAGAGCCCTTGGCTAAGGCAGGTATTGCAAAGTTCCTGCATCTCCTAAGGTCACCTTTTGCTCCACCTTTGTGCCTCCCAGCTCTCAGCATTGTTGTGTGGTGTTTGTGGGTTGTCCTGGAAATGTGTGATATGTTGTCCTGGAAGTGCGTTGTGTGTTGTTTCCAGGGTTGTCCTGGAAGTATGTGATGCCTGAAGAGGAACTAGGGAAACCTTGTTGGGAAGAACCATGAGAAGCTTGGGGTTTGTAGGCATTCGTTATGGATCTTCTCCATGTAACACTAAAGGAGAATGGGAAGGAAAAGGGAGAAGAGCCTGAAGCTGTGATGGAAGTGGGTACCTAGAGAGTGAAGGGCAGGAGCAGAGCTGGGGATGGATGGAGAGGAGGAAACAGGGTGCTGAACAGAAAGGGAAGCCACAGTTCCTAAAGGAAGAATGAAAATCCATCTTCTGGCCAACTGAGCTGTTCCCAGTGGCTGTGTACAGCACGTCCTGGGGTCTCCCCACCTCAGGGCTGGAAAGCTGCTCCTCCTCTCCTCTCCTCTCCTCTCCTCTCCTCTCCTCTCCTCTCCTCTCCTCTCCTCTCCTCTCCTCTCCTCTCCTCTCCTCTCCTCTCCTCTCCTCTCCTCTCCTCTCCTCTCCTCTCCTCTCCTCTCCTCTCCTCTCCTCTCCTCTCCTCTCCTCTCCTCTCCTCTCCTCTCCTCTCCTCTCCTCTCCTCTCCTCTCCTCTCCTCTCCTCTCCTCTCCTCTCCTCTCCTCTCCTCTCCTCTCCTCTCCTCTCCTCTCCTCTCCTCATTATGGGCTCAGTGCTCCTTCTGGCAGGAGGAGGGATGGGCAACCTTGTGTAGCTCCAGGCCTGAGGTTGGTGGCCCTGCCTGTGACAGGGGGGTTGGAGCCCTTGGGGTCCTTCCCAACCCAGGCCACTCTATGATTCTATGATGGTGGCAGATGCCAGGTGACCGTAGCTAACGATGCTGCGTTGAGGCAAAGCATGGTAGCTGGGGAGGGCAGAGCAGGCGCTCTGAGCCCGTATACATCACGTCCGCGCTGCCTCCTGTGACAGCAGATTCGGCTGTTAATAGCAGCCATGCTAAAAGTTGCATGATATTTAAAAGCTACAAAACGCACCCACTCTGATCAAGGGCAGGATATTAACTAAATAAATAAATAAATGGGGGGAAAAAAAAGAAAAAAAATCAGCGGAGCTCTTTCACAAAGTCTTTTTGAAATATTAAAATCCCATCCTTCCCAACAGGAAAGCTTTATTTTTTTATTTTTTATTTCAGGCTAAGAGGAGCGACTGAACGGCAGCTGATGGTATCGCATTGACACGAGTTGTCTAGAGAAATAGGGTGGGAAAGTCTGATCTGTTCTGAAAAAAAAAGGAAACCCAGCTAATAGGAAAGATGCTGATGCTACTTTTAATTTCATGACTCAGGTTTGCTGCAAAATTGATGGGAATCTGTGTCGGAGCTTGGGCACGTTAAAGCGGTTCTGTGCTGCTCAGGGTTTTTCTATTTCTTTTCATAGAATCACAGACTGGTCTGGGTTGGAAGGGACGCCTTCATAGGGATCATAGAGTTCCAACCCCCCTGACACAGGCAGGGACACCAACCTCAGGCCTGGAGCTACACAAGGTTGCCCAGGGCCCTATCCAACCTGGCCTTGAACACCCCCAGGGATGGGGCACCCACCCCCTCTCTGGGCAGCCTGTTTTAGCCCCTCACCACTCTCTCTGTAAAGCACTTTCCCCTAATATCCAATCTAACCCTTCCTTCCTTCAGCTTCAATCCATTTCCCTTTGTCCTGCCATTATCTACCCTTTTACAAAGCTGATTCCCCTCCTGTTTGTATGCTCCCTTCATCTTCCTTTTTTGGGGGGGATCATTGGTGTAAAGATTTTTGGGACACCCAGGGCTTGTGGATGTTATGTGAAGAGACAGTGGAGCAGTCTGGCATCCAAAGGGAATGGGAGGGTTTTACTTCAGAAATGGTCTCTGTAGAAAGCACTGGCCAACGCCTTCTCCAAGGGATGGTGGCAGATCCCAGCCCTGGGAAGCCATCCCAGAGGCTGCTCCTGCCCCTTCCACCCATGGTGGCTGGGTCTCTAGACATCCTTGTGTGCGTGTTTTCCCTCAAAGCAAATACAAGGGACCAAGCAGAAGAAAAATACACTTTAAAGGAAATGCTTCTGTGTAAGTTAGGGATCAGAAAGGCAGCCTCGTAATGCCGGAGGGCTTGGAAGCAGTCCATCTCTTTGGTCTCCACCCAAACCATCTTCCTCTACCAAAGCACCTTCCTTCAGGTTGTGTGGCTCCTATCTCCTGCTTGCCCCAAGACGGGATCAAGCATCTCCTGGCCCCTTTGTCTTCCCTGTGCTGTTTCCTGGCCCAGGCTCTGGTGCTGATGAGTTTATCAGTGTTGCTAATTTTACCTGAGGCTGCTTCCTTCTCTTCATGACAGGTTGTTTTTTTGAACTCTCCATCTGACTGATTGAGCTCTCTTTAATATTCCCTGGTTTACTTTGAATTCTCTTTGTTGGCTGTTGCTTGTTGTGGTTTTGGTTGTTTTTCTTTAATCCCACCACTGCCTCTTTATCCCTCTCTGGTCCCTCTGATGCCTCTTCAACCTGGAATGAAGCCAGAGACCATCAGGAGGTCATTGAAACACAGACGGTTGTTGGATTTAAATAAGGACCAGATAATTTTATGACCATTAACAAGACTTGCTGCTTTGCAAGCTAAAATAATAAGGGCAATCATATCTCATGGTTCGGGGAGCAAGTTGATTGCCTGTAGGAACTGAGAAGTTATCCCTGTATCCCTGATTCCCCCCCTAAAATATGATACAGTTGACAAGATGCACCAGACAGGTTGAGAGGTGGGAGGATGCACATGCAGGAGGATGTGTGAGGCACAGGGCTTGGCCAGAGGATGAGAGCATTTCCCTGATCACCCCTATCATCACACTCCTTTTACCTGGTGATTGGAAACTTCTGGTATCAACAAGAGGGAAAATGTTCTCCAGGTAGGTGAAAGGCTCTGAAGCTTGGCAGCTGAACCTCTCCTCCATCCGTGAGCATCTACTGGGTAACATTTGTGCCACACAATTGCGGGCCCTTTGCTTTACAGGTGATGGTGGCTGGTTCATCTCCCAGGTCATGTCCTTACAACCACTCCCAAGAATCAGTTTCACTGAGGAGAAATGAAGAGGGTGAACTTCACTTAGGTCCTTCGGTTTGGATGTGCCTCCCACTCCCCACTCACCATGGTATATATACACAAGGGGGTGATGGCAAATGGCACTGTCCCTCTTTCACCCCTTCTCCTCACTGCTGCTGTCCTGCCTCCTCTGCGTGCACATGTCTTTCCACAGCTTGTTTTGGGAGTCACGCTCCAGCCCTTGGGGATGTACGTGATCAGCTCCCGCTCTGATCCCGCTGTTACGAGGCAGAGCCACCCTTGAGTGGCATGCTCTGAAGTGACAGCTTCTCTCACTGTGACTCCTGGGAGGGGAAGGAGCAACCTCGGAGAGGAGGCGATGGCGGGGAATGAACGAAACCCACGGGGAAGCGAGGCGCTCATCCCAGCAGCCGCGCTGAGACGAGGAGGAGTGAGAAAAGCCCCCAGACAGCACCAATCTCTTGGGTGAATCCATCCGGCTGATGACAGACATCTTTGGGTAAGTCTGTAGGTAACACTAGCTCTTCATTTCAATGCTCCAGACTCCTGCTGAGTGCACCAGTATCCTGGACACTCAACCCTGGCCTAACACAGTCGGAGCATCACGTGTGTGCTTCCAGCCAGGTGGTGGGATTCCTCCCCCCTCTGGAGCCTGCCATGGCGTGCTGCCATTCCCAAACTGCCAGCCCCGGGGTGAGGATTACAGCTCTGACAAATCACTCCTCAACTTTGCTGGCTCATTAGCCAGCACCAAGTGCAGAATAGATCCTAGGCTTGCTAATGACCGATTTTAAGGGATCACTGGGCTGGTAAACAGTAATTAAAAGTCTATAGCTGCACCTTTTCTTTAGTTATGTGCAGGCAGAGCTGGGAGGCACGGGAAGGTGGATGGGCGAGTCGGAAGCCCCCCACACTGACTGCCCAGCCCCAGCAGGTGACGCCAAGGGAGGTTTGGGCAGTGGTACTCACTGCAGTGAGTGGGTTTGGTTGGCATCTCCCAGTGTATGCTGGCCATAGTTGTGAGCCATAGTGGGGGTCACATCCTATACCTTCCTTTGCCCCCCTGTATGGGTGCGGAGCAGTGGTTTGTGGGTGCCTCCATGGAACCGTGTCGTGGCTCTTCCCTGAAGGCTCTACTTCTGCAAAGGGAGTTGTCAGCTTTTGGGAGGTCACCGCTCTCCTCTGGTTAAGATGGGGTCACAACTCCTGCGGGAGAGCGGGACATGCCTCCCCACATGTGCTGCCCGTCCAGCAAATGGCCCCTCTGCACTCCACACGTGTATTTTTAAAACAGTGAGTGCTCAGGAAGGATGGAGATCCCACCTGCGAGGGATGCTCAGCCCCAGTCACTCAGGCAGGTAGGGTGGTCCCTCAGGGTGCCCTCAAACCCCAACCCCAAGCTAGTTCTGGTGCTGGGCATAGACCCCACAACACCTATGACATCATCCAACCTGGCTACACCTCCTCTTCCTCACTTCTCCTTTTAGGAGGAGGAGGAGGTGGCTCATGGGGCTGAAGTAGAGATGTTCTCAAGGTGAGGAAGGTACTGGGCCACTCAAAAGCCACAGCCTTCCCCCCACACCCCCCCTTTCCATCACTGCTGTTTCCTGGCTCCACAGTTAACTCTGGCCTCGCACAGTCCCCAGGTCCTGTAACCGGTGTTAAATGTAATGAATGATCTTGTCCTCCTTGTTTGTCTCCTCTTTAGTGTAACACTGTAATTAGCTTAATTACCAACAGATTCATATTTTTTTTTGGTAACTTAAAATGGAAATTAAATTTTGCACCAGGTTTTACAGGCTGTTAACGGGAATCGAATAATCAAGCCTGACTCCAAGTCCTTGAAAATGAGTATTAAAAAAGGTCTGAATTTGCATATTCATGTTTTTAATAGGGTTCAGAAGGTATATTTGCAACTGATGAAAAGGATTAATTAAGCCTAATTTGCATAGGAAGAACAGTTTAACCCCTTGCATCCTAGCGAGGCAGAGACTGACAGTTGGAGCACCATGGGCAGCGCGGCGCGGGGCTGAGAGCAGCACCCTGCTGAGCATCTTCCTTCCGCTCAAGGAGGATGAGACTCAGGGAATCCCAGGTCCCAGCATCCCCCCAGCACGGTTAGTCCCTCTGTGCTCACAGACACCTCCCTGTTTTGGCCTCTGTCCCCTCCCCACACAGGTTTGTGACCTGGGTCCCCCACAGAAATGTCGCCAAGTCAGGCCTTGAGCAAAGCACACTGCTCCTCCTGGCACAAGCTGGCTGTGCAGCTCTAGCAGTGTTTTAAGAAATAGTTTGGGTAAAACCAGCTCGGTTCCCTGAGCTGTTCACAGCAGGGCTGCCTGTGGCCAGCACGGGGTAGGAGCACCCATGGCTGGTAGAGGCACCAAAACTGCCTTCTAATCACATCTCTGATTTCTCTTTCCCTCAGCAAGGCTGATGCTAATCAGGGGCTCAAAGCTCTACAGAAACATCAGACCAGGGTGAGATTCAGTGTGTCCTGCTTCAAGCCATCACGAGCATCAATCTGCTCAGGAGGTGACAGCATCCCAAAAACCTGGGACTCATGCAGCTTCAGGGGATGGGATGTAGAGCTGCCTGCACCCTCAATCCCAGCTGGCCACCCTCCCTCCCTCTCCCCACAGCACAGACAAATCAGCAGGGTCTTTCACAGCTCTTCTCAGTTATGCTCTAAGTAAAACATACCCCCTCCCCAAATCACTCATGCCCTAGCTGGGAAAGCAGAGCAGGAATGTGCCACTTCCCAGGGCTCTACAAAGCCAAGAACAGAACACAGCTTTGAGTCAGCAACCTGAACGTTGCTAAAAAGTGTGTGTGGGGGGAAAAAATAGATAAATCAGGCATTCATTTTGCTTCAGCAGGTGGTGGCTGTGCTCCCCTTGTAATGCTTTGGTGGTGTGTGTTGCTAATTATTTTCTTGCGTGGCATTCGCTGTGCGCGGCGCGCGGGGTTCATTAGACAGAGATGGCTTTGAAGTGGCGTTTGGAATTAATGCTGGCATATGTAAATGTTTCTTGTGCCATGGAAAAGCTGCCTATAAATGATGCATGAGGGCCAGCGGAGAGAGATGCTTGCTTTGTTTATACACACCCGTTGGGCTTCGTTACGCCGAAAAACTGGCGGAGGAGGGTCGGCGGTGTCTGGTGTGGTCCATGTATCTGCTACCTGCCCTGCGTGAGTGTTTAGCAGAAGTCAGGGGGGCATCCTAGGGACCCTGCTTTGGCAGGGGGGTTGGACCCAGTGATCTCTTGAGGTCCCTTCCAACCCCTATGATTCTGTGAATCTGTGATCCTCAGCGTGCTGCACCACACATATCCTCTGGTCAGGAACATGTGTTAGTGACCTGGCAATGCTGTTGCTGTCTCTGTGCTCAGTGTCTTCCCCAGATGATGATGAGGGCGCATCCTGCTCTGTAAATCATCGAGGTGCTGACCCATTTGCCTCACTCAAGCGAAACTTGCCTCGGGGAAGAGGTGCTTGGTGGTAACACTGGTTTAAGGAGTCCCCTGCCCACCTCCTCCTGCTCCCACTTGACTCAGCTCTTCCCAGCTCAGGGTCTGTAGGGCTGTGCTCGCAGCAGAGATGGGGAACAGTTCGTTTAAGAAGAAAACCTGAAGAGAAAGAAAACAGAAAGGCCACAAGCATGGCTGAGACAGCAGGAGGCAGTGCCGAGGGCAAAAAGTCAGGGGACTGTAAGATCCCTGTCTCCACCAAAGGCTTTTAATGATGGCACTGCTGCTGCTGGACATGTCCCAGAAAAGCTTTGGTCTGCTCCGGGGGGCTGTAGTTTAGCCTGGGAAATGTTGTCAGAGATTAATATTAGTGCATCTCTCCTATAAAGCAGCAGGATCCCTGTTGGATCACCCCCCAGTGAGGTGGGGAAATAGCTCCCCAGCATCCTCTAAGAGCTCTTCCCTGCTGCTGGGGTTGGATTGGTCATGGCTGAACCATTGCCCTCTCCTGGCTGCTGCCCTGGCAGCTCATGGGTGAGCTGGAGACCTCTCACAGTCTGGGGATGACTGGTGTGACCCATCGGTGTTGTCCTATGGAGACATCCCTCCGTCACAGGACTGGGACACATGGAGCAGGGTCTCTGAGACACCTCTGTTGTGGCAAGGTGGGAGCATCACTGCACCAAACCCAGGGCACTTCTGTGGGGGCAGCTGAGCATCTGTACTGTTCCTTTCTCTGAAGTGATGAGGTCAGTGTTCTAGTGGGTAGCTGAGCTGAGAGGGATAAAAAGCATCATGAAGTGGGTGGCAGAGGAGATACAGTGGTGGTGGGGAGGGAGAGTGGTACGTGCGCTGAACACACTGAGAGGTGTTTTGCAAAGCACAACCCATGATGGTTGTTTCGGGTTAGACATAGATGAACCCTGTGTTGGTTCCCAGCAGCAGCAATAGGAACAATGGGTGTTCAGCCCCAGGGCTGTGTGACGGGCAGTGCTGGCAGCAGGAGGCTGGTGCAGGCAGCACACACTGCCCACAGCTGCCAGCTTTGAGTGAGCGACTCTGCACCCAGGACATGATATGAAGCTTCTGGAGGTACCCAGACCGAGGGCTTCATTGCTCACCCGTGCTGGGGCTGGACTTGTGTTCAGGCTGAACGGCTCCATCTTGATGAGATTTTTCCTCTTCCCAGCTGTTTTCAATCAGGCCTGACAAGGGGGCAGCCCCCTCAGACCCTTGTCCACCTCTGTACAGCTGGGGAGTGGGTGTGTGGGGTAGGCGTTCGGGCGCTGGTCCGCTCCTCCGCTGCTGCTGCTGCCAAGAGAACAGGCTGGGAACCACCGAGGTGCGACTGTGTCATGTTTTCTCCGCGGTGTTTACAAACCAGCTTGCTCATCAAACACAAAAGGAGCTGTTTATTTTTTAAGTAAAACAAACACAAAGTACCTCCATCTTCAACCCCGCTCCAGAGCTGCCGTGTTCCTGCTGCCGTCGCCACATTTCCCAAAGCAGTCACAGGGCTGAGCGGCTGGGGTCACCCTGAGCCCAAATCACCCACCCCATCCACCCGTGGACAGGCACCCACACTCCTGCCCTGCGGATGCCCCATTCACACTCACGTGGAACCTGGCATGGGAGCAATTTCCAAGTGGGAGATACCAAGTTTAGGAGCTGTTGGAGACAGCCATCTCCCCTATGAGGAGAGGCTGAATAAGCTGGGACTGTTCAGTCTAGAGAAAAGAAGACTAAGGGGAGACCTAATTGGTGTTTACAATTATCTTAAGCATGGGATGCAGGGGGAATTGGCCAGCCCCTTTTCAGTGGTTAGTGGAGACAGGACAAGGGGCAATGGCTGCAAGTTAGAGCAAAGGAAGTTCCACACCAACATGGGGAAAAGCTTTACCCCAGTGAGGGTGAGGGAGCCCTGGGACAGGCTGCCCAGGGGGTGTGGAGTCTCCTCTGGAGATATTCCAGACCCATCTGGACGTCTGTCTGTGCAGTATGAGCTGGGGAGCTGCTTTGGCAGGGGGGTTGGACCCCATGAGCCCTTGAGGTCCCTTCCAACCCCTACAACTCTGTGATTCTGTGAGACCTGGGCCCATCCATGGTGTGTTCCTTGGATGGAGATGGAGCTGCCTGTAATGAGTCCAGTCTGGACAAGCAGCTCAAGGTGAGGAAGGAAAGAGCTGAGCATAAAGCTGTGACTGAGGGCTGAGGTGATGGTGTATTTTCCTACTTCCAACTGTTTATTTACCAGCATGTTGGACATCAGCGATCTCTTCCTCATGCCTTATTGAGAAGCTCAGCTGTGAAATAACTAAATGAACCATCCCTTTTTTATTAGCCTTTGGACTTAGCAGAGGAGCAATCAGTTAATGGCTGACCAGTTTTTGAAGATGCTAAGCACATTACAAGTGCTAAGTATTATTATTTTCCCTGCAATGCTTTATTTTTCCCTCTGAATATTCAGTTTAAATAACCCTTTGAATTACATTATCCAGTTTCATGCGTTCTGCGCAGATTAAATGTGGTGCTGCTTACAATTCACTCACCTCTGTGGTTTCCAGGTCTCTGCAAGCTTCATCCTAACCTTTGCTGCTCAATCCTGGGCCAAAGCAGCCTTCGTTCTGGGCCCAGCATCTGTTTGGGTCTCAGCTCTGCTTTGGCTTCTTAAAATCAAGCGCATCCTCACCACTTCCCCCCAGGCACTCTGACCTCTGGTTCCTTGCTCTTGCATATTTATTTGTACTTCTTAATAGGGGAACATCTTGCAATCTTCCCTTTCCTTCCAGCTAAATTAGCTCCCTGGATAAGCTCCTCCTGCTTGCTGGGATCTTCCTATGATGCCTTCTGCTGTTTTGGTTTCTTCTTCTTTGGGAAAGGGCGAAAGATCAGCTGTCTGAAGGAGAGCTCTGTGCCTGGGTGCCAGCCAGACTGCCTTGTCTCACCTGGAAGTGTCCAGCTGCATCCATCTGTGGCTCAGCAGAAGACTGGGACTGGCTCAGCCTTCAGAGCCAGTGGGTGAGTCCACCCCTTCTCTTGACAGCTCTGGACCAGCCATCAGATGGGCTTCTCTGAGAGTGCTGCCCTCCAAAGCCTGCCTGGGGCAGGGACTTCTTTAGTCCCCTCAGCCAGAGGAGCCTCCCACCCGTATCAGAAAGGGTTCAACCATCTCTGGTGGTGAAGGGCAGTTCCCAGCTCTGCTCCAGCACCTCCAGCTCTCTCTCCCTGCTCTTCTGACAGCTGTGCTGGGACCAGTCTTGTCTTTAGAATGGAACTGCAAGATTGGTGGGAGATCAGAAACCAGCCCACGTTTCAGCTCACGCTCCTTTCCATCTGCAAGCTCAGCCATGGGAATAGGTTTGGGGTTGCCACCTGCTCTCCCCAGCCTCTGCTGTCATTCTCTGGGTGCATTTCTTGCCCTGAGCCCTGGAGTCTGTGTTTGACTGTCTGGTAGGAGCTGTGCTCAGCCTGCAAGGCTGGAGGAGGCTGTGGAGCAGCTCGGGGGCTTGTCAGCTGTCAGCTCTTGATGGATTTCTCATGCGTAGGGCTCCATGCTTCTGCCTGGGATTTCCCAGGCAGAGATGTATGTGTGTGATGAACTCCATAGTGGGTGGGAGTGTTGTTACAGACAGGATGATCTAAGGATATAATAGAGATGAGGTTTGTATGGAGAGGTAATATCTCTTACTGCAACACCTGGGGTGTCTGGGGAAAGCAGAACCCAAACCACAAGAGCTTTTGTGCAGCAAGCTCTTTGTCAGCCTGACCCAGGCTGGACACACCAGGGGTGTTTTGGATGGACAGTGCAGGACAGTTCATGCCCATGTACTCCATGGCCACTTGGCCAGGGGGTTCCTGGCTCTGCCAGCCCTTTGGAGCAACGCCAACAACTGCTCTGCTCCTGCTCCTCAAACCCTACTGCAGCACAAACCCCAGGCAGGGTGGGAGGACGTGTTTGGGTGAAGCAGGCTTCAGGCAATGGGAACCTTTGTGTCTTGGCTACAAACGTGGTAGAATGAGATTAATTAATTTAGCTGCATGGCGTGAAGAGTGCCAGTGTTTACTTGTGAGACCACAGATGAGCTTTTGCAGTGCCCAAAGAGGCTTCCTGCTGCTCAGATGGGCTGGGTAGCTCTTGATTGCAGCGTGGGAGATGCCCAAGGAGAGCTCTGCTGTGTTGAAGTGATGCTGGGAGAGAGGATAAAGATTTAAGAGGCCCCCACCAGAGACAAGCTGCAGGCACCACACACAAACTTGGAGGCATCCCATCACACCCCTGCAGGTCAGAGCAAGGCAGGCAGGGGCAGAGGAGGTTGTCAAGGCTGGATCTGGTGGTGGGATGAGCCAGATCAGAAAGCTGGGGAGCTGCAGGTAAGGTGAGTGGGGTGGGAGGAAGGTGTGGATGTTGTATGTGGGGTTGGTCACTTCCTGTCACAGCTGGAAACACCAAGATAGCCGACTGACCCAGAAGAGAGCCCAGGAGACCAACAAGACAAGGTGGGGGACATCACTTGCACAGCTTAATGGAGGTGGACCAGAAGAGAAGAGCTCGTTAGGAAAGGGCACTGCATGGTGAGGAGAGGATGTAAACCACAAGAAAGCTGATGAAAGACAGAAATGGAAATCTTTTAGCCCTGAAGAAAGCAAGGAAGGGGTACATTAATGAGCTCCTGAAAGGAGAGGCAAGTAAAGGTGAGCAGCAAATGGCTGTTTCCAGACAGCTGAGCTGAGTGTGAAAAAGCAGATGTTGGTGGGGTGTGAGAAGCAATGGGCACAGACAGGACCAGCAGTGCACCCTGTGTCATTAACGTTCCCAATGAATTATTAAAAAGGCACAGACAGGCAAACTCTGAGCCTTGGCAGACTCTCCTGGTCACTCTGCAGGGACAGAGAGGCTGCAGAGAGAGGGAAACAGGCATATTCACATCCAATTTGCACCAGGAGAAAGGGCAGCAAAACTAGAGTAAAAGCTGGCATCATGCTTGCCTACACCCCACAGGGGGAAGATCCACAGCCCTGGCACTGCTGTGTCTCCTCATCCCTTGCACAGAGGAAACTGAGTCCAGAAAACTGGCTTCTCCCTGGATCAGATGGTTTCCCTTCATGAAATATTTGGCATGGGGGTGTAGGGGGAGGTGGGAATGAGCAAAACTCTCAAGGTGGGATTTGGATCATCTCTACCACCCCTCTGATGAGCTGGTTGACAGGGGTAAACCAGAGGATATGACACAAAGGTGACATGAAAAAGTGGCGAGTCAGTAAATTCAAGTGAAGGCAGGGTCACTGCTGCAAGCCAAGGAGCAGCTGTTGATTTGGCCTCTCCTACACCACCAACCATGGCCACCAGCAGCTTCACTGCCTTCAGTGCCTTGGGGCATCAGCTGGCAGCAGTGCTTTGGAGATGAAGGAACAGCAATGTGCTATACATCTCTCTCTAAAGAACAGCTTCACCTCCAGGCACCTACTCAGGAAAACCAACCTGCGGCCTCACCATGGTTGAGGTCCACAGGTGCCTGACACTTCTCCATGCAGCCAGGCAGTGTTGCAGCCATACAGCTACAAGACGGCTCTTGAGACCCCCACACATTTGCAGGATCCGTGCCTTTCCCAAGTAACCCCTTCATGCCCTGAAGCCCATCCCTTCTCCACTGCTCTCTCCCTGTCCTATGTCTATGAGCATCCACATGCTCGAAGCTCCAAGCCTTGGGGAGTGGTGCCCTGAGGGCACAGGGGCACAGAGGGAGAGGGATGTGGTTTGCACCAAAGAGGAGCTGAAGCCACAGTGAGATGGTCCCAAAACAAGCAGGGATGGAGCCACTGCGCCCGGGCAGCGTGGTGTTGGTCCTCCCCTTGACAAGCACTCACAGATGCAAATAAATTCTGACTTGGGCTCCCAAATTCCTGCTCTGCTGGCTGTGCTAAAAATAGCCCAACGCAGTGCGTGCTGGCGTCCATCACCCTCATCGATCGCTGCTCCTGGGGCCAGTCCAGCAGCGCTGCAGCACACCCCTCCACAGCCTGCAGCCTCCCCTGGACCCTTTCTTGCCCAAAGGATCTGGATGATCGTGCCACTACCACTGTCCCCCAATCCTTGCTAAGCCCCCCTTCTGCAGAGGAGGTGATTTATTGCTCCAGAGCACAACATGCAGCCAGGCTGCAGCAAGCGCCTGATGGAGGGAGGGGTGGGTGGGGGTGAGGCAGCTCCTGATTTCTGCAGAGCAGCATCCACCCCAGTGATGAGTTTGGGAGTCTGAGGCAATGGAGCTCTTGGTTCACCAAGCCCCCAGCCCTGAGTCAGGGAAGATGTGATTTCGAAGCCTGAGGGGAGCATTTGGAGGGTGGTTAGCTGGGGTCGCTGGGAGTGAGGGAGCAGCAAGGTGTGGGAGCTGTGTGGTTGCTGGAGCTTGTGCCTCTGGCTCTCCAGTGGCCCTGGGCATGACCTGGCTGGGGGTGCATGGGCAGACCCATAAGCATCAGTGGGGCTGAAGGAGAAATGGCTCCAGCATCGCCTGTGGCCCAAGGAAAGATCCCACTGCCCAGCAAGCACCACAGGTCACTGGCTTGATTTAAGTGGAGACAGCACTATCCAGCTGCTGCCACGGTCTGGGTGGTGAACAGGGAGTATCTTCTTGCCTCAGGGCTCCTGTCCATCCTCGTAGATGTCTTCCCATGGGATCTGCACTGCTTTCATGGCAGACTCAGTTGAAGCCAGCTCAGTTTCCAGACTGGGGACAGGCACAACACCTCCAGCACACACCAGCTGTGAAGAAGCAGGTGGCCACCAGCTCCAGGGCTGCCACATCCCTTCTCAAGTGCTCTGCTGCCTGAGAGAGTGCCTGCCACCACTCCCTCCCTTTGTTGCCCCATGGTTTTATCATGGACATTGCACTTCCCTTGGTCTGTGTTTTGAAACATATGGACACAGCTGGTGTGCACACCAGGGCAGGTGGGAGCTCTCAGGAACACTGGGCTTAAATGGCATGTGTCTGTATGGAGAGATGCTTCTGTCCTCACTTACAGGCTTTTAAAGAACATCCAGGCTCTAGATGTCACACAGACTTTGCAATGTGTCAGGGTTCTGTTGGGACCAGAGCCAGGACTGAGCTGTAGGCCTTCTGCAGAGGTGACAGTGGTAAGGGGACTGTGGGCAGCTGCCTTGGAAGCTCTCCAGGAGCATCTCCCAGGAGCAGACACACCTCAGTCAGTAAGGACATTTCTGGGAGCAGAAGCAGGGATGGGTCCCTCTGCTCTTTTTCTCTGTTTCATTACCACAGGGAAACAACTGCTCTTTCTTTAAAACAGACAAACTCCAAAAGCCTTTGCTTGATGCCTTCACTAGCCCCTCCTGGGACTGTGCCTGTCCCGTGCTGGGCACAGCAACTCCCACCACCTCTGCCCTCCCCTGCCTTTGCATCCCACACCTCACCCCACTTTTCATCCCCCTCTGTCCCAATTTTCCCTTCCCTCTGTTCACACTCTCCAGTGGCAGAGCCCAGGCTGCTGCAGGAGGGCACATGGGAACTTCTGCATCCTTGGCATGGGTGGTGGCTTTCACTGGTCCCCACTGTCCCTTGAGGTGGGGTAAAACCAAGGAGAAGCCTTTCCCCTGGCCTCCCCCCTCCTTCACTTGGACACATCCCCACATGCCCCCTCCTTTCTGCTTGGCAGGGAGCCCTTCTGCTTTGGATATTTCTGGGGCAATAGGAACAGCCTGGCTGGACAAAGTGTCCTATCACTTTGGAGAAGCTGCTTGAGAGCTTTGGTGGTTGGACAGGAGACAAAATCAAGAAGAAAAACACCCAACAGATTGCAGGTGGTGAACATCTCCCTCTGCCCTCAGAGGGACCTGTAAAGCAGCTGCCTGAGGGGGATGGCAGATGCTGTGGACAGAGCTCACCATCCCCTGTGCAGAGGCACCCCAGGAGGTCAGTACCTGATGTGGTAGCTTTGGGGACAGTGGAACTTCTTCCTTTTTCTCACCTGTTGTTTTTTTCTCAGCTCCTCTTGTGGCATCTGATGCCAAGGGATATGGACCAGAGCTGCCAGGACTGCACCCTGTCTCAGAGGAAGGGCAAGGAGACTGGAAGGTGCTCAGAAGCACAACCACTGCTTCATCACCCAAGAAGCCACCTGGAGCTCTCTGAGCCCCATATCAAGGCCCCACCAGCAATGGGGTACAGGTGCTGCATGTGTAGGTACCCCCATGGAGACACCTTGGAGTTGGAGGGGCGCAGACCTTTCCTAGAGAGTCTGCATCTGGGAAGTGTTTAATTTAGAAAGGCCAGTGCTGCTGTATCACATTCCCTGTGCTGGTCTCTGTTGGTTTATGACCAGTGAAATCCTGGTGTGAAAACAGAATCAGGCTTTGATTTCCTCTGCCCCTGCTGTTTTATGCCACTAACAACTTCACATTTCTATAGCAGCTTTTATTCTAGGACCTAAATGGGCTTCACAGACAGGGGATTAATTAATTGAGCCTCCCCAACCAGCCTACGCCCTCGACACCACCAGGAAGTGTTCTGCAGAGGAGGAAACAGAGGCAGAGAGGAGCAAAATGACTCGCCCCAGGTAAGGAGATGAACTCACTGCTGATGTGCTGCTGCCTCCACAGCAAGGTGTTCCGCGCTGCTGGTCATGCCAGCGCTCTTGGCAGCCATGGAGATGGTCATGATGTCATTCCCAAACTGGTGTGGGAACTGGTCTCAAGGAGGGGAGTGACTGAGGAAGGTCTTCTGGTGTCTATCAGTGACTGCAGTTTCTGGAGTGTGTGAGCTCAAATTAACTCATGAGCTGCCACAACCTTTGAGCATCCTCACCTCTCACTGAGGGATGTCCTGAGACCATGAAAGAGTGTCAGGAGGTCCCACCACTGTTTCCCCCATCCATTCGTGCTGACCAACCCCTGTTTCTCCAGGAGGTACTCAGGGTTTCAAGGGAAGGTGGCTTCAGCTGAAGAGTTTGCTTTGGTCTAGATGTTAGCTGGCTGAGATTTGGGGAGGGTCCTGCCATGGTATCACAGAACAAGAGCCTCAGCTCCTTTCTCCAGGTCCTGCTCACTGACCAGGAAGCAAGACACAGCCTTGGGAAGCTGCACGCTGTGGGCAGGATCTGGGGCACCTGGAGGAGGTGGAGAAGTGTGCCTTTGCTCATTCAGAGTGAACATATTCCTGGGGAAATCGCCTGCCTTTTATTATGAAACCCTGCTAATGTTTTGTTGTCTACACAAATAACCATGGGGAATGAACTCGTGCGCTTCCCAGCCTGCTCCGTGTCTCCCTGGCTCAGCTCCTCTCTGCACAAACATAACCTTTTGCAGGAATACCTGTCAAAATCACTTTGAAATACTGAAATAACAGGATGGGATATGGTTTTCTCCTGGGCCCTAGTGCTCATCTGTCGGGACTAAGGACATCCATCCAAAGAGGGTTGTGAGCGGGATGCAAGGAGAAGACTCTAGGAAGCAGCAGAACCCCAAAGGATTGCATCTGGGGAGCTCGTCACAACGCTGTGCTGGCTGGCTGGGCTCTCACACACTCACTGTGGAAGCAGAGCAGTTCCCCAGCCCTGGTGTGGCCCTAGTGAGACATGGGGGCTTGTGACTCAATTAGAGCTAATCAGGGCAAAATCATGTCCATCAGCCACCAGCACAGCCTGGGAATGCCTTCACAGCCTCAACTCCTCCCTCCTCCTCCTCATCCCATGTGTATGGCATCACTGTATTTCAGAGACAGAGCAAAAAACCTCCAGTCTTGGGCACGCATTGGACAGCAATGATTGAGGGGTCTGTGGCTGCTTGGGTGGACACAAGGCATGGACACAAAGCCATCTCCTTCTCTTCCAGTCTTGGGAGTCCCAAGGGTTGCTCAGGGTGTACCCAAGGTGTCCATCTCCAAAGCCACTCATGGAAAACATGAGCCAAATTGGCCCATGGGTAGAGCTAGGGCTGCTGGCAGGAGGTGATGCACTCACTGCCTGGGGCTGCAGCTGCATTTGGGGTCATCTGTGGAAGACCTGCAGGACATGGGGTGGTGGGAGTGAAGGGCAGGGTCCCTGGGCCAGCAACTGTGCCTACTGTAACAGCTCTTAATAGGGACAAGCTGTAAATGCTTAGGGTCTTCTCCCCCTTCAAAATCACCCCTCAATTATGTCATCTGGAGAGCAGCAAGAGGGTTTCTGCTCTAACTCATCACTGGCTCCACATCTTGCAAGGGAAGGGGACAACCACTGACTGGCCCCAAGGACCATTGCTCCCCAGATACATCTGTTTTGGGGGAGATACCTTTTAATTTGCAGGAGAAAACCTATTTCTTGGTGGATCTGCTCAACCAAGAGCTCGCCACTTCTCATGCTCTTCCCCAAGAGCCCTTAATTTCTCATCCCCTTCCCTGTTCCTGGTGGTGATGGTCTCCCTGGAATAAGGTGGGGGGCTTCTGCTTTTCTGGGTATGTCCCTTTTCCTCAATGTACTTGGAATTGACAAGAACCTACACACTGCCAATTGTTGGGAGAAACCAAAACCAAACACTTAGAAACCCAAGCACTCCCCCCACCTCCAAAAAACATCCCATCAACCACCCACCCACACACCAACCAACAAAAAAAAAAAAAAAAAAAAAAGTCCTTCAAACCAAGCTCCATCTCTTTCTCTAAAATCCATGATTAAAACCTGGTACAAACAGGTGAATATAGATATAGATATATATATATATTTTTTAGTAGATGTAGTAGGTTTTTTTTTTTCTCCTCTCTCTTTCTCATTATACAGCAAACATTGCAAATATAGAAATATTTTTTTTTCTCTGTACAATTAACGACTTCGGTTTACAATGCAATGTGTGGTAAAACCTCTCAGTGAGTGAAAATGTGAACGGGCCTTCAACCGGGTGAAAGTCTAAACTGGAAGACTCCGTTTGCAAAAACAGCCCAAAGGATGGAGCTCCTTCTGGTCTCTTTTTTGGTTATTTTTTTTTTTGTTGCTGTTTTTGTTGCTGTTGATTTTTTTTTTGTTTGGTTTTTGGTTTTTTTTTTTTTTGGAAGGGAAGGAAGGAAGGAAGAACACAAACTGTTCACAAAGAATCCACAAAAATCACGGAATAGGGACTCATGCAATGCAGTACTGGGAAACGCCAGACCTCAGCTCTCTGCCCGCTCCTTCACTTGCTTTTTATATTCAATTTTTTTTTTTTCCTTTATTTCTTTAAAAAAAAAAAATCAAAACGAAAGAAAACTTTTGTGGTTTTTTTTTTTTCCACTCCACAGTCCGTTTGCTTTGTAAAGTTTGTGTTCAAATTTGGTGCTTGTCTCACCAATGTGAGGGCATTTTAATATCTCACTTTATATATTATATAGAATATTTATAGATTTCCATAATTTGTTCTCTCTTTTATTTTTTTTTTATTGATTTTTTTTTATTATTATTTTTTAATTTTTATTTTGTTTCAAAGACAGTCTGAATAAAAATAGCTGCTGCGGATTTCTTTTGGTCCAGTTAGTGTGTTAAGTCACGAGTTGTGTGAGGACTCAGGACTTTTGCTGGGCAGAGACGCCCTTCCAGTAGTCTAAGATGTCATGAAGATCCTCGTCTTTGGCAAACTGGACCTTTTTGCGTAGGGCATGGCCGGCTGCCATATACTCCTCCTCATCTTTGTGCCGCTTGCGGTTGAGTTTGAAGCGCTCCCAGATGCTGTGCGATGGTTTGCAGGTGTACTCTGGGCTGGAGGTGTAGCTCAGGTTGTGATATTGAGGTGAGAGCTGGGAATATGCCAGATCTCTGGGGCGAGGACGCGTCAGAGGCTCCAGGATGGAGGGCTTTCGCCCCGCCATGCTGTCGTGCTGATCCCCTTGGTGTGAGCCAGGATACGAGTGCCGGTGTTCGCTGTACTGACGGATCTTCTCCGCCTCTGCCCGCAGGATGGCTGCGGCCGGTGTCACAGTGAGGATGGTGTCGGTGGTGGGGGACGTCTTCTCGATGTATTTGGCTTCTGATTTGTGGCCCGATCCCTCAGAGCGGTAGGACCTGGGGCTCCGTATGGAGCCGCTGGAAGAGGTGCTGGAGCGTTTGGGGGCCGCCTCCATGCTGTGGTGCCGCTGGAGAGGGTGGTTGTAGCTTTCCTTGTAGACAGGGGAGAGGAATCCATGCTTGCTGGGGATCTGCTCTGATAAGAGCACCAGCTGTGGCTCCACTGTGGAGACCGCCCCCGATTTCACCCCTTGGAAGGAGGTGGACTCAGATTTCAAGGCATCGATGCAGTTGTTGATGATCTGGTTCACCTTGTCCACCTCCTTGGCAATGGTGGAGATCTCGGCCACAGAGCTCTGGGTGTCCGGCGGCAAGGACAGCTCGCAGTCTCGCCTCTCAGGCTGCTCACCCGTCCTCACCTCCATGTAGTTGCCCTTGGTGGTCTTAGGGGTCTCACTGCTGTCAATCAGCTTGTACTGCTCGACTTCACCAGCAGAAGGCAAGTAGGGAATCCGGGTCACCGTCTCCCCACCCAGCATCTGTCCCTGGGACAGCTGGGTGATGCTGGTGGTCTCCATTTCTGGCCCGTATTTCAGCTCAATGATGGTCTTCTTCATGCTGCCGGCAGCCTTTTTGTGCTTCTCTTCCTGCTGGCGCCTCTTCCGAAGACAGTAATACACAACACCTAGGACAATCACCATGCCAAAGAGACAGCCCAGGATTGTCATGATGTAGTGGGTAGCAGTGGAAGGGGTGGGCACCGGCTCCTTGCGGTTGGGTCTGGTGGGTGTGATGGTGACACAGGTGTGGTTGTACTTGGAGTATTGGTGGACAGAGACTACACAGTAGGTGTAATCTCTTTGTGCTACTAGGTTGCTCACGGTGATGTTCTCCTCCTTCTTCCTGAGCTTGGTGATCATGGAGGAGAAGCCGTTTTCGAACTGGGAGAGGATGTACATCTTGCTGAAGGGGTAGGGGATCTGCACGGTGAGGACGGCCGAGTTGTGGTTGAGGTGCTTCACCTGGATGTTAGGGCGCACCTCCGTCTCTCCAATGGGTGTGAAGAGAGAGAACTGTGGGGTCGTGCCATCGCCGGAGGAGCAGTCCTCCTCAGAGCAGGGGCTTTCAGAGGGTGCCGTGGTCACCTGGTACCTGGGAGGGATAAAACGAGGGATCACAGTGTAGGAGCCACCGGTGCAAAGGGAAGAGAGCATGCTCAGAGCATTGCGGTAGCCAGTCCGGCCTTGGCCTAACAAGTAGTAGCCCGTGTAGTCGGGTGGGGAGTCGCACTGCATCCGGTCATACGTGCGTGTCATGTTGGTGAAAGCCTCCAGCCATTGCAGGAAGCCAAGGAGCTCACAGGAGCAGTAGAAAGGGTTACTGTAGAGTTCACAGACAGAGAGCTTGTTTAGGCCCCGAAAAGTGTTGCTGTCAAGTCTCTGGATCCTGTTCATGGACAGGTCAATGTTCACTATGTTGGGGCACTCCCAGAAGGCATTGGGGGTGACGGTTTCGATGAGGTTGGCCTGGAGATAGAGGTACTCCAGCTTCCCCAGGCCCCGGAGGATGCCCTCGGTGAGGTTCCTCAGTCGGTTGTAACCCAGCTGCAGCACCTGGAGATTGAACTGTCCTGAAAAGGCACCGTCCTCGATGTAGGAGATCTCGTTCTTCGTCAGGTTGAGGTATGTCAGGTTGCCGAAGCGGCTGAGCGAGGCGTACTGCACGCTCTTGATCTTGTTGTCGTTCAGCCGCAAGTCCACGATGGTGCTGTTGATTTGCTGGGGGATGGACTCATAGGGGGGCTGGTTTTGGCTGCAGATGGCCAACCAGACGAAGCCCTTGTCCCCCTCGATGAGCCAGCAGTCTGCCCGCACCCCGCTGGCGTGCAGGAGAGAGACAGCTGCCACGCACATGCAGAGGGCTGACGTCGTGGCCCACCGGCGTCCTGCCATCTGGAAGGGCGGCGCGGAGAAGGGGTTCCTGCTCTGCCAGAAGCGGGGACAGGGGCTGGGAAGACGTGGGTTAGTGCTTCTTCAGCAGCTTTGTTCGCCTCTCCCTTCTCCTCATGGCTTGGAGACAGGGGGGAAGTGTCTGTGGAGAAAGTGGACCTCAGAGCCCACGATACTCGGCAGCCACCGGCCAGGGGCTACTACCAAGGCCTGGGTGGCTGAGGCTAGTCCCACATCACCAGGTCTCTGGCATCTCAGGGAGGGAGTCATGAAGTTAGGTGCTCGTGTGGAGGAGTCCCTCTGGCTTAGAGACAAGCCTTCCTCTCACTTTTTATAGTACATCTCCTTGTTTTCTTTTTGCTGCCCATCGTGATGCTGGTCTCCATCTCCATGTGCCTCTGTGGGTCTGGCTGTCCCTGCTTGCTCCCTTGGCTCACCTGCACAAAAGAAAACACAAGCACAAACTGCTCACAAAGGAAAGGCAGCATTTAGAGGTGTTGGAGATGTGTCCAACCACCCTGTTAGTGTTTCTAACCCTGGCTACCACCTTTGAAGGAGCCTTTAGGTTATTTGGGTGCTGCTGCCAGTGGTGTTTGGAAGCACTAGGGAAGGTGGTCACTGAACACAGAGGTCAGCACCCTTTGAGCGCATTGTCCAGTGTCATGTTATAGGCAGGTGAGAGATCAACGCACATTCAGGGCACTGTTCATCTGACCTATTTAGGTGTCTACCTTAGAAGGAGAAGAGTGATGCCCCAGAAGTGTCTGTTCCTCTCTGCTGAGAGCAGATGAAGTCTAGACAACTCCCTCTGATGTAGATTTGATGCTGCAGCGTTTTGCTGAGGGGAATCCTAACTGTCTCATACGCTGGTGTGTGCGCAGCAGCGGTGCCCACAGAGGGGGATGCTCATTGAGGACACCGTGTCTCTCTGACTTCATTGCTGCATGGCATCTAGGATAAAGCCCAGTATCAAGCATCTACCCTGTTTCTGGGAATCTGAGCAGTAGTTTCAAGACACTGTTTGACTACAAAGCACACTAGTGTGATTGTCCACCATCCAATGTCCTTGTCTGCAATTGGGGCTTGCTGCCTGTCTCCAAGATCTCTCTCTTCCACCTGGTTTAAATGATGCACCCTTCCTTCCCATCAGCAATTCCTGGGTCATGCTTTTCTGCAAGATGTTGAAAATATCCCACATGGACATCTGTACTGCCAAGCAGCTCTTGAGCCTGGTAGGATGGATGCAGTGAGGGTTAGTGGCAGAGATGGAGTTATCCACAAATGGGGAGAAAACACCATGGCCTATCTAGGAAAATCCTTGGGATTTTCATTGAGAACAGGAGTTCTGGTTGTCTCCCTTGTCCCAGTGTAGACCATAGGAGGCAGAGAAGATACCACCAGCTCTCCTTGAAAACAAAGCTGGTAGGAACTGGAGGTGACAGGGGCACATCTTACATCTCAATTGTCTTCCACTGGATCTGCAAAACAGTATAAATCCAGAAACTGGTTTCAAAAGTATTTCCCAGTGCCCGGGCAGTGAAGGGACTGGGCTGGGTGCTGCATGCCTAAAGATCACGAGGCTGACAGTCAAGGGCAAGGCATGCTCTTGCCCTTGTCCTGAAGAAACCATGTTCCTTCCACCCACAATACCAGGCAATGAAGCAGACCATGTTTCATTGCAGAGATCCCTGTTAACCATTCACATTTTATACCTCAGTAAACAGTCCAGTAATAATAAACACTAAAACAGTTTATTTGTTCTTTCTGGATTGTGAGCAATGAGTCTATTCCCTGGTGGCACAGTTGGGTTTCTATTACATTAATAACAAGATCTGCTCTCTTCGGGCACCCTGTCCTCCAGCAGACACCCCCTCAGCTGTTGGGGGAGATGACAATGTAGGGATAGACAGCAGCCAGACACCCAGTGCCCCCCACAGAGGGCAGGGTGTGCAGTACAGCCTTCATGCAGACTGTACTGTCTGTGTTGGTTGTGGGGTCATGTGTGGGTGAGATGTACTGGCCCTGAGATGATGCTTCTGTGGGGCCCTGCCTGGGGACTTACAGGTCTCCTCCTGCCTCCCCAGAGCTTGGTGCTCTCCTAACCCAGCTACACGTGGCAGAAAGCTCAACAAAACCAGATTTTTCAAAAATTTATTAGAAATGGGGTTTAGGTGGAAGGGATGCTTAGGGCAAGACAGCTGAATCTCGGGTCTCCATCTCCCTGGGGGTCGAAACCTGGAATTTAGCACGTTTTTACATGGCTATTCCAGCTGAGGCACAGCAATACTGATACCGTGGGTAACCCCGTTTTGGGGAACAGTTGCCCACTTGCAAGGACATGCTGTCCCTTCCCTGAGATGCTTTGCCAGGACCTGGGAGCCCATTTTGGCAAAGCTGAGATCTTGGAGCCAGTGAGGAAGGCAAGAGGAACTTGTCCCTGAGGTGTGGCAGGTGAGTGCCTCCCCGTCCACCTTCCCAGCTGACAGGGGCTGCAGTGCCAGGCTGAGAGATGTCTGTCGTTACATCGCTCCTGGCACTGGGCAACTCAATTAACCTCTCTGTGCTGCAGTCTCCTCTCTGGTACTGTGAGATAATGATAGTGCTTCACAGGGCTGTGGGAGACAGAAAGAGGTGCCCCAAGCTCATCGTGTTGGGATGAAAAACCCCTAAGATGCGTTGTGCTGCAGGTGGAAACTTTCTCTCCCTCACATTCTCCTCCACCCCAGGGACCAGCCTGGCCTCCAGCTCCTCTGACTGCCTCCTGTGGGGGTGCACATTGCCCCTAAGGTTGAGGGGAGAAGGGCAGTCCTGGCCTGCAGAGCCATCAGCACTGGGTTGTCCCCCTTGTCCCTTTGGGATGGCACAGAAGGTTCTTTCCAAGCCCTGCAGTGCTTGCCCTTGGTGTGAGCATCTCCCTGTCCTTCTTGGGCTTGTGCTTTATGGGGGCATCCCACAGGCTGGGGAAGCCATGCCGAACTGAGACAGCACAGGCAGCAGGGAGTGATGCATCTTGGCAAATTCTCTTTAGCAAACACTTATCCTGTCTCATCTAACTCACATTTTGACCCAACCATCTTCTCTGGGCAAACTGGTGTTTTGGATTGCTCTGTAGAGCCAAACCAGCCTTTTCCTCACAGAGAAAGGGTTCTTGTCCCTGCTCTCGGGGGAGGCTGTGGGCTGTGTCAGAAGGCATTAGCTAATGGAGCGGGACCATCCCATGAGCAAAGAACAGGGACAGACCCTCCGTGGACCTTCCCACACTGATCCCCTATAGCCTTCTCACCACCCATGTGCCTCCCTCATCGAATTGGAGGTGCTGGGGGTGAAGAGGAGCAATGGTAAATGACTCAAACACGTTCAATAAGGCTCCTGCTGTGTGTTTTCTCTTCTTTCCTGTACGTTGCCTATCAGGCAAGTCCTTCCCAACAACAGAAAGGAGAAAAGGCATTTTATCAGCAGCCTGAGTTTAATTTCAGCTCATTAAAGCAAGCAATTTGCTGGTTTATTTGCTTTCCAAAGTGTGAATAAAATGACAGCATTAAGGAGATGTAAGAGAGGAAAGAGGGGCTAATCTCCCTTTTTATTAGATTGCCAGGACATGACTGGGGAGTGGAGAAGTGGGTCTTGTTGCTTTGCACGGAAGGGATAATTGTTCATCTTGTTGGCTTCTGAAAGCCTCCTTCCCAGCACCACGCCAACGCCGGTGTGCGTGGGTGTGCGCCTGCGTGTGCGCTGCCACATCAGCCGAGCACCCAGCATCCCACAAGGCAGGATGGGAGCAGGGGCACTGGAATGTGGTTCCCAGCTCATCTCCCCATAACAGCAGATTAACAGACATCCACGAGGTTTCTCCTTCTTCCTTTTTCTACCTCTTACCTCACCTCTAATCTCCCTTTTCTGTTCATTTCTGCTTCTGAAATCCTGGGCTTGATTCTTGCAGGTTAGAAATAGAGCAGCCTGTGGGCTGAGGAGTCTTTGCTGTTCCTGAACTCCTGCAGCCGTGGCATGGCTCTGGAGAGCAGGGGAGCCACCCTCCACCTCTCCCCCACAGACTGGGTAAAAATGAGTAAGAAAACCAAGTGTTTTAACCCTCCTGCCAGTCTGATTTGTCTTTGCCCAGCTGTCCTGGTTTTATTCTCCTGATAACCCAATTGCACATGAGTTTTCCCAGTCCTCTGACTCCCCAAGGAGCTGCCCAGGAAAACCAAGGAACAAACCACTTCTTACAACTCAAATGTGAAAAGCAACAAGGGAAGTGGAGATCTGGGGTTATCATTCACTGATTGAGAAAGAAGCAAAAGAGAGGAGTGAAGGCAGTGTGAAATAGCAACAATTTGAAATGATGACTCTAAACCAGAGACACTTTGAACATTGGTGCTATGTGGATAATGTCAACATCCATGCCCATGGGGAGGCCACGGTACCCACAGAGTGACCTGTGCACTGCAAACACTGCTGCATTCCCCTTTCCTTCTGCTTTCACATGGCAGCATGTCTTGCCCAGCCGAGTTGTCATGCCTATGCGGCTTACAGAGGCTGGCAAAGGGGCAACAACTCCCTCGGTCCTTGCTACCCCTACACATTGCCTCTGATCTCCAGTATCCCTGCTGAAGCCTGGATCCACGCTTCACCCTGCTGAACCTCAGCCCTGACCATGATGCTTTCCCCTCCTACCTGCCCCTGCTTCTCCAGCCCTGGTCCCCACCAACAACGCAGCAATAAAGAGGGACCATGGGTATTTTGTGATGCCTACGAGGCTGCAGCCTACATGGGATGAACAGCAGCAACTTCACCCTGGCAGAATGAGGCAGAAAGGGAGGTGGAAAGGAGAAGGCAAAGCTGGGGTTCCAAAAACCAGTGCAGGCTGGCAAGTTTTTGCTTCCATCTCCTGACTAATGGTAGCTCAGTAAATTAAACCAGAGCAGCAGCTGCAAGGAAGCAAACAAAGCAGCCATGGGGGCTGGGGAGGTAGAGGGAGCACGAGCTGGGCAGCACATATAATAACATGCTGTCCTGGCACTCAATTCCTAATTTTGTTATTCTACTGAATGAGTTATTTCAAACTGTGGATTAGATTTGCAGAGTGAAGGCAAGGAGCCAGATTAACGTGTGTGTATATACACACATAAACCCCACAGTGCTCCTCTCCTTTCTGCCTCTCTGTAACTTCATTCTCCCTAGCTGCTCCATCTCCAGCTGGAGTGCTTCAGCTTCTCTCAGACCCTCTTTCACAGCCTCTCAGGCCATTTTATTCATAAATGAAGGAGCCCCACTACAAAGACAGACAGAGTAAAACAGGAGCGCTGCATTAAGGACGATAAATGTTTAATCACCCAATGAAGTGGGGAGGGAAAAGCTGGTTAACGAGCCCCAAATTTTAAAATGAACCTTGGCTCTTCATTATGTGTAAAATAATCCAAGGAGGCAGCTCCAAGATGGAGCAGAAAGCATTTATTAGTGATGAAGTCTCCCCTAAATGGCTTGATGTCCATCCCATATATGTCAGGTGTGGAAAGGAGGCTTCTAGGCAGTTTTTTCTGCTCATTCATATTCCTGGTGTTTGCTACAGGCCTCCTGCCAGGTGATGCTGGTCAGAATCACAATGACACTGAATAATAAAATGCCTAGGCCTGTAAAATTGAAGTTCATTTTATATCCAGAGGTCCCAGTACTAATATTGCCTCCACAGACAGGGTTTAGGCAGCATTTTGTGCATCCCAACCTTATTCCCAAACACCTCACAGTGTTAGATAATAGAGTTCTCCAGTCAATTCTACTCTCTCTCATGCTATTATTTATTATTTAAGAAAAATAGGCAGGGGAGAAGAGATATATTTTCCCCTGAGGTTTGAAGAGAGATGAAGAAGGGATGAAGTGCTGAAGTAAAGGGGGGCTGAGAGCACCCAGCATCACATACAGGGTATCTTTTGCTGAGACCTTAGGAGGTCACAGACTAAATGACAAGTAGCCAGGTGGGATGGATAGGGAAGAGATTTTTTTTTGGGGGGGGGGTAGGTTGGGAGAAACAAACAGAAATCACATACTTGGTCTGTATCCAGGGGCATTACTATTACTGATGTATTGACACTCCTGGGCACTCTGTGGTGCTAGGGCCAGTGTTTCTCTCCTTGAGTTGTTCCTATCAAGGGGAATACAAGTCAACAGAGACAAGGCAGTGATGGCTTTTTGGTTGCTGGATGATTTTGCAGTCTTTGCAGGAGGCATGGGACGCTTTCTGCAAGTCAATGGCCAAATAAATGTCAGTCTGAGGAGCTTGAAATGCATCTGGTTGTCAAGGCCCTGAAGACACTAATGATAGTTCCCTAAGCAGCCTCACCTGGGGCCTCCACCTACACCCTCTTCCCATGGGTCCAGGAGCTCCATATAAGCCCAGCCCTGGGGTTCTAGCCTCTCCCTGAGCTTTACTGCTTATGTGCCTGTCTTTAGTCCTGCCTCTGGATCTGCCTCCAAGGTTGACCTGTGTGGTAGGTGGCTTATCTTCTGGATGGACCCCCCTCAGACATGCATTGTAACTTGTGTCCAGTGCTGCCCCTAGCCTCATCTCCTTTTGTTATTGGATGGACCCTGGATGGGGTTCATCTCATGTCTTGCCTAGGACCCTGTTGTGGGACGTTGCCTGCTGTGTTTGTGTGCTAGGAGGCATCACCCTGGGTGGGGAGGGACCCCACTGTGCTGGAGACACCTCTGGCTTCTGCCTTCCCTTCCCTTTGAACAGCTGGAAAGTGCTGGTTTTGGATGGGTTAGTCAGAACCAGCCCACAACCCTGGCTGCTGCCTGACGTGGGTTTCCATAGGAGGCAGCTTGCTCAACAGCTGGTCACATGGGCAGTTCTCCAGTAAAAATGGCTTTCTGGTAGAAAATGCCATTTATAAAAATTAAACCTTTGGCTGAAAAGTGGTGATTTTTCTTGGAAGTTGAGATTCAGACCAATCTATGTAAACTATGGGTGCTGTGGTGTCTGATGGGAGCCCTAGTTCCAAGCCATTGTGTCTCCTCCAGCCAGGCTGGAGCCAGCACTGAAATCTGGAAATAGCTAAAAAAACTCCACCTTGTTTGCACAAACATTCTTAAGAACCTTTTTGTTCTGTGGCAAAATAAATTCTGGGTTAAAATGACAATATTTCCAAGACAGGTTAGCTCTTGGGATTTCAGGAAATACAGTTATTCTGCTTTTCACTCAGCTCCAGTCTGAAGTCATTTACATCCATCTCATGCTGCTTAGCTTCCAGGGTCTATCAAGATGACAACCCTATCGTGCACTGCTGTGGACCACTGAGCAAAATTCTCTGCTGAGTTTAAGTAAATGCATAAATGATCTTCCTGGTGAACAACCTCTTAAACCCAGCTGGGTTACCTGTGCATTAAATCAGCCTTCTGAAATACCAGCATGGGCAGATATGAAATGTCAGCTCCAGCCTATGACAGTGCAGTTGAGCCCTCAAAGAGCCAAGAAAAGCAATTAGAAGGGCAGAGTTAGAGGAAGGTGAAGAGGAAAAAGATTTTAGGGGATGTAGAGAGCTGAGAGCTCTGATCAGGTAGGACAGCACTAATAGGGGAAAGTGTGTTTCCATGGGAGAAGGCCTCTCTAGTAGAATTACCTTGATGGGGTTCTTCCTTAGAAAAAAACAGCTCCATTATGAGATGGTTATGCTGATGTTAGGCTGGGGGAAAGCAGAGGTCTGGTGTGGAGGCAGGACCCCGTTTGCCCCCCCTGTAAACAATGCTGAAGATCAAAGCATGTTTTTCCAGCACTGACACAAGGGAGGGAGCCAGCCCTGTGCTGGGAAGTGAAGCTGCTGGTGTTCCTCAGCACTGACAATCTGAACTGTGCCTTGTCTCTGCTGCATTGTCATCCTCACTCAGATCTTTACTGCTGCTTGGGAGAGGGTTTTACCACTTTTATTTTTGCAGGAGTCCCATATAACCCTTTGCATCCCAGACAGGAAAATCCACTGGATGAAATCTAGTGGAGAATCCATGAAATGCTGAGCTTTGCTAGAAATGACTTTCAGAGGTGCAAGTGTTTTGTTTGCTCTGATGTTTTGGGGTTTTTATTGTACTTCCAAAAGAACTCTTCCCTCTCCGTCCTACTAGACACCCGTGATGGGGTAGTGTCTCCAAAGTGGGACTTTGGCCAGTGCCTGCCTCAGGTGGAGTTTCTAGATGGACTGTACTGCTGAGCAATGGCAGACAGACAAGAAAATACACAGCACACATAGAACTTCATGCTAATGGTCTGTTGCTCTGGGCAGGCAAGTGTCCTGCACACAGGAATTGCTATGGCTCTGCTGTAGGCAAACACTGATGCTAACCTCTTACTGACTTGTTCACCTTTGAAGTTGGTCCTGCTTCTCTGGTTGGAGAAGACTTCCAGATGTCTCTTCCAACCTTAATTTCATGATTTTAATGAGCTACCTCTTACCCTTTGGAGCTGGGGACCCCAGCTGAAGGCTGAACCCTCTGGCTGTTCACTTTTGGAAGGGGGTTTCTGCCCAGATACAGCAGTATCTGGCAAGCCCCAGTGCCCTACAGGCCTAATTTTAGCTCAGTGCTGCAGGCTGGCTTCCTGTCATGGACCAGGAGAAGGTTAATGATCATCTGGGCAGCTCTCCAAAACCAATCTAATGTTTATTCAGGATAACAGCATTGCAGAGGAAATCAAGCATGACCACCTTCCATGCACAGCTTACCCAGCATGTACTGCTCCTGCACTCAGCGCTGCTGGGGGAGCTCAGGTTTGTCGGCTCTTGGGAGACACCCACTCATCCCTCCCTAGGTCAAGACAGGTTCCCTGCAACATTTCTAACCCTGTGTCCTGACCTCTGAACCCAAGCAGATGCTGTGTAGAAGAGCACTTTAACAGGCTGTGGGTCTGTTCCAGCAATGGGAATACTGCTAAAATTTTCCAGGAGGCTCTCGTGGGTCAAATACCAATGCTGCAAACAAATACCCATGCCACAAGCACCTCAGCTTGTTGGCCTCTGGGATGGAAGGGGGTTCAGCCCCACTGCAACCTCCAGGTCTCTGGTGTTAGGAGCTGAGGGATGTGGGACAGTGGTCCCAGCCTAGTGGTGGTGGGTTGGGTTTTGCAGGTCTGGGATGGAGGAGAGAGGATGAAGAAGGGCTGGTGTGGGTTGTTAGCACATAAGGTTGTAGAGGAATGCAAGACAGCAGTGGCTTTACACTCTGGCAGGGAGCAGAGCATGTAAGATGGTTGTGGGTGTTTATTCACCTCAGCTGCTGTTTAACAGCTTAATTTCAGCCATGAGCTTACAGTCTTTGTCCCACCAGCACAGCCCCTGCAGTTATTCTGCTGTGCCTTTGACGCGACACAATTGGACATGCAGTGGACTCATCCCAAGGATACCCCACGCTTGTAGGGAGGTGAGTATGCTGCTCACCTGGGGCTCCCCTTGGGTCCCTCAGGGCTCCATAAAAGGTTTGGTTATGAGCCATAAAGCCTGAAGGCCTGAGATGTGCTGTGCCAAGGGAATGACTCTCCTCCAGCTATGAGCACTCAGACAGACCTCTTGATGCTTCCCTCATGGTGCAGAAAAAAATTCAACAAAAAGGGGTTTTTTGAGTGCTCTGTGATGCCACTACTGGCTTCACCATCAACAGTCCCAAAATAGCTGCTACTTGCTGACTTCCTAGGCACGCTCCAGGAGGCATCATGAGAACATCTATTTAGTAGGGTCTCTGGAGAGCTCCAGGGATGTGCTTCCTCCTACCTGAAATGGCCAGGGAGATGGCTGGGCAGCCAGATGGCTGTATTTGTGTGGAGCTGATATTAATGTCTCCTTTGATTGTGTTTACAGCATGGTTAATGTGGCTCCTGGATTCCTGAGCAGGCATCTCTATTATGTTATATCTAAACAGAACAAAGAGCAAACAGAACCGAGGCTCTATGCTGGGGGGGGGGGCAGGGCGGGGGAGACACACACAGGGTTGACTGGTTAAACTGGGTGCCAGTCAGTGTTTCTCTCAAGGGTAGCTCATTTCCCATTGAAATATGCCCATGCACTTGTGAGAATAAGAAAAGCCCATCTTTGCCCACAGAGGGTTCTCATCCATGGGTATGAGGGACCACTGGGTCTCCTCTGTGGTGTCAGCAAGCCTAAAAGCCAACCAAATGGCCTTCTGCCCAAAAATGTGTGGGTAGAAGCAGAGAAGCTTGGGCAAATAGGTCATGTTTGTGCCAGGCTTCATCCAAGAGAAACTGATTTTGCCTTGACACATGGTTAATACCACATTGCTGGTGAAAAAGCAGAAGCTATTGGTGTATTAGCATGGGCTTGTGGCACACAAAAGACCTACCTCAACCTCCTATCTGCTCCTCAGCAGGGTCTGTGGCCATTCTCTGAGCCCTGTGTTTCCCTGCTTGTCCAGAGATCTCCAAAAGATCTAGAGAGTGGAGAGAAAAACTTTGGAGCCCAAGACAAGAGGGGAGCTATGCCAGGGTTTGGATTGCCTGTCCTTCTCATAAACATTTCATGTGGAGGTTACCCAACTTGAAAAAGCAAGTGAACCCAGAGCACCCACCCTCTCTGGAGGAATGGAGTTTATCGTTAATAATCTACTGCTAAAAGGGGAACATCTGTTTTGGACAAACTGTAATGAGATTTAAACCCCAGGTGGAGGGAGGACTTCACAGTAATAAATGACTTTCTGTATGTCTAAATAGTTTTAATTTTTTTTCTGGCAGAAATAGCTGCTTTTCACCTCAGGCTTCTTTTTGCCAGCTCTTTTTGTTTAATGATTGCTATTAATTTCCAGGGTGGCAGATGGATTCCAGCCTGGTGTAGTCTGAAATGAGGAAAAACAGCCCGTGAAGGTGTACACAGGTCACACGTGTGTTGGTGGGACATCACATGTGGGTGTTTGCTTTCCAGGGGAACTATTGCTTCTCAATAACTTCTCCCTGCCCCTGGGATGTTTGAGCATTTCTCCCTCAGATAGGAAGAATTAACTTCCCTGGTCACTGCTAGTAGCTCTGCCTGTTCAGCAAAGCTGCTGATTTCAGCAAGGCTTTGGGAGCAATTCAAACAAGCACTGAAGTGCTTTGCTAAATCCAAGCTGAAGTGAGCTGGAAAGCAGTGTGTGGTCCCCAGAACATGGGAAGGAGCTCCCTGCCCTCCCTGAATATTGCCTGTGGGTGGGTGCTGCCAGGTAATGGGGATTCCTCCTTAGGCATGAAACACATTTTTCAGTGCTTTCCCTGGTGTGGTGTGATTATTTTGAGGTTGTTTTAGTGTGGGTGTTCCAAACAGGCCATCTTCTATCCTCTGGCTGTGGAGACAAGCGACTGATCCTGAACCTAGAAGTCCCTGCTGCAAGCTTCTAGTATCCAAAGGAAGACTTTCTTTATCCTCTCTGCCACAACCTCTTTCTCAAGGAGAAGCCCACTGACTAGATAATCCAAATTAGTGCTACAGTGTGTCAGGGTGCCCTCCTTTCTCCTTCTCCTGCTGTGGAGCACCTCTGGACACCTGAGTGAAGATTCGGGATGCAGCTGTACAAGATCTGCAGGTGACCAGGTGAGAAGCTGGGTCCTGGAAATGAGGCTGATGAACCATGACATGGCAGCATCCTGCAGCCAGGTAGCTACCCTGGTACAAGAGTGTGGTAGAAGACAGGGAAAGGAGGGGGAATTCTTGTTCCCTGGGACTGGGTGAGCCCCAGAGATGGAGGGAAGGGGGGGATTGAGATAGAAAGTGCAGCATCTCAGGTGATGCAGATAATCTCTTTTAATCTCCTGCTCAAAATAACCCAAAGTCAAGTAAAGGAGGGATTATATGGCCTAAGCCACTGTTATCGCCTGGGTGTAACAGACTTAGGTTGCATCTGAAGGGCTGCTGAGGAAGAGGAGCTACAGCAAACACTGGCCTGCTGGAAATGCCTCCCCAGCGGTGGCTGGGTGGGCTGGGGAATCCTCCTGTGTTAGCCCAAGGAGAATTGGGGGGGCTGGTGGTTGGGCAGCTGCTGGGAGCCTGTGCAGGGACCTGTTCCCAGGCGAGAGGCTGCCTGAGAGGCCTACCCGTCACCTTGGCATTACCGGTGAGTTTATTCTTAGTGTAGGAGCCAAAGCGCTTTATAGTCATTAATTATCCTAATGGGGAAGCACTGACTATCAAACCCATTTTACAGATGAGAAACTTAGCTCCTGGGGAGGTAAAGGACACATCAGGTGCTGGGGCAGGGCTAGAGTGAGGTTGTCAGTCCCTCTCCTCCCAGCTCACTCTAATTTAATGGGCCTATTCTTACGTCCTCTCTGAAGCATGTTCAGAGCAGCCATGAGGCACTAGTAGGCTGAAGGCATCTCCCAGCCTTTGTACAAAAGCCACATCAAGGCTGTGCTGCTGCCAGAGAGAACTGAATTACAGAGCCCAATCTATCAGTGCCTGGTGATGCCTACCAGATAGCAGCAGCATGGAGACAGTGTAAAGTGGGGATGTTGTCAACCTGGACGTCAGTAAAGCCCTTGACACAGTTGCCCACAGCATTGTCCTGGAGAAACTGGCTGCCTGCAGCTTGGATTGGATGTACTTTGCTGAGTAAAACAAACTGGCTGGATGGCCAAGCCCGAAGACTTATGGTGAATGGCTTAAACCCAGTCAGTGACCAGTCGCAAATGGTGCTCCCCAGGGTTCAGTACTGGGGTGAGTTCTCTTTATCAGTGATCTGGACAAAGGGAACCAGCGCACCCTCAGTAACTTTGTAGGTGACACCAAGGTGGTCAGCAATCGATCTACCTAAAGGTAGAAAGGCTCTACAGAGAGGGGTCTAGACAGGCTGGATCAGCAAGTGAGGCCAACTGTATGAGGTCCAGCAAGGGTCAGTACTGGGTCCTGCACTTGGGTCACAACAATCCCATGAAACACTTACAGGCTTAGGGAAGAGTGACTGGAAAGCTGCCAGGCAGGAAAGGACCTGGGGATGTTGATGGAATATGAGCCAGCAATGTGGCTGAGAAGGCCAAGAGCATTCTGGCTTGTGTCAGAAGCAATGTGCCCAGCAAGACTAAGGAAGTGATTGTTCCCTTGTACCCAGCACTGGTGGAGCTGCAGTGTTGTACTTGAGTACTTGTTTGGTTTTGGGACCATCACTACAAGAAAGACATTGAGGTGCTGGAGCATGTCCAGAGAAGGACAATGACATGGTGAAGGGTCTAATCCACTGAGGAGCATCTGAGGGAACTGGGTTTATTTAGCCTGCAGAAAAGGATACTCAGGGGAGACTTTATCGTGCTCTACAACTACCTGAAAGGAGGCTGTAGTGAGGTGGGTGCTGGTCTCTTTTCCCAAGTAACAAGTGATAGGACAAGTGGAAAAGGCCTCAAGTTGTGCCAGGGCTCATTTAGATTGGGTATCAGGAAAAATATCTTCACAGAAAGGGCACTGGAACAGGCTGCCCAGGGACGTGGTGGAGTCTCCATCCCTGGAGGTATTTAAAACACATAAATGTGGTGCTTAGGGACACAGTTTAGTGGTGGACTTGGCAGTACTAGGTTAACAGTTGGACTTGATCTTTAAGGGTCTTTTTCCAACCTAAACAATTTTATGACTCTATGTTCATTTTAATGAGCTGGTCCCTGCCTAAAGGAGAGAGAAAGCAAGAGGCCAACTCAGTTTAATAAACTCCAGTGTGCAGATTTAATCAGATGGATCATTGTTCCCCTGCATAGGGATGAATATATTAAAAAAATAGATTCAAACATTCCCCCTTTGTTTTTCATTTGTATTATGTGCTATGGTGTGATAAAACATCCTGGGGCCAACTTGTAAGCAATAAAAGAGACTGTGAAGGAGAGGAAAGCACTGATCCATGTGAGTGAGCGCTGTGGGGAGTGCTGCTGCTGGGCAGAGCTCAAAATGAGGGGCTGCAGCATCCTCAGCCCCACACCGAAATCACAGGGAAGATGTTGCTGTGGGGTCTGACCTGCCATCAGCTCCTTCTCAGGACCAAGCCTAGACAGTGTGTTTAGGTTGTGATCTGAGATGACTAATAGGAGTTTAAGTCCAGTGCTAAGAGCTGTCCCTGGTCAAGACTGAGACCTCCATCTCCCTACAGAAATGTCTCTGCACAAGCATATCCCCATCTGTGCTCCTGCACCATGGGGGAAAGAGGAGCTCACCCAGTCCCCTGCTTTCTGCAGGGGCACCAGCTGAGGAGATGTGCTGGGATGTTTTTTTAGGGTTAGATGGCAATTGCCTTCAAGGAAATGGTACAACAGGACAAGATTTCTTCTGGACTATCCCTTTCTCCGTACCATATCTGCCTTTCCATTGCATCGTGGCAGGTGGATACAAGTGGGGTCCTGGGTGCTGCTTATTAATTTAGGGAAACTAAATAGCTCTGGTTGCGAAGCTGCAAGCTGCTGTGTGCACAGGAGCGAGGTGAGGGCTGGTTTATGGGATGGAGCAGGGCTCTGCCACTGCTTGCTGTACATGACTGCCTCGTCGCTGTGCTGCTGCCTGTCCCTGGGGACAGCACACGTTGCAGTGAGGCATGGGGAGATCTTGACCCAGCACAGTGAAGTGTAGGTAGGATTGTATGGGTGCATGCCTCTGGAGTGCATGGCTCTGGGATTGCTACGTGGGTGTGAATAAAGCCAGCTTAGGCTTACTAAATCCTGGGCAGACCACCTGGAGCTGTGGTCAAGGACAGACTTTAGGGGCTTCCAAGCTGCCTCTACTGAATTCACCTCTTCTGCCCTGCCCAAGCTCACTGTCCTCAGCACAGGTTTAATAACCTTTCTTTTCTGGCCTGTCAGGCTCTGTGCTAACCTGAGCCGTGAGGAATTGGCTCTCCAAGGCTAGGATGGGGCTGGATTTTAATTGTTCTCCTTAATATGAAAGCCAGAGCTGTCCAGCTGCATTGGTGTATGGTGAGATAGCATCCCTGGCAGGTTATGGATTGACACTAGCCTAAAGGCAACCCAGAAGTATTTTTAGCAGAGGGTTGCAGCCCTCCCTTCCACAGAGTGAGGCTGTGCCTGATAGGTTTGCAGTAGAGCCCTAGGACAGAGGTTGGTGATCACTTCCACTGATGACTGTGGGGCTATAGTAGTGTTTGGAGAAGGGAGAATTGGTATCCCTTCCATTTGGAAAGATTGCTCTGAATTGTGTTATTGACCCACTCACTTAAGAGTCACTTGTGGCCACTTGGTGTTAAATATCACAAACTTTGGCTCCTAACACACCCCCATGCAACCGCTTCATTAATTTATCCATTACTGTTCATAAACACTAATAAATAATCCCATTTTCATTCCTACCATTGTTTAAGTGGTCATTAATTGTGGTTTATATGCTGTCTTTGTGTATTTGTGTACGATAGCTTCTTCATGATTCCTTGATTAACTGTGATTGATTGTGTATTTTAAAATCAATTAAAAGTTTCACCACTAAAAGGTAGAGTCTTTAGCAGTAATGCTCCAAGACATTGCCATTTATAACAGAGCTATTACAGTGCTGGGATCCATTAGTGTTGCACACTGTGATCTTTATTTTCCAGACCTATGCAAATACATACATGTGAGTGTGCATGTGTCTCTATTTCATGTGCTTTATATGACTGGGAGAGGGTATATGGTATGGGAAAGACACTCAGCTTTAGGGATGCTTGCTGGACCATGTAGGGTGGGCTGGTTTTTGTAGATGGCCAGGTATCATGCACTCCCTTAAGACACTAATGCAAGGGCTGAGTCCCAGCACCCCATAATTTCCTTGCTGGCATGACAGCACTGTGTGTTATCAGCCAGCTCCTCTTTACAGTCAGAAGACTAGTACCCCCAGCTTAACAGGACCACAAAGAGGGGTGTGTGTCTGTCTGCACTGCTGTTTTAGTGACTCTATCTGTGCCTTGGTGGGGTCAAGGTAGGGAATGAGGGGGGGAGGATAGAGGTGACTGGAGGCTTCTGTTTCTGTCTGTGTGGATGGGATGCTGGTATGAGGAGGAGGAGGATGAGGGGCAGCCACCACCTGGAGCACAAATCTCTCTGCCCGTGTTAAATCAGTCCTCAGCTCCCCCTATTGCTGCTGTGCTGGGAAAATGTGTCTCCAGCACCAAAGCAGGAGGAAATGGGGTTAACACAGCTCTCTTCATGCTTCCTGTCTTGCCCTATAAATCTGAATTCTGCATGCCTATGCCTCTCTGCACACCAGAGCATTCCTGCTCAAGCAGCTTCTCCTGGTCTGTGCAGTGAATCAGGGGTGAGGGCACCATGTGAGAGATTTTGCACTGGTGCTCCAAGGAACCAGCGTGAAATCAGGACCTTGTAATTGAGCCCCACTTGTCCCCTCATCTCTGGATTTCTGCCTGCTGCCACAAGCAGAGCCCTGCCATCCACCTGCCAAGTCAGGCAGAGGATTCCTGCACGCTGATCTGCTCAGAGACATTTGTCACCCCCCCCTTGCCCAGCAGCATACTTCAAAACAATGCCTCACTGCCCCCAGTACAGCTGCTGGGAGCACCAGTTTAAAGGGAAATCACCAGTCTTGTTCAATGATGGGGGGGGGACCAATTTGTGTAAGCCCTGGAATGGGATCACTCTGTCATATGAACTCACCCACTCACGTTGATGTTAATGAAATAAAGAAATATGATGGTTCCAGACTTTTAAACTTCTTATGGCTCCATTTGCATAATAGCCACTGCTACCCTGAGCAGGAACTGATCTGTCGAAAAATATTGTTGCAGCCCTCTATCATTCAGCTCAATGGAATGCACAGATTGGCCCACGGGGGCTGTTTTTTTGCTGATGGAGTGGAGTTAGCCTAGCACTGAACATAAAAAGCTAAAATTAGGATGCAATCCAATATTGTAAAAAAGAAATTGGTTAAAAGTTATAGATCAATAACTGTTAACGTGGCTCTATTTTTCATATGGATCATGTTTCTGCTGCTCGTGACGTGGAGGCAGGCTTCCTCACGCTGGCTGAAGCAACTCTGTGGTTCCCCCTTGGAGGAACCTGCAGCTGCCAGTTGAGGCTCAGCTGTCCTGAACAACTCTGTGAGCTCATCATGCTTTCTGCAGAAGTTTGTTCCCCTCTCCCATGGACTATGAAAGGTTGGTCTGGACTGTACCCAGCACCTGGGGCTGGGCATCAGTCCCATCTCTTCCCTGGGCATCAGGTGATGAGCCTGGGAGTCATGCCAGTGCTCCCTGTGAGAAAGATCATGTCTTACTCCTCGGCAGCCCAGATCTGCACACCTTGATGCCCTACAGCAACCCTACATGATGCCTTAGATCATCTGTGCAGTATGAGCTGGGGAGCTGCTTTGGCAGGGGGTTGGACCCGACGATCTCTCGAGGTCCCTTCCAACCCCTACAATTCTGTGACTCTGTGAACTCCTTGATCACCTAACCTGGGCAGAGGCTCCTCCATGTCCTACACCGCTGCTCCTTGATTATCTAGATCTCTGTTCTTTGATGCCCTAGATCTCTGCTCCTTGATTACCTACATCTCTGCTCCTCCGTGCCCTAGATCTCTTCTTGATTATCCATAGCACTGCTTTTTGATGCCCTAGATTTCTGCTCATCAGTGCCCTAGATCTCTTCCTCCTGCAAAGACTGTGCCTCTCCTAGCAGACAACTGCAGTGTTTCCAGCTCTTTGAGAGCAACTGGATGCTCCCTCCTCTATGGGGAGCATGGCCTTGGTCTTGGCACATGTCTATCCCATGTGTAAAACGAAGCAAAGTAAGCATCCCTCCTCTCCTTTGTGTGTGTTTACACTGTGATTCCCACACAGCAGGGCCTGTGTCTTGCCCTCAGTGTGTGTTTTGGGTGAGCAGACCCAAACTCTCCGCTACAATGATGGGGACAGGGAAGCACATGGGAGTGGGGCACTGGCTGAGCACTACCAGCCAGCATGCCAATGGCCCTTCTGCCCCCAGCGACCTTGGGCTTGCCTCCAATAGCTCATTACAGCCTGCCTTTGATGACTTGCCTCTCCCCCTCTCTGTACTTGGAAATGCTGGAGAGCATTCCTAACTGATAGCATCGAAAAGGACATTTTTATTTCCAAAATATACAATGTAATTAGAACTGCAAAGGGAGAGAGCAGCCAGTCCATAAAAACACCAGCTCTGCGACAGTCTCTGTCCTGACCCTGCAGGAACCACAGACAGGAGGCTCCTGGTTTTCAGTTGGAACAGGACAGTTTCCCCAGTATTCCTTAGCCAAAACTGGGTTCTTCCACTGCATGGGAAAGGTTTGGTGTGGAAATGCCCTCACCTGAGGTCAAACGTGCTTGGCTGAATCGAGCCCATTGCAAGGATGGAGTGAATAGCTGCAACCAGCAACACAGAGCCCCTTACTGGAACTGTAACCGTGTGACTGTACCTTCTCATCCAACTGCTGCAGATCTCACTGTCACCCATGGTTTTGCTAACACAGATGCTGTGCTGGGACCATTTCCAGCTGGGCAGGTCCAGCCCACAGCACAGGAGGAAAGACCACACATCACCCCTCAGCCAGCTGCTGCGGTGGGTAGGGGCTGCCAAGGTCCAGTCGTTCCCATCTCTGCAGCTGCCCCACGAAACTGCTGACATCTTAAAAACGTGATGGGGTTCATTTCCTGCCTCCCTGCACTTAAAGTGCCAGCTCTGCCTTTACCAGCAATGCCCACATTAATTACTGTCATAGCCCAAGTACCTTTGCACGTGCCCCCTTGCCTGGAGAGTCTGTCCCAGCACTGACCTCCATTTCTCTCCCCTCCAGACCTTTCCCAGGGCTGGGATTTCCAGCCCTGCTGCCTGCAGGAGAATAAAGCTAGTGCCAGGAGAGCCCCAGGGAAGAAAAGACAGGCAATCAGATAGGTCTTCTGGCAGGTGGGCTCTGGCCCAGGCTGAGAGGCTCAGCTGGAGCATGAGTAGGGGGGGGTTGTTTCCTTCCCCCCCCCTTCTCCCCTTGTATCATTGAGCCAGCAGCATCAGTCCTGCCCGATCTCTGGGGCTGTGGCTTTTCCATGGTGCATACATGATTTCAGTGGTAATTGGGAGCAAGACACTGACTTTATCGCTGGGTGGTGGAAGTGCTTCTCCTGGGACAGACTGGAGTCCCCATGCTGAGTCCCTCTAGCTCTGAGCCCCAGGGGATCAACCTTCAGCTCCCCACCAGTGAGTCCTCAACCTCCAGTGCCTAAGGAAAAAAAAAACCAATTTATGGAACAAAGCTCAGCTCACTGTAAACATAGCTCCTGGGAGATGGGGACAGGCAAGTCTGGTCTGCTTTTCAGTACCCTGTGGACTGCAGAAAATTACATACATCATCTTTTTTTTGCCTAAAATGCTGATTACCCACTGTTAAAACACAAGCATGTCTTAGCCTGTGAAAGGACATGCATGAAAAACATGAGCCACTAGAAATTATGAGGCAAGGGAAGACAGAAACTTAAATGATCATCAACAGAACCTCTTCAGTGTGGCCTGAATAGCATCTAATCCTGGTATCACACAGCCTAGTCAAAAGCCTGACCACAAGTGTACTTCGAACACACGCACTCACCAACATCAGGACCCGGAGGAGAGCGACAAGCACAAGAGAACACAACCTTCATTCTGGATACTTCACATCTGCCTTTAGCTATTCATCTCAAAACCCCATGGGAAACACCAAGCCTGCAAACAATCAGCAGCAGTTCCCCAGACAAAAGGCCTATGAATTATAGTGGGTCACGAGCTGAACACAAGGTATCAGTGTCGCATCAAGAGGCACACAGTGCCCTGGGATATACGAGCTGCAGCATAGCCTACAAGACTCACAAAAATCCTTTCTTGTCCATTCAGGGCTAGTGAGGTCTATGCTGGAGTAGATTTTGGTATTGGCAGCTCATCTCAAAAAGGAGGTGGCGCTGCTGCAGGCAGCACGGAAGAAACAGAATGATCAGAGGTCTACAAGACATGACCTACAAAGAGAGATTGAAAGAACTGGGTTATTTAGCCTAAAAGAGATGATGGAAGAAGAAATGTGATAACAGTCTTCAAGTGCTTAAAAGGATGCTGCCAAGGGGAAGAGAATAATCTGTTCTTTATGTCCATGTTGGACAGGACAAGAAATAATCGGCTTAAATTACAGCAAGAGAAATCAGGTTAGACATCAGGGAAAAGGGCTCGTGGAGCATGGCAGTGGTTACCTGGGAGGTGGAGGGGCTCTGTCCTTACAAATGTTGTTTAGGGACAGGTTGGTGCACATCTCTCTGGCTTTCCACAGGCAGAGACGATGTGCTGGGATAGGACTGCATCCTTTCCACACCCCTATGGTGTCTTCAACATGAGGTCTAGTGCTCCTGGTCTGCCTGAAGTGAGATGGTCCTGCAATGATTGCTACATCTGGCTGGATGAATCCCAGACACTTCAGCTTGTGAGAACTTCCAAGATAGCAAAAATTTAATTTTGTGGCAGATTTGGGGCACAAGTCAATATTATGGGTTATTTTTCTTGCAGTAAAGAACTACTTCAAAATGGATTTTCTTCTCCTCCCATCTCTTTCAGCTGCTCTATTGCAACACAATGTGAGGCATCCCAGCCATGCCACTTGGGCAAGCTGAAATGATGCCATCCAAATGAAACCTATTTGATAATGGCCTTCCTGAAAACATCAGTGAAATCAGTGTCACTCCTCCAAACAATTATGTGGAGTTGAATCACCAGTTTCTGAATGAACAGGCTTACCTTGAGACATTTTTTTAACCAGCTTGAAGGACTGTTGTTACTGGAGAGGCAATAAGAAAACAAAAAGTGGGGTTCTTCCAACCCTGGTGTGCCCACACAGGGCAGTAGCTGGTGTGCCAGTGGCTAGGTACAGGAGATCCACCACGGTGCACCAGAGCAGCTCCATCCACTTCCACTCGGCAGTGCCTCTGCCACGCTGCTGAGCATGTGCCTTTGGGCTAAAAATTAAGAGATTCTGTGTTCTCAGGAGAAATTACTATTAACCCTGGATTCCAAGAGCAATCCTTTATTTTAAAACCTGCCTCCTAATTCATTTTACATTTACCCATAAAGTCTTGGCTGGGGTTTCCGAGAGTTGCAGTCCTTTGGAAAGGCCAAGTCTGAAATGAGCTGACTCAGCAGAAGCTAGCTGGACTGAAGCAGTGCCTATTTGAGTTTATACCACTCCTGGTCAGGGTTGAAAACAAAGAAACAGAAACTAGCTTTGTTTTCTCCACAGGCTCTTGGCTATGTGCAGCAAACCTTGCTGCTGACCTGCAAGGCTGGGGCTGGTGAAAGGGAGGAGAGCAGAAGGGAGCCAGTGGGCTCCCTGCTGCTCATCCCATATTCTGTTGACTTAAAGTTTAGTACAGCTGAGATGAGGATCAGAAAGAAAATGAAAAATGAAGAACTAATGAAAGAAAATGAAAACCCTGTAAGTGATTAATTTTCAGCCTCACTGCCCAACATCAGTCTCAAGGAGGGACTGGGGATGCAGCTAATACTTAGCTTATTAAAATGTCACCCTGGATCCCCCCCAGAATGCTCTGGGACAGGCAAGATTTGCCATGGGGAAGATGGTCCTAGCTCCTTCCCATAACGCAATGGGGGCACACAGGGACTTAGTGTCATTTAAATTTAGCCTGTGGTGCCAAGCTTGCTTCTGCCTTTCTTTTGCCATGTTGCAATCGCCTTAGTTGTGCCTGTGGTGCAGCCTGGCCTCTGGACATGATGGCAGCACATCCTGTTCATATGTTTTCATGGGGTGGTGCTGTCCCAAGCAGCTCTTGCTTGGAAGATGAGCGCCTCCTCCACAGCACTAGAGCCTGGCCTTCATCCTCAGGCTCTCCTCCTCATCAAAGACCTGGAGCTGGAAGGAGAAGATGGGTCGTGGAGATTGGCCAAGCTGCCATGCCAATGAGGTACTGGAGACTGAAGTGGGATCCTGTTCCAGGTAGATCAAGATTCCTTCACTTCATGGAAAAATTAATTTTAGGCTCAAGGGAAGAGTGCAGAAAGTCAGCCATCTTCTAATACCTTGGAGAGTGTCTGCTTCTGATGTCCTCGCTGTTATGAGATGTTTGAGTGACAGCCAGGCTACGAAATACAGCCAGGGCTCTTTGAATTGACAGCTCATTCCATGTACAAGCAAAGCCTGGAAGAGAGTTCAGAGCTGCTTAGCAGGAGCAAGCTAATAGCTAAGTACACAGAGGAAACCTCGTGAGAACACCAGTATCTCCTAACTCCAGCCCTATTCAGAAAGCCAAGAATACAGAAGTGAGTCAATTTGTGTCCTATGCCCAAGATGCCCAGAAGGAATAATACCATAAATTGGCAAGGTGGCAGCTGCATTCATCAGCTCAAACAAGTTGGCCATCCATAAGTCAGCAGTATTGAAGACCACTACTTTAGCTCTAGTATTATTTCCACCTTAAGGTATGGGTGGGAATGCATGGAATCTGCCAGCAGCCCTAAGGGATGTGTCACTACTACTGAGAGCCAACACCAGACGGGGATCCAGGGATATGAGATGCTGTTAATGTATTAAAGCAAATGCTGAGAATCATCAGGGGATCCAAACTCCCTCAACCCCAACGTTTTCTGGTGAAGGCAGGGAGGGTGTGCCTTGGGTTGTGCATCAGTAATGATGATCAATGACCTGGGCATCCCCAAACCTGCATTTTGGGCACCCTACACCTGAGGTGGCATTGGGGAGCAACTTGTACTGGGCAGTGCTTTGGGATCAGCTCTGGCACGAGCCAAACATGGTGCCCATGCGCAGCAGGGACAACACCCAGGACCCTGTCTTCTCCATGCACGAAGCCTGTCTCCAACCTGTTGGCCTGTGAGTAAACCCACAAAGCAACCTGCCAGCTCCCATCTCTCTCCCTCAGAAACCGTGAAGGAGGGTGGGAAACAGGCTGCAAGTCCCCAGTAACTCATGCCCACTGCCACCTGCTCGCACGCACACCGCATCAGCCACGCCTGTCACTGCCGATGGAGGTTCACCGCCACCGCGCCGATCCCCCTGAGAGATAGCACAGCGTTATCTTTGCTCTGCCGCTCATGCCACCACTGCTCTATTTACCAGGGATCGATTTGAGTGGGGAGATAACTCCTCCAGGGTCACATCCTGCCTTTCCCTGCACAAACTGACAGGGCTCCTGGCTGTCATGGGGCTCTGGTATCCTTCCTGGAGGCGGGGGAAGCACTGGGAGCGTGGCAGTTGCTCATCCCAACGTGGCCTATGATGCAGTGGCTGCAGGGAGAAGGAGCAGTGAGCACCTAGCAAGGACCTTCTTTCTTTTTTCCCCCCTTTGCAGGGGAAATGGGGTGATTTGGACCCCATGGGCCTCCGAGAGCTGCGCAGAGTTATTCATGTAGCAGCTAATGGAGCTCACTCAATCCATAAAGATTTTAAGTCAGGGGTTTGATGTTAATTATGGACCAAAACATTTAATAGCCTGTTACACTTCCACAAGGCATTTTTTTAATTAAAAAATGATATATTGCACAAAAGGGGAAAAAAGGGAAAGGAATAATTGAAGATTGTTTTATTCCAGAACGACCTGAGGCAGGGAAGGCAGCAAGGAGCCATCATGCCAGGGAACGTGAGGGCAATGCCAGGAGCTGGCAGCACAGGAAGCTGGGCAGGGAGCAGCCTCATCCCGCTGGGAGAAGGTGCTGATGGAAGGGGAGAACAGCCTGACCACAGGTTGACATCCAGTTAAGGCTTTTGGCCACCACATTGGCTTACCTTTACCTGTTGAACCATCCACTTGTGCTGCAGAAGACTGTTTCTAATCCTTCTTTCTGAATCTCCATCAGCTGTCTCTCAGGAAAAACAGCTAAAGCCCCAGGGTGGAAATGAGTCTGGAATGTCTGGCTCTGATGTTACTCTGTTTTTCATTCAATATTTAAAGATGCATTTGAGCAGGGGCTGGCCTGAGATGCATTAAAATAGCCTGTGCAAAATGAAAGGTCTTCATCAGAGCAAACCAACACTTCTCCTGCCTTGGGCAGTGCCCATCAGTTGGTAGCCCACAGGGTAAGGTGGGGGGAGCAAGAGAGAGCCCAGGAGGGAGCAGCTCCAGGTGGGAGGTCATTATTAGCTAACTCAAGATAAGAGGAAGAGAAGTGGGGTGGAAATGTGCCCCAAGGCTTCCCAGGAAAAGTTAGGATGACTGCTTAAAATTAGATGTAGCAGGACTATGACCCCCAAGTCTCTGCCCATGGATGGATTTGCCCAAGTCCTCCCACACCTCCAGCTCTTTGCCTTGCTGTTGTTCACTTCCCCCAACCCTACAATGGGAATAATATTATTCCCTCCTCACAGGGTTTTGAGATGCTCAGTTACTATGGTGATGGGGCCATAAAAGTACCAAAGATAGCAAGAACAATAATAATATCAGACATGGTAGGAGCCAAATAATTGCATTTAGGGCACGCACACAACACAGAAGGGAGAGCCACCTCCATGCACCACAGCTCCCAAACCCCGGAGACAAAACTTTTGTTCTACCAATGGGCTCACAGCCGACTTTAAAGCGCTAATTTCCAATTCCTCCAACATCCACCCAACGGCTACAGCTCCAGGACTTGATCCTACCTCTCCCAAGAGCCAGCCAGGAAGCAGGGAGGGAGGGGGAACAGCGGGACCAAAGGCCCCTGCCAATGCAGAAACCTACTGTTCCTCGCACCAGCGCTGTAACACAAAGTCCTCGCAGATGTTTGGCCGACGCATTGTTTGACCAGCTGAGCGTTCTGCCGCCCAGAGTGGCAAGCGTGCCCAGCACAATGCTGCTGCTGCTGCCTTGCTCCTTTGTCTCCGTTGAGTGCAGCTCTTGCCTCATTATTTTTTTTTTAATTTATGGGTTTTTAATTGAAAAAAAAAATGTATAACATCTGTGGCTGCTTAATAACACCTGTGTGCAACAAGGCTGCTTTTCAGCAGCAATTGTCACAGCATTCTCATCTGGGCAATGCTGAGCCAGTGCTACGTGGCCTCCTCCAAACTGCTCAGGCAAGAATGATCCTTGGAGGGCACGTAATTAACAGGCAATGCAAAACAAGATGCCGTGAAAAAAATTATGAGAGACATCCCTTTTAACAAGGGGAAAGCTTGGAGATGAGCAGGTGATGAGTTTACAATGCCTCTTCCAAAGGAATACAGGTTGGCACTCATCTGGAGAGCAAGGCAGCCAACTGCACTCTGGTGTTATGGTCTGGGGAGGTGCAGTCAGGATTTGGCCTTTCAATCAGTGTGGTGGACAGTGTTGGCACCCCAGTCCTTGCCAGGCACCTATACTGTGGCTGCCCCCAGCTCCTGCCCAGGAGGAGTGCACGGGGAAGGCTCATCTCCCCACTACACCAGCCCCATACAGCACTGTGTGCCACCAGCAGTGACATACTGGTCTGGTGTTTGCTGAGCCCCAGGGGACTGTTGGCAAGGTGAATACAAAACCCCCCTCTGACATTTACACAGCAGCTCTGCGATAGCTGCGAGGACCCACCATGCACATCCACGCTCTAACAAACGTTTCCAGCATCCCAGATGCAGGCTGGGAGATGTCACCACCTGAGCCACTGCACAAAGCATGGGGACCCGCCGCGGTGTTGGCATTACAACCCTGCCAGCTGTGGACCTCACCACAGCAAATGCAGAAGGCAGTAGGCACCCCTAAATGGCTGAAAGCCCAGAATCCTTCCCCTTTACCACAAGGTCTGGAGTCTCACCACCCCCCAGGTAGTTTTTACCAGGAGTAAGAGGATCCTTAAGCTCATTACTCATGTCGCCACCCAAATCCTCATGGTTTTGACAGCCGTGAGTGCTGAGGCAGCTCCTGCTGAAAGCTGCCTCCCTGCAGCATCTCCTGGGGCTTGCTGCACAGGTGCTGGCTATAAGCTGTTTGGCTGTTCAGAAAGCACAAGACAGCCTACAAGGCTTACAGGTGCCTCTTCCATTTATATGTGCTCATGACAAAGCTGCTGGTAGCATGAGTGAGGAGCTGGGGGGAAACAGCCCCACCTGTGCTCAGGCTGAGGTTTCCTACTTGCAGCAACCTCCTTGCACAAAGCTGGAGGAGGGTTTATCCACTCCTCAGAGCTGTGGGAAGCTCAGGCTGCCCTGAAATCTCTCTTCCCACTGCGACTTGGTAAATAAATAAAATCCTATTCCCTGCTGAGCTCTGTAATGGAAACAGGACTGCTGGGGCTGCAGACAACCAGCCCTCTCCTCCCTGGGCTTTGCCAGGGCCAGTGAGTAGAAAGCAGGGACCAGTAGTGCAGTTTGGCCAGGGGAAAAAGGAGCAGCAGTGCAAATATTTCCACACCCAGCCCTTTCTTGCTGCAGCTCAGTAAATCCCCTGTGTAGCACGGGGCATTTCAGCCGATCAGCCCCTTGCACATCCCTGGTGCAGCCTCCACTGCACTCACCTTTGGCTCAGCAAACTTCAACATCATCCCCCCTTGCTTGCTCACACATTCAGGCAATGAATTCCCCTCATCTCTCAGAGTACATAAAAAAAAAAATCAATGTAATTACACAGCAAGCATTAATTATGATTTTAAAAAATGCATCTGAGAGGGATTGATCTGGAGGAGGGCTGCAGCTAGCCACTAAATTACCAAAAACCAAGTCAGTGGGGCTGAGGCCATGAGGATGTGTGGCCAGTCCAAACAGCAGAGCATCCTTGACCACTTTAGTCTCTGGTTTCCTTTCCAGCCCAAGGTATAAGTCAGAGGAGTGAATTAATTCAATGTGTGTGTGGCTGTATCCAGGTGCCCCTGGTCATGACAGCCAAGACCTAAAGGTTTCAGCTCAATCAGGCACGGAGTGACAGCAGCCACACCAGAGGAATGGGTAGTGCAGACCCTTCTCAGATGGTACTGGAACGCACAAGAACAACTCAACCTGCTAAATTGCTCACTGCAAAGTCATGCTCATCTACGTTTCTTCCCTGGTCTTAAACCATGAATAAGCTCTTTATGTATCTCCACAATGGACAGAAATGAAATTGTGGTTCGTCATCAGAAGAAACCTGGAGCAGAAGTGTAGCTGGGAGCATCCTGTCCAGGCATGTGAGAGACATAGACAGCAGAACACTGGGTGGGGTGAATTGGGCTCACCAAGGATATCACCCATCCAGGCACTGAGAGTCTGGACATGACCTGGTATTGCTGGTAAGCAGGGAGCAAGTTGCTTGTCTCTGTATAGTAACTCCAAACATGGGGCTAATGCATCTCAGGGGGCTGGAAAAACCTCATCACTGCAGTGGGAGAAAGAGTGGGACCTGCACAGAGGTCACCTCCATGCTGATACTCCTTCAGTTGGTTGTTGAAGCTTTCCTGGGACAGGGCTCCCACACACCCTTTACAGCTTGCTCCTTGCTCTCAGGAAGCTTTTCCTGAGCACCTAACCCAAGGCCTCTTGGTGGCAATTAAAGTCTACTACAGCTTATCCAACCCCTGACCAACTGATCACCATTGTTTTTATAGATACCTTTTCCACACTGGACGAATATCACCCATCCCCCTGCCTTCAGTCATCTCTGTCCTGGAGCACAAACTCAGCTCCTTCAGTCCATCTTCCTGGGGCATGTTTTCCAAACTCCATCCATTTGTCTGAATCTCTCTTAAAATTGTGATGCCCAAACCTGGAGATAGATGTCTCCAGCCGATGCCTCGCTAGCACTAAATAGAGCCAAATAAATTACCTTGCTGTCTTCCATCTGAAACGATTAATATATCTCTGGGTAAGATGTGCCTTTTCTTTCCTTTCCTAAAGTATCAGGTTATTGTCTACTGCTCAGTTTGAGGGCTACTCCACTGCTTGAGCCTCAGAGGCTCTCCCGCTGGCTTACCAGTTCTTCCCCATCTTATATCTGAGATTTTGATATCGCCCTCCTAAGTGAAGCACTTTGCACTTGACTTTATTGAATTTCAGTGTATTGATTTCAGGCCATTTCTCCAATTTATCAAGATCATTTTTCTCTGAGGAACCTTGCAGCAGCTTGTCTTATATCTGCTCTGTTGACAAAAGGTCTTTAGTCCTCAGGGCTATCAAGCCAGGTCTTTGCATTAGTCCTTAAAATAGTTGGAAAGAACTACACAGGAGGCACTGGGACAGCAGAGGACAAAGGTGTCAGGCTAGCTCAGGCAGAAACAGCCCCATGCTGCCATATCAGCGAGGCAAGGCGCAGAAGCAACAGGAGGATGTGAGATGGGATGAGCAAGATGGAAATACTCATGGGTCCCCAAGGGTGAGAGTGGGGCTGCCTGCTGCAAAACGCTGGGCCCCTGTCACAGCCCTGGGAACAGCCCTGGAAATGGGAGGATGGAGGGGAGATGAGCACTGGGATTGAATGCTCCCTCCTTCTTCTCAGGTCAGCACGTGATGAGCTGCCCCGTTTCCCCCAGGGGCTTACAAGCAGACCAGAAGTCCTGCAGCACCAGCTGTTAATGGTACTACTTGGGGACAGCAAAAACTGGACTAAGATGGGGACAGGAGTCCACCCTGGAGTGCACAAACCAGGACAGCGGTTCTTGTTGTTGTTGTTGTTGTTGTTGTTGTATTGTTGTTATTATTACTACCACTACTGCCCAGAGGTCGGAGTGCTCCTCTGTTTAAGGCAGAGAAAGAAGCTTGGGAAGCCACTGCTTGTCCCAGGGTGGAGAGAGTAGCTCCTAAGTCGTCTTCTTGGGCACAATGAAGAAGCACAAGGCTTTGGGAATGCATTAAGGACCTACAACAGCATCCACCTTCCCACACCACTTTCCTTCCTCTGCTTCTCTCATCAGCTTGCCGGCAGCACCTTCCCCTGCCTCCTCCTGCTGCACTCTAGGGTGGGCTGAAGTTCAGGCAACAATTACCCAGGTATTGGCAAGAATTTCCTAGAAAACTTTGCAAAAAAAGCACCTCCTGCAGAGTCGCCTCCTGATTAAGTCCCCGTTCTTCTGCAGGGGGGCAGGCGAAACGGCTGCAGGCACAGTGGGAGGGCTGGGGAAAGCACTGGAAGAGAGATGCAAACAAACCTGGGGAAGGGGCAAAGCAGAGGTGTAATGGAGAGGCCAGAACAGCTTGGGAGATGGCAATGAAAGCAGTTTCCTTGGGAAAAGGCTGGCAAGCCTCAACTGGAAAAGGGACAGCAAGGGGAGAGATGGGAGAGCTCCTTCAGGCGTGGAGAACATGGGGAGGGAAGAGGAGTGAAGTTCTGGTGAAGCCCCAGCAGCCATAGGAGCTCACCCTGCCCCTTGTCATGGTAATGATGCAGACACAGACATGTGATAAGCCCCGCTCTGCACACACTTTAAAATCTAAGTAGCTTATGAATAAGTAATAATCCCTTATTCCCAGCGCCATAATCTATATTTAATTAAGAAAATAACTAAACGTTGGGAGTAAAAGGGTCTGTGTGGGGAAATGGAGACAGAAACACTGCTGGATAAGCTGCAGTAAGAAGGGGAACAAATGCTGTCCCTGGCATGGCCAAAGCAGCAGAGCCATAGCCTCCAGAGTGGCCATGAACTCCAGATCACTTCTTCGGTCACCAGGTGAGCTGAAGGTTGGCCAACAGGGACTGAGTCACTCACATGAACTGTGAATTTTCCTTCTGTTCAGTCCTGGTGGTGCTGCTGGACTGTGCATGGAAAGCAAGACACCGGTGTGCCAAAGCAGCCCATGCCTGGGAGGATCCAGCAGCACCCAAAGCAACACCTCTGATGCTGCTACACCAAGCTGTTAGGTGCCTGCATCTTATGACGTTACTGTGCTAAAGCATCCTTGGTCAGGATGTTCCAGTAGCAGAGGAAAGTGATCCCTGCTGACTGACTGGCACTCAGGGCTGGCATGCCAGGGTAATGCCCGCTGTTAGGCTGGATGGGGCCGTGCCAGGCCAGTGCTGGGCCCATGCCCAAAGCATGTGGAGATGTTCACGTTACATCTGAGCTTCCCAGCCCAGGCCAGTATCTATATCAGTGCTCTACCAGATCACTTAACACACCCCTAGGACCACCGTCCTCCTCACCGTCCCCCCAGCACCCACGGGTGTTAGCTACTTCTCAGGTGTCTTTGCCAGCTTGGAGCCAGTGCCAGGCCAAAGACTGGAGTTTGGCTTTTTCCCCTGGTCTGTGTGCTGACAGCACTGCAGATGGTGCTGATGTCAGCTCTGATCCACCTCTTTTTTGGGCAAGAGAGAAGACAGGCATAATCCAAGTGCTCTGCACCTGTGCCCAGAGCCCTTCCAACACCACCAAAAGCACCTCCCAGCTACAGCCCCAGACCTTTCCCACCTGGCATCATCCACCGGTTCCCCAAAGCATCGCTGCAGCCTTGCTCTGTTCACTATGTTTTGCTTTATCATTTCATTCACAGGGTCTGCAGGTGACAGATCCCCCTCTGCTTCCCTGGATTGTCAGCAGTGGAACTGAGAGCACATTTTAAAGCCTTGGTTAAAGAAAACAACAACAAAAAAATCTCAGTCCACATACTATACATTATAAATAGACCGTCTGGTTTTTAAATTGAAAAACAACAATAATCACTGCTAAGAGCCTGCTGAACAAAAGCAGCCTTATTACCACTGGGACAGATTCATTTTTACCAAAAGAACACAAAATATTTTTCAAGCTGCTCCTGAGCTCCTGAAGTTGCTAATGTCCTGCTGCTTCCCCTCATCTCCATCCTGGGGAGCCGCGGGAGGCACAGCGCTGCGGTGGGGATGGGGAGAGTCGTGTGGGCAGTGCAAAGCAGGGACAATCCCTTTGGCTGTGGGCAAGGGAGAGAGAGAGGAGGCTGGGCTAAGCCAGGCTGCAAAGAGAGAGAGAGATACCATCAAGTTTTAGTTGCACTTGTAGCCTCTAACTGCTGCTTTACGGCAGGGTGACAAGAGGTCTGGAGTTGGCTTATCCATCGTCTTATCTTGGTGGAGCTGGGGAATGGGGATGGGACAGCCTGTGTTGCAAGGGGCAAAGTGTGTAACAAGGCAAGGTAAGCTTGTCTTTCAGCTCCCATTAAGTAATAGAGAAGAGCACAACTTCCAGAGAGCACTTGCTGCTGTGAAGGTACTGTGCTGAGGTGTGGTCCACAGTAGGTTGGTGGGCAGGCACATCAGCTGCAGGGACTTCTTGGATTTGGGTTGCCAAGGGTCACAGCTGAGAGAACTCTTCCTCACTGTTCCATCAGAGCTGTCACACTGCCAATTGCAGGGTCCAGAGATGAGTATGCTGATGGGCCTCCAAAGCCTGGCAGTAGAGGGTTGGGATCCCCAAAACTGCCTGTCCTCCATGCTTGACCAGAACAAGTGACCACAGCAGGGAGACTAGCCTGTAGAAATTGTCATGTGGAGCCGGAGCACCTCAGCAGGATGAAGAACGCTGCCACCAGGCATCAGGGCTGTGAGAGAGCACAGCAGCTGAGCACAGGAGGGGCATAACCATCACTCCTGTGATGAAAGCAGCTCCATGTCAAGGTCCTGAGATCTTTCTTTTGTCTCTTCCCAGGCCATAATATGGTGAGATCACTAGAATCCTAGTGCTGGCTGCTAAATCTAATCTGCCATGTACTTTGGGAACAGCATGGCACCACAGAAACCAGCAAGGTGCTGCAAAGGTAGATACCAGCCCAGGGCCAGGCGCATGGCTTGAGCAGGTGGGAGACTGGAACTGGTGGAGCTAACAGGGCTGGGTTTCGGCCCCTGAATCAGAGGGCTGGACAGCATTAGCCAACACTGGTCTGGAGCCAGCATCTGAATGACTGCAGAAGAAACTCACACTCACTGGATCCCTGCCTGGGCGCTGTGTCAGGCACGGCTGCCAGCAGGCTCATGCAGTTGGCCCGTCCTGTTGTTACGATCAGAAATAAGTGATGTGGGACTGACAGCGTCTCAACAGCCCTGCCCACACCAGCAGTTCCCCTGAGCACAGTGCTGGAGTAGATATACCCTTGGAGATAGAGCTAAGAGAGTCTCCTCTCTGCCAGAGTCTGAATGTAGCCTTCAGAAAGGACTGGTAAGGTTGACCTACCAAGTGATGCTGATGGCTCCATGTTGGAAGTTGTCTTTCTGAGTGCAGCATGTAGGTTGAAATGTTACAGACAGATAAGAAAGGTGCAGCCTTGGAGGTGGAGGAGAAAGGAAAGGAACAAAAACAATTTAATAATGAATATATTATGTAGACATGTTATGCCTCTTGCTTGCTGGCACGGATTAATACCCATAAATCAAAGAGGAAGGGACTGCTTTTAATGCTGGAGATGGAGGCTGGGCCTCAGAAAATTGCTAAGGGGGCATTAATGAGGAGAGACATCTGGGAACGGCTCCAGGTGCATTGGCTGCATGCACAGGAAACTGCAGAACCCTTGGCAGCTAAAATTTATTCCTGTGCTGTGGACACGTGTGGTCCATGAGGACAGAAGTGTGGGGACCATGGATCCCCATGTGCAGGCACTGGACAAGCTCCAGAGGAAGGTGGGAGGTCCCTTGGTTCTCTGCTTCACAAGGCAGGTCCTTGCTTTCCTTCCTCCTGGGCTGGGCTTGCACACCAGAAAAGCTGGCTCCATCTTCTGACTTTGCTCAGCAAAACAGTCCCCATGGACCAAGTGACAAGACAGTCTCAGCCTGTGAAAGCCAGGAGCCAAGGCTATGGTGGGGCATGCTATTACATCTGCCCTGCCTCTGCTGGGCATGCCTGCACTAGAGACAAGAGTCAGGGATGATGTTACCACAACTGCTGCAACCCGGAGGATGGGGAGCAGCACCCCTTAAATAAACATTGGATCAGCCAGAGATAAGGACAGCCTCTTGACACTAGAAGGAGCCCTCCAAGTGTAAAGGAAGGAGTTCTGATGGCACACAGCAGGGGCAGGGGGCAGAGGTTCCAACCATGGAGCATCTCTCTGTGACATTTCTGGAAGCCACTCTGAGCATGGTTGGTGGGTATGCAGGCAAGAGGGAATGGCCCCACTGAGCAGGAACAAGCCCCAACACATTCATCAGGTTCTGCCCTCCTTGGGATGTTCTCCTTTCAGCAGCACAAGGCCCCTTCCAGAGTTTCAGAGGGACGTTAAAGCCAGTGGAGACGACACAGCGTGACCTTCCACATCCCCGGTAAGGCTCAGCGCAGCGGGGGCTGCTCTCAGGAAGGAGGAGGGGTCACTTCTGCTCTCAGTATTTTTCACTAAGGCAAGGGTAATGAGTGCCAGGATTTCATTAATCACATTTCATGTGCATTTGTAAAACCCTTGCAATCCTTGCTTTTTAAGAACATCGCCCTCACCTTCTCCTCTCCCACCTGCCCCATTCCCCGGCACGGGTGGCCTCTCATGCCTGCCCTTCTAGGACCACCTCCTTCCACTTGCACTGACCCACTTTAGTCATCATATTTACAGTCAAGCCCAGGGAAGGAGGCTGGATCCATGGAATAAATTTGCAGAGCCAGGGAGCCAGCCGGGGACGAGCGAGCAGAAACAGTCTGTGGGAGAGAGACACCCACACCCGCATACACAGGGGGAGGAGAGAAACCTGCCAGGGAGATGGCTGGGAGCAAAGGATGCTAAGAAAGCATATGTTCACAGTATGAATAGATTAGAGGGGGGAAAGGGAAAAGAAAACAAGGAGAGAAGAGAGGGAAGGGCATGGCAGAGAGGGATGGAGAGCAGCAGGAGGGAAGCCCACCAGCCAGCCGGGGAAATGAAGCCTTGGGTACTGCTTCTCAGGTTGCACTGCAAGGGAGATGTGTGATGTGGGAGAAAGCTTGGTCCTAGCAGGGGGAAATCTGCCTCCAGGAGACTGACAATGGACGTGGGTAGGGCAGGACAGGGAGCAGGCAGGTTACTGGCTTGGAGAAGGGAAGGGGGAGGATTGGAGGATTGTGAAGGCTGCAGGGACTGAGCTGTGCAGAGGGAGAGGAGGGATGGAGGAGGCTGAGCGTTTGGAGATGCTTCAGATTTTCAGGGCTTATTTGAAGTGATCAGCCAGCTCCTTGGAGGTTAACCTCTCATCTGACAGAAGCAACCCCAGCTCCTGACAGCAGAGCAGGAGGAGGTGCTGTCCCAAGGTCCCAGCAGAGGGATGGAAACCCCAAGCACAAGATCCAAAGGGTTGCTCCAAGCAATCCCACGTGGCGACAGGAGAAAGGATGCTGGGGCTGAGCTCACAGGCAGACAGGCTGAGCCCTCAGAGAGCAGAGAATTGCTGTCTGTCTGTGTCTGTCTCTGTTTTCCCTGATTTTATTGTGTTTTGTTTAATTGAATCACACACACACATGCACACAAAGCCCCAACTCATGGTGTAAAGCCTGCAAGGAAACGAGCAGCAAATTAACGTTCCAGGAGGAGCGATGCCGAGCAAACACATGTAGCTCGGCACGAGCTGCAAGCAGGAGGGAGTGAAGCAGCAGGAGGAAAGGGGGAAAGAGGAGAAGCCTGCAGAGAAGGGAAAGGGAGCTGCAAGAGGGTTTTCCAAGGGGAAATGGAGCTCGAAAGAAGCAGAACGAGGGAAGGAGGAAAGCTGAAGAGGAAAAGGGAGGGGGCAGCACAGATAAGGCTGGTGTTACCTATGAGGTTAAACTGTCCCTGATGCCTGTGTGGAGCAGGTCAGAGCATGAGGATTGCTCAGGGCTGGGGGATGGCTGAAGGGACATGGAGCAAAGTTCCAGGGGTCCTTTGCTGCTCCAAAGGTCTCCTGTCCAAATACAAACACAATACCCTTCCGGACATAGTACCCCACTCCACCTAGGCCTCTGTCATCACCTGCTCAGCCTCACTTGGCATGGAAGGCATGGAAATCATACCCCTCTCTCAGCCCTGGGCTCAGCTAGGACTCCCACACCTCTTGTGATGTTTGGTGGACCTGCAACTCCATTCAAGGTGCTTATCCTCAGGAAAATATCAGATACCAAGGAATGATGGACATGTGGGATGAGACCACCACGTGCTGGGGGATGTGCTCCAGCACTTCCCAGGCTCCTCATCCCCCAGAAACAGCAATTCAGTGGCACCATCCAAACCCTGGATGACCAGTGCAGCCCTGAGCCCAGCCAAAGCATGTGGACCAGCAATCTCCTTTACTACAATGCAGAGGGCAGGGACATCAGAGCGGGGCGGGGGGAAGAATCTCCAGGATGGAGGATTGACTGTGCAGAAAGGCAGCTCTCTGGTCTCTCCCACCCACCTATACCCACCCCATGGGGTTTTCGGGACTGAGAGCTACAGCTAAGCTTGGGACAGCTCCCAGCTCACCCCAGCTCACGAGGTGCCGGGAGGTAGCACAACGCTGATCAGCCACAATATGAGATGATGAGATGCTCCTCAGCACTGGAGAAGTGCAAGGTTAAAGGACATGAAGCATCCTGCCAAGGCTTGCTGTGACAGGCCTCACATGTGTTTAGTCACATCCAGCTATGAACCCACTCTGGAAACCAAGACATTTATTCAAAGGAGCAGGAGCATCACTCACATATCTGCCTGCGTGAAGGAGAACTTCAAAAGGGCTGACAGTCATGGAGCCCAGCAGCAACCTTTGGCTAATTAGCTGTCTTGATTTCCTTGAGGTTTATTTCTGCACTTCTTAGGCCCAGAGATGGATTTACTGTAATGTCAGAAGGGTCATGGTAAATACAGAGCTTCCTAGTGATACCTATACCCACCCCATGGGGCTTTTGGGACTGGGAGCTACAGCTAAGCTTGGGACAGGTAGGCTGGCAATGCTTTGCAGAGGGTTTTGTCTGGCATGGGATTTACTGAGACTGTGCTGGCAGCAATGATGGGGGGTACATAGCCATGAGCTGGCTCGGGAAGGAAATGTGAGTCAACAGAAGCAGGTGACTAGAAAGGTGGAAAGATGCTGAACCTGCTGAGAGGAGTGGCTGGAACCCACCTTCAGCTGATGAGGGAGCTCACAGCCCTGGCTGACGCCCCTTCCAGCCCAGGGGCAGGTTTTCACGTCAGCACTGACGACTTCCATTTGGTTAAGACAAAGGTAGCCACAGCCTGAGCTGCTCCTGCCTCTCTCCATAGGGGCACGCAGCTCACTGCCAGCAGCGTGCAGAGCATCTCCCCCCACCGCCTCCTGTGGGCTCTGGACCCGGCGCTGGGCAGAGGCGTGAGACCAGGCTGAGCTGCACCATCAGGAAACGCAAAGGGCAAGAAAACAGCTTCATTATCTCCACGCAGAGATCTCCAGCACAAACCACTCAATACGTGGCTCCCCCTGGACTGTGCTCAGCGAAGATCAGTGGGAAGAAACCAGAGAAGAACCCTTACATTAATGATCAGAAACAAAGCCATGCTCCTCTGGCCCCGGATCCCTGCTACCCTGGCTAAGAGACCTCTGAGTACCTGCAGATGGGTGGCAGGCACCCAGCACTTCAAACACCCTTCCCCCTCTGCTGCTGCTCCGCCTGCCTGGCTGGGTGTCAGTCTTCAGGGCTGCCCTGGGTGTTGGTAGGAGAACTCGGCGCCAATTAAAATCCAGGCTGTTGTATGCTTTGAACCACAGAGAGACAAAGCCTGGGAATTCAACCTTTGCCCCTTTTTTTTTTTTCCCCCAAAATGATGTCAGGAGTTGAAGGGACGGAACAGTGCTGAGTGCAATTGCTGTCAGAAGCTGCTGGCTATTGCAACGTGCTGCTTGAACTCCACTGGCAGAGGCTGTGCTGGAGATGGGAGCCCAGCCACTCAACTCCAGATCTTTCATTTTAAGGGTCAAATCATTATGAACTCGCTCAGGGAAGTTAATAAGAAGTTTACCTTTGCCTCAGCTACATAAAATCAACAAGAAACTCCCAACTGCCCATAGTGATGCACTGTCCTATCTCCAATCCCAAGCATTCCTTCCTGTGAGTCAAACTCACGTTGTATTTTCATTTTTAAACACACTCTTAGAATGAAAGCTTACACTGCCTGATCAGAACCAAATGTCTTGGATAACTAGCAATACGACAAAGGGCTTGATTTGGGGGCTGACAATCAGCCAGCACTCAAATCTGAGCCTGCTCCCTTACTTCTGCTGAGGTTCAGGTATTTCAGGCTTGTTCTCTCTGCTGGGATGATGCACCTGCATCTCTGCAGCACAAGGCACAGCAAGGCTCCCTTCAGCCCCCCCGGTGTGCAGCCGGATGGGCCCTGACTGCACCAGAAAATCTCTCTGGCTATGAACCAAGCACCTTAAAAGCCCTTTGCAGCTCCCTGTACCAACAACCCACCCTTGGGTTGCTTCAAAGGATGAATACCACGGGTGCAGTTTCAAAGCATCTTCCTGACCTTAACGCTTGTGAGCAGACCAAAGCACTTTGGTACCTAAACCCACACACAGGAATGATGGTGAGCTGTAAGCAGTGCAGGCTTCAGCAGCAAGGAGTTACAACACTGCTCCATGCAGGCACGGAGGGACCTGCAGCACTCAGCCCTCATCCCCACCAGCTTTCATTCCCTGTCCCGTACACCTCGGACAGAGCCATGGCATGATGAGGGGAGCCTTTAAAGAAGTTGCTACCATTCAGGCAAGGAAGGCCCTGAGCTCGCAGGTCACGCATAGATATGTGCGTATACATTATTTATACCCTCCACATGACAGCTGCTGGCTGTATCTACAGCCTCTCTCCACTGACGCCTCTCTCTGAGTCATGGCTGCGTAAAGCTCCTTGACAGACCTGGAGGATGAGAGACGTGGTAAAATCCCAAACATGAGTATTGCATCAAAGGTACAGTGATTATCAGAGCACAGATAAATAACAGCTTCCTCTCCATTTTGGAGGGGGGTGTGGGGGAGGAGCTAGGGCTGTCTAATCACCCTCCTGGAGCTTTCAGCCCAGGAAGGTGGCTGTAGCATGGGATCCAGACTCAGGGATATGTGTGGCTATGCTCATGGTGGCAGGGTCAGTCCCAGATGCGGTGTAGGGTGCAATGAGGGTGTCTGTCCATGCTGCTGAGGAGCTGGGGAGCTCAGTGAGGAGCTGGTGGGTGGACTTGAGTGGGATTTCTCCTGCATGGAGAGCTCTGACAGTCCTCCACACATCCCTGCCTGTCTAAGCGCAGTGAGCCTGGCTGAAACAGAGTTAATTTTCCCTGTAGCAGTGCTGTGCTTTAGATTGGTAGCTAGGAAGGTGTTGATAACACACTGGTGTTTTGGCTACCTCTGAGCAGTACTCACAACATTTCCCTCCCCCTGCACCAGTAGACTGGGGGTAGGCAAGGTCTTGGGAGAGGACATAGCTGGGACAGATGACCCAAACTGGGATAGCACCAGCAACCAGTCCTGCCACTGCATCTCCCTGATGATTTTCCTTCTCTCATTACCCTCTTCCTTATTTTCCCCAGGACTTTGGCCTACTCTGAAACTGCCACTCTGCCAGCTGCCCAAGATGTGGGAAGATACAGGACCATCCTGATGGATGCAACAACTAGCAGCAGGTACCCTCCATTACAACAGGCATTCGCATTTACAGCTGCTATTTCAACCAGCCCTTGAGGTTGGACAGGAGCTTCTCCAGCCATATGATGCCAGAGCCGAGCTCCAGGGGATAGCTGCAGCTCATGTACAGCCCTGCCCAGCATCACTGGGCTCTGAGGCCTGGAGACAACCATGGAGTAAAGGCAGCCCCATTCTACCCCTCCCTGGGAACAGGGACAAGGAGCGAGGCATTGGGGAGGATCATTACTTTGATAGTGGGTTGGCTGGCAAGGAAAGCTGCTCGTTCCAGCTCCACCTCTCTGCAGAGTCAGTGACTCCCTCTCCATGCATTGTGTTTTATTCTATATGTGCAAAGCCATTTCCATTGAGGGTAGGGACACTGAAGCACAGAGAAAGAGGAGAATAATATATCTTATCTTTCTTTAATCCCCACCATCCCAAAGGATGTCAGTGCCATTTGCTTTACTTTCTATATGTATGCACAGTTAATTAGCATTACTACAGAACTGCAGGTATTCTCAGACTTAGTAGAGGGAATATCTTGTAATAGGAGGGTAAGCAAATTGTTTCTGCTGTTTCTATTACAGCCAACTTTGATTATCCAGGGTAATGGGATAACAGGGACAAAGCAAAAACATGGATAACATGAAACCTATGCAAATTAAGGTAGGGAAAAAAAAATTGATGCTGAGAGTAATGGAGGAAAGAAAGGTCAGCAGTACTGATTAAGGAGCATGGATACCCCTGTGCTAGCACTGCCCTAAGCTCATCAATCCACACCTGATGGTACCTTAGTTATGCAGGAAATCTATAGGGTCTGTCACGATGCAGGGGAAGCAGAGACATCCCCTGCACAGTGAAGCCAAGCTGCAGCAGAGGGAGGCGAATTGCATTAAAGCCGAGCGTTTCAAAGCCTCCGTGTGAGGGATTTGTCATTAAAATGAATAAGATTTGGGCACTCAACCCACCTCCTCCCTACACGAGCAGGAAGAAGCCCAATTTAAAGGTCAGCATCTTAATGGCTTTCGCTGTGTATATACCAGGATAACTCCTCTCCAAACAGAAATCCAGCACCTGCTTGGGGAGCCACAGCTACTGCTTGAAGGAGCACGACAAGAGCATCCATAGCTGAGGACTAACAGGTATAGAGATGGGTATGGCTTCTCCATTAAAGCAGGAGGGGTGAGGCTAAGAGGAGAGAAGAGCTGTCTCCAATCACATCTCCTTGCAATATGGCCCAAGTTGAGTAAAGGAAACAGCGCTGGAGTTGCTCTGTAGTCCTCCCTCTTGCCAAAGACCAGATCCACCCCGCTCTGCCAAAGGGGATTTTCAAATCCCCAGCACCAACATCCCGGAGGCAGCTCTGAAAAATCTCTGGTGGTGGGTGGATAAAAAGGGCACCAGTAGAGATGAGACAGAAACAAGAGAGGGAGGAATCTTAGAGGAAGATGAACCTTCTTAATAGGTTTTATTGATTTAACCCAAAGAGAGAACAGTAGGGGGAAATTTATGCCATTTAAATGCAAACCAGCAATAAAAATAATCATTAGAGTCATAATCTCAATCTGTTAGCATTTTATGTAGAAATGAGCTTAATGGGAAATATTTTCCATGTAAACTATTTGCATTTACTTACTACGAATGAGCCTTTTAAATATAATTCAATCATTATCACAGACTTTTTTTTTTTTAAGGGGTTGTTTCCAGTCCTCAGTTCTTTAAAGTGCCTGATGATTTCACAGCTCCCATTGAGTTTGACTTGAAGAAACTGCTGGCCCATCCCAGCTGTGAGCCAGTGTCCTTATCCCTGTGGGCAGTCCTGTTTCCATACTGGAAATCACAGGGATTTTGACAGCAATTAAAAAGTATCATTCTTAACCCAAACAGTGCTGAGATTTTGGGACTGGCCAAGGAAGTGGCATCGCTCACTCAAATCTTAGGACCTTTGATTGAGGAAAAGTGACTTTAGATCATGTTTCCAGAACCTTAATCTTCCAGAAGAAGTGGGAACCATCTAGAAATCTTTCTCAGTTTTCCCTCTTGTAAAAGAGGAGGAAAACGTGGCCTGTTCCCTTCACGGAGAAGCTGCAGGGCTGATAGCCTGGGTGGGATGCCCTCTCCCAGTGTGGGAGGGTAAATTGGATGTGCTCACCTGCATCTCAGAAGGAGCTTTTCTGGCCAGTGCTTGTCCCCAGGATCAGCCCCCGCAGGGACACGGCGCTGCCCACGTGCGGGTGCTCAGGGGAGGTCACCAGCCCTGTGATTCCCACGCCATGAGTATCTCAGCCACAAAGAAAGAAATAAATACCCTCTTCTGCCTGGGGACACCTTTTAATCTTCTTGTTAGATTTTCATACACTAGTCCAGACTCTGGGCTGGGCCAGACGTGACCTCATTTAACATCCCATCCACAGGACTCTGTAAACCAAGGCCACCATTTTATGCCACGTGCTGGTAGGGGTGGGGGGCACTCTCATTCCAGGCACAGGGGGGGTTCCCACCACCCTGCAGCAGCTCATACCCTGCCCCAGAGGGAAAAGCATCCCATAGAAGTGGTCCACCTGGACCAGCATTCCCAAAAGCTCCCATGTTCCTTGCAAACCTGCTGGTAGCTGGATGATTACAGGTGCTAGAGCCAGGCTCTGCAGAAGCCAGGCAGCTGCCAGGGTCCCGTGCCAGGGACTGCATCGGCAGAAGCCACCACAGCTCCTGGAGGGGGTCTGGCCCTGTGTTTACAGGCTGGGGAGCTGATCCAGCCCCCCGACGCGCTGCTCATTGCCAGGTCTCCAAGCACACACCGGACCTCATGCTGCGTGGGTAATTCGGGCTCACAAGGGGGTTATTAAAATCCATTCAAAGCTAATGTCAGTCATTTTGGTGTTAATGTCAGTGGCTGAGAGGCACAGCAGGAGCAGGGGGGAGAAGGACTTTGATTTCCCCACTTTAATTTCCAAGCTGAGTGGGCTTGGCGGGCAGTGGTGGGACATGGGGAGCGAAGGTGGGTGGGAGCATGTGGTGCAGCATCTCATACTGCAGACAGGTGGGAGTCATGGTTTAATCCCATCAACCAAACATTTCACTCCACGTTTTATGTGACAGCATCATTTCCAGCTGCTTCAGAGGCCCTTCACCTGCCAGGTCCCAGCAAGCGAGTCTGCCTGAGCTTTCAGCTCCAGCCCTATGGCTGGGAAGGGGCTGATGGTGCTGCTCTGCACTGGTCTCCATCAGGTCTGGTAGGTTGGATTGGCACCAGGCACTTCCCATCAGGTGTATTTGGAGGTTTGAACCTCTTCCCCCATTGTCAGCTTTGGTTCTGTGCTGACTGGCAGCCCCTCAAACCCTCTGGGGTGGAAGTGGGGCTGGAATTTATTCACATCAGTCAGACCAGCCACTGGATTTTGAAGAGGGAAGGGTAATTTCAGGATGTGGTTGCCATCACGCAGGCTAGGATAAGAGTAATCAGAGCTTCAGGCCATAAGCCGATTCCTCAGGAGTCTCAGGAAGGAATTAGCCCTGTCTCCTCCATCCTGTGCTGCTCAGCACACATGGGAGCACACCTGGCAGGAGGCTGCACCATGGGGGGACACATGTCCCAGCGCTTGCCAGAGGCTGGGCAACAAGGACACTGTGCAGGCAGTGCAAAAGTCCCATGAGCAGAAAGAGGGACAAGGAGAGCAGCAAAAATGTGCTGTGACATGCCCCACTGGCCAGGCAATTGCCTCTTTGCACAAGGATGGTGGTGCTGGGACCACTGAGGTGCCACACTGCTCCCCTCCATCCTCAGAGCTCTCTGCCCTGTTTCTCCCCAAGTTTCAGCATCTGCTTGCAGTGGGCATTCCTCCACGTTGGCTGAGAAATGCAGTGGAGTCTCTTAATAGCTCATTCTGGAAGCTCTTCCTCATATGTAAATACTGTGTGTATAACAGCAGCCTCATTCCATACTACAGAAGTGTGTCAGATGCAGCTAACCATATGAAGATAGCTTAAATGACCCAAATTTAACATTTGATTATGTAGCCTGTAGATTTCATTGAGGTTTTGAGTTAGAAGGCATTGTTACTGTCATCTGACCTCCTGGACAAGGAATTTTACTCAGGGATTTAAAGCAAGTCTGACCATTAAGCTCCATCCTTCAGACAAACAAAGTTAGCCTGGTTCACAAGCAAGAGGGGTGGCTGCTGGAGGCAGATTGATCACCAGTCACCCAAAAGCCAGAGACCATAATGTTCACCAACATCAACTTTTCAAAAGGGCAGATAATGGCAGGACAAAGGGGGGTGGATTGAAGCTAAAGGAAGGAAGGGTTGACTGGATTTTAGGGGGAAGTTTTTTACAGAGAGAGTGGTGAGGGGCTGGAACAGGCTGCCCAGAGAGGGGGTGGATGCCCTGTCCCTGGAAGTGTTCAAGGCCAGATTGGATGGGGCCCTGGGCAACCTTGTGTAGATCCAGGCCTGAGGTTGGTGGCCCTGCCTGTGGCAGGGGGGTTGGAGCTCTATGATCCTTGGGGTCCCTCCCCACACAGACCAGTCTGTGATTCTATGATTCTATGATCTCTGAAGGGCTGTGAGTCCTGGCTGATGATACTACCACGAACCCAGTTATTTTGCTTTAGTTTGTCTGATTTCTGAAATGATGGTAACAAATGGTTCTGAGGTCAGAGCTGGTCTTCCAAAGCAATACTGGTACCACTTTTTTCACCTAGAAAAGTGCTGCTATTCAAAAATCAACATCAGCAGAGAAAAGTGAAACTCCAGCAGTTGCCAGCTATCAGCTGCATGGGTTGGTGGGGTGGTTCAGGATCACCGAGGAGATGTGTAGCACCAGCAGCCCAAGCTTCCATCCCATGTCCCTGCCCCCCTGCCCTGGTGGTGGGGTGGCCAGGGGAAGGGGCAGAGGAGGTGGGAAGGAGCTGCATCTCCCTGTGGTCAGCATCTCTTGCTTTGTGGCAGGTTACCAAGCAGCTGAGAGTGGGCAACGGTTTCTTTTGCCAGTTTTCTAATTTATCTAATGAGCAAGAAAATAAATCAAGCTGACAGTCACCCAGGTGGTTTTGAGCCTCAGCTCGTCACAGTCCCCTTGTTCTTCCAGCCCATTTTATAACAGGGTTATAACCTGAGGACACGGCAATAACTCCTGCTATAATCTTTTCTTTACTAACGTCACTTAGCAGATGGAGTCATTTAGAGGTGCTCACGTTTAAATGAGGAGCTTGCCCTGAAAGGGACAGAGCTGGGGCTGCTGGCAAGGTTTTCAGGATCGTCAGCCTAGAAAATGCTTAGCAGGGGAAGCAGTTGGCAGGCAGATTTCACGGACATGGCACCGGCATCCTCTGCCAGCAAAATTACAAGGCTGAAATCCTGGAGCTGGATGGGGCCAAACTGTTCACAGCAAACAATTTAATTGATGAATGAAGTGAATTGCCCAGGAGATGGTTTTTCAGTCATCTGCTCATTGCGTGAAGCCACGTGGCGAAGGGTCCACGCAGTCATGTGTCACCTGTCCACATCAGGGATGGGTTGGCCTGGGGTCCCCATCATGTGGACCTTCTCCAGAGTCACCAGGGCACCTGCTCCCCCAAATGAGCAACCCAGTGTTGCAAGCAGAGCCACCTCCAGGCTTGCCAGTCCAAAGATACTGCACTTCCCTACATATTTCTCTCTTCTTAAGCCTTCGTGGCTGGACCAGTGATGGGACCATACAGAGGGTCTCAGCACTGGGTGTTTGAAAGGGAGCCTGCATGATGTGAAGAACGGTGCCAAACTAAGCAGCAACACCTGCATTTCAGCTTCTGCAAGAAATACAGTGGCAAGCTCAGAGGACTCTCTTCTCTATCTCCCTGACCCCCTGCACAATGCTGCACAGACTACCTTCATGGGCTCCTTTCATTTGGTCTAATAAAGTAAATTAGCTCTTCAGTCCTTCCAAGGAGAACAGCCATGAAAATGTACACTGAGATGAATACTTGCAACCCTTGAAAATACTTCTTGCTTGTGAAAAGACTTCAGAGAAATGAATAGAAGGGACAACAATTACCAAAGTAGGGGGAAATATTGTTCGTGCTGGCTAGGCAGCATTTGACCCAGCCCTTGCAGAGGGCTGGGGAGAAGAAGGAGGAAGGAGGCAGGGAGCTGAGACATTAATGACAATCATTGTTCTGCGGGGAGCAGTATCTCACAGTGTCCACGGAGACCAATCCCAAATTATTCAGCCTAATAGTTCTCAAAACAAACTCTTATTCTGCTCTTTTGTGGCAGGCATGAAGCTTTCTCTGCAAGCTCCATTTTACATCTTTGGTAACTCATTTGCTGGATGGTATAACACTCAATTGTGAAAACCCTACAGGAGCCTTTGATGCAAGCATCTTTGAGACACGGGGCTTATCAGCTCAAATAACACAACTGTCTTTCATCCTTTGTGTCCCAAGACTGCTGTTTTGGCACTTATATTTGTAATTCATTGCCTGGCTCTGGGTCTGGATCTGTCAGGACAGTCTATCTGCCTGCACTGCTGAGATATTTGTGTACGCCTGGAGGCACAGCACCTAAGCTCTGTCTAGCTTCCAGGTTCCTAATTGGTTAAAAGTCACTTTGGAAAGGGGGTCTTAACAGCTGTAGACTTGCAGGTGCTTACACAATGACTATTCTTCCAGGCCAGGCTGTCCATCTTTCCCTCCTCCCATCAGGGGCTGTATCCCCTTGGTCCCTCCTGGCCTTCAGAGATGCCCATGCACCTCCAGCACCACCATTCCTCCCTTCCAGCCCAGGTCCAGCCTGCAGACCTGCATGCCTTTCACCAGCACCTCGTTTTCTTCAAAATAAAAGGGACAAATGAGGTGGAAGAAGAAAAGGTGAAAACATGATAATAGCTGTGGGAAAAGGCCACTGCTATAGACTTGACAATGCTGGAAATGGAGGCTCAGAGAAAAGTTTTTCTCCGAAAATTACTCTTTTCAATCTCAACAGCACACTGAAGAGAAGTTTAAGCACACTTTTTAACACCTTTTGTACTCAAATTCCAAATCCACCTGTCTACCCAAGCAATAACAGAAATAATCTTTTTTTATCCAGCTGCACATTTTGCCACAGAAATTTGTTTCCATTAAACTATTCCCTTTTGTCCTCTTAAAAAAGCATATTTTAAATAATAACAGTGTAAAAAAAGAAATTATACACTACCCAAAAAACTCAACCCTGTCGACTGTGCACTTTTATACAAGAGTTATCTCTTTCCTTCGATGGATTGATGAAAACCCTTTTCATAATGTCAAGGTGGAGATGAGAAAGAGGGAGAAAATTTCTGAGTGCCCAGCACAGCTAGTCATTTCAACAGCAAACACATGGCAAACTCTGGTCTCAGCAAACTAAATTACAGCACCAACATTAACCTGATGTTCTCCTTCTACTTTGTAAAACATGATTTTGTGGAAGTTGGGATGGAGGCACATATTGCACTTCTCATCTGGGGAGGGGAAATACTTTTTTTTCCATATTCCTTAAATCTTAACAGGAAAATGTAAATTCAATCTTAAAATGTAAAAGAAAAACCCCAATATTGTAACTATGATGACTGTCACTACACTTTGAGGAGTGCAGGAGTTGCAGCTCAGCTGTTTGGGGTTACCCCAGGAAGGTCCATGCTTAGCCAGCACTCAGAGAAGCAGCCTAGCAGAGAGCACCCCAGGAACAACAGTATGAGAAACATACTCCTAGATTGTTGCCCATGTCTGTGTCAGGCTCTTCCCTGTTGGGAATGAACACCACAAGGCTCCCCTTGTGCTCCAAACCTGGGGAGGATCTCCAGGTGCTTGAACGCTCCCCAGAGAGACTTGCTCCATCCATGTGATCCCTGTCAGCTCTCTGCCATGGCCAGCTGCCTCACACCAGCTACTTCCCTCACTCTGGAGATGGGATTGAAAAGGTCACCCCTTACCTCTGCACCTGTGTGTGGCTCCTGGTTCCTGCTACAGTCGTCAGGGTCTCCTAGTTGGTGTCTGCAGGAGGCACACCGGGCACAGCATTCAGGATCCCGTTAGACAGTCACCAAGCCCAGTATTTGAACTGCAAGGAAGGAAAAGGAAACATAAGAGGGACTTTCATCAGGGGGTATGAAAGGTTGATTGACAGCTTGATTAACAAGAAGCCATCCCAGGGACACAATGGTTACTCAAGTCATGGATCACACAGAGATGCAGGGACCAGATGTGAAGGGGAAGAGGACCAAGGGGAGTTACCAAGTGAGATCAGCTGCTCAATGTGGTAACTCAAAGGGAAAAGGAATCCACCCACCAGTGGAAGAGGAGCAGTAAGAAAGGCTGGAAGGGGACCTGAGGCTGAAGTAAGAAGAATGGGACAAATGTCAGGCAGGGACTAGAAGAGGTGCAGGGAAGATGGATAGCTCTGGGCATGCGCAGGGCAGATGGTACAAGACAGACATCAATGCAGAGCTCCTGAAGGAGTCAGGAGTCTCTGCCACCACCAACACCAGCTACCCAGCATGGACAGATTTTAATAAGCTCAATAATCATCCTCACACCTGGGGACTGGTATCATAAACAAGTTTTTAAATCTTAATTGTTATTTTATTGCCCTCACTGGTGACTTCCAACCCTCTCTCTGTTCTTCTTTTAATTTTGGATGCCTGGCTGGCCAGTGATCTCTGTGCTCACCACTGCTGTCAAGCTCCTGCTCACCTGTGATGTGAGACAACGGGTATAGCAAGAAGTGACACTGAAGGCAACAGTACTCATCTTTGTGATATTCAATGTCTTGTTTTATTACCATCAACACAATAACAATAATAGTGATATTAGTGACAACTGTTCCAGCATTCCTCATGTTAGCAATATTCAGACACCACCTAAGAGGTATTTCAGAAAGACAACACAAATCCAGTGCAAGATCCAGGGGAACAGGGCAGTTAATTAAACGTCAGAGTGATGGACAGAGCTGGGACAAGCCTGGAACAATATCAGAGAGCTGGACAACATCTGACAAGCACGAGGAGATGGATGGATCTAGGGCACATCCCAGACCTCTTTCCCAGTGGAGGCAGAGCCCTCCTACCTACACGCATCTTTAAACACAACATTGCCTCCTGCTCTGCTGCTATTTCACTGACTTAGGCAGGTGAGCAGATTTTTCTGGAGAAAGCTGCCTTCCAAGCCGTGTCACTGATCACAGGCTGATCCAGTGACATTTTATTACCTCCAAATGGTGCAAAGAAAATAAAGAGCCCCATTGGAAATGACAGCGGCTTCAAGCGTGGGGTTTAACCAGCATATGTGTGAACTCACAGCAGGCAGGATTTATTTTATATATATATATATATATTTTTTTTTTTTAGTGAAAGAGTTCTCCTTTCTCCAAACCAGACATTCACAAGAGAGGCAGGTGGAGGGCAGGGGATGGGAAGAGAGAATGGCAGCCGGAGGGCGTTGCAAAACTCCAAGAATAAATATTACAGAACAAAAGCAAGCCTGTGACAGATACCAGGCAATCTGTAAGTCATCAGGAGAGCGGAGAGCATAATAGACTAATCAATCAGGTAGACAAGGGTGAGAAATGTCACGGGGAGGCAATAGGTAGTTGGAGGTCAGTTATGAAATATAATCTGTAAATTGGAAGGAGAAGGACAGTAGCGCAAGAACAATGACAGGTATTTGAATGCAGGTAGGTGAATGTTGGATGGGTGATTTCCAGGAGAGTGAATGTTGGATAAGAATATTATGGGGGTAAGGAAAAAATAACCTGGTATTTTCAAGATGGGCACACACTCTGCAAAGTGAAAGGCTGAACTGGAGAGACTTTAAAGTGTAGCTCCATTTCAGAAAATGTTGTTGAAGGACAGATGGTGGGGCTCCCTGTTGCTTGTTCCTCTGGGTTTCCAGACAAAGTTTGGATGGTCAGAAGCAAAAGAAAATTGGGGGGAAAAAATAAGTGATGCTTTTCCTATGTGTAAGGCCTGCAAATACCATCTGGGACCTGAAAGCCAAGCCAGATCCTTTCTAGCTTGTGCTTTCCCATCAGCGATCCTGGCGTGTGTAATCTCTAATCTAGTTAGCTGAGATGCGGGGAAGTTGCACGCTGCCATGCATGAGAAGACGGGGATTCTGCAGGTGAATTTAATTATTCCTTCCACACAGAAAGTGGGAGTCAATAAGGCACCACTCGCTCTCCATTAGCTATCCAGGCTGCACAGCGACAAGAAGCAGCCAGACAGCATCACCTACATCTCTTGCTAAGCTAAGCAGCTATACAACCACTACAGCCAGAGAAAAGCTTGACTTAACATGAAATCATTTCTACCAACACTTTTCTGACCTTAACTGCATATTACAAAGGTGCCACGCAGCCCTCCTCACAACAGCTAGACCCAAGCAATTAGAGCTGAATGAAGAATTGGTAATGAACAATCTCTTTGGCAAACCCCTCGTTTTACGCTGGCGAAACGTTCACACGCAGATTGCAAAGTTCTCACATTTCTCTGTAAATAGAAAGAACTTGCCATTCCCCCCCCCCCCCCCAGCAAATAGCACTGTAAGAGTTCATTGAAAACAATCTATATTCCAATCGCAGGCTCTGCTGATGGGCTATGCCAGCCACGTGGGGCTGGTTCTGCTCCTCCATTGGGCAAGGGGCTGGAGTGCCTCCGAGCATCGCAAATCAGGACTGTTGCCTCTCATTTGAAATTCCCTTTTGATAAACCTGTCAGCATTAGAACACGTTCACTGGAGCGAATTATCAGCCATGGGTATTGGCAACGTGGGAACAGAGCCCAGCAAGGTCCCTCCACAGCTGATGGAGGCGGGCCAGCAAGCTTCAGAAGCCACTGGAGATGCTGACACCAAGGACATGTTGGAGAACCTGAAGACCCTGAGATGGAGAGCCTGACTCCTTTAAACCATATGCTTTACTCTCTGTGCCCAGAGGGGGCTGGGGCTGGGCCAGATTCTGCAGAAAAAGGAGCACTGCTTTACAGCCCAGGAGATTGCACATTGCTCACATGAGACCAGACCATGGCCCAAAAGCCCACCCTCCTGGTTGCTAATGAAGCTGAGAACAATGTGTGCTCTAACGGACTGAGACACGCAGGGAGATAAGAGACTGTGGGGCAATAAATCAGGCTTTCAAAGCAGAGCATATTAGGAGATCAATGGGACAGATATTAGACCCAAGGAGCAAGCACCAGAGAGACAGGAGCAATTCTGTTCCTCCTCCTTCCCGCCGTTGCTAAGGAATTTTTCCCCCCCCCATTTAATAACATCCTCATTGTTTTTAAATGAGCAGCAAAGCCAGTGGGTTCCACGTGGCATTAGCAATGTGTTTGTGAAAGGGAAAGCGACTGGCTCCTAGCAGGATTTGATAAAAGCCTCTCCAAGCTCCGAGTGATTTACAGCTCGGGAAAACAAACACGGACTGATACAAATGCAGAGAGAGGCAAAGACGGCACCGACATCCAGGTACACTCAATTACCAATTCATCAGCCCGAGTGAACTTGAAGGGCTTTTCAAACTCTACATGGCTCTAAATTAAAGGAAATCTTTAGATGGATAGCACTCTGTGATAGGATGAGAAGAAGACTAATTTGTTGATCTTCAGCTCGGCAACTCTCGCCTCTCATGGGCGAAGGGCCAAGGGTGATGGGGGAACTGGTGGCAGATCCCACTCCCCACATGAGACCCAGGGAAAGGACTGAACATCAGGATGTCGTTGGTGTGTTGCTGGAAAGCTGCCTGCACAGACCTCTCCCTCCCTCCTCACCATGCCATGTCCCAGTCTCTAAATGGACTTTTCTTCCTGTCTCTACTAGAAGCTCTGCTTTCACCTGCCCTGGAGGTATTTCTGGCAAAGCTGTGAAAATAACCAATTTTTTGGATCATTGGCTGAACTTAAAAAAAAAAGGAGAAAAAAAAAAATATCACTGCACAGTGACCCCGAACTGGAACTGCCCAGGCTCTGCTCAGAAAAATATATATATAGGAAAAAAAACCATATATATCTATGGTCAACCAATTGTTTAATTCAATCTGAAAGTAACTCATGGGGGATGTCATTTTTGCCTCCATCCCCTGCCTAAAAACCAATTTTTTTTTGCAAGAAGAGATGATTTACAGCTTCCCAGCTCCACGCTCCAGCAGCACTGACACCGCCGTGGCGTTTGATATCTTTCCCTGTTGCATGAAGCTCCTCAGCAGTGGGGGACGGAGCCCTTCAGTGCTATTGTGATAAAAACTCAGAGGCAGCTGGGGGTAAGCGACAGCATGGCAGGAACAGAGGGAGTCCGGCCGCCGAGAGACTGCGGGAAACTTTTTGTTAATTGTTCATGCGGAAACTGTTTTCATTTCGGTGCCTAATTGATATCTTGGGGAAACAGCATCTTTGGAAAAGACAGCACATCCTCCCCAGACTCCACCTGTGCATGCTCAAGCAAGGTGCTCTGCACTGCCGCTGCTGATGGAGCAATTTGTGCCCACGAAACTGCAATGCTGTCCCTCTCCCCACCCACCCACCCCACATCCTCATAGAATCACAGACTGGTCTGGGTTGGAAGGGACCCCAAGGATCACAGAGCTCCAACCCCCCTGCTACAGGTAGGGCCACCAACCTCCAGGCCTGGAGCTACACAAGGTTGCCCATCTAACCTGGCCTTGAACACCCCCAGGGATGGGGCATCCACCTCCTCTCTGGGCAGCCTGTTCCAGCCCCTCACCACTCTCTCTGCAAAGAACTTCCCCCTAATATTAATCTAACCCTTCCCTCCTTCAGCTTTAATCCATTCATCCTGTGGTTCTGGAGAGCTAAACCAGTACAAGAGGACCAGGGCAGCTGGGAGGGTGGGTGCTGAGCTCAGCTGCTTCTTGAACCTTTGGCAGAGACTTTGGATAGTTTTGATCCAAGTGATGCTGTTCTTCAGCAAGGAGAGCTGTGCCAGCCTCCCATCTCCATTTGGGGGGAGGAACTGCTCACATCCCTATGGGAGCTGCCAGCACCATCCCTCCTCCTGCCAGAAGGAGCATTGAGCCCTTAATTTTCCACTGGATATTAGCCCTCCTCCCTCCTCTTTCCTTAGGCCTCCTCCAAAGACAGCAGCCATCGCTCACACACGCAGCTCCAAGGCTGGCTCTGAACTATTTAAAAGCACAGCAGGTATTTTAATTATTCACATCAAGCGCGCCTTGCTTGCTAACGACTCTCTGAAGCTGTCATAGGCAGCACAGAGTGGAGAAGAGCCCTGCCAGGCAGCTTCCCATGGTCCAACCTCAGGGCAACACTTGGGTCTGCAAAACAGTCGTGATCAGGTGGTGTCACCCCAGGCAGAGGTGGCATGGAGACGCTTGGGTGAGGAGCACCCTGGCAGATCTTCCCAGTCCCTGGCACACTTGCTTGCCCACCCAACCCACCACTCAACCTCCTGCCCAGACCACCCTGTGGCCACTGTTTACGGCACCTTGCACCCTCCAGGCATGGACCATCTGCACAATGTTCCACTGTTGCTGCGAGCTCCTGTGCCCCACACTGGTAGAGTGGCTCTCACAATACTTTACGGGAGCTGGAATTATCAAGATTCAAGGAAATGGAGGGATGCTCATACAGCACAGCTGAGTGACTTCAGATGAAGACAATAGTGAGGATGGCAAGATTCCTCACTGCCTTGAGCTGTTCCCAGGGTTATATGCAAAGAGATGCTTTGGCAATCAAGCCCTTGCCACCCTGGGGCAATGTTTCTACTTGCTGCTTCCTTCCCTGCCATCAAAAATACTTGCTGCAATAGCATGTGCTCTTCTGACCCATGTTTCTTCCTCAGGGCCCAGCGCTGGGGCCTTGAGGCAGAACAAGCTCATCTTATTCAAGGGCACATAGGTGCAGAAAGAAGGATGGTGTCCCACCTCTGCAGATGGAAGAAAGACAGCTTGTGTTAAAGGAAGCCAGACTTGCACCAAGCTCATGGAGGCTATTCTGAGATCCAGAGCACAGGTGTGGGGCAGAGACAGGCATCCTACCTGCACAAAGAGTGGGGCTGTGGGCTCCTTCATTTTGACCCCACTGAGTCTCAGTTAAGCTTGAGCTTTCTTTTCTGGGCCTTGAGATTTCTATCTGAGGTTGCTTCTTTCCTTTGACAGTTGCTCTTGGTTATTTCTCTTATTTTTGATAATTATTAAGTGGCTCTTCTTCCCTGCCTTTCTTTGCTCACCACTGCCTCAGCGCAGATTTGGAGGATTTCCAAGTATACACAGGATCTGCTTTCCCCCACCTCTACATGAGCAAGAGACTCATCATGGGCAACCCTGGGCTTCAGTGTTCTCTAGCAGTAACCCACCATGGATAAAGCCTGCGAGCAGAGAGCACCCTACAAAAGCACACGCCCTGGTTGCAGACCTGGGGTCTTTAAACCTCCTGGACCATTAGCACCAACCCCTCTCTTTATAACCTGTGTGTTTTTTAATGCTAATTTCCACCACATGCCCAATTCGAAGCTCTAATAATGAACAACTGCTTTCTTCCTTTCCTTCTGATTTCATATTCATGAGTCAGGGTTTCCTGGCACTAAACGTAAATGCTAAACGGAAATCACTGCACAGTGACATGTCTGTGTAGCTTCACTGTCCATTTATTTGCCTTTTCAAAGAGCTGCTGTGTTAAGCAAGCATCTCTGCCTGGATCCTATCTGGAGGAGTTTGTCTGGTACGGCGTGGTGCCTGCCGGGGTGGGGGAAGAGACTCTGTGTGATGGTGTCTCACAGCTCTGTTTTTGCTTCAGGGTATTTCTTGTACAATAGTTCGAGCTCGGTGAATACCTCAACCTTTTCTGGAGTATTTGCTTGAATCTTGGCAGGCTGTGTTCAGAGCTGACACAGTGAGGGCTGAAGCAGGGAACTCCCAGGGAGAAACACATCCATCGCTTCGGCTCGGACTCCACTGAGGGCTCCCGCGGGCAGCAGTGGGCAGATGTCTTGGCAGAGGAGGCAAAGAGACACCTGTAACTTCACTGGGCAGATTAGTTTTTTGGGGGCAACTCAAAAATTCACATACAAATGGGGGGAAAAAAAAAAAAAGATTCACATACACATGGAAACAAAAAAAGCCCTAAAAATTTCAGGATTCCTCACTACTGCTCTCTCTCCAAAAAGAGGGATGAAAGGCATCTTGAAAAAGGGAGTGTTTTCTGTTAGCCATAATGGTCAAAATGCTCCAGTCTTTTCTGTGAAGACTCTGCTTCCATGCTGAATTCAAACGTTTTTAAAAGATGAGGGCAAAAAATAGTCTAAAAGCAAAAGTCAATGGAATTAAATCTTCATCTATTTCAAGGTGAACCAAGAAGTTCTCCTCTGCAGAGACACCACAGGTAAATATTCTCTTCTTCTAACCTGCCTGGGATGGAAGCTTTAGACACAGACTAGCACCCTGAAGTCCCCCCTCCAACAGTCCACCCTGCCCGTGGAGCAATACATTGCCCACCTCTGCTGGTGAACATGCTGTCCTGTTGGAGACATCATCATCCTCATTTATCTGCTCTGCAGCCAAACAGGAACAGATATCGCCCCCTGAGAGCAAGGACCACCACTTGGGGATGGAATTGGGCTGAGCTTGCCTCTGCTCATTGTTCTCTTCATGGAAACACCAGCTGAAGGTGGCTTTTCTCTAAGACATGGGCTGACGTCCAAGTGTCCCAGGCTGCTCTGATGGTTTTACTCCTACAATGGTCACCCCCATGGGCCAAGGTGGGCAATGAGGAACTGAAACAATGGGTATAGCAGCTCTTTACTTGTCCAATGTGGGAAACTTCACCTTCTCTCAGTGGCTTCCACTGCTGTTTCCTTCTCCTGGGCTCTGTGGATACACTACAACTTCTTATGGTCTTGTTACTCTATATAACCTTCTCCCTTTCCTTCTGCAGCCATCCACCACCTTCCCCTGTCTGCCTTTCCCCAGATACTTTAACAAATGAGCTTGAAGGAAGGCAAGAGTGAAGAAGAGAGATGAATTTCAGGCCATGAGAAATGAACTCACAAATGTTAGTGTTATCAACCAACCAGCTGAAGACTTGTGCTCCTGCTCATGAAGGACATGCTGTGTGGCATGTGTTCAATCAAAGTAACCAATGGGGACCACATTTTGAATATTATCTACATTGAACAGACTCCTTGTGAGGAAATTATGCAGCAATATTTAATGGTGGCTATGATTCAGCAAGTCATAGAAAGAAATATTCCTCAAACCATCATCAACTTCTCATGGATAACTCCCAGATGGGACTGAGGGTAAAAACCCTTTCATTAAAAAGCTATTCAGTTATGGTAAAACTGCCATATGTGTCTCACAGAGACAGAAGAAGTCTGATTGTCAAAAGTGACTTCAGCTTGAAAGCTGCAGGGAAATCAGAAAGCTACTTCGCATTTGAACAGGGGTTTTAAAATCTGTCTTCAGGGACCTGAAAGCATAGCTAGATCTCACACAGCAAGGTGTCTTACAGCTGGATGTCTAGGTTAAGGTAATTGTCTAGACTTCTTTTATCATCAGTGAAGAGAGAGATACACACCAACCCCCAGAGAGTGATTCATTCTTCCTGTCTTAGACGTCTATTTTTGGATTGGATAAATTACATTCTGGAGGTGTTGAACTTTCTCCACTGACTATGGAGGAGTCTAGATGATGAACTTAGCCTAGACACTTAACCTTCATATTGCTAAAACAGGCAGTGCTCTACTGGTGAGAGCAACCCAAGTTGGCCAACACCTACAGTGAACAGACACCTGAGCAGCAGAGCTCTTCCACAGGCAGGATATGGATGAGGAGAATACCTCACTCCTCATCACAGGTACATCATGCTGTGGTGGTCTCAATATTTAACTGAGACCTGAGGACACTCTGGTGCCTCATCATCTCATCTAACTCATGCTTGTCACGCACAAGGTACAGAATAGATGTGACCCTTCCAAAGCATGGCTTGAAAGTTGTCATTTTGCAGTCCTGGGGGGAAAGCTGGAACTGGCCTCTCAATTGAGTGTTGCCTTCCAAAAAGATCAAGCCTTTTGCTGAGCTCAGTCTCCTGAGATTTACAATCCCAAGCATCCAAAACCCAACAATTTAGTCCTGAAGATTCAGCTCTATTCTTGAACCAGTCCCCTCAGCGTTGAGCAGCCATGCCTTGCAATGCTGAAGGTTTGCTTACGACCTTGAGAATCATTCTGTATACAAAGGACTCCACTTCTCTTCTGCAGTAGTCCAGAGTCAATGCTAATGACCCATGCTGCAAAAATAATCCCTCTGCCTTCTAGGGGGCTTCCAGAAGCCAATGAGATTATTATTTCCATGACTTCAGTGGGACCCAATTTCAGTCCTCTCAGAAAAGCAAGATGTATGCACCTATCAGGGCCATCTCACTCAAAGCTCTCCAGCTTCCACTCCTGCAATGCAACAGGGACTGGGGGTTATCTGCACGAAGCCCAGGGCTGGAGATAAAGGAAAACCAGACATTGCAACTCTACAGGAAAACCAGACACTGCAACTTCAAAGATCTACATGAAAAAGTCAGATAGAAACAGGGAAATAAATGGAAGGAAAAGTTACCAGAGGAAGGTGAGGCTGCCATCCATAGCTTTCTGAAGGAAATGTTTGCAACTGGTTCAGAGCAAGGCGGTAAAATTATGAAAAGCATGTCAGGACCCTTCTCCAAAGCCAACAAAGGTGCAGGAAGAGTGGGGATAGAGTTCATGACATTAAAGACAATGACGGAGGATTTTTAACTACCCAGAGCTGTGGGCTTTAATTCACAAAGAGAGAGATTTGTGCTCTTTCCTGGGGCTTACTACTGCCAGAAACAGACTGCAGTTGATGAAAAAAAAAAAAAAAAAAGCCAATGGCTAGAAGCCAAGGTTTTCCTCAGGGGCCAGGGAAATGCCTTGGAGACTTCAGTTTTCTGTACCAATTGGCTTATACCTGTCAGATAAAAAAACCCTTCTGCTTTTTCATGGCTCATCTGGAAAATCTAGATTGACCATCCCTATTTAAAGGGGTGTTCACAGTGCTCACGGAAATGTGTCCAAGGGACTGTTGAGCAAGACCCAAAGTTCATGGTGTAATACTAAAAGTAGAGTAGACGTGTAAACCGTGTGGCAATCTGTCTGTCTAGGCACACACACAACACATGCACTTCTTGGAGCCTAGTGATATAAATTATACTCCAGTGAATTGAACAGATTTATCTCATGGAATTAAAGTCCAGCAGGATGGATACAACACTAATGGTTTGGTCTCTCCTTTTCACCTTGGTTTCTCTTTTTCTGCCTGCTTCAACCTTTGAGTGACCTGGGACAAGTTTCTACAGCTGTGCCTCAATTCTCTTGAATTTAAAACCAGGCTATTGTAAACCATGAAGAGCTGGAAATCTCTGAAGGAAAGACACTGCATGAGAGATTTGCTATTTTAAATCCTGAAAAGTGCTAGCCAAATGCTAGTTCTTAAATACAGCTGGTGAATATATAAGGAAAATTGATTTCTGCAGAGGACTACATCATTTAACTGAAAAGTCAATAATCATCTTCCATACTAGCATTTCAATATTTGATTGAAAACATTCAGATAACAGTATATTTTTGGTCCAGCATGTTCACTGGAAAGCAGGGAAAACACAGCATTAGGCTCAGTATTAAATACTATGTTGACAGAGAACACAAATGTCAGTATGACCATCTTAGAAAAGATATTTTAGAATATGTAAAATTAAATGACTCAGAATTACTCATGATGATATCTTACAAGAAGCAGCAAAAGCTCTTATTTCAGGAAAATTCTTGGAATTGCTTGCTAACAATGCAAAGAAAATATAGTTAGAGCAAAACTGCCTCCCTTGATAAAGAAATACAAAGACTTCAAGTTCCAAAGATGAATGCTGGAAACCAAAAGCAAGACAGAATACTAAAAAGCCTAACAGAAATCCCAATACATAATCAAGGGAAAAAGGCAAAATCACAAATAAAAATGGCTAAAAGAGACTTCTATGAAAGGGGCAGTGAGATAAAAGGGTTTGGCTTGCCTTCTTACAAGGGAGTTAATATATATGCACAAAAATAGGGAAATTGTTCAGAACAAGTGCAGAATTATTTCAATAGGAAGATGTAGCTCAGGCAGGGAAAAGACAAAAAAACAAAAAACCCAATACTACAGCATCATATCAATGACCAAAGGGCTACAGCCCACTTTAATTCCTGGGGAAGGCTGTGACCAGCTGACTCCACAGTCAGGCAGCCCTGGTTAGATGTTAGCTCACTTTCCCAACAGAAAGTCACATTTCAGGAAAACTGAAATTTCTCCTGACATTAATTAATTCTGTAAAAATCACTTTTTTTTAAAAAAAAAAATCAGAAATGTTTTGATAAATTGAACATTTCATTTCAAGACTTCAGGAGAACTTTTCACTTCTATTTTTATCACATAACAGCATCTTCCAACACTCACCTCTAAATGACATGAAAATTAACCTGAAATACATTTTAATATTAATTTAATGGCCCATTCAGAATGCAAACAAATGTCAAAATCTTATCATTTCCTGCAAGATACAAATTCTTCTATCATCTCCTCACTAAATTTTCAGGCTTTCCAGGTATTTACTCCAGCATTGCAGCAAAGCTTATAGAAAAGGCAGACTCTTGAAAACCATGAGGTATGTTGTTGTTATTCTAATGTGAAACAAGGGGAAAACTATAAGTAAACATGTCTTCAGCCCACAGAAACAGACTACAATATGAGCATCAGGACTGTGCTCTGTTAAACAAACTCAGTACACAGTGAACTGCATTCACCCAACTGAAGAAACAGGGATTTTAAAATACTTTGGAGTTTTAAAAGACTTTTGGGTACAGAAAAAGCATCTGACTGCACAGAGTGGTCATCCCATGTGAAGCTTCCCCCCCCCCCTTTTTTTTTCCTCTCTTTGGTATGGTTTATATTTAGAAATGCTATAAATATCTTATATTTAATCGAATGAAATAATGTTTTGATAAATGATTCACTCATTTAATCTTCCCAAAAGAAAGGCTGCAGATAAGACTGTTTTCACTGCATCTGTTCATCTGGCAGAAAAAAAAAATCATTTCAATGGAAATGTTGCAAAACCCAACCCTTTCTACCCAGATGCTGTATTTCCATATTTCTGATGCCATCTTGCCTGCAACCATCCCTTTAGATTTACATGAATTAACTAGTGTAGGACAGATACCAGACTACAAAGTAAGTATTCAAAAAAGTAGCGGTTGCTTTTGATGATGACTTTGGAAGCTGAGAAGAAAAGCTGTAATCCCTTGTCCATATACAAAAATAAACATCCTGGATGGGTTTAAAACACCTGAAAGTTTCAGCCCATACGGTGCCTCCACACAAGTTTCAGAACGAAATTGTCATCTAGAGGTTTCAACTAGGTAGGTAATGCAGCATTTCATCTGCATTTCAACTTGTACTGGGCATTGGTGAGGCTGCAGCTCGAGTGCTGAGTCCAGTTCTGGGCTCCTCACCATAAGAAGGACATTGAGGTCCTGGAGTGAGTCCAGAGAAGGGCAACCAGGCTGGGGAAGGGGCTGGAGGGCAAATCCTCTGAGGAGCGACTGAGGGAGCTGGGGGTGTTCAGCCTGGAGAAGAGGAGGCTGAGGGGAGACCTTCTCCCCACCTCCCCTGACCTGACAGGAGGGTGCAGAGAGGTGGGCGATGGTCTCTTCAGCCAGGGGATGGGAGATGGGACAAGGGGCAATGGCCTCAAGCTGCACCAGGGCAGGGTCAGAGCAGATGTTAGCGAAAAGTTCTTCACTGAAAGAGTTGTCAGGGCCTGGCACAGGCTGCCCAGGGAGGGGGCTGAGTCACCTTCCCTGGATGTGTTTAAAAAAAAGGGTAGATGAGGTGCTCAGGGATCTGGTTTAGCACAGGACGGGTACGGTTGGACTTGATGATCTTAAAGGTCTTTTCCAACCTGGTGATTGTGTAATTTGTATGAAGGAATTTCTTCCTGATGTCTACTCAATCTGTGGGTTACTTCTGCAACTATTCAAGACCTCTCAGGTCTTGTGAAGAAAGTGCAACTATAACTCTATTGGCTTTTTATTTTTAATAATAAAACCTATTAAATCGAGTATAGTTCTTCACAACTGTTTTTAGAGGAGACTAGTATTGAGATTCAAGCAAAAGTATTAGCCAGAAGAACAATAGATATCTGAGATGGAGTTTAAGAATACTTTGTATTGAATCCAAACTGGAGACTCCTCAGCCTCCATAGGTCTTTTCATGACAAAGTTTAAGAAATCAGCCATCAAGAAAAGTCTGTAAGATAAAATAACACCCTAAGATAACACCCTGTTCTGTGCTGACCTGCACCAAGCTGAGTTAATTGCACAGGTACAAAGTTTGTACAAAGTATAAAGCAAAAGAATTTTAACCCCTTTTGCTCTTGGGGAATGAGGAAAAGATACAAATAATACGATTTTCCACAATTATGATGTCCTGTTCTCTCCTAAAGCACTTAGGTTATTATGAAAACAGCCTAGAAGATTACATAAAGTACTTAGGATTTGTACTCTAATAATGATTATATGGTGTAATCAGGGAGTAGGATTTTACCTACGATCTACTGAGCTGACAAGGTTCTAACTCTGCAGAAGTTTGATGGTAAATTTAACCTTCCAGAGCATGATGCAAGTGCAAGAGCAAAAGGAAGAAATATTTGTGAGTGGCTTCTGCAGCAAAAAGTCCTGACTGCTGTCAAGGCTTTCATAGCCTTCACCTCAAGGAGCAGCTAATAAAAGACAAAAATCAGAAAAAACAATTAAAATGAGTTACAATGAGAGGGTCCTTTTTGCCTAAGCCCCTTAGCATGCATCTATGCACCAACACAATCATACTGTACTAAAACAGACGGACATGAGAGTCCTGCCCCCATCACACAAAAATGAGAGGTAAGATACTTTCAAGGTCTGAATTTGAAAATCAGCCATCGAGATAGAATCAATTGCTTTTCAAATGGACAGGCCAAAATGGATTGATGAAACGTGATCAAGTAGCTATTGCATGTAATTTGATGGCAAGTCTGTATGAAACTTAATATAGCCTCTATTGTACTCTTCCCCATTACGGTCTTGATGTAACTGGCTCATGAGTAGTGCTGGAGAAACTGCAGTGAGGAAAGGAGCTTCCAACATGTAATTTGGTTTTGTCCTAAAATACAGACATATTGTCAGGAAATAGTAACTGTTACCAAAAATACTGCTGGAATGAAAAATACTGTGTTCTTTCCACTGGAAAGAATCTTAGGAGAAGATACCAAAATAGCCGATGCTAAAACACAAAGTCCTTGTAAGGAGAACATGCCCTGAATCAGCAAAACAGGTAAATATTTGCCTACATTAAAGGAGTTCTCCAAGGGGAAATCACTCGTGTGTGGCAATTTTAGGCATGTTTATGTCCCCCTGAGTCAGCACTCTGCTAAATTGGGCGGTAGTAGGGATCCTTCACCCTCCCATGGCAGTGTGGAAGCTATGGCACCAACTGTGGAGGAAACAGAGGCCTGAGAGTCTAATTCATCTGAAAAAAAGAGGAGGTGAAGAACTGTAAAACTCTGCAATACCTTTTTCCTGCACAACACACAGCAGGAGAGGTGTGGAGCAGTGGATGATTTAAGATGGGATTGCAAAGACTTGTAGTCTGCTCTTTCACAGAACTGATAACCCATGGGATGTTTTGGGGTCTTTGCCTTGTCCTGGTGCCTGCAGAGGGGACCAGTCCCTCCTACATCCTCCTAAACATGGAAAACCCAAGCGTAGGGATAGAACTTAAAGACACAATTCCACCCCAACCCCTGAGCATGTGTAGCCCTGACACAGCTTGAATGGCCCACACTTTGTGTCAGTCAGATCTAAGCTCCCATGCTGGACGGAGGCCAGTGTGAGACACATAGTGACTCTCATGCCTCAAGACAGCTGTTTGTGACCCCTCCTCACACAAAAGGAGAACTGATCTGACCATGAGTCTTAGCTCCAGGGACAGGTCATTAAACATTTACTTCAGAATCCGGATTTTCATTTTCAGCTTTCTCATCTTCTCTTTATTTTTTTTTCCCCTCTTTACTCATTCTTGAGTATTTAGTCCCATCCCACAGCTCCTGAGTAGATGTGTTAAAAATAAAATAACAACCAGGGGTGGGATTTTCCAAAGCACTCAGCATTGCCTGGTTCTCTTCTCTTTGAAGTCAGCAGGAGTTTTATTATCAACTTCAATGGGAGCGGTTAAGCCAATGCTACACATTGTGAACGTGCATATTCATGAGGCAGGCAGCACTTGCTAATGGTACATGGATTCAAAGGGCTGATAAGATTTTAATGAAAAAGCTACTTGAACAAAACCAAGCAGTCACAGGAGCACACCAGGACTGTGAAATCCTACTTCCCTTGAGTTTGATTGACTTGGGTGCCCAAGAAGGTATGTGTGCGCTGATTGAAGCCCTTCCTGTAGGTGGGGTGCTGAGATCTGTGCTCTCTCCCAAATGGATTCACTGGCACCAGACAAAGGCTCAGCACAACATGGGCAGGTTTTTTCCTCAGTAGAAGTAGGGCATCTCTTCTTCTACCTCTGCCTCTCTGCTCAATCCTTGAGGGAACTTGCTATTTTTGAGATTGCTACCCTCTATCAAATTCAGCTGGAGTTGGATAATGCACTTAGAAGTTGCCAGGCATATACACACAGGTACGTACGTGCTCCATGCGAGCATGAAATCCACATTTTTGCAGGAAGATATGTTAAAGCCTCTCAGAATCAAGTTCTGAGGGAGTGAAAAGGATGGATTGAGAGCAGCTGATCAGCAAATAGCCTCAGATGGTTAAACCACGGTCCTCTGAGAAGCTCAGCTATGGGGAAGATGCTAAGAGAAGGGCAACCCTTGAGGAAAGAAGATGAAGACAAAAATATGGACCTTGAGAGGATTTAGGAAAATGGCTGCTGAGATAAAAGTACTTCCCAGATAAGAAACTGCCACATATAAATTTGCTTACAGAACTCACAATGTCAAAAAACACCACATTTCAAAGGGTGTGGAGTTTTTGAGGAATGGAGGTACCACACTTCTGGAAAGCCAGACCATTTCCATTCTGGAAAGCCAAAGCATCTTTGGCTGCACAGAGAAATTGAAGAGAAGTGGCAACAGCAACTGGTCCCTTTGGCATCGGGGCTAAAGCAGCCCAAGAGGAAGACAGGGAGAGTTGGATGTGGTCCCCCAACTCCTTTCATATGGGAATCCAGACTCCCAGGAACAAAGCCTGGCAATGGACCTTCTCTGCCAAGAGCAGCCCACTGCCAGCCCAGGTGCTCACATGCCTTGTCACTGCCTTTGGCACCAGGGATGTCCAGGAAAGAGGATCAATTCTCTTTCCACCCCACAATTTCCACACCGCTGACAACTCAGAAAACAATTCAAGAGGGAATTCAAAGGATCTGTTGAAATTTCAACGAGGAAATCTGAGTGAGTGAGCATATGTAAATAGAAAGAATGAGTAGCACATAATTACATCAAATTGTTACTTAGCAAGGGAAGTAAATAACCCAAAATACGCAGAGCAAAAAATGGCAATGAATTAGAACTAATTACTTAAGGCTAATTAAAATAAGAATGGCTTGAATTGAAATATGTTAATAGCATTGAACCTGCCACCTACAAGGGAATTTAAATAAAAATGATAATGTTGCTTCAACCTTCACCTGATGGGGGTGAGAAGTTTGGAGCTCATGGCTGCTTTGGGGGTATTGACCTCAGCAAGGCATTATTTATGATTAATCTTGGCATGGGCTGGAATTTTCTGGTGGGTGCAGGTCTTCCCAGTCATGGGAAGAAGGTTTTCTTGGATAATGGGTGTGAACAAAATGGAGTGAGGGACAAAACGTAAATCCCTCGAAGACGAATTGATCCTGAGGTGCCTCTTCATGCTGGGAAGCGCTACGGTTGAAGGGAGTGACAAAGAGAGGCAGAGAGATAATGAGATCACAGAGAAGGAAAGAGAAAGAGGGAATGAGAGTCTGAGGGAGCAAGCAGGAATGAAATAGAAAGGGAGAGCCTAGAGCCATGACAAATCATCACTGGCTTCAATTACACGAGCCTGCTGGGCTATGAAATCTGCCAAAGGTCATTGGATTCCCATCTTTGCAATTAAGAAACAAGAGGCTTTGCTGGTTCCACCCCACAGCCTGACCGTCTGGTGCTAGTGTCTGGGGAGCAGCAGCATCGCTCATGGCTGTAGGTCCCTGCACCAACAGCCGAGCACTAACAAGCTAGTCCAGAGAGCATGGACAGCTCCATGGAGGAGATGGATGTGTCTGAGCCATGCACCAACTCCAACACACGTTCCAGCAACTCAAGCCCTGCCAGAGAGCAGAGGGGAAACCTCAAGCAGCAGGACAGCCTGGTTCAGCATCTTCTTGCCATACCACAGCCATGCATGTCAAAGGGCCCAGCTTCTGCTTCACCACCACCCCGTGTAGGCTTGCCCCCTGCCCATCCTCAGCTGCAACCAATGATCCCAGTAGACTTGGATCCATGTTGGGCATGGAATCACTTGGTTCAGTGGAGATATCCTGCCACAAGCAGCGAGCACCCTGGCTGTGCACCATGCTCTGGAGCTCACCTCTCAGTGCTGAGCTGGGTGAGAAGCTCTCCCTGCTCCTCCAGGAGCTGAGCTGTTAGCTGTGTGTACTGCCTCACTCCTTCCAGTTCCCCTGGTTCACACTGGAGGTGAAAAACTCTTATCCCTCTCCTGCCCTGGGATTCACATGAAAACCATGAGCTCCACGTCCTGGTGTGCTGCACGGGCAGGGACCACGAAGGGAATGGAGGGTGGGATAGAGGAATGATGCAGCCTTTCCATTTTCACGCCAACTCCTGGGCTGGCTTTTGAGCCAACCAAACGGAAAGCTGGTGCCAGGCTTGCTGCCAGCTGATGAATCCAACTGGATTCATCTTGGAGCTGTGCATCTGAGAAAGCTCTTAAGCCCAAGCACGGTTGGCTTCTCCCCAGCGGCTGGGGATGCTGTGAAAGAGCAGCAGAGGTGCTGCAGTTACAGAGGCCCTGCTCTGCCTGTAACAGCCTTCCCCACGCAGACCAGCTGCTGAGACTGGTCTCCAAAGGGCACCCAACAGCACTAAGAGTATAGATTGGCTCTCTAAGTCCTACACGGGTGATGCTAACAAGCCTTGGATCGATTGACTGAACCACAGGCTGTGATTTACCAATGACCATCTCCTGAAAGCTGCATTTACACCGACTGCCAGCCAAGGATGGGTGACAGAGGGACACAACCTTGGGAAACATCACTGCACTGAGTACCAGGGCTCTGCTTTGAGTACACCTGTGGGGTAGATCTATACCAGGGTGGCTGTAATGTCACTTCTATTTCTCCAGTCTCCCACAGAGAAAGAAATTACCTCTAGAAACACTGGAGTTGAGACTTGTTCCTCATCCTGCCTATGGAGGAGCTACAGCAGACCAGGAACAGATCCCCATGAGCCTGTTCCCAACATTGCTGTCGCTGCCCTGCCTGACCCTCTGCCTTCCAGGGAGGGAAACCCTGCCACCGGTGAGGATGTTGCCTCAGCAGACACAAGCAGTCAGCTGAAAGACATTTCCTCTTTGTTTCTCTGCTCGGTGTAATGAATCCTACCTCCCACTCAGATCTGCTAAGTAAGAGGAGTTACTGTGAGTAATCCCCACTTCAGCATCTTCTGCTGTAATCGCACAGAAATCACATTAGCTTTTTTTTTTTTTCCTAGGAGAAGGAGAAATGCATCAAATCCATGGAGAACACAGGCAGGAGAAAGCCAACAACACAGCACACGTACCCTGCAAAACTCCCAAAGTTGACATTTACATTTCAAACACTTCTAACAGCTAAACAAATAACGGTAATTATACTATTTGCATACTCTGTTAAATAATTGTTTGCTAGGTAAAGGGAGTCTGTGTGTGTGTGAGTGCAAGGAGCAGATGCTCGAAGTCCAGGGATGCAGAACAGCTGCTTCTTCCCTTCCCAGGTGCCCTGTTTGCTTCACAAAATGGTCACAAGTGGCACCAAGCACTGGCCAAGGTGTCAGGTGTGCTGAGATATGGGACATGGAGGTCCAGGGGAAGGAGGACCTCGGGTCTGGAAGATGAGGATTGTGAGATGTGATCGTGCCACCCAACAGCCACATCACCTCCTGGAGCACACAAGCAAGCTCAGTGCCCCGGTCGTGAGCAACAGCACTTGCCAAGTGAAGCTCCCCTGCTCAGAGGATGAATTTCAGACTGCAGCAATGGGCCATCCCCACAAAGGAGAGCTGCAGAAGGAAGCAGGGGAAGGCCAAAAAGCTGGATGGAGCCTTTTGGCAGCCCTCTGAGGGAAGGTCCCTTCTTTGCAGCACCGCACACTGAACACCCCTCTGACGACGACGCCTGACTCAGAGCCCACAAATTGTCTTGTAGCTGGCAGTTTCCCTTTGCTCCTGAAGAAGCATCTCAGCTTTTATCCCTTCCTGCTCAGTTCCCCGGGCAGACAGCTAATTGAAGAGTTCTTCTTTCATTTCTAGTACAGAAAGCCCAGTAAATGCCTTTTAATCTGCCCAGCTTTCCCTGGGATTGGCTCTGTCTATCCTCTCACCACTCCTATCCTCTTTTTTTTTTTTTAAATAGACTTGAATGATGTGAACTGGTGGAGAGAAGAGAAGCCTTCTGCCTCTCCTCACATGGTCGGGAAAGGTGGAGTGGAGCCAGAGCCACTGCATCTTTTCACACCTGGCTGGAACCAGGTCAGGCAGCTAATGCATTTCTCGGGCTCAGCAGCTACTTGTTGGAGACACATGAATGCTGCTCGGCTGTTGGAGTGCTGGAGGCTGGGAGAAGGAATTCCAGTGAGAGACATATGTGTCGGGAGGCAGAGAGGGATGCAGCGCCAGGCAAATGAAGAGCGAGTGCACGGAGAGCTCTGCTCCATGCAATGGAAAGACAGACAGATTACCAAAGGCTTGATGACTCCAAAACCACCCCTCCCAGTCTCAGCTAAGATGGGAGATTTCATTAAGTGTGAGAGCAAGTGCTCATGTCCTTCTGATAGGTGAAATACCACCTCTGGGTCAAAACTGCCCATCAGCCTGGGAGCAAGATGATGCTAACTCTCCATGCCCGATTCTGAGAGGGGGTGGGGGGTGTTCCCCCAGGTAACAGCAGGAAAGTCACAGTCCCAAGAAGGATCCCAAACATTCACTGGCTGTGATCTGTGCAGCTCATGTTTTCAAATGTCCAGCTAAGGGCATCCCATGGGGCTGGGAAGACAAATGGTCTAAAGTGACCATTCTCCCCTCAAAACATCTTCACTGGAAGTGTTTAGATTCACCCTTCAGTCAAAAGTTTTTTTGCTGAGTTTTTTTTCCTTTAAGCTGAAAGAATATTTTCCAGTTCAGCTCCAGGTCTTTCAAGTAAAAAGTAGAAATGTTCAGTGTTCTTTAAGGACTCCTTGCTCCTTTCTCAACCACTACCCTGCTTTTTACTTAGCAGTTAAAAAAGAAGGAAGGAAAACTAACAAAAAGAGAGAGAACTTTTTTTTTCCATTAGTTTCAAATAACTTGAAACAACTTTTTTTTTTTAACTTTTTTTTTTTTAAAGTTTTATGAATTATTTTGAAGGATGCACAAGCTTTATGCAAACCTTTTTATGTAGGTCAAAAAACCTTTTTCCCAGGCAAAGAAAAAATAAAAGCTAAACCAAACAAAACCCCTTAATGTGTGTGAAACAATGTGGACCAGCTCTAAAAATAAGCTATTGTACTGATGAAAGCTTTGCCCCAACTGACTGTGCCTTGATGTCACCTTCTCCTGCCTCCAGCACCCTGTGTGCCTCCCCTGTCTTTCAGCCTGCAGCAGAAACATACACAAGAGACTTACACCTGCTTGGCACAAGTGCAAACACCTTCTCTCCATGGATATATCTTCCACCATGCAATCCCACTGTCCTGCATCCCTTGGGCATTGGAATAGGCTGCCCAGCGAGGGGGTTGAGTTATGGACCCTGGATGTATTTAAAAGATGGGTTGATGAGGTGCTCAGGGATATGGTTTAGTAGAGGATGGGTATGGTTGGACTTGATGATCTCAAAGATCTTTTCCAACCTAGTGATTCTGTGATTAATGAGAGCAGGACCCCAGGGCTAGGTGAGCAAGGTGCTACCCACATGCTGATATATCAGCTGGCTTGCAGAAAGGAAGGATCCCGTGTGCCAAATGCTGGTCAAATTTACCCAGTCAAATGAGAGGCACTCATTAAAAAAAGTAATGAGCAACTAAGGCAATTTTTTTAAGCTTTTTGATTAGAATTGCTGGGGAATGCTGTACTTAGTGTGAGAGAGCATCCTTGGGAAGGTAGCAGAGGGCTGCCAGGGAGAGAGCCAGAGCGAAGAGCTCCTGGGGATGGCTGAGCGCTTTGCTGATCTAAGTGGAGCAGGATGCAGCCAGGGTGTGATGGCATCACCATACTGTGCTTGTTCTGGGATGGGAGTGGGAGCTCTGGGATGTTGTCATCCTGGTTTGGTGCAGCCAGGGAGCCTGAGCTGATGAAAACACGTGTAAGCAGCTCCGGGAGCGGACGTGCCCAACGGTCACCACAGCAGCTCCAGTGCTGCAGAGAGCAGTGTCAGCCTCAAGCAGGGCTTAAAAGGGTTGACTCAAGTGCTCAGCTCCAGCACCATCACCTCAAGGGAGGTTTGACAAGGTGAGCAGGGTCAAGGCAGGAGTCAGAGCTGCCTCTGCAGCTCGCAGCGTAGTGGGAGAAGCTGGGACACATCAGCCAGGGCAGGGCTGGGAGTCTTGGAAAGTAAGCTCACTGTAGGATAAAAAAATTGGAGAGGAAAAAAGTGTGATTCGTGCCTCCCTTTAAATTAAAAAAAAGAAAGTTCATGGAAATGGACAAATTTTGCTTCAAAAGATATTTAACACTGCATTTTGCTTCATCCCCTTTGAATACTTCTTATAAAACACAAAGGCTTTAAACAAAAGGTCATTAAGAGATAAAGAATCGAAGCTCTTCTTGCAAGAAAGGAAAAGAAGGCATCTTGACATTTTTAACAGGGTTGTGGGTTTTTTTTTTTCCTCCCCTCTTTTCCAAAATGAAAATTAATCAACGTTGATTTGATTTCACACACAAAAGCCTATTTTGTGGAAATGGCATTTGCTGACAGAGAGCTTGTTCTGATGAAAAAAATTCCAGCCAGAGGAGCGTACAATATGCCACACACCACGAGGGTACACCAACTGCAAGGACACCGGTCTCCCAGGGTTCAGAATAAATCCCATCCTTTTTCTGGGTCAAGAAACTCATGGTTGTCTGGAGGTTATGCTAACACGCCAGGGTTTGGGGACTGATGTTGAGATCTGAGGAATTCCTGTTACCTGGAATAGAAACAATGGAATTGTTCCAAGACACCATTTATTCCCAGGTGCCTGCGAGCTGTCATTTCTGGGGAAGATGAACAATTTGAGATGATCTAATATCTTCAGAAATAATTCAGGAAGACAGAATTCATTCAGCTCCCCAGGTGAATAATGAATGGGGCTCATGCGAGTCAGAGGAGGACAGAAGGGACCCAAACAACCAGCTCTCCCCAAACCAGGTGAGCTTGTGTAGCCATGCAGGGGGCAAAGAGTTTTGAGCAGTTCTGCCTGGAGACCACACGTGGTCCTTAGGGGCTGGGTGGGAGCAGTGAGGACCAAGGGACGCAGTCACAGAGGCGATGCTATGAGCAGCGAAGTGCAGAGTATGGCCCCTAAGGTATCTGACAAGTAGTTGTGAGACATCCTGAATGTGCCAGAGCGTTCATCTGTGATGACAGATCAGAGGTGGGATGGGAAGAAGCTACCTGCTTTCCAATGTAACATGGTGACACACTGAGCCCAGGTACCAGAACTGGTCCTGCCTCCCTGTAGCACTGCCCTGGCTCTGCACAGCATCCTGTCCTGGCTCAGTTCCCCTCCCTGTGCACCCCATTAGGAGCACCCTGGGTCCCCATATCTATGTCAGGGAGCAGAGAAAACAGCAAGGGAAAAGCAAACAAAGTGAATGGGGAAAGCATAACAAAAACAGTGGCAAAGTCTTCCCACGCCACTCTGTGCTTTCAAGTAAATGAGGCTAATTAGCTAATTGCCTAAATTATTAGGGCTATTTTTACCCTTATATGAAGGCTTGGCATTATAACAGATTTCTTAAGAGTCAGCACTGAACTCTCAACTTATCAGGAAGTTAACGAAGCAAAGCCCCTGGAGTGGGGAGCCAGAGGGCAGATTAGCTGCTGGGCCAGGACTGGGGCTCAGGTGGGCACCACTGCTACAGGGAAGGAGCATCTGCAACAGAACAGCCCCGCACAGTCAACACTGTTTGACACAAGAAGTTCAGTGTTGTTTGCTGAAATCTCATCAGCACCTGAATCTGCCTCCCAGTGAAGGATTTCTTCCATCACTAAGCACCTCCCCTGCTCCACCAGTTTCCCATCGCAGCCAAGGTGAGGGAAGCTGATTTGGAGGAAGGAAAACAATGCCTTAAGGGTGCATCAACATGCCGGTCCCAGCACTGACTGTGACTCTCATGGGCAGACCCAGGACAACCTTGGACAACCAGGCAGGAAGCAAGGACAGTGCACAACTAAATATTGGCAGCAAAACCTTCTTGAAAATGGCTTTTTAACCACGGGGGATGTGCTAGCAGGATACTATCGACCTGTCTAGGGGTGAGCTGGTCAGCGTGGGGACTTTGGGTCTGCATCTGAAGGAGAATGACTGACAATGGTTCTAACAGCTGGTTTGGGACCTGGCTGAGATTTGAATCTATGGAGCTCACTAGCATCTACAGCACCACAGTGGAGTTATCACACACCAGCGCTGCCAGCTCCAGGTTCTTGAACCAGCTCTTAGCAAAGGAACACCCTCCTGGGTTGGACACAGCCTCTGCTCCTCTCCAGGAAGCCACAGAGCTCTGCAAGCACGGGCATCAGGCACAGGGCTGCACACCATGTGCTTCCCTGGGAAACAAGCTCTTTGCAAGCCCAGTTTCCCTGCTGTCCCCTTGGGAAGCAAGCTCAATCCTCTGCTGCTTCCAGAACTAATTGGGGTTTGCTCTGCTAGTGATGCCTGGTGTCCCCACGCTTACGAAATGGGCTGCAGCCAACTAACCAAAACATGTGTGTCCTTCTCCCAGCAGGGACTCAAAGGCAGTGTTGTTCCCGATAGAGCAGCTATCTGAGGGTGTGTTTATCAGGATGCACCCCCCACTCTTTCACTGGAGACGCTGACCAGTCACCACCTGCTTTGCTGGTGAATCTCAGGAATGGGATAGATTCCCTGCAAGTAGGGAGGGAGGTGATGTTACAAGGCCTGTACGCCCAAAGTCACCCCACCATCACACATGCACACAAATAGCTCCTTCCCAAATTATCCAAACCACCCCTCCACGAAAGGAAAGCACTGATCCATCTGCTGTAACACCGACCGAGCACACGCACCATCCCAGGCGCACAGCCTCCTTTCAGGCAAGGATCCAACGTGGCAGGAGCTCCCTCCTTCCACTTTGAGAAAATGCCATTTTCTTGGGGTTTGAGGGATTTTTCTCCCAAAAAGAAAACCAGACGTTTTCTCTTCTTCTAAGCTAAATGCCACCATCTCAGCTCCCTGGTGGAAATTTCCGTTAACTCCATTAAAATCCCCCAGTCATTCCTGCTGAAGAGCTAGTCCCCTCAGGAGCAAGGAGACGGATAGACCTCCTCTTCTGTAATAAACCTCACTTATCAGCTGTAATGAGGTGACATTTCAAGCCTGGCTCTTCTCTCAACACAAACATACACAACAGTTTGTGGTGGCAAGCCTCTTCCAAGCATGTCGTTGAGAAGGGAAGGTGAAATTCCCCTGTCCTTTGGATGCAGGAGTGACCTCCCCTCCAAGATATCTCCAAGACTATCTGCAACATTGGCCAAGCCATGGCTTAGTGTGCCTGAGCCCTGGAGACCTCCAAGGATGGAGATCTCATGGCATCTCTGGCTGCCTGTTCTTGTACTGCACCACACTTTTAGCGCACACCTCTTTCCAAATGCCCAGCCTGAACCTCTTAAGCGGCTTCAGTGCCCACCTTCCCCCAATAGGCTCCCCAATGCTACTGAGAAGAGGTTGGGACTATCACCTTTGCAAGCTCTTTCCAAGCAGCTGTAGTGACTTGACGCTGCCCTTCAAACCTGGATCCTAGTGTCCATCAGGGCTCAGAGACTTTGGATGCCCTGAAATGCTGGTCTGATGCTGCTGGTGAAGGGAATATCAGCACCATGTCAAATGGCTAAGTGAGCCACAGACTTCCTCAGGCCAGCTTCTGCCCTGGAACTTCTCCCTCCAACAGCGCTCCCTGACCCTTAACAACTGGTTTGGTAAGGATGAGTAAGATGATGAAAATGAACCAGATGGCAACCACTGCTGTACTCAGCAACGCATGAAGGGCACCTCACAACTCAGCTAGCAAGGTAATACGTCTCACCACGATCCTTTGACATCTTTCCTATGTGCAGACTCTCTCACCACGCTCTGGATATCTTGTTTGCTGAAGACCAGCTTTAACTGTTGAAAAATACCAGATTTTTCAAGGTTTACCTAGTCCAGAGTGGAATATCTGTTAGATCAGACTATTTTCTCTTACAAAAGACAGTTTCTGCTGTTTTGCCAGTGGAGCACAGGGAGCCCATTGTCGCAAAGTTTTGCAAATGTAAAATGGAGATTATGGTCCCTAGGGTGATTTGGCAGGAACCTTCCCACTTTCTGGGGGCCTTTCCTGTGTGTGAAAGGGAAAGAGCAATGCTGCCCTGTAGCTCCCAGTTTGCAATGTACTTAGAAAGTCTTGAATACCTGGCACTAGAGTATTGTCTCCTACCTCATCTCCTGTGTCTAAAGCTGGCAGCCTGGCAAAAGGAATTACTCCAGACCTGTGCTGTGCAGAAAACAGCCTGGCAGGAAGATCTGCAGGTCACATCTCCCCCCTCTGCACCATCTTCTACCTCATTGCTCAGTAACCTGATAGAGATGATGGAACTTGTGCTCTCTATCTTGGGATTAGCTGGCCACTCCAAACCAGGAGCCAGCAGCCAGTAACTTGCTGCCTGCTGCTCTGGGACCAGCTCTGAGGGCTACTCACTGCCTATTGCCATCACACACGATTTTCCCCCCAAGACACCACCACCTCGACTGCTACTGCAGAGAAACGGCATGTCATGTCCAATGCTGCCCATTCCACCCACACCAGGGGACCAGCAGGGAGACTGGATGACGCTGGTAGGGCCAAAAGGAGGTCAGTCCTTCTGCAATGTTTGCAATACAGGAGAACGTCCTGGTTTCCTCATCCCTCCCAAGCCCATATTGCAATGGAGGTGGAGAGGACTTCAGGACACAGACATTTCTCTACAGCCCTCCAGCAGGTCCAGCTGCAAGTCAGATTCAACTTCCAGTGTTGCCTTCTGCATACTTTATCCACTAACAAATTTGCACATGTTTAAATACAATACAAAGCTGCAGACACCATCAGAAGAGCCATGAGAGGAAAGGGCAGGGGAAGCTTGTCCTCTTTAGGTCTTTGGAAGATGCCACTATGAGAGCTCAGAGAAGGGGCAGTATGAGAACCTTGCCTGAAAAAGCACGGCTTGGAGGGACAGATGGGAAGCATGGGAAGCTTCAGCAGCCAGTTCCAAGCATCTAAGATGCTCAAAGTAGAGATGTTGGGGTAGGGATTTAGTAATCCCAACCCAGGTCAGCACCACCTGAGAGAGCAGGGTGTCAGCTCCAAACTTGCCACACAGCATCTCTCCAGAGAGAGAGAAAGAATTCCTTGGATAACACAAAGGGTTCATGGGAATATCCCACTGGTGAAAGAGGGCATTCCCCAGGATGTCTCTGCAGAGATACAGGTATGTAAGACAACCCTTCAACACACACTCAACAAAGGAAAGCACAGTGTTAGATGATTAAATCCCCCATGTACCTGCAGGAAGTGGGGGATATATCCTGCTCACCAGAGCTGTGAAACAGATTCACCTGTTGCAGGAATTAATCCCTTTTTTTCCTACTAACAGAGAGTGGCAGCGCTGTGCACACAGAAATCCTGTCTGAAATGAATCCCTGATAAAGAAGAAGCCAAGTTAAAAGGTGAGTTGTACTGCCTGCCAAGGCTCTAGGTTTTTTAAAGGGTCTCTTGTAGAATTACTGTATTAGCCAGGCTATTATGGGTGAGGATATGAAACTGCTATGCACAGCAAGAAAAAGCATGGAAGTTTTGAGATGGGAAAGAAAGGCATGGAAAAGTGAGGCAGAAGAGGGTGAGATGGAGAGAGAGGAGAAGCAATGATGGTCAGAGGGGTGGGAGGCTAATGAATGATGGAGAAGATAGTGGAAGGGAGGTGAAGAGCAACAAGCAGTAGGGTAAGGAGAAAAAAAAAAGAAAGATAAAAAGAGGAGGAGAAAGGGAAAGAAGAGATAAATGAGGGCAAAGACCAACTCATCATTTCGCAATTCTACCCCGGCAGAGAGGAAAATTGATGTCTGGAGCTTTTTTTTATGGCCAACCTCCTGGGCATGGGACAAAAGACAAGTTATTACCCAACCCCAGGTCAGGTCTGTAGACTGCCAACTACTTAGACACATTCAGAGAGCCCATGAGAGGCGTAAATCAAAGGGGCCAAAGAGATCACCGAGAGGCTGGGACCAGGCACAGCTCAGCAGATGCAATGTGATCACAGGAGAGGAGCGAGCCCAGGAGCAACACAGGCTGACAAGGAGTGCCCAGCCCAAAAGGGCTTTGCTCATCTCTCCTTCACGCCATTCCTAAGGACAGCGCTCCCCCAGAGTTGCAATTCCCCCTGCATTTCCTCCTGATTTCTCTTCCTATTGATTTCCAGGCTCTGAATACCATTTATTTTTGCTTGCTTGATTCACTCATTCATTGAATAAAGGCATCATCACTATTATTATTATTATCCCCGTCATCGGGCTCCTCATCACACATTATATTATTTGCATTGCAGAGCTGGAAGATTTCAGGTTGAGGCAGGAAATTTGTGTGAGTTGTTATTACTGCAATCAGATGAAGTGAGAATTGGATCAGTGAAGGCTGCCAGGGCACAGATCTCCCAGCAGGACACAGAAGCTCTGCCCAATCAGGGGGAAGCTGCTGTTTTATTGCATGGGTCCCACCAGCAATTTCGGACCTGCCTTTGGTGTCCCTATCCCTCCCTCCTTCCCATCCCATCCTACCACCCAGCTCCACTGGCTGCCAGCAGAGAATGGGGAAAAGCATCAGTACAGGAGGGCAAGGAATCAGAAAAGACTTGGCGAGATTGCCCATTTTCTGCCTTGCTGATGGTATTTATTAGACAACAGAAAAATAGCTATTTTACCATCTGCCTTGTAAAAAAAAAAAAAGTACAAAAAAATACAAAAAATCCTCATTAAATTAATGGAATGTGCAGCTGCTGAACAGAGTGTTCCTCTCCCTGCCACCTCCCGAGCAGCCCAGCGCTTGCTGGAGCAGGGAATCAGGATGCCAGAAGTAGCTGAGGCTAACTCAGGCTTGTGTGGTGGGAGAGACAGATGGACAGCCAGCCACCTTGCTCCTCCCAGTCCTATGGTTCATGCCAGGGGACCTAAGGGTGCCTTGTTGCCGCACACAGGGTGCAAGGGCTGCCTTGCTCCCTGCATTATGGAGCAGAGGAAACTCCATGAGTCTGCTCAGCGAGCTGGGGGTGCTGCATCTTGCCTATAGGGAGCATGATCCAGACTTCAGGCTGGGGGAGGCCAGCGTTGCCCGTTGCCCTGTGTTGGGCATAGAAGGATCTGGGGGTGAGTAAAGCCCTAATTGCCATGCCTCTGCCATCTCAATCAATGCAAGATAGTCAACCCTATCCCTGCCATCTGCCTCTACGTGTTGAAGTTTGATCTGAGTTGGTGCTTGACCTGTGCAGGAATACAGAGATCACAAAACCAAGAAAACATTGAGAATGGCTGGCTGCATAGCCCAGAGGATGCTCCTATGCATAAACCTTCACTTTGGCTGACAGCAGACCAAAAAACCATGAGCCAAGCCCTTCCTCCAGCCCAGCAAGAGAGGAGCACCATAAACCAAAGGTCCTAGATGATTTTAATGATGTTACCAACTCATTTCTGCTTGGCACTGAACAACACTGGAGGGTTTTAGATGAAACTTCTGATATCTGGTGGAGCATGAGGACTGCAGGATGGAGAAGTGGTTGCCAAAATCCCATGACATGTGGCTTTGAGGAGCAGATCCCCCAGTTCACACTGCCAAGATCTCCTGAAGGTACCAGATGCCACAACACGCTGCCTGAGCTAATACACCCATTGCCTCACCACTTCATCATGAGTAAGATTCAGAGAGCGATGTCTAGGACTACTCTGGGCCCAGAAGTTCTTTCCTAAAGAAAAAGAGCCCTTCATAGAGATGTCTCAGCAGTGATGTTTCAACATCATTGGAGTATAATCCACATTTAATCTCACTTGTATTTTCTGTTGCCAACCCCTCTGCTAGTGCTGGGGAGTTCCTAGTGCCTGCACTGCTCCTCTGAAGGTGCAACCTCTCCTTTGCAGTCCTCTCCTCTTTCTAGGAGGCTTTTTGATGTAGACTTTTCACCTAGGTGAGCTTTTACATCCTTGGTAGGAAATTTGTTCCCTTAAACTTGCTCCTTCAGCAATTACAAAGCAACTGGGGGAAAGGTGACCTAGAGACATGGGTCCAGCTGCAGAGGGATTGTTTCCATCACACCTTTGGAGGAAGCAGGTGATGGCCTCTTGGAGTTCAGCATGCAAAGGAAAGTTACAGGGACCAGCATGGCCAATTGCTTCACACCAAAATAAATACTGACATAATAAGCCCAAATACAGCCAAAGAAACTATTACAGCCAGTCACAAAAATAATCCACGGTGAAAATACCTCTCTCCTGGAATAACAGGGCCCCAGAGGGTCAGTTCCAGTCAAAGATGGTAATTTCATGTTTACCCAACAGATGAGAGCAGCTCCAAAAGGCAAAGATTAAGTGAGATTTTGCCACCTCCCATCAAAGACTTGCTTTTAAAACCAATGAGCAAGGACAAGAGGGAAGACAATGAAAGGCAGAGATCAAATCAAAGTCCAGAAGGATGTGTCAAGGCCATGTCTTGCACCACCACCTCCAGCCCTATCAATCCTTAATTAGCAGCAGTAAGGGCAAAAGGCCAACCTGGTTGCTTCACGAGCACAGATTTCCTGGTCCTGGTTAACTGCCACATTTCTCCTTAGCCTTTGCCTCAATTGCTGCTGGTCTCAGAGGCTTGTAGGCAGAACTGTACCTGCAAGTACCAGTTGGTCACCTATGCAAGCTCATAGGTGTCTTTCCATGCACACACGCTGCCAGGGCCAGTCTTGGTAGAGCTGCTATCTCAGAGAAACCTGTGAGTCAGGTCCATCAGGCTGCTGAGCTTCCTCATGGAAGGGCTTACAGGGTTCTCTTAGAGAGCAAGTTAGCATAAAAGACATGGTAGAGTGGCAAAAACACCTGGACAGGCATTGTTTTCCTTGGGGAAAAAAAACCCACATTTGTTTTCTTAGGAAGAAAATCTGGCATCCATTTTAAAAAAAGGGGAGGGGAAAAAAAAGCCAAGTTCTTTTAATTAAGACTTGAAGCCTGTCACAGGGAATTTTAATAAAAACATTGACATTTTGCAAAGTTGCCCTTGGACAAATCATAAGCATGGAGAGCTCTGAGACACGGTCACCGTGGAAGCACCTCTGTGCATGCCAGCACGTTCAGAAAGGACGTTCATCTTCCCCTGGTCACGGGTGTTGGTAGTTCTGTGGTGTTTCTCCTGTATCCATCCTTCCTGTATCTACATACCTAGCACGTGGGGCCATGGCAGGGCTGGGAGAAGGGCCAAGAGAAGCTCATGTGGTCACACACTTCAGAAAGCAGGGACTTTGTGCCTGTGTCTCCTGGTGTTCGCACAGACAGAGAGATGCATCGCTTCCCAGAGCCCAGGACACACACTCACAGCTGGAGGGTTGCTGGAGGTGAAGGACAGCTCCCAAATTTGAGGTTATTCATTCATTTTAGGGGGGAGGTAGGGGGTGTTGAGGAGGCGTTTTTGGAGCCGCAGGTTGATGTGGGACCCATGATTCCCACTGACACTTCCAACAGTCAGGTCCTAGCACTCAGGGATGCTTCCACCACATGAGCCAGAAATGCTGGTGCCAAGATTTTCTCCTACTTATGCATGTTTGAATACATCACCCCTTGCTCAAGCTCTGAGCTGCAGACAGCAGCCCTGCCGCAGGCCCTGCTCACACAGACACAGACCTGTGGCCACCTCCAGGCCTTCAGGGAAGAAAATGAGAAGAGATAGTAAGAGAAGGACCTCATCCTCCAGGTCTGCCCAGTGCTGATTCTCAGGTGAGGAGTCATTGCTTTTTAATACCATGTGTCTCAGCTCAGCATCATTTCCCATGGCTCCATCCTCCCCCCTTCTCCCACAAACAAATCTGAGCAGCCCCAGATGATTAAAGGAAGAGCTGTCTTTTAAATCGCTCTGATAGGGGCTGATGGCTTGCATGGAGTTGAACACTTGGTTCTAATGATGTGTGAAAATCTCCCTGCTGTGACCAGCCCTTCCCAGCTGTGGAAAACAAGGAAAAAGGTGGAGGGAAAAAAAAAAAAAAAAACAACCACCCGCAAACCCAAACCACTCCTCTGGTGAGAGCAACAGATCAGACATAGGTTTGTCTCAGGACAGTCCCTCTGGGGCTTCTCTCACTGCCTGGGACAGGCAGTCTGCTTCACCACACTAACAGGGATGGGTGTGGATACAGCACCAGCACCTTTCTACTCTGGGGTAGCAGATGAACAGGGGTCCCACTGGGGTGCGGGTCAGTGTGACCAAAGTGGCTGAACCACACTGGAAGTTCACTCCCAGGCAGGTATCCCAGAGGGGGCTCTGTCCTGGCTCTGCCTGATCCCACCAATATTCCCATACTGGTGTTGAGGGGGGGATGATCTGAGCCTGGGGGTCTTGCAGGCTGCCATGGCACAGCCATGCAGCTGGAGCATCACTCAAGGCCATGACTGCTCTGAATGAGATCCCACAGTGAGCTGGATAAAGGGGCAGCAAGGGCGTGGTGATACTGCCCAGAAACAGCCAGTACCCCCAGCCTGGAAGCACAGCATGGTGGCTTCACCATGATTCCCACAGGTCTGGGAAGAAGGGTCCGAGCAAGCAAACCACACCATCCCTGCTATACAGGAACTGCTGGTTGACACCTCTTCAGGTTAGGCTCCATTCCTGCTTCTCACAAGGGACCAGCCATCAGCAGGAAGGCAATGTGAACCCAGGCAGTATGTTTGCCACCTTCATTTCCCAACACCTTCTCTTGTTGTTAACTTCCTAAACAACACCCAAACTCACAGCAAATCTCAGCAAACAGAGTACAGTCCTGCCCCTCTGGACACATGTGCTCTTTAGAGGCTCTCCTTGCCAAGATCTGCAGTTCTGCAGCAGAGGGGAAAGGCCAGGTGAACTCCAAAATGAAGGATGCATTTCCTCATGCTCAGACAGGGCTAAACAGAGGCACGGGGGAAGGCCAGGCACCAGCCGGAGGTGTCCTGAAGCAAGTGACCCTCAATGTGACATTGATGGCTCTTAATTCTTAAGCCTGCTTTGGAAGGATTTCAGCAGATCCTATTTAACCACTGCAGCCTCTTCATCTCCCCATCTCAGGGTAACGTTGCACATTCTCCTCCTCTGTCTCTCTGCACGAACTGGCCACCCTCTTCTTCCTCCACCAGTCAAAACAGGGAAAGCCCTGTGCCTGCCACACCGCACAGAACTGCCAGAGCTCTCCTCAGCTCGTTTACCAACACACATCTCCAACAGCATTTGCCTAATTTCCCCCCCCAGTCCCCTCCATCTCTCCCCAAAGGAGGGCACAGCTCCCTGCCGGAGCACTACCCAACTCCCCGCAACCTGGTTGCGCCACGCATCACATTAAACATTTAAGCACTTGTCAAAATGTTGTAACGATTTTTTTGTCTTGTTCCATTAGCTCTGCTTCCAAAGGCCACCACTGGAACCACTGAACATTTATTTCTATTGAATCCAGCTTAGAAGTTATGATCTGAGAAACTGGGAGACAGGACAGTATGTTCTACGGCGCCCGCTCTTCCCCACCGCTGCTCAGCTGAGACACGTCGGGCCTTTGAAATGGCATTTTTATTCCTACCGTAGAAAAACTGAAATAAAAAGATTGATTCTTCCACCTGCTTGATTTGCTTCTGCTGGCTAAATAAGGTACATAAATATCAGTCAGACGGCTTCCCCGTGTAAAGTTTTGGGGCTGCCGGTGAAAACTCCTGGCACAGTTTGTGGCACAGGCTCTAAGAGATGAATTTCCTCCCTGTGTGCGAAATAAAGTGTTATTACATGATTTTCATGTTGCTAGAGAGGGACACACATGAATCTTCCTCCCTTGCCGCCTGTGCGTGAGCAGCATACTATTGTGCCAACAGTACGAGTACCAGACAAAAAGCACTGAAGAAAGGCGATGGAGGCAGCAGCAGTTTGGAGGGGGGGGGGTGAGGGCAAAGAATGGGGGCTACAACCCCGAATTTGCTTTGAGTTCACTCTATCACCAAGAACCACAGAGTGAGCTGCCTAAACTGCAGCCCCCAGGAACACTGGAAAGATGCCCAACTGTCAGGGAAGACAGCAGGCCTGCCAGCAGCCTAGCTCTCTTCACCCAAGACATAGGCCCTGACAATATTCTTCTGTTCCCATGAGAAAAGTTACTCACACTGAGAGGATCCTAATAATCACATTCCCAAAACACAGCGGCCTTGCTGATAGGGGTACAGGCTGCCCTAAACCAAGAAGCAGTTATGGGAAGGTATTTGGGAGTAACAGAACATGTCAGGAACCAACCATAACAAGATGGTCAAAACAGCAGGTGTGTGGATGCTTTTAGGTATTAAAGGTAAACTAAGGATGTTTAGCTATAAGATAGGTTTATCAGAACTCGTTATAATCACTAACCAACCAATACGGTGTGAGCAGTGTGTGTAACCAATGAGCAGGTTTTTAGCTTGCCACGTTTGCAGTAAGGAAGGTCTAGAATCTGGGTGATTTCCCCTAATAAAATGGCTGGCTTCCTGACTTCACCCAAAATTCATATATTGAATTGCGTGTTGCTCCCTGCTGGATGCCACACCCAATGAGCCAGCCCTTGGCCACGGGATCCCACACCAGGGACACTGTGGGGCTCAGCTCCCCCAGCCAGAGCCCTGAGTTTGGACGAGGCAGCTGTGCTTGCTGCTGGCCAGGGGATAGGATGGCTGGTGACATCCCCTCAGTCATCACACATCCCTGCTTCACAGGGAGCAGTGGGGAAGCTACAGAATCCTCCAAGACTTCCCTGCAGTTTAATTCCTCTCTATTTAAAGACACGTGAAAGCCCAAGAGTTCCAACCCCGCTGCCCGCGCCTGGATGCTTCGCAAAGTTGTAATCCCTGCCAGTGACATCATGGGCTGTTGCCATGGGGATGTCACAAACTCAGTGCTGTGACTTCACCGCCACGGGGATGGGCAGCAAGGGAGGCAGTGATTCCCATCCACCAGCGCCTCTGGTAATTAGCAAACTGGCAAGGAAAGCAAGGATGAAACACAGGGTAGGAACATCAAACCATTTCAAAAGTATGATCTATAGGAAAGCATTCCCCCGTGAGAAAGCGCCGCCTTAATGGATCCTGCACTCTTAAGTAAACCACGAAAGGCAGAGAATAAAATAGAAATTATAGTGATTTGTTTTATTGGGCATTTCATTGAGTAATTAAGAGGCTAATTAGGAGAAGGAACATTAAAAGGCATTATGCTCAGACCTCATCTTGCTCCAAAGGAGCGAGCTACTGGATGTGCAGCATCATCCGACGTTTCCCTGTGCTAATATGGAGTTCCCCAGGGTGAAGGAGGCAGTATGGATGTGCCAAAGTGCAAGGAGTCATACACAGGATGGTGAAACAGCATCTCCTTCATGGCCTTGCAGAAAGCCAGAGCTCTCTCAAGAAATATGGGGTGGGCACAGCAGGTTGCAGGGAGCAAACCCTGCGCAGCATCCCATGATTCCTGGTCTCAGGCTCTGATGCTGGTAGGTTTCAGTGGAGGAGAGGTTAAAGGGGGAAATGTAAGATAGCCCTGGGTGCAGGGGAGGTTGGAGGGAGCTTGCCACGATGATGTGTGCTGATGAAGCAGAAGTGGCAGAAAGCTGGAAAGCCAGCTGCAAGCCCAGCCCAGCTGTTACCATGCACCACGAGAGCAGCCCCCTCACCTACCCGGCTTCTAACACCTACCCCCATTTTGCCTCATCTTTTTCTTTGGAAAAATATGTATAAAAGCACATCTATAACAAATCCAGATCTAGACTGGACCCAACACCACTCCCAGAGCCCTCAGCAGTCACAACTCAATCAAACCTGCTTCTCTAACACATGCAGCACTCCCCACAGACAAGGAAACCTTGGTGCTGATTCACACATCCATGAAACTAAGACCCCCTGCACATCTTGCTCCACCCCATTTACCTGCTGGCATAGCCATGCTCCAACACAGATGTCAGGACACCAGGTCCCACCACTGGTTTCCTCTGCCTCCCACTTTACATGCTCACAAACAGTCCCCTGCGAGGCCTCGGGTGAAAGGCAGCCCCACCAAGAGCAGTCTGTCCACCACAAGCCCCAGGATGGTCACTCCAGGAAAAGAATGCAAGTACAGTGATGGGGAAATGCGAGCTGGAGTGATGGATGCCATGAAAACAATGGGCTTTGCTGAATGCAGGGAGTGCTACTGAACACACACTTATAAACATGGAGCTGATTCAGGTTATTGCCCTCAACCACTTGCTCAGGAGACAAAACAAAACCAACCCAGATGACACAGCAGTGCTGACCAGTTGCCAAGAATGAAGCACTTCTTAGGTTGCTGCTTGCTCCAGAACCAGATGGATGTGATGGCTGTAGCCCACTTGCCATCCTGGGCCAGAGCTTCGCACACATGGACTTATCAGTGCTGAGCCCAAAGCATCAGACAACTGTCAGAAAAAACCATGTTCAGGAAGTCATCAGCCCTCCCCTCTTCCCCATTCTGGGAACCCCGGTCCCCTCCACCCTCCCTTGCTCAGGAAGATTAACCCCATCCTCTTCAAATCAAACTCAAACCAGCCTTTCGGCTTGTTGCTGGCCCTTACAGGCACAAGAGCACCTTACTGAGAGACTCAAGTGCTCAGCACAGCCCTAAAAACAAGGCTCCTGTTTGAAGGGCATGGATTGAGGCTGGATTAAGCAAGCCCAGGGAGGAGTGCCTAGCTCCGCTCCTCCGCTAAGGCAGCCGCCGACACAGCTTCATCCCGCTCAGCCCTTTGTGCAATCCCTAAGAAGCTGCTACAGTGCTGGGAGAAGCAACGATTTCATATGCTGCGTTCGACTTGACCCAGGGAGGGGGTAATTGCAGAGCACGTGCTCTGCTTTCCGATGCCTCAGCCAGGAGGAGAGCGGAGCTGCCTCACACCCCGCTGCAGGAGCGCCCAGTGCTGCTCTATCCCTGCCACCCTCAAGGAACTGGACCATTAACTTCCACAGCAGTGGCTTAAAACCACTTTTTGCAAATGCAGGACAAAACAGCAGCACACCCAGGCAGAGTGGTCAGAGCCTGCCGAGCTGCTGGGATGCAGAGCAGGTCCCAGGCACACACAACTTTACAGAACCGCCTCTCAACTTGCCTTCTTGCATCCCTCCCCTTATTCCCCAGCTCCAGTCAAGGAAACAAGCAGGTTTAGTGCAACACAGACAGGAAACAGTGGATAAAGCAATGTACCAGCCCATACCTGAAGGAGCATCCTTCCTTTCTCACAGAGCAGCCAGGAGGACATCGCTCTCTCTCGGTAATTTTCCAACATCCTGGGTTGCAGGTGGATTTATGCACGGATCACAGAGCTGTTGATAAAAAAAATGCAAAGGAAATTATTTTACTATGAAGGGGTGCATTTGCTGTGCAGGGCTGCTTCTCTTCTAGCTTTGCATCATCCCAAATTTCTCTTTTTTAAGGCTTTGAACCCCAAACATGGTCAATTAGAGAGGGAAAAAAAAACCAGAGTCATGGATCTTCTTTCATCTAGTAAGCATGAGGGAGTCAGAATCATTACATGGCTTAAATGGCTATTTTGAGAGGGACCCTGGACTGAGTAGTTACTACATTCACTGGGAGCCAGAGGGATGAAGCTAATTTGCAAATAATGTTACATGCTGGTTTTACTTGAACTCGAGGGAAAAGGCTGCAGTGGCTGCTTGTCATTCTTTGTGAGAAATTGAACAAAATGGAAATCGAGTTCACTAGTAAAAAAAAAAAGGGAAAAAATATGTATATGAAAATCTGCAGCAGACTAATTTCTTCCACACCGAGGGAACATCCCAGGACTGCAACGAAGCTGTGCCCCAGCATGCACTGACTGCTACAGCTCCCGGGCACGGGGAGAAACAGAGCAGATTTCTAACTCAGAGAGCTGCAAGCGTTTCTCCAGCTCGACTTGAGCCACTTCTCCCTTCCAAAGATGCAGTTCAAAAGACAACTTTCCCCTTTAGCATCACAAATGGGAAGGGGAAAGGGGGGGGGGGGGGGGGGGGGATGTGAGCTCTGATATCTGCAGCCCTGCATCCTTACAGCGAATTGCCTATCGATGACTTTGTGGCTAATATATACAATGAGAAGCAGAGGAGCTAATATAATGTAATTTTCCATGTTTACTGCATTATTACAGTGGTTGAATCTGCTGATTAGTTCCTATTTTTCTTGCCATCTCTCCCCAAGCATCCCCTTTATTTTTGCCCTGCTTATCTGCATACAGAGTCATTTATCCGGACGGCTGGTGTAACAGCTAGCAGGGCCAAAGCTATCATTTCTCCTCCCTTTCAAATTTAATCTTGCAGACCTCAATCTTTGTGATACAGCTATTATTTCGCCCATATCTGATCTAATGGGAACCAGCCATTATTTTTTTGCTTTTTTTTTTAATAAAGAAAAAATGGGAAAAAAACCCTAATCCAAGCAAAAGATAATGATGGCTGTGGCACTAATGATCCTTGGCATCTCTCCTTGCGATGAATCCGGTGGTAAAACAGAGGCTGCTTGTTTCCCTTCTCTCTACAGAACTGCAAGACTGACCCCTCAGCGCACAGGCAGCTCCCCACCAACAAACAACACTGCCCCAATCTCCCAGGGGATTCATTTCACTGCCAACCATCTCAGCAGCCCTTCTGATTGTTCCAACTTATTTACCCACATTGTGGAAAAACAACTCAAGTGGAGCCGGACGCTCTCCAGCAACACAAGGGCAACTGGCTTCTTTGGTTTTGTTCCCCCACGAGCTAGGAAAGTCATTAATGCCTATTAAATTAAGTGGGAGAGGGGAAAAAAGTCTCCTACAGCATGAGCAATACCAGAAAGTTCTCTACATTACTGTCCCTGGAAGATCACAGAGTGATGGGGGTTGGAAGGGACCTCTGGAGATTTTCTAGTCCAACCCCTCACCCGCCAGGGCAGGATGACCTACAACAGGACACACCAGAATGCATCCAAGCAGGGTTTGAATCCCTCCAGAGATGGAGACTCCATCTCTCTCATGTTTGTGCCCATTGCCTCTTGTCCTGTCATCCTCACAAGACATTTTGCCCCTCAGCTTCCTTAACACTCCCCACCCCCCAGCTCTGAGCAGCCTGTCACACTGGCTGGGGACCATCCACTGAAGCATCAAGCCAAGCTGTTCCACATCAGCTGTATCAGCCAGTAGGGATTTACTTGAGAGAGGGGAGGAGATGGGACTGAGGAATCCCTCTCCCCCCTTCTCCTGTCCACCCCCTCCCCCCCCAATTAGCCAGAGGTTTTTCAAGCAGCGAATGTGCCCACCCATCCTCCTCATTGCACACCCACAATGGTTTCTGCCTATACCATGCTCTTCACCTCTGCCTGTAGCTCCAAGTCCTTCACATGCCCTCCCTTTCCCCCTAGGAATGTTATAAATAAGTCATGGGGACCACATTCAGCAGGCACAGAGACAAGCAGGGACTCAGAGCTCCTCCAAAGGCACCAGTGTGGTGCAGGATCCTTCCTATCCCTCGCACCAGGATTTACACAGGCAAGGCTTGAAATCAAGCTGAGCCCTTCCTCACACCCCCTGCCAAACAGGGGGACTGGGGGAACCCCTCACTCACATCAACATGGAGCTCCCAGCTGCCCAAGGGGAACTTCCCACTGTGGGAACCTGAGCCTTTCTCGGTCTAGATACAACACAGCATGTATTATATCTATTATTAACGAATGATTAAACGTTATAAAGAGTATTATTAATTTTAAAGCTACTAACAATCATCAGCTGTCCCTCACTTCACCCCACAAGCCTGAGAGCTATAACAAAAGAGCAAATACCAGCTCAGTACACCTCGATCAGAGGCTGCCATGATCCAGAGCCAACTCCACAGCTCAGGGCCACAGGCTGTTTCTGCAACTAGTGAGGAACCTCAGAGGTCTTCTAATGTGTGCGACTGTAAAAAGCCAGAGAGGGCAGAAAAATAACTCTGTTATCTTTGGTTTTGGAAAGAAGGACTTGTACCAACCCCCCAGCTCTGCAACAGCAAGTTGTCTTCTCATGTCCAAGTCTGCACCCATATCACCACCCCAAGAGCTCAGGTTTGCATGGTGACCCATGTCACAGCAGTAGTTAGATGGTGATAACCCATTCTAGCACCAAGGGAAAGTCTACCTTTCCAGAAGTGCTCCTTGCCCTCTTCCTCCTTGGAAAAACACACAGCTCTTGATGGTCTCACAGGAGCACGAGCCAAACATCAGTCACAACAGACCCTCCACAAGTGAGTTTTCATGGGACAGGACTGTCCCCACGTCTTGACTCCCAAAAGCCACATCTGGTCCCATCAGCACCAGGAGCAGGACCATTTCTGCCCTGAATCCTCCAGCATCTCAGCAGGACAAGCAGCTACCAACGACAGCAGAAAAAGCAGCGTGTCAGAAGGGCACGTGTGCAAGTGCAAGGCAGCCCTTGCACACCAGCAGTAATGCTTTCCTCCTGGCTGGCACACAGCATCGGTACCGAATCATATCTCCTTTGTGTTTCTCCTGGAGGAACAAGGAGAAAGAGGTATTTCACAGAGGAGAGTCACAGAGAGCCCCCCTCCATGGAAAACAGGCTATTTTTGGTATGGTGGAAAAAGAGGAGACCCAAGAGACTGAGGGAGCTGCTGAAACCCAGAGAGGAATCTGGCAGAAGAGCCTGGAGCACTCAGGTGTCAAGGACCAAAAACCAGAACCAAACCTGAGGTTTAGAGACCATACCAGCCTGGGGATGGAGACCTGTGCTTCAGCACACCCCTTCCCACCAACCCTGTAGTGAGCCACATCAACACAAGATGCTGTAGAGCAAGAAGATGAGAAGGAGCACTTTGTTAGCTTATCTAGATCTTTAAGCATGCAAGGACCTGGGCTCCTCATTCAAGTGCTAATTCTCACCCTCTTTCAGCTCAGGGATTTTTATTTTGTGCAGCTTTGCTCCAAATCCAGAATGCATTTGAGTGATCAGCACAATGTTTAGTGAGAAAATCGCATGCTACGTTTCCGCTCGGCGTGGTTTTGAACTGGGTAAGCTGTTAAGCCCTGAAAGGAGAGCTTTAAGGATACTGTGGGAGAGAGGGGGGGGAAAAAAAAGGCCAAAAATGAAAATAAATTAAGAGTGGCAAAATTAGAGCATGACATAAAGGAACCCTTTGGATGGATACCTTTCTCCAGAGAAGTGGTGCGTGCTGGCTGCTGCTTTCCAGTGTCAGGATCTCCACGGTTGTGCAGTGCTTGGACTTTGATTATGACAGCAGGGAAAATAACAAATTGAAAGTCAGCACTAGCACATGAGAGGGAGAAAGTTCTCCTAAGCGGGGATCAAACCTCTTATGAGCTTCTCTAAACCACAGCTGCGTTGTCCCCTGAGGGTCCCTTTGGCCCATCTCACCCCCAGTAAGGGGGATGCTATGGGGCAGGAGGTGTTGATGGACACACATGCAAATGCTGTGTAAGGATTGGCAGAGTACCAGGGTGGGGGGAAGCCATGGCAGGTACCCTAGAAATGCTCACATGTCCATGTTCTCCAGATAAATCCTTCCAAAGAGAAGCAAATCCTGCCCCAGTCTGCAGCTTGCCTCCATGCAACATGAGCCCAGGTTCCATGTCAGACACGCAGGGGGACAGAGAGGGCTCCCCCCTTCACCCCAAAGAGCTGGCTCTGCACAGTGCAGCAGCAGATGTGCAGATCCCTCCTGAACAACGAGTTGCTTTGCTATGCAAACTGACCTGGTGACTTGGTTACTGGGCTGAAGTACATAGCTCCAATCACAGCCTCCTTACATTGATTTTCAGCACAAAACATGATACAACACTGGATCAGAAGACCTCCCAGAATCCATACATGCAACAGCATCCCACTAGAGCTGTGACACAAAGCACTGAGGCAACAACACTACCAGTAACATTCACACCTGCTCCTTCCATGTCCACCCAACCCAGTGCAGCAGAGAGACAAGGGCTCTCTTCCTCCCACTCCAGCCTCCCCTGGGTCACTATGAAGTGTTTGTTATTCAAAGAGTTCTTGCAAGAGAGCTGTCTCTCCTGGGAGGGTTTGGATCAGAGGTGTCAGGTTAGGTCACCTACAAAGGTAACTGTGGGAAAAGCCTTGTTTTCCAGCATGTTCAAGCACGCTCCTGGTGAGGGCTTCTCCTGTCCAGTTCTGTACATTGACCCAGCTTCAGGGTGGATAAAGATGATGAATAAACAGCCAGAGACAGATTTTTTTCCCTCCATCCCCCCAAACATTCTCCAGCTCAGGTTCTCCCTTGCCTTTTGGAAGGGCCAAAGGACCTTGCACCAGGTTCCTGCAGTCACAGGAGGAAACCTATGAACTGCAGCCCCAAACACCTCTGCTTACCCAGGGAGGCAGGGACCCAAGCAGCATCCTCTACATCCATCCTGGGAGATGTTTTAAGACTTGCCTAGACAAAGTCAACACCAACTTGGTAACACCCCTGGCAAAAGTCCTGCTTTGGGTTGGAGGGGAGGTGGGACACGATGACACAGTGGACTCCCAGAGGTCCCTAGTGCCAGCCTGGGAGTCCCACCTGGTGATTCCCTCCTGGATTCACTCTCCTCCACAGTCCTGATGCTGCAATTCCTCTGAAAAGCTCTCTGCCCCTGTAAGCACAAAATCTCATACCTGAAGCATCAACAAAACCCTGGGATTGAGTTTTTATTGTGAAACCAAAGCTCCTCCACGCAGGGCCCTTCCCTAAGGGCAAACAGCACCTCTGCAGCTGCCGGTTACTCCTGAACCACTACAGGGTTACCAACAGGTTGCAAGACAGGGCAGGGCACTCAGTGACCTGCAGAGGACTCAGGCTGAGAAAACAGCATGGAAAATAATTATTTTAAGTCAAGGGACAGTGTTTGCACTGATAATGTTCTCACAGGGGGGAGAATTTTACTCTGTGCCAGTGTTTATATTGCAAATCACTTCCACGGTGCTGTCTCAAGGAGCCTTTGCTCCTCATTGCTCTGAGAGGAAGGTGTTCAGCCATGCCCAGCTTCTGCCACAGCAGCCTTATCCCACAGCACTATTTCTACTGCAGACAGGGGTAATAATTCCTCTGGATGAGGTGGAGAGAGAGCAGGAGTGCTGCTTGTGGTCAGGGATGCACCCAGTCTCCACCCATCACCAGCACACATGGGCTCCAAATTTCCTTTTGCTATTTTCGTTCTCCATCCCATTCCCAGACAAGCTAGTGGGATGCAGGAGAGGCCAGAGCTGGATCTTTAGGCATTGTACAGCTCACAGAGCAATACCTGAACAAACACATGCCACCTTCTCTCATTCAAATCATAGAATCACAGACTGGTCTGGGTTGGAAGGGAGCTCAAGGATCACAGAGTTCCAACCCCCTGCCACAGGCAGGGCCACCAACCTCCAGTCCTGGATCCACACAAGGTTGCCCAGGGTCCCACCCAACCCAAAGTACCAGGTTATCAGGGAGCAGAGTCTCTTTAAGGAGAATTACTGCACAAGCCCCCTTACTGCAGCACAGCAAGATAAACGAACACAGGGTGAGAAGAAATCAGTATCTGTGGAGGAGGTTTTCTGCCCATGAGCACTTCAGGGAGAACAGGAGCATTTCTGCACACTGGCAGCCTGGTGACTCCCAGTGCAATACATGGCTTCATAACAAAAGATGCCAGCAAGGTGCCAGAGGAAGAAGCGAAACTATTTTTCCCTTTCCTTTTGATTTACACATGCTTCTGCTGGCACTGGCTCCTGGACATGTATTTCTCCATGCTCAGCTACTGCTGAGCACGATAATAGAGGCACAGACCCATGCATTCACTGTCTGCAGGCTCTGCTGTAGATAGATCAGCAGCGTGATGAGGAAAAGGCTTATTTGCATCAGTGTCGCTCGGTATTTGCAGCAGGATGCCAAGAGCACAGAGTGACCACGCTAAGAAGCACCCAGTTTAACCCCTGCACCACCCCTCCTGAACACAGTCCCCACCGCAGCCCTCCGTGCCACCCGCGACTGAGAGCATCTCTCAGCTGCACAGAGCAAGGTCACAGCACCCAACGCTGTCCCCGAGGGGAGGAAAGTTCCTGTGGCCCTGCTCAACCCAGCAGGGCTCTTCTCAAACACATCAAGGGTTCAGGCCTCAGCTCCGGAGCTGGGAAACACCAGGAGCTCCTGGAAGGCAAAGCAGCTGCGTTATCGCACGTTCATCGTGAGGGCTGAGAGCACACAACTCCACACCAGTGTCCTCCATGGGCTTCAAGGGCACCAACACATTGCAATTCCCAGCTGGTTCCAGGCTCTCATTTGCACTTTCCTCACAGCCACGGCCAGGAGCTCTGTGAAGGCTTTCCCAGCAAACCCAGGAGTTCCTCTAGGACTGGCAGCATCAGTTTCCATCTGTGCAGAGCTCCGTGAATGCTGCTGGAGCAGAGCATGGGAGACTGATGGGGAGATTTGGGCTATTTATGAATTACAAGAGTAGTTTACATATTTTAAATGGCAACAGAGAGAAGGTTTTGCTCAGAATAAGGGCTTTTTTGTTTTCTCTTCAGGTTTTTTTCCCTCCTAAATTGCTGTCCCCATCATTAGTACTTCTTGCCACATTGAACAACCAAGCAATTCCATCATGTTACCTTGGACATACCATGGCAGACAGCTAACACACTTGGTCATAAATCATGTCCCTTTCAATCTCCATTATATAAGAAGAGCAAATTTATTATGGTGCATGTGTCATTACACACCAATGCCTTTCCATTATCATATAACTGGATACCCCCAAGGTTCATAATTTGCAGTATAATAGCAATTTTTAAAGAACCATTGGTAATCAATAGCACTCAGCATCCCTGTCTGGATCATTTGCAAAACAAATAACAACACTGATCTCAAACAACTTTACAGGAGGGACATTTAATCCTCATGAACTGCATTATATGATGGATAAGGGAGGAATCCTAGACTATGTATCATGTATTTTCCTTGGATTAAATATCACTCCAATCAATGTTGCTACCAGCTGTACAATGCTGCCTGTGTTTTCACTAAGTAATGCTGAAGTATTGTCTTACAAATAGACCTTAGCTACGTGCTGGGCACCAAAACCACATGGCAGCTCCATGGGGTGTGAGGAGGGGGGCAAGGTGGAGGTCAGTGAGCTGACACGATGCTGCACAGGGAAGGGAGGGCAGCAGGCAAAGCTGAGAGCACAGAGGACTGCCAGGGACCCCAGGAACTGCTGTGCTGAGGGGTCACTGCAGACATTTAGCACCCCACCATGAGCATTGCCCACAGCTGGGTGAGCACAGGCAGAGCTCAGCCCAGTGCTGCAGGACCCAAGTCCCACAGGGTTCAGCCCAGCAGAGGTGATGCTCCCTCTCAGGATGGGCTTGCTCCACAGAGTTCCCCAAGACACAGACCAGCCCTCATTACCAGAGCACCCAGCATAGCCTCCACACCAAAAATCAAATCACTGGCAGGAAGAGGTGCTGTTTTCAGCCCCTTGTCAATACAGAGCTTCAGTTTAACCCAGTTACCACCTATAACTCCACAGAAGTGCTAGGTAGCATTATTTAATCAGAGGTTCAGCTATCTGCCTCATTAGCTAACAGAGAGACCTTAAGGACAACAAAAAGAGGCTCGATTTACTTATTGCTTTCCCATTTTCTTCAGCATGTACTGCCAGAGGCTGTCATTGGGGAGGCAACTTTGTCCCGACCGCTCTTGCCCTGGCTGCAGTCAGTCTGTCTCACATCCAACCTCATCCCAGGCTGTGACAACCTTCAGTGGAGCTTTCACATATAAAGGTTGAGACAGAAGCAGCTGAGACAGCAGGAACCCATGCAACCAGAGCATGGAGAGGCACTGGGGTCAGAACCAACCCCAGGGCTGGTGCATCCCTGCAAGTACCTGCCTGTGCTGCAACCTTGGAGAAACCCCAGCTGGCATCCAGCTCAGGGCATCCTCACTGACAGATCAGACAGCCACAATGCCTGTGCTTCAGCAACCTTGCTATTGGGGAGCCTGGATTACCTGTTGCATGGCCAAGAGGTGGCCAGCCCCTGCATCTTTCCTTAGAGATGGCTTCCCCAGGCATGACATCCACACTTAAATGTCATTTTTACGCAGGTTTCTGCCTTTCCAGAGCTCTCCAGCAGAGCCATATCTCCCTACTTGCAGCTGGAGACACCTTTAGCAAAATCTTTGGCTCCTACTGATGTGGAAAAATTCATGCATTTCTCTCCTTGTGTAAGCGTGGGCCTGGCATTCGCAGCACTTCCCAGTGATAAGCCCCAAATCACTAAAAACCCCATGTGTGTGTAAGGATGGACAGAGTCAGGATAGAAAAATACCACCACCCTTGGACCCTAACTAAACACTTTAGCTGCTGCAGATTACAGAATCCTATTTAGCAATATCAGAGAGCATTTTCTGCAGTGGAAACATCTTCAACCCAGCTCCAGGAAGCCAGGCAAATTAAATATTTTGAGAGAAAGAACCAGCTTCTTCAAACAGAAGAGTTTTTCTTGTTTTGGCTAATTTTTAGAGACAGTAACATGCTCTAGAAAGGGGATTAACTGGAGCATCCTCACACACCTTCATGCTCAGTGGCACCTCGGCTAGGCTGCACACTCCTGCAAGCTCCTGGGCTGCCCCAAGGAAAATGCCATTAAAGAAAATACAGCTATTTTTAAAGCTAGAAGGACACATTCTCCTCCCAGTTACACCAGTGACCTCACAGCTCTCCACAAGGTTGGGCAGGCACAGCTCTGACTTGGGGTTATTTTGAGCATCCTCCAGAGTCACCAGGCACCCAGCAGGCAGAAAGCACAGAGGAGCAGGATGAGGCCCTCACCTCCAGATAGTCAGACCCAACCTGTTAAGACACCAATGATTTAATACTAATAAGGAATCCTCTGTTTAAATAAAGCACTTTAAACCCCCTGGCCAGCCCGGGGCTGGGGGGGCACAGCTGCTTCCCCCCATACAAACACAGGCCCCAGCAGGGCTGGTGCCCTTGCTGCCATCCACACTCAAGCATCACACGTAGGTGCACAGCACAGACTTGCTCAGGGCTCTTCCACAGGTTAAATATTTAAATGGATTATATGTTACTATCCCTTTTAGCTTAAATAAGGTGGAGTGGCCACCAACTGAGCTGGGCTGACTTGCTCACCCCACAAGTTGGGCTTTTGTGGGTTTGTTGTGGTTTGGTTTTTTTTAAGCTTTCCACCAGCAGCTTCATCAGGGTGTCATCCAGCATGGTCTCAGAGCTTCACAAGCACAATCCAGACTGTTAAATGGATGGAAAACGCTAAGAAAGCTCAGGTGCTGCACAACAAGGAGGAAGCACCTTTCACTGGCTCTTGAGCAAGATCTAGGCAACACGATAGAGAGATCACACATCAAAAGGGATGCACAGCCCAGACCTTCCCCATCTGTGTTGGCCTGGCTGGGATAAGCACCACCCACCTTGCCACCTGATCCAACCTGTTCATGTCACCCTTTTTTGGGAGCTACTGCTCTCGCCCCAAAAGCAGCAGCCATGGTTTTAGCTGCTGGTGACACCAATAGAAGTAAGACCTGGGACAAGCTCTGAAAGACAAGACCAAACACACATGTAATTCTGCCAGTGTGCTCAGACACAACCCAAAAACTTCAAGACCATCAGGCTAGGAGGAATTTCCCAGCTCACATGGTCATGGGGAAAGCCCACCACAGCACTCAGGCTTCCACCCCACTGCCACATCCAGCCCCTGAGCATCCCAGGAGCTGCACACGCACACCAGCTCCATCAGCAAGCTTGATGGACAAGAAACAATCAAAGCAACTGTCAATGCCATGCAAATACACCCCACCATGGAGGCCAGGGGACCCAACACCGCTGCCTGTGGTGCAAGGGAAGAGAGGACACATCCGTGGGGAGGGAGAGAAGATCTCTCCCTTGGACTGCAGAAGCCTAAAGATGGAAAATGCTTACAGCTGTGGGTGCATCCATATGCATAAGAGAACAGGCCCTGATCCAGCACACGCTTGCGTCAATCCCCCGTCACCGAGACTTAGGAGAACGTTTAAAATTAAGCAAGATTTTCCTTGCGCTGCAAAACTAAGGACAAGGAAAGGAAGTCTCATGGTTAGAGCAGGAGCAGGTGTCCAAGCACTTGGTTCCAGCACCAACACCCCAGGTAACCCTGGGCATGTCACTTCACCTCTGAGCTGGCCCACTGCACGCGGCTGTCAGCACTCCAGGCGTGATGCCCCTTACAGCTACAAGGGGCTCTCAGATGGCCACAGAAAGCCTGACCAGCTTTGAAGGCTACTTCCCATCTGGTTCCCACTGCTGGCTCCATGGGATGCCGCAAGCCCTGGCTCCGAGGGGTTGCTCATAAGCTAAACAACAGAAGAAGAGGCAGGATTCACACAACAATGCTTTATGTTTTGCCTACTGAAAATAAAAAGATAAACAGCATTTCAAAATAAAGGGGGGAGAAAAATCAAGACCAATGAGTGAAACACACCTATTTCCCAACCCAGCCTAATTAAAGTGAAGCTCGTTACTCTGTTCACCATCACAAGTAAGAGTCCCCGTGCAAAGCATGCCATCCTATGGACTGCCCAAGAAGATATTGTTTTATGACTGTTTTGTTATGAAGAGAGATTAGAAAGAAGAAAAACCAGCACAGGAACTAGCAATGCTTCAGAGAGAGAGGGGGAAAGCCATGCAGAAGATTTGGGGCTTTTTCTTAAAGCCAATGTGGACTTAGAAACCTACAACCCAGTACACAATGAGGAAGCATTTTAACACAGAAGCGGACTTCCCTGCAAAGCCATTAGTGAAGCTCAAGATTAATGAGCTAACCCACACAGTAAACAACACAATCTTCTCTGAACTTTGATGGGGTGGTGATGTTCACTTCACCTGTGTAACATGTGGACTCGATGAGCTTAAGGGTCTCTTCCAACCTAAACAACCCTGTGATTTCTTGGGGAGCATGAGGAATTACATCCCACAGATTTATTCCCCCTCCTCTCTTTAAACATGAAGCAGTTACACAGACTCCACGGCTTGATTTCTGCTCCTTGGTGAACTGGGACAGCAGTTGAAGCATGTTTTCCTTCTACTCCACTGGGGTAAGTGTTCCCCAGGAGCAGCTCCTGTGCCCACGCTTCAGCATTTCCCTAGACAAGCTAGGTAGGAGCCAGGCCATATGATCAACACAGCACAGGCTCAGCTAGGTACCCATCCCCACCCAGCCTGTTTGCACCCCTCAGTTTCAGCCCTACCTGCCCCCACACAGAGCTGCACAGCTCACCCCCCCCCATTCCCATCCCAGCATCCTACGCTGCTGCATGGTTTGCAAAGCACAGCTGTTCCCAGCACAGGCCAGGGCCCCGCAGCCTTGAGGGACAGAGGCTCAAAGCCAAACAGCAGGAAAGTTCAATGGTGCCATAAAACACAAGAGAGAGGTTTGAACTCCTGGAGTGTGAGCTGGAAGCTGCTTCCAGCAGCTCTCTATCCCCTCAGGCCATGCACCAGACCTTGCAGTTCACTGCCCCGAATCACCTTCCCAGGAGAAGGCAGATGAACTGACATTGCTGGAGTACCTCCCCACATCCCCAGGAGTCAGCCAGCTCAGTGACACCAACAGTCACATCCCTCATCCCCAACGGACACCCCATCCATCCTGCCCATGGTGTTTGTACCTGCTGCACCCAGAGCAGGGGCATACAAGGGTTATAGGGTTTGTTTCCAAGCCATATCCCAGGGCAAGAGTAAAGCTGAAACAGGCATTTTTACACCCAAAATCAGGTGTCCAGCACTTCTTTTTTATTTTTTAAAGCATTGCTCTTCTTTGCACTGCTTCTGCAACTAGAGCTCAGAAAGGTGGGTGGAAAGGGCCTTTGGGTGCTACCTCACCACCCTGCTGTCACCCACGGAGGGCCAGGCACAAGCATCACAGCGCAGTGATAAAGAGAAGCTACTTCATCTCCCCAGCTTCCTCAGGCTTTTTCCTTGGGATCAGACAGCCCAGCCTGGAGAGGGAAGAGTTAATTAATTAATGCCACAAGATGGGGCCACAAAATTACCACCTCCTGCTGGAATCCCTTGGTGAACTGCCAGCATTAACGGAACCAGCACCCAGTGGAAGTCAAGACATTCATCCTTTGACAATGCTCTACTGCAACAACTTTATTTTGATGATACTGGATGATTAATGCTTACAGTCGCTGTCATTTCCTCTGATAGATTTTGGGGCTGTGGAGTGACATTTGCTCAATGCACCGTTCTTGAAAAGCCACACTCAGCGTAGCGTAGAGGAGAGAGATGGTCTGTGCATCCAGCCATTGGCAACCAGACTCCCTGCAAGCTGCGGGTGGCCAGGAAAGTAACTCTGAGGAACATGGGTATGGTTCCCCTGGTAAAGGCTGCAGGGTGAGGGGAAGGGGTGTTAAACAGCCAGCATTGTAAGGAATGGCATGAGTTTGCCTCACCCAGTGGAAAGAGAAGAGACTGTTGGTTACAAACATCACAGCCCAGAGCAGTAGCAGACTCTGCTGTTTTGCCACAAACGTGCTGGAAGATCAGATCCTGAGCTGAGACTCTCCAGGGCTGAGTTACAGCTGTACCAAGCTCCTGCAGCTGCTCTTGAAGCCAAAAAGCATCCAAATATCAGCTCCATCAATCAGTAAAACAAGACTCAGACAAATGTTGTAGTTGTAGCATTCACTAATTACAAAAACCCCCCACCTTGGAAACCTTAAACTTAACCTATGTGCTTCCAAGTTCCCCCCACCTGTAACGCAAGAACAAGAACCCTCTACCTCACCCGGCTGCCGCAAGGTTTCCCTGATCAATCAGCTCATTAATTCATGCAAAGCATTAGATAGAGAGCAGATGGATAGCTTTACACAATCCTCTTTTCTACCATGAAATATTTCTACTTAATTCTCCACCAGCAGCTGCCTTACCCACGCCCATCTCACCGGTACGGAGCGGCCCGGAGACCCACACACACACACAAGGTCTGGGGTTCTCCCCAGGGACCCAAACCATACCCCGGGGCCACATGGAATTCCCTGGCTGAAGACAACCTTGTCACAGGGCTTCTTACAGATTTGATTTTCATCTTGTCATATTTAAAAAGCTGTCTCAGGAGCGTAATGATTTTAAATTCACTCACCACCACAGTCAATCAATGGAGCGGCGGCGGCTGCTAGTGCCTCGCTAGCAGGTGGTGATGAATGGGGCTTTCGAGGCTGCATCGCTCGCCTCCGAGCGGGAGGAGAGCGTGGGCAGAGGGTGGGGAGGGGAAGCAGAGCCAGAAACAAGAATTAAAAGGAAAGAACAGGGCAGGGAGGGTAGGAATGCCCAAGCTGCTCACTGCAAAGTCGGGACAAGCGTTTGCCCGCTCCTGGAAGGCACGGCTTGGAGGGAGGCGTCTTGGCTTGCTTTAGCCTCCCTGACCTCTTACCATCCTATACCTTCAATAAATCAGCTAGTGCATTTGTTACAGATAAGTACTACCCTAAAGCCTAGCTCATACTGAGGACCAGAGCCCCATCCACCTCCTCACACACATTCCCGGACCCACTGCTCCTTTCCAGGAGCAGCTGAAGAGCGAATGCCCAAGAGCAGCTCACAAGAGCACATCTTCCCTCAGGACAAAGCAGTAAAGGGCACAGCACTGAGGGTGTCATCCCTCAACTCTTCCCACGCAGAAGTGGACAGGCACAAGCCCCAGCAGATGACACACAGCACCCTGTGCCTCCCCATTGCCGAGTGGCTCCGGGTGCCAGCAGCAGAAAGGAGCACCCCGCGTGCTCACAGCCACCCTGGAGACCAGAGGGACAGGGAGCACCAGTCACTGCTAGTACCACAAGTTTCCAGGAAGAAAAATTAAAAAGCCTAACAAAACACACAATTAAATGCATAGGGAAAAAATATCTCCCTGCTTGGGGAAAACAAAAGGGCCCGATCCTGCCTCAGTATGCTGCCAATCGCCCTGCCCTACGGAGAAAGGATGCTGCTCAGCATCTGAAAGCACCCACTTCACATCTGGCTCTTTTTCCTCCCTCTTTCTCCAACTATAGGGTCAGGTCAGTGCTGTGCAGCCTATGAGCTTAGAAATAATCATAACATGAAAAACTTGTATTACCCAAGAAGCTGGAGTTCAGGGCAGGAGCATCACAGCCGGGTGCTGCAAGTCTCACAGAGCAGAGAGGGGAAAGATTCAAAACCAACATGAAACCCACCACCCCAGCAAAATAAAAATAAGAGGCAGTAAAAGCAAATTAATGATGTTGCTCCAATTTGAGCAAACACTAATTAAGAATGTGTAATTGAATTAATGCATTATTTAGAAGCACCAGCAAATCTGGTGATATCAATACATTATAGGGTCCCTTTGACATCTTGTATCTCTCACCCCTTGCTATCCACGATTTATTTCAATGCCACCAGAATCTCCAGATTCATTGACACCCTTGTCACTCACCCCAGACATATCTATATCCTCCCAACACACCCAAGTGCAGCGCTGACCATTTGGTAAGTGAAAGCTGTGTAATAAATTAGCTCAGCTTATCAACCACTTCCCCTCCCATTAGCCACAGGTCTGAGTCTATTTTAATTTTTTTTAGAGCCTGGAAAAACATCAAATAACTCATTAAACAACAAATCCATCTCCTAGAAATACAGTTTTTTTCCTACAGCTTCACGTTACACTGGGAAAGGTCCTGCACAGGCAGGACCTAAGCCTGGCCAAGACACCGGTATCCTCACACCCTGAAGTAGAGGAAAACAGCATCCCAGGGAAAAGGGGTAAGAAAAAAACGTTGCCAGATTCCTCCCAAAGGTTTCGCCACAGATGTTTTTACCCATGAAAGCTCCTGAGATGCAGCATTTACAGCTGGGACAGGTCAGTAGCGCTTTGGGTATTTAGCAAGAGGCTTTACATACATTATTCCTCCCTCCTTCCCAGCCAGGCTCACAGTTCTTACTACACCTGCATTTCCAGGAAGAGACACAAATACATCAAAAGGAAAGAAAAGAAAACCAGTGAAATTGTTTAAAACCCACTAAAGACACTTGTGAGGAAAGCAGCATGAGGAAATAACACTGGGACTGGGAGTTCACACACACGTATCTAGCTCTAGGAAAGGGTGGGGGGGAAAGAAACAGCAGCACTAAAGCATCTTGTACTTCAGTATAAACATATACTGTAGCAAAATATGCTCTGTGTTTATAAAACAGATTGGAAGACTTTTCTCTAAAAGACGCCATATAAAGTATAACATTTTATTACCTCTGCCTGTCCATTTCCCAAAGATATACACCAACAAGTTGCCAAATCTGCCTGCAGTTTAACTCCATTAAACCCAATGAATGAGTTTGGCCCACAAAAAAACTCTGCACTTACTGTAATAAAGCTAAAAGCTGATAGCAGCTGATACAGTAAAACACATACATTTCCATACACTTATCCCTGCTGACTTAAAAATACGAGCAAGCTACAGAGATTGCCCTTGTCCAGCTCCTAAAGAAATGGGGGAGAAAAACACCCCAAATCTTGCAGCTTCCTGCTCCAGTTCCCCCCAGGCACCAAGGGGAGAGGAATGGGGGAAAGCCAGAAGGGTTACACTCATTTGACTTGTCCCACCAAGAGCCCTGAATGGATACGATGCAGAACACCTGATGGTTTGGTCCCCACATTGGGCAGGGGGGGTCAAAGGTCCTGGCCATCCCCAGCCACCCACTGGTCCCCAGAGAGGAGAACATCCTCAGGCTCCAGGGGCAGGGTTGGGAATGCTCTGCTCCATGAGGCAGCTGGCCACAGTCCCGTTGGCAGAGGGCTTTCCTCACGATCAGCAGCAGCTCCCCAGCCACTGGGACATCTTCAGTTATCCCCTGGACCTTCTGGTTGCATGGGGGGACCACGCTGGGTGGTATGGAGGCTGGACTCAAACGACAGGCTGTAGCCCACCCCTGATTGATGGGGGAAGAGCGGGCGGTGTTTGTTTCTTGAAGAAAGCCCCTCAACACACACAGCTTTTCCTCAGACTGCTGTCAGAGCCCCCAGCCCCACCCCCAGCTCCATCACACAGGCTGGTGCGCTCCCTGCACCCTCAGTGCCACCTCCTCCATCCCTCCTGCCCCAGCTCCTCACAGTGCTCAGAGGCTCCAGGTCCCCCTCACCCAGAGCTGGTTCTCACAGCTCCTGCCTTAGATATTTATTATTATTCAGTTCTATTACAAGGATGTCTTAGGGACTCAGATAACCGTTGTCCTCAGGGCTGTACATGTATTCAACACTCCAGCAACCAAACTACACCTCATGCACTATTTCATACTCTTCCTCCTCTTTCTCTGCACCAAGCCCCTGCCCCCCAGCCCCCACTGCTCTCCTGGGGACATGGGAACCCACTCCAACCCCTTCACCCCAAGGTCCTCACATCCCTCCTGCTTTCACAGCTCTGCCTCTTTCCTCACCCACAGCTTGGGACCACACATGGCCATCCCACCGAACCCCACACAGGTCCTCTCCTCCCCACCAACTCCCTCCAGCTCTATTTGCAACTGACCATGACATCTCCCACCCTCTGACACTCAGCCCCAGCACTGTCCTGCCACCAAGCTCGCTCAGACTCTTTCCAGATCAGGCTCATAACACCAAAAGAATCCATTAACCACACCAGATCACACAGAACACTGCTCAAGGCTGTAGCTCCCAACTCAGAGCCCCTTGCAATCCCCACAGTATCTGAGGGCTCCACCAGCTGCCTCCCCACATCCCACCCCACACAGCTCAGGAAGGCACAACCTACCTCCAGCAAGCCCCCAGCCCCACATCTTCTCTTCATAAGGCTCCTCACTGCTCTGCAGCAGCTCTTTCTCCTACCCCTCTGCTCCACCAGACTTTCCCCACGCCCTTTGCTGAGAAATTATGTCATCCCCAGGCTTTTGCTACACCTGGAGTTAACACCAATTCACAGCCAAGTGCCAGCAGCTGTGATGCTGTGGGCATCGATGTGTTGCTGGGGCTTTTCTCAGCATGAAATCCCAGCCCTGGAGCAGCCAGGAGGGAAACTCTACCTGCACCAGCACATCTGGGGTGCCTCTGGCTGCAGCTTTGCACATCCCGCTGGGACAGAGGGCTTCACTGACATAACCCTCTCACTTGTTCCCAGCAGACACACAGGGAAAATAAACATGGGGGAAAAAGCTGCCCAAGGATAAGGATGGGGTTGAGACTCTACAAACAGGCAGGACAGAACTGGGCTCTCTCCATGGCACGAACCGGGAGTCCTGTCCCCATCACAGCTTCTCCAACCTCAGTGCTACATCCAGAGCTCGACTGGGAAACCTCCGAAGCACTGGCCACGTCCTTCTGTTTGCGTGCGTTGTGCAGTCCTATATTTAGCATAGGATGGGAGAGCTGAAATAAATAATCCATAGCTCGTAATAATAATAAACCTCGCACCTCAAACAAGCCAAAAGCCTGACCTTTCATACTTAAGCCATCCTGGGGAGAGGTTAGATCTTGTGTTTCCTGATCATCAAACAGGAAAGCATTAGCCAGACAGGGAGAACAAGCTCTTATCTAGCCCTGATTTTCCTCCCCTCCAGGGGATCCTGTAGGATATTTCAGTTCTCTCTCTCTCGCTGTATGACTCTTCCCTCCCCCAGTTGCTTGAAATCAGCCAAATTCACAATCTAATCTGGCCGGGAGTCAAAGGGGAGAAAAATCAAGTCCTAATGCAGTGACTACTTTGAATGGGGAATTGAAGCCAATCAGAAAGGCATTATTGATCCCTGCTCAGAGCACCTCGGTCAGGGAGGGGAAAGTCGCGGGCAGCCGCAGAGCTGCCCACCGCAGCCAGCCGGGGCTGCCCTGCCAGGCCTGCAGCTTTCCCAGCGCTGGCTCCGGCTGGGAGCCGGTGTGAGGAGGAAGGAGCCGGCCGCATCTGGCACAGAGTCTCTGGCACAGAGTCCCTTGCCTGTGAGCGCAGGTTACGGGGAGCAGGGCACACACCATCCCTGCGCCAGCACCGGCGAGCACCCACTGCGTGTGCTAGCCCACTGCATGCACTGGCCCGTGTGCGTGCAAGAGCCGTGCAAGGGCCGTGCAAGAGCCGTGCAAGAGCCGTGCAAGAGCACGACCCGTGCCCTACCTACCATGGGGGGTGTGTGTGTGTGTGTCCAAGCGCTTCCAGCGTGCACTGCCTTAGCGTGAGCCCATCTGCCAGAGCACGGCTGCTACATCCAACGGCGTGTGCACACGCGTGTGCCCGCAGCAAGGGCTCCGTGCATCGAAGCTGTGCTAGTGCAGGGCAGCTCTGCGCAAGAGCCAAAACACCCGGCTGCAGGGCAGGGCAGGGGCTGTGCTGCCTGTTATGTATGTACCTGTTCCCCTCAGCTGCCCAGCTGCGTGACCCGCAAGCAGCATCCCTGCAGTGGGCCGGGAAAGGCTGCGGGATGGCTCAGCCCTGGCAGCAGGGCAGGTGCAGCAAAGGATGTGGAGCAGTCAGACGGAGCTGGGCTCAGCTCTGGGCACCCCTGGGTGAGATCCTGGTGCTTCGGCCCGCGTTAGCACTGGCGACACGTTCCTTATGTAACCGCAGCAGGGATGTTGTGTTGAAGGGGGGACGGAGGCGCTCCCCACTGCACCTCTCTTAAAGCCAAGGGGGCCAGAGTGGAAGGTGGATGCTTTCGGTGAGGTAAAGCCAGGCGCCAGGCCGAGGCGGCTGCATTGCCACCGGCTGGGATGGGCCAGGCTTGGGGCTGCCCCGGTGCAGCGCTGGTCCGGCCGCCGGTGCCGGTCCCCGCCCGGCGGAGCCAGGGTACGGCTCCTGCCGCCGCAGGCAGCACCGAGCGCAGCCCGGCCCGGCCGAGCCGGCTGCCTCCCTGCCCGGAGGGAGGCTGCCCCGAAGAAGGGGCTGATTCTGGCGCCCCGGAACCCTCCCCCCCGGACTAGCGGGAGTACCGGGGGCGGGGGGGAGTCCTGGGAAGTTTCGGGAATCCCACATTTTGCAAAGAGGCAGGTGGGAAACATGCCCCGGAAAAAGAAAAAAGGGGAAAAAAAAAAAAGAAAAGCCCCATCACACGAACCCACGCGGGGTCCCGGCAGCTCCCGTGCTCCCCCCTCCCCCCTCGGGCTGTGTCCCCCAAATGCCAGCCCGGGCACCGCGGGGCAGTGCGGCCACCGGCATCTCCTTACCTGCCGGCGTCACGTCTGCCGCTGCCTGCCCTGCTTCGGCTCTTCCTCCTCCTCCTCTCCTTCCTCCTCCTCTCTCCCTCTCCCTGCTGCTTGGGGCTCTTTATGGAGATTCATTCATTCATGCCTTCCCATCGGTCCCTCAGCGTTTCCCTGCCTCCCGGAGGCAGAGCGTGTGACGCCTCGCCCCTTTCCAGCCACTTTCTGCTGTCACAGAGCGGCGCTGCCCCAACCCGGCCCGGGCTGGGACACGCGTGGGCAGCGCCGGTCCGTGGGAGCGTCCCCCAGCGCGGGGTGGGGGGGGGGGGAAGGGGGTGTGGGGTGTGTGGGCGGACGTGGACACGGAACCGACCCGCCCTGGGGAAGGGGGGTGAGGTGGGTGGTACACCCTGTCTCCGGTGCCCGTCACCGCGGCGTCGAGCCGCCCCCAGGGCTTTCCGTGCCGCTCTCCCATCCCACGCCACGCCGCTGCCCAGCCGGCAGACACCGGAGAGAGCGCGGGTGGGCCCGCACCCCCCCCCCCCCGGCCGGGCCCCGGGCGACCCTCGCCCCCTCCTTCCCTCTCTGCTCGCCGCCGCCAGCCCAGCCCGTCCTTCCGCTCTCCCGCTGCCTCCGCACCCGCGGCGAGACCGCATCCCGCTCCGCGGAGCGCTGCCACATCCACCCTGCTTACAAAAGCGCTGACTCAAGCCCGGAGAGGAGCGGCTGAGTCCGGCGTGGGGAGCTGGGGCTTCCCCGCCAGCCACACGCTCATCCCGCACCCCCGGCCGGTTCCGACCCCTCCCCGGGTACAACGCCCGGGAACTTCTCGCTCTTCCAGGTCACCGGGCTAAGTTGACCCCAGCCCCAGCCTTCCCCAGGACGGGGGTCCCTCCGCAGCTCAGCGCTATCTGCCCTCCCGACGCACTTCTGGGGGGGAGGGGGGAACATAGGGGGACAGACACGCTCCCGGCTGCCGCCGCCAGCACACCCACCGCTGCCCACTGCCCCCGCTGCCTGCACACCCGCCGGGATGGGGCAAACCGGGGGGGTCTGTAAACCCTGCAAGGTGCCAGACAGCACGACGGGAGGTGTGGAGGGGGTGTTGTTTTAAACTCCAGGGCGATTGCCCCCTCTGTGCCCAGGCACGGGGTTATTCTCTCCAGCCAGGCAGGGAGGAAAAAATCCACGTTTTCCCTTTAAAGACCCCGTCGAAAATGTCAAGATTGGCGTTTTTAAAGGGTTTTGGCGTTGCCGAAGCCTTTCAGAGCGACAGACCGTTAATTTGGGGTGAAACCCCTTAAAAAAACACTCCCCGAAGGGCCCCGCCCGCTCCCCGGCGAGCCGCGCCGCTTCCACGGGCGGTGCCAACCCCCCCTTTCGCAGCGTGGCCATCAATTTCGATTAACGATCGCTTTATTCACCGCTGCAAACTTCTAAATATTTAATACGGTGCAAACCGGCACCGAAACGCACGGAGCCGACGGGAGGAGGCGAGTTCCCGGCTGGGGAAGGGCGTTGAGCGGCTGCCTCTGCCCCCGGGGGAGCCTGTTGATATCGCTGCCCCCCCCCTACCCTTCCCCTCCCTCTCCTAAGCTTTCTCGGGGCTGCAAATCACAGCCTGGATGTGGGTAGCATCGCGGTTCCCTCCCGGCTGCCCGGCCCCGGGGATGAGCGGGGGTGCGGAGGTTTCGGGCTGGAAGAGGAGAGGAGGGTGAGGGGTGGGGGCACCCCGACGAACCGACATGTCCCCAAGCACCGGGATGCTGCTACCGGCCGGGTCCCGCCACGCACGTGTGGTGCAGCCCCGCTCCACATCGAGCGGGACGGGGGCTGGAGGTTTGGGTTGGTCGGAGGGGTCCTGCCCGGAAAGATGGACGGACGGACACATACACACACGACCCTCCACCTCCCTGGCATCCCCGGGCTCAACGGCAACGCCTCGCCGGCAATATCAGGCGGGACCCAAGCGGGGGGCGGGTCCTGCACAGGGACCCCCACCCACCCGCCCAAGGGAAGGAGGGGAGCGTCCAAGCCCGACGCCGGGGATCCGACGGGACGGGACGCCCCTCCTCACGCCGCCCCCCGTCCCCCCAGCCCCGGCCGACCCTCATTAAAACGCAATCAAGAAAATTCTTCGGCAACTCCGGCCGCGGTTTGGCACCGGCTCCGCTGACCGGTGCGTGTCCCGGTCCTGGGGGCTCAGCCTGAATTTGGGAACTGAGACGGAACTTGGCAGCAACATCCGTCGTTACCATCAAAACCCGCCACACACCCGCCGGGTCCGTCCCCCTCCCCTTTTTCAATAACAAAAAAACCCAAGAGAAAGCGGCTCAAGCCCGTAGACAGGCACTGCCCCCCACAGCCCCCGCTGCGTCCCCCGATCCATCAGCGCGACGGCGGCCGTCCATCCGTCCATCCGCCCAGGATCCAGCCGCACCGGGAGGGGACGTGGGGCCGGCGCCGTCCCGGAGACCGGCCCCCGGCTAGATGCCGTGTCCGTGTCCCCCCCGCCACCGGAGCACGGATAACCCCCCTTCCCCAGCCACCGCCGCCCTCCTCCACTAATTTTCTTTAATTAAAGCTCTATGTGCGGCACGTTTCGCGAGGACAGGAATAGCGGCTGAAGGAGCGCGTGTGGGGAGGCAGGTCCAAACTGCCGGCGTGGGAATGCAGAAGGGATTGGGGGGGGGCAGGGGGAGCAGAGCCAGGGAACGGCTCTACCACAGCCCCCATCCCAAGGCCCGGGGCCTCCGGGGTTATTTGGGGTGGTGGGTGAGACCCTCCCCCCCCCTCCCCAGCGGTCCGAGCGGCGGGGACAGGATGCAGACGGCAGCCCTCTGCCCCCGGGGGACACACTGCTGCCCGCGGCACCGGCTCTTCCCCTGGAGCACAGGGGGCTTCCCGTAGGCAACAGTTGCAGCGGCGGCACTCAGGGGCTCCCCCAGGGATGCTCCAGCTCGGGCGCACCCCGCAGGCAGTGGGGAAACCCCGAAGTGGGGATCCCCCATGGGCAAGGGGGGACGGACACGGGCCGGGCGGCCGGCGGGGCTCCCTCGGCTCCGCACCCCCGACCCGGACGAGGGAAGCCGTTCCGGGCCCGACCTCCCCCTTATTCCTGGTATCAGGAACGGGTCCGGCTGAGCCGGAGGACCCCCCGCCCGCGGAGCGCGCCCCGCTCCCCCCCCCCGCCGCCTGCCCCGCGGTCCCCTCCTGCCGAAGTCCCAACCTGGGCTGCAGCCGCGAAAAGTTTGGTGACACGGAGCGGCCACCGGGGGCTGCGCGGGGCTCGCCGGGCACCCGAGGCTCCCCGAGCAGCGCCGGGCTCCGCCGCGGCGGGGAGACACCGGGCGGGCGCCGGGGCGAGGCGGCACCGGGCGCGGGGCCGGTGCGGGGGCAGCGGAGGGGGACTGAGCTCGGGGTCAGGAGCGGGGTGGGGGGAGACGGAGGGGGGGGTTATGAGGGTGGGCGGTCTGCAGCGGGGGCTGCGGGCTCACCTACCTGCTTCAGCGGCGGCTGCCGGCGCTCGGCGGCGCGCCCAGCCCCGAGGCGCGGTGATGGGCGGCGGGCGCACCCGCGGCTGCGGCTCCCCGCGCCCTTCCAAGGCGGGCGGGCCGGGGGCAGGAGGCGGGCAGGGAAACGCAGCCCAGAGCCGAGCAAATCCCAGCGCTGGAGCCGGCCTCCGAGAAGAGAAGGGCTGCAGCTCCTCACTGCGTCAGGCGGAGAGCCCTGCCCGTGCAGGCGGCGCCGGGCAGCGCTGCCAGGCCCGGGGGGCTCCCATCGGCTCGGGCGGGATGGGCACGGCTCGGCGCGGCGGGGCGGTGCGGGCAGGGCGAGGTGCGTGGCGCGGCTCGGTTCGGCTCGGCCTAGCCCTGTCCGGTTCGGCTCGGTTCGGCTCGGTTCGGTTGGGTTGAGCCTGGCTCGCCCTGTGCTCGGTGCAACCCGGCTGGGTCCGGCTGCGCTGTCGCGGCACGGAGCGATAAGCGGCTTGGCCGGGAGAGCCGGGCTGGCACCGGGGGAGGGGGGGGGGGGATGGAGGGGGGGTGGATGGAGCGTGTGTGTGTGTCACTGCGTGTGTGGCACTCTGTGTGTGTGTGGCACTGTAACGCGGGGTGTGTGTGACACCGTGTGAGAGCAAGGGGTGAGCCTGTTGGGATTTGAGGTGTGAGTGCGCGGGGCAGGGGTGTCTGCGTGTCACTCGGGGGGGTGGGGGGGGCGGATCTGTGTGTGTGACATGTGAGCTCATGCGAACGTCTCCTATGTCCCCATGTGTGCGTGGCAACACCACCTCCCCCCCCCCCCCCCAAACCTGAACCTCCGTGGATCAAACTGGGCCCAGATGTGTAGTGCCCGGTGATGCTGGGAGCACCCGGGTGAGGTGGCTGGGAGAACCAGGACAGCGACTGCAGCCCCCAAGGGTCCCCAGTCCCTGTGCTCAGCCTTTCCCAGGCATCTCCTGCCCCAGACTACTCCTTGCCTGACTGCCATCCCCCCTCCCTGGTTTTGTTTTGTTTGTGCTGGTTTAGAAACACAACACACGACTTCAGGGTGATTAAAGCATGGCTGGCACTGTGCCGGCCCTCAGAACAAAAGCCCTCTTCTCCCTCCCCAGGCACTGTCACCTGAGGTAAGGACAAGCCAGTGCCTTTCTCGTGATGGCCCAAGGTGCCCAAGCCATCTCCAAACCCACCTCAGAGCCCGTGAGTCCTTTCTGCATCCCTGGAAGGAGGTGGCAGGGGAGACAGAGAAGGTGGGGCGCAGGAGGAGGGAGATTTCACTCCTTTCAGTTTAATAGCAACAACACCAACACCACCACAGCCAAAAAACCTGAAGCGTGGAGTAATAGAGCTGGGAGACAGCCTGGCAATAGGCAAGCCATGGCCCCTCTCCAAACAGCAGCTGGCAACCTGGCACAGCACACGGCTGCGTTAGACACACAGCCCTGGGGAAGCGCCCATGGAAAGGCGGGATGCCCCTGCGTGATGGAGAGGATGGAGCAGGGAGAAGGGCTCCATCACCCTCTGGTCCACAGCACTGGCCTGGGCCCCGACCCACTAGGGAGGGGCTGTGGGGCTTGGTCTCTGTACAAGCTGGTTGCTCAGGTGTTCTTCCCATCCCCTTCCCTTTCCACCTCCCTGTCCTCACCACCAGCACCTGGGCTCATGCCCTTGAAGGATGGGAGACCCCTCTGTCCCTGGAGCAGGGATATCCCATTTCTCCCACGTCCCATGGGATGCCCTGAAGTCAAGGAGTTCCCATTGAAATGGCTTTGGACTAATAAATGTGCAGGGGGCTGCCATGAGGGTGGCTCAGATGTCTTCCTGGAGATAAAGAGGTCACATCCCACCCCTGCCCTTGCTGGAGAAGGCTCTTGAGTGCAGGGCTTGTATCAGTGAGCAGTCACATCTCCTTGGGCAGGGAAGGGGCACTGCCAGGTCCCTCCCGGTGCCAGGAGCAGGGTGTCCTGGGGTGCAAGACACAGTCCTTCCTTGGTGCCACCCAGCACTTGGGGTAGCCAAGAACACAGGGGATTTGTGGAGATGAGTCTTCTGGAGGGGACAGGGATGCTGATGGTGCTGTGCTCCATCACAGGTCTTCACCTGTGGAGATCAGCAGCGAGAAGAGGGAAAGTTTGCAAAAGGCTCTTTACAAATTTGCTGCCTGCTGGCATACAGCATCCAACTCCCCAGGACTGCTCTGAAAGAGGCAGCCCTCCACCAAAAATCCCTCCAGCCTTACACAGGCATTGAGGGCAGGCTTTAAAGCAGCATCATCCCTACCGGGCTGCCAGGCCAACGGGGCAGGGGGTGGAGGGGGGGGTGGAAAGACTTGGGGCAATCAAACAACTTTGCAAACCAAGATAAATTAATAGAAGAAGTAGTTCTGAGCGAGCTGTTCCAGTTCGTCTGGGAGGAAGTGACGCCAGCCCAGCCTCTGGCCCTATATTTAGTAAAAAATCTAAACCAGACGTTGATAATATTATTAAAGACAGGAAGGAGTAAAAGAAGACGTAACCTTGCTGGGATGACTGATCTATTTACGTGAGACAGCGGGAGGAGTGCTGTGAGAAAGGTGTCTCAGGTCAAGAGAGCCTCCACGGGCCCTTTCCCCTCGACCAGCAGCAGAAGACATCTGACACAGCAGGTTGGAGCAGAACTAACCCAGTTTAGCAGGCAGGATGGGAGGGAGCAGTGGTTAATAAAACATCGGCTGCTTCTCCCAGCGACGGGGAGGTGGCAGGGGAGCCAGAGCTCTTCTGCTGCCTTTGGTAGCATCACCTGGAAGGGAAGTGCTGCCCGAGGGACAGAGAGGCGGCTGGGCAGCACTCTGTCCACACAGAACGGGGATGTGTTAAGTTAGATAAAGACATGGGTGGCTCTGGAATGTGGGGTGACCTTGGGTGAGCAATGTCCCTCCTGGCCTCGCTCAAGGCAGGGACTAAGTTGTCCCCTGTGCAGTGCCCGCAGCGGCAGAGCTGCTGTTTGTGTCACAGTGGTGGTGACAGCCCGGTGTCCTCTGGGAGAGGAAAGTGCTCCCAAAAATAGGGGAGTCTGGAGGGGAAGGTGACAACAGGACAGCCTCTCTGTAGAGCCTGGGGGACAGTCAAGACACCCCACCCTACCTTCCTGTGACACCACGTGGGTGAGGGACAGAGGTCTGAGCTCCTTTGCTCCATTGCACCATTCCACTCCCCCAAAAGCTGTGGCTTCAGATGTCTTAAAAACCACAAGCACCTGAACGTGTGTGTCCCCTCCAGCAAGACCCACAGCAAGCGATGACCCGCCACACACAGAGGCTGAAAGTCCCACCAGCCCCGCTCCATCCTGGCTCCTTCCAGGGCTGTGCCAGCAGCTCCCCGCTCCGGCCGCGGGTACGTGCGGAACGCGCCGTTGACAGGGAGCGCTCACCAGCAAAAAGGGAAACCAGTCCTTGAGGGAAGGGCACCATCTCCCCCCTGTCACCTCCCGATGAGGCTGGCTGGTGTCCCTCAGCTGGGTGCCCCACCACCATGTCACCACCCAGCAATGTGAGGGGATGCTGCCACGTGGGTCCCAGCAATGCCCGGCATGGCTGTGGGTGATGCGCTGTCCAAGGGATCATATATATATATTTATTTATTTATTTATTTTTATTTTTGCAGCCTGTGATGCTTCTCAGCTGTTGTCAAACCCTATCTAAAAATCATCAGGCTAATTAGAAAACAGAAAATGACATTTTACGGGCGGTTAGTGCTGTAAGTGGACCAAGGCCTTATGGTATTTAGAGAACGCTCTGAAAACAACTGTGGTGTTTACATCTGGGAAAGAGTTACTGGGCTCAGGCAGAAGCTGCATTTCAGAACGGTTTTTGTTTAACATACTCAGCCTTGGTGATGACAAATATTACTGCACATCATTACCCCAATTTTTCAGGGTGCTAATACCTCATCCATTGCAAATCGTATCTGCTGTAGACTTGGCAGCTTGGATGCGTTTTTATAGGTTCCCATTTATTCTGATTTTCATTTTTGTCTTTGAAACTCTGAAGAAGTCAGGTTTACGTCAGTGAAATAAATCAGCAGTGGGGATGGGGGACTCCTGCCAGCCCATGGCTCAGGTGGAGAGCAGTTGTGCACCATGAATTGCTCTGCTTAGGCCCTCCCACCTGGAACTGGTGGGACATCCAGCACTGGTTTGGTCTCTTAATCACCCTGCGGCATCTCAGGTGATGCCCTTAAAGACAGCACAGTTGTAGTTCCACCTCTCAGAGCAGAGATGCTTCCCTACACCATGTGCTGCTGGTATTGACCACCAAAGTCTGAAAATGGTCTTGATGTGGTCCTGTTCCTCTTCACTGATGCTGATCACTATGTCCCTACCATGCTTGCATCCCTGCAGAGCACAAGGAATCCTGCTTTGGCTTCTGCGCTCCAACGATTGAGTGCCCTCTGCAGAGGGCCCAGGGACTCACCCCACTGCAGATAGTTTCTCATGGCCCCACTGGATGCCCTGACATGCTGCTGTAGTGGAGGTTACGTGGCACCTTCCACCTGAGCACCTCCAAGTGCATCAACAGAGCGAATAATTCACAACAGCCTACTTCTTTAAAGACTTTTGTCTTTTTTTTTTCTTCCCTTTTTTTCACCTTATCCATGAAGAGAATGAGAAATTCTTCAATGCACCCATTTGATGCTTCTCACAAGTCTCTTTGGTGAATAACAATCAGCTTGTGGGTGCTTTCAAACCAAGGAGTCCACCATCAAATCTTCAAGTTGCAATTCGGGTCCTCCAAAGAACTCAAAACACCAGTTAAAGGAGAGAAAAGGCTTGTCTCTGCCCTTCTGGGCACAGCACAGACCCAGGTGGTGTCCATCTGAGGACATCTCCAGTGAGCCTTTGCTCGAGGAGTCTCACCTCATCACACATGAGTGACCTCACTTGTCCCTTGAAAGGCAGAGCTGGTTCAAGGCTTGGTGGTGGCACTGGCCAACCCAAATGATGCTATTCCAGGGCTGGCATTGACATGAAGCTACACGGCTTTGCCAGTGGTACCCCTGAAGCTGATCCCCAGCAAGAAAGGCTGACGGGGAGCACACACCTACCTGGGAGACACACAGATGGCACATGACATCCTTTTTATTTACAGAGCATCAGATCTCACGTTCCCTAAGAGCTCTGCTTCATCCCTCCCAAACCCTAGAACAAATATTCCGAAATCAGTCCCCAGCATGGGGACAGGCTTTGTTCAGTGCTCTGAAAGAGAGCAGGTAAAGTCATTACCCTCACTTTGCATAGCAAAAAAATGATATGCATAAAGCTGCATAGAACAACCCTGCAAAGCTCAAAGGAAACAAATGGGCGACTTGCACCATGAATTTCAATGGGACTTTGTGCCGCCAGGATAATAGCCAGTGAGACAGTGAAATATTGCAGAGAGAGACGTTGGGCAGTAAAAGCAAGTTCGACTTGCTAATGCAGTGGAATATCCCATGATATCTCATGGAGGGGGGGGAAATTGCAGAGCAATTACAAGGGGGGCACACGGAGCAGCCTGAGATATAGTGGAGCACACTTGGGAACAGGACGGGAATCACTCGGGGGGGAGGTGGAAGGGTGGGCTTTTAAATACATGGAATCACCCTGCAGCTTCTCACTGGAGCTGCTTCCCCTGCCTTTGAGGTCTATTTATCCAGCTTGTCTTGGAGGCAGCACCCGGATTGCAGGGAGGTCTCCAGGCAATTTTTCACATGGGTTAGCTACAGCCCTTGGAGCACCTGACCTGACAGAGGCCAGCAGTGGCTGTGGGATGGAGTTCTGTAGCCAAGCTTCTTATTATTATTCCCAGCAAATACCTTCACACCAATCCCCAGGGGCCAAATGCAGCCCCACCTCAGCTCCCCATATGGGACAGACCTATATGGGACAGACAAGGGACAGTTTGCAGGAGAAGGGGCTGAACCCAGTCAATCCCCGGGCAGGGCTGCACCACCCACAGCAGCATCCCATCTCCATGGGAACTGTGCCCCAAAGCATCCTGCTCCCTGGCCAGCCTCGGTGGGATACCCTGTGGCCACAGACTCAGCGAAGTCTCTAAGGATGAGCAGAGGAAAACCATCCTCCCATTTGACACCCGGAGAAAAGGAGGCTTCCACGTAGCTGGATAACTCACTCGAGGCTGGAAATTGAGTGAATTAGCATCTTTTAAATTAAAGAGCTTTAAAGAGCATCTTCTCCCCAAACTGCCACTATATCCATTCCAATGGTTATAGCAAACACTTTGCAAGTAGACCCAGAGGAAGAGGAAGGAGGAGGGAGAAAGCCAAGACAAGGAGGACGGGCGATGCTCTGACACGCAGCGAGGGGGCCAGGAGATGCCTGTTTGCACTAGGAGCAACCACTCTGCTCCCAAGGCAAAGATGTTAAAGCAAGCGATTCCCCAAGGCACCCTAAACATTTATAGATCACTGACAGGGAAAGCAGTAAAGGAAAGGACACCTTTGAGTGAGCACTCATGTATTAAGCAGTCTCAGAGGTTGTCCCCATGCAAAATAGAGTGTGTCTTTCAAGGCTGTGTAGCTCCACAGCAGATACAACATATGATTGATGTGAAACAATGAAGGAAACCTCACCTGTACCTTCAAGATGCATTTCCAAGATGCCCACAAAAAGGAGAAAGGAGGGTGCAATGATCACCTGATTGCCACTGTGCAGAATGGCTACTGGCTCCTGTGTATGGCCACCTGGCTGATTAAGGGTTTAGTGTGACTTGGGCCAAAGGGAGAGAGAGAAAAATCACAGAATCACAGAATTGTAGGGGTTGGAAGGGACCTTGAGAGATCATTGGGCCTAACCCCCCAAAAATGAGAAGATGGCTGAGAGGTGTAGGTGAAGCTACAGGAAAGGGCTGATTAGATGGCAGCAGTGGCCACTTAAACACTTTGGCTCTGAAAAGCAGGAAAAAACCCACCCTAGGATGGGCAAAAGCAGCAGAAAACTGGGAATCCAGCTCTCCACTACCCCGAATCTGGGATTAATGGCACCATCTCGTCTTTCCTATTTTAAGGCTGACCAGATATCCAGGCAAAACACAAGTGTATTCAGAGACTGGGAAATGGGTTCAGAATGAGCCACCCAGTGCATCTCCTTTTCCCAAGCCTTTTCCCATGGATCTCCATGAGTGGAGACCCCGAGTCCTTCATCTTTATCTGACTCCGGGCAATCCAAACACAGCCTTTAAATAGGAGCATGGAGAGCGACTCCCCTCCATCCCCACCAACCCTCAGCACCAGGACTCCAAATGCAGAGCCAGGATAATTTCCCTTTTATTGGCACGAGGTTCAAAATAGCACAGCACACACACTCTGACTCAGAGGTACCCAGGTAGGGAAGGAACCGCCGGGGAGGCTGCAGAGCTGTTGAGCCGATCCCACGATGAGACCTGGCTACTACAGCCATCCAAAATAGCATTTTTGTCTCTGCTGAGACTCACAAACCCCTTGGGAAGGGAAGGACCTGCTATTCAGAAATGCTGTCAGATCCCCCAGGGGGAATATTTTGCTCAGAGAATGGGAGTTGGGAGGATTTCTGCAGCTTCCCCTCCCAGTCTCAATTTACCTCGCCGAATTAAAAGCAGTGTGGGCTGGAAACGACATTGCAAGGGAAAAAAGGAGACAAAAAAACTCCTGCTGAGTGTATTGTTCTCCATAAATAAGACACAGGCGTGTTGCGGAAGGTAGCTAAACCCAGCCCACAAATGGTCTTCTTCTGCCAGGAAGATGTGACAAAAATAATTACTTGGGCTATAGATAATTATTGTGCTGCTCTGAGCAGCAGCCTGCCCTTGGCACGGTTAAGGGAGCCCTCGCCCGATAGTGGTTAATGACATTAACCATTAGCCTGTTAATGTCCTGACCCACTAAGTGGGCTGGGATGCAGCAAGTGATGTGGTCGGGCACCTGGCTCTGTGTCTGCCCAGCCCCAGGGGTGAGCAACGTCTTCCTCTTGAAGGAGGAAGGCTTCCAGTTGCTGCTCCCAGTGCCTGGAGATGTATAGACCCCAGTGAGATCCTGCATCAGGATCTCCACTCAGGAGATGCTGGTTGCCACTGGCAGGGCCAGGTTGGCCCCATGGATGCCCGTGGAGGTTTGCGGTCCTCAGGGGAGGTAGGACCAACGTTGGAAAACACAGAATTGGTTTGGTGATGAAGAAAGAAAAGGAAGAGGTCATGAAATCACCTTTCTTCCTCCCTCAGATGGAGAAAGCTCCAAATTTCTCCAGTTTTGGCCCAAGCTGCCAGAAATGGACCTCTTCCATGGGTTGCTTGGGGAAACCTCGGTGGGATAAATTAAATGTTCTTCATTAAATTCTCACAAAGGAGGGAATAAGAGTTTTACAACCAGCTGTCAAATGCTCTGCAGCTAAAATATCAACAAAGTATGACAGCCGCAAGACGGAAAAAGCCTCTGAGGTTTCCTTTTATTGACTGGGAAGCCTCTGTTTCTTATCTTATTATCTTTCAAGCTGAACCAATATGAGCTGAACAATCAGGAAATTGAATAGCATCATTGGCAAAGACCATCCTCTCCCCAAATAGCTGACAGCAATGAATACTTGAGACGACCTATTACTTCAGCACGGTGGGATCTACCAAAACAGAGTATTTGACCTCCTCTCATAGAAGCCATTTGGATGGAGGTGATGGAGATCCCCACCTCCTATAGGTTTATCTGGCAATAATCTAATGGTTGGGTCACATGGAGCCAGGTCACAGATTGATAATCACATACTTGAAGATCACAGGCTATGAAAATTATTGCTGTGCTGGCTGGAATAAATTATGCAAAGCAATGCGTTATCTGGAAGCCTGCAACGCGCACACACACGCACACTCACACACTTGGGTGATCTATCGCTCTCCATGCAGATGTTCTGCTGCAAAGACATTTTAATTAAAACACTGAAAATACGTTTCTTGCCTTGTCTGAGCAGGGAAGTGATGCCCCCACTGCAAAAGAAATGATGAAGGGAAAACCAGTGACTTAAGACCAGTCAGAACTATGTGGTGTCTGAACTGGAGCCCAGTCGTGCATTGAGCTGGTGTTGGTCAGGGATTGAAGATCATAGAGTCATAGGGGTTGGAAGGGACCTCCAGAGATCATGGGGTCCAACCCCCCTGCCAAAGCAGCTCCCCAGCTCATACTGCACTGACAGGCATCCAGATGGGGCTGGAATCTCTGCAGAGAAGGAGACTCCACCACCTCCCTGGGCAGCCTGTCCCAGGGCTCCCTCACCCTCACTGGGGAAAAGTTCCTCCCCATGTTGGTGTGGAATTTCCTGTGCTCCAATTTGCAGCCATTGCCCCTTGTCCTGTCTCCACAGACACTGAAAAGGGGCTGGCCATTCCCCCTGCACCCCATACTTAAGATATTTATAAACATTGATTAGATCCCCCCTCAGTCTTCTTCTCTCCAGGCTGAACAGCCCCAGCTCTCTCAGCCTTTCCTCATAGGAGAGATGTTCCAGGCCCTTCATCATCTTCATAGCCCTTCTCTGGACTCTCTCCAGGAGATCCCTGTCCTTTTTATCCCAGGGAGCCCAGAACTGGACAGAATACTCCAGGTGGGGCCTGACCAAGGCAGAATAGACTGGGCCCCAGTTCAGACACCACGTAGTTCTGACTAGTCTTAAGTCACTGGGTTTCCCTTCATGCCAGGAGCTGAGCAGGGTCTGATGAAAGGAGACAAATTTCCACCCCAGGGTCTGTCTCCTCACCAAGGGGATGCACAAGGCAGGTGGGTCGGTGTGCAGGATGCACCTCTGTCATGCTCTGTCGGGATTCACAGAGAGAGATAAACAAAACCCCTGGCTGAATCTAATCAGCATGGAGGGCTCCAGCCTCAAGCAGGGAGAAACCCAGATATATTCCCTGGAGGAAAAAAAAAAAGAGATGTGAAATTAGCCTTGCCAGGCTAGGGAGTGCTTTTAAATTGCAGCAGAAGTGTTTGAGAGATAGCTCTGCTCTCCACAGGAGCTTCTCCCCATCCTTGGGATTTAAGCCTGTTAATAGTGGAGTATGATGATATTATCTGTTTGTATTGCACTTTTTATCACAAACGGTTCCCAAAGTGATTTGATATCATGTCCTCCAAGAGCTGCTGAAACACCGGCCGCGTGGGGAAGCAGCAGCAGAACAGGCCCCACCACATCACAGATGGGGGAAAGGGGGAATTTGGACCAAGATAATCACCCCTTTGGTTGCTCAGACCCTTGCAAACAAGCAAGGATGCAGATTTATGGCCCTACTGTCAGTCTAGCTTGGTGGGATGACAGAGCAAACTCTGCCCTTGGCCAAGTTTGGATCAGAGCCTCAAGCCTGACCCATCCCTTGCTGTACCCCGCTGGACCCATGCTCCCCTGAGGGAAGGAAGGCTTTATTCACCCCACCATCCCTGGTCCGCACGCAAGAACATGTGGGAATGTGTTTCTCCAGCCCTCCCTGTGGAAAGATGCTCATGCAGCAAAAACCTGGGGTCATTTCTGTAACCACTGCTCAAAAACCTGCCTGACCCACCAGTGCTCGAGTGTGGGCATGGGGAAGGGGGTGTTGGATGGAAAGGTGGAGGGACAGAGGCATGGGAGGGGGGAGAGGAGTGAGACCAGGAGAGGAAAAGAGAAAGGATTAAGATTTACGCCTGGTGACCAGCAGCCAGGAAGTATGGAAGGGGAACAGACTCACAGCCACGCCGTCCCTGCTGCTGTGCAGCCCCAGGGACCCACACAGCATCTGTCCCTGAGGATCTCTCTCTCTTCTAGAGCTGCAGATGAGATCCCAGGAGCTGATAGCACTGGCAGCAGGAGAAAATGAAGTGAAAGCCCTTTGCCAGGCAGGGAAATGCTTTTCTCACCCTCACATTGACTCTGAGAGGCTCGGGTTTTGCTGTCTGTTCTCCAGCTCCCAGTCCAGAAAAGGGAGTGTAGGTGGGGTTGCAGGTCTCCAACGGAAAGCATAACCTTGCTATGGTGTTTGGACACAAAACTGAGCAGATTTCTCTCAAAACCCAAATCCTGCAGCTTCCAGACCAAACCCCAACTCATCCAACCCCACCCGGGTCCAGAGATCCACAGAATTAACCCGGGATGCACTGACCCCACCGCTGGCCCTCGCACAGAGGTGCCAGGAGCCTTCAGGCACCTTCTGGTGCCGCCGCTGCCACCAGCCGCCTGCTCTCAAGGTCTGGCAGTCCTCCAGCACCGTGCCACTGTCCCCTGCGTGCCTGCCAGGGCAGACAGCACCTGCCACCACGCATTTGTTGCAGCGTGAGGAACGGCAGGAGACGGTCCCAGAAAGCCCAGTGCATGCACGGGGGAGGCAGCGTGCCGTGGCTGGTGGTGCAGGCAGACCTTCCAGGGAGCTCCACCGCAGCTGAAGCCTGGGGGATGTGGGTGAAGCCCAGTGCTTGGCAGGACCAGCCAAGGCAGGGCCATCAGTTGAGGGGAATCAGCTTTTTAAAAGGGTAGATAATGGCAGGACAAGGGGGAATCACAGAATTGTAGGGGTTGGAAGGGACCTTGAGAAATCATCGGGTCCAACCCCCCTGCCAAAGCAGGCTCCCCAAGTCATACTGCATGGATTAAAGCTAAAGGAGGGAAGGGTTAGATGAGATCTTTCTGACAAAAGTTAGCCTGGTTTACAAGCAAGAAGGGTGGCTGCTGGAGACAGATTGATCACCAGTCACCTGAATGCCTGAGACCATAATGTTGACCAACATCAACTTTTCAAAAGGGTAGATAATGGCAGGACAAAGGGAGATGGATTGAAGCTGAAGGAGGGAAGGTTTAGATTGGATATTAGGGGGAAGTTCTTTACAGAGAGAGTGGTGAGGGGCTGGAACAGGCTGCCCAGAGAGGGGGTGGATGCCCCATCCCTGGGGGTGTTCAAGGCCAGGATGGATAGGGCCCTTGGGCAACTTTGTATAGATCCAGGTCTGTAGGTTGGTGGCCCTGCCTGTGGCAGGGGGGTTGGAACTGTGTGATCCTTGGGGTCCCTTCCAACCCAGCTCACTCTATGATTCTATGATCTGCTGCCCAGACCACCTGGACATCCCGGTTGGAGAACTTCCGTGCAGCAGCCTGCAAGCATCACCTGGCAAGGCACACGATTTGGATGAGAATTTGCAAGTGTTTTCCTTTGACACAGGAAGATGGACAGATCATTTGCAGAACCATTTCCTTTCCCAAAAGCCAAGCACAGCTGCTGTGCCCTGCTCCTCCTTCCCATGGCCACTTTTTAATCAGACACACCGAGCACGGGCGCACAGACCTCGAGAAGTATTATGGGGAAGCAAGAGCCTGCAGCTCCGTGCTGGGAATATCAGTGGAGACACAAAGCGATCTCACTCGCAGCTACCTCATCGCCTGATTGACACCCTGTAATAAAGAGATTCGCCACATAATTACCATGCGTTTGGGATGCAGCACCAAGGATTCTTTTTTAACCCAGTGACAGCTTTAAACAGTAGTTAAAGTGTATGTTTATATTAATGTCATTAGTTATTTTTGTGTATTTTACAGAAAAGGCTTTTGCTTGAAACAGCAATACAGTAAACAACAGCTCAGGTGTCTTCTGGAGACATCTCTGCCTCCAACTTCCAGATGAACTGTTGGAGCGAACGGGAGGGGAAGGATCTGGGGTGTGATTGAACATGTGGCAGCTTGACTTGGTGAGAACAAGGGGTGTGGGATGAGGGACTGCTGGTGGGAGCCCCTCTCCTCCCTCACTGCAATGGGGGAAATGCAGTAGCCTGAAAAAAAATCCCTTCCACGCTCAGTGTCCTGCTGTGGCAGCATTTGCCATGCTTCCACCCTATCATGGCTGAGACCTGACCTCTGTTAGCACACCTACAGCTGGGATGAGGCCACAAGCACCATTGCATTCAGGGATCTATCCCAGCCTTGCCAGAAAGGATGTTAAACTAGGCTTATAACAAATGAGAGAAGGAGCTTGGCATTTGCTGGTAGAGAGAAACAATAATAAATGATGTTTTTTATTAAGAAATATTACCTAGAAAGTTTATTTCTATTCCAAGGGCCTCAAACAGCAGGCAATGTAATAAAGAGGAAAAAGAAGATGGGAAGGGGAAAATTAGAATAATGAAGACGATCAAATAAAAACACGGGCATATATATGCCTTAAGTCAATAACACCTAGATGTCGTGGTTGGGTTTGTGTTTTCCTGCAATGAAGGAAAGGCCACGTTTCATAAATGATACAAATTATCCTGGAATCAAAATGAAAATGGGTACAAAAGAGGTGGTGAAATATTATCAGTCAGGATCGGGAACGTGGGTCTTTCCATCACTGTCACTGGGAAGCTGTGGCTCTGGCGGATGCACAGAGCTCAGCCCTGGGGCCTCCTGCTTCACTGTGAGGGTTTAGGATGGTACCAGGAGCCCAGGGAGATGCAGTGGTCTTTCCTCCAAGCCCCTGTATGTCTCCTAACCCACGGGGTACAGCAGTGTGGGCAGAGGCAGGCTGCCCTCCACTCCCACCAGGCATGGGAGCAAACCCCTGTCCCCCACAGTGATGCATTTTGAAAGCTCATTTGGGAACTGGGGAAAATCCAGCTACCAGCTTTCATGAGGCAACTTGGTCCTGCTCCCCTACCTCTCATCATCACCAGGAAGCCTTTGTAAATTCGAAACTTCTTTTCTTCCTGATCCTGCCTAAGAGCTCCTCCTCCTGCAGATCGATGGGATGCAGCCAGAGCCATCAGAGGTGCTTCGTATTGGCTCTGCCCCTACCACTGCCGAAGAACCAGGTCAGTGTGAAGCCCTTCAAGGTAACACCATCACAGCCATGCTAGGACTTGACTAACAGAGCACTGACAGAGCATTTCTCTGAGTATTTCCAGCAGCTGATGGATTTCCACCGACCCATTACACCATGCTCTTGGGTGTACCGATGCAGCAACTTCAGCCCTCCCAGCAAGCCTGGCACAGCTCCTGGCAGTGCCCCTATGTGCCACAGGGGTAACACAGCACCTGGGAATACTCCTCTGCCTCCTGCTTTGGCTCACATCCACATCTTGCTGTGATGCTGTGATGGACACAACCGGCCCAGCCTGGGTTGCATCTCCACAGTGGTGGTCACCCATCATTAACTAGGTGACTCGGGCACTTTCCCTGAGCTGCTGCTGAGTTCCCAGCTGGTAGCAGAAGTTCTTGTCATCTTTGTCATCTGTCCTTAGGTATGTGACCTTGCACTGCTGGCAAGCTCAGATTTAATGACTTCTACTCATGCTGAGATCACCCAGGTCTTCAGGTACAATATTATGTGCCTCTGTATGGAGGATACTTCCCAGCATTGCATCTCCAGAGTATTTCATTAGCATAAGACCAATTTTTATACCAAGGTCATTAATTAAAACATCATATGTTGGAAAATATTGTCATTTCCAAAGCTTGTCCTTGAGAAACTTGGTGAACTGTCAGCCCTTTGCTCAGTACTTCCCTGCTCCACTCCGCCCCACCTTTCATCCCACTAATTCCCACCTCCTCTGGCTTAATTAGTAGGACGTGAGATGTTAGGTGAGGCAGGCAGGCAGGCTGTGAAGCTGCCTGGGAAGTGAACTGTGAGGTAATAACAGAAAATGATGCCACGGCTCAGGGAAGAGGCTGTTCTCCATAGGCACACCCTGCAAATGTGACCCAACTCCAAAGTGTCCATCTAGGCCTTGTCAGTGTGCTGGCCACTGTCTTCTCAGGTGTCTGTGTTTCAAGGCCTGGATTGGAACTTCACAGAATCACAGAATTGTAGGGGCTGGAAGGGACCTCGAGAGATCATCGGGTCCAACCCCCCTGCCAAAGCAGCTCCCCAGCTCATATTGCACAGGTCGGCGTCCAGATGGGTCTTGAATATCTCCAGAGGAGACTCCACCACCTCCCTGGGCAGCCTGTCCCAGGGCTCCCTCACCCTCACTGGGGAAAAGTTCCTCCCCATGTTGGTGTGGAACTTCCTGTGCTCCAATTTGCAGCCATTGCCCCTTGTCCTGTCCCTACAGACCACTGAAAAGGGGCTGGCCAGTTCCCCCTGCACCCCATCCTTAAGATATTTATAACCATTGATTAGGTCCCCCCTCAGTCTTCTTTTCTCCAGGCTGAACAGCCCCAGCTCTCTCAGCCTTTCCTCATAGGAGAGATGTTCCAGGCCCTTCATCATCTCCGTAGCCCTTCTCTGGACTCTCTCCAGGAGATCCCTGTCCTTTTCACACCAGGGAGCCCAGAACTGGACACAACACTCCAGGTGGGGCCTGACCAGGGCAGAGTAGACCCTCCTTCGACCTGCTGGCCACACTCCTCCTGATGCCCCCCAGGATCCCATTGTCTCTCTCAGCCCCCAGGGCACACTGCTGGCTCATGGTCACCCTGTCACCCACCAGGACCCCCAGGTCCTTCTCCACAGAGCTCTTCTCCAGCAGGTCACCCCCAGCCTGTACTGATACATGCGGTTGTTCCTCCCGAAGTGCAAGACTTTACACTTGCTGTTGTTGAATTGCATCTGGCTTCTCCCTGCCCAAATTTGCCTAGGAAATTAATTAATTAATTAATTAGTTTGCTTAGGGAAGACCCTGAAGGAAGGCCTTTCTCTTCACACACACCCTTCCACGGCCTGCACCTCACAGCCAGGCCCTCATCCCGCTCCTGGAGCACCCAGAAACCTGTGCCAGCAGATTTCAGCACAGGAAGGAGCAGCATTACAGCGCTGCCACATCCCAGGGGGGTGTCACTATTAGCTGCAGGTCAGCGAAGTTAATAGCTGTATGTGTAACAGAAAGGAGGCCTGCAGAGAGGCACTGAAGCATGAGGGACAAGAAGGAGAAGGCCTCCAACGGATGGAGGAAGCCACGGTGTCCACGAGGAGCCATTCTGGAGCTCAGTTGATGGGAAGGGCAGCACACACGTCCTCATGGCCCAAAGTCTCCTTAACTCTTCCCTCCAGCTGAGTGGCAGGCAAGAAGTAACCTCAGTGATTGCATTTCTTTGTGTGACCCCATCTAAAACTTTCGGCATCAGATAAACAACTCCCAAGGGTCAATTAACATGTCTTGAGATGATTAGAGTCTGACACTGATGAAACCCAGCAGTAATTAGCAAATTAAAAAAAAAAAAAACCCTTTTGATTAGTACTCAGCATAATTCCCTCCAATTATTCAAAGTTCATGACTACGGGGGGTGGAATATCTCCAGGAATATTTATTTATATCCCTATTTTTTTCCAATCAACTTTGTGAATCTAGTTAATCATCAGCACTTGAACTTGTTAACTTGGAGAGTTTCAGAGCTGTCACTCTGTCTGATTGCTGGAGACAGCCTGGGGAAGAGTTTGGGGAGCAGAGAAAATCCAAATACCTGTCTCAGGCAAAGAAAAAAACAACAAAAAGATGAGAAGAAAGGAAAAAAAAACCCAAAACCCAACCCCAACTCACTGCAGCAGCAGAGAAAATAAAAATACAGTGTTTTCCCTCTTTGTTTAGAGTCACAGCTTGGTGCTGGCATGTTTTGCATCAGCCTGTCAGGCTGTGCTTTGCTAAGGCAGGCAATACACCTCCTTCTGCACACGGACAAAATCCTTTCCAAAGAGATGCTCGTGCCTGCAAAGCCCAAATATCCATGCAGGAGGAGCCCAGGCAGCCAAGCTTCCCCTGCAAATACACTCCATGGAAATGCAGGCAAAGAATGGCCTCAAGCTACTAAGCTCCTTGGCTGTAGGTACAGTAAACCAGTCTCCCAAACAGCCCCTCCACCCCCCAGCACTGCAGGGCTGGCCTGCCCACCTCTCATGGGAAGAAAGGGCAAGCCACAGAAAAAGGCAGAGTCGCTCTGGAAGTCATTGTTGCCTGCAGGGGAGCTTTGCTAAAGCATTTCATGCCTGTCTTCAGATGGTATGAGAACAGTTTTCCTGCCCTAAATCCTCCCACATTCTTTCCAGCAGGAGGAAAGGGACCAGGAACCCTGAAAGCTCTCCTTCCCTATCCCTCCCCAAAGCTGCCCCAGTGACTGGAGCTCCTGGCTGGTTGAATGTGGAGATGGGGTGGGCAGCAGCATCCCATTGCTGTCAGGGGAGGGGGGGATGTGTCACCTCATCCCACAGCCACATCTACCCCAGAACTACCACCATCTCCTTGCTCTCATAGATGCCTCCAGTCCTACAGCAGAGGTAGAACAGGGGGCCAGAGATGACACCACCTCCAAGGATCAAGGGGGTTGGAGCACCAGGGGCTTTATCAGGGAAATGCTGCAATTGCATCAGTGTAAACCTTTCCAATTACATTTTAGGGAAAGGACAGGCACCCTCTCATCTCCTGACACAAGGTCCCAGCTGCCCCATCTCTGCTGTCCCTCCTACAAGCCACATTGCTTGGTCAGAGCCACCGTCCATCCTGGTGACACTCAGGAATCGCCCTCACTGACCTACTTGGGCGAAGGGAGATGTGACCACGTGCAGAGTGGGCTCACCAGGCTCTGAGCTGCAACTCCTCCACCCTCTGCTTCATTAAACCCTTCTTCCCTGACGGAGCGGGCCCTGAGGGATGGAGAAGACTACTCCCAGATAGGAAGACATACGCTTAAACCTTTCAAAGCCATTTTTCATTGGACTTTTCTATATTCATCACTGCAGACTAACAGAGATTTTCTCTCTAGTTTAGATGATTTTTTTTTTAATTTAATCCTATCCAGCGAGAGCCCTCTAGGGAGCTCCTAACCCTGCTTTAATAACATGCTCATTAGCGAGGTTATTCAGGGAGTGGTTTCTATTTGACACTCCAGCATCTTTCCAATTAATGTTGCTTTAAAACAAGCAAACCTTAAAAAAGAGAGAATATCAAACAGCTCAGAGTCAGCACTGCGGGAAGCCAGCAATTTCCTCTGGATTTTCATCTCCTTTCTTTCCAAAATTTGGTTCTCAGTTTCTCAGCCATTTGCTGAGGTGGGACTAAATTACAAGACTACCAGGCCCTGCTGTCCCAGCAGCTCAGGGACCTCAGAGCAGCAGCCAGCGCAACAAGTAGGACACTGAGGCTGGGTTAGTTGAGCTGGATGAGGTCCTGGTGATGCACAGGCCAAGCCACACGTGTGCCAGGTCACACCAATGTGCACAGGCACCCTTGCTAGCCAAGGGATGGCAGAGTGGCATTCCTTGCCGTGTCTGCAACTGGAAATCCCTCCATCAGCTCGAAACCTCCCAGCACAGGAGGCCTTTTCCTTGGTCCATCACTTGCACATGTCACCAGGGTCCTGGGTAGAGGGGTTGTGTCAGCAGTATCACCACAGAGCCGGGACACAAGATTCTTCCACTATCTCTGCAGGCAATCTGGCTTACTGAGGTAATCACAGATTTGCTTTCCCCTTTGGTTTAGTTATTCCATAATGGGATGGTCTGAGGGTTGAAACAACTCAGAACTGAGCTCTGAGCTCACCTCCATCCAGTGACCTCACACCTGGCATTTGCCAGACGTGTGCCTCAGTTTCCCTCCCATGAAGGTGAACTCTGGGCACACATTCCACAGCCAGGCGCTTCCTTCGCTGCCTGCTGCTCTCCCCACTGCAGCAGCTGTGAAGGCAGGGGTGAATTTGGCCCTGTTGGAGGGCCAGCACTGCCCCAGAGACCTGCAACCCCCTGTACCCTGGCTGAGCTTGGCCCCGGAGGAATGAAATCAAGGCAGTAAAAGGGCAAAAGAAGAGATAAGAGGGTTAAGAGCCTCTGACATCCTGGGGCTGGTAACAACACCAAGGTGGGATTTGCGCAGGGCTTCCCTCTGTGTCGCCCTCAAGTCGTTCCCTGCGATTTGGCCTGAAATAAATGGATAACTGTGTTCCCTGCCACAGCCCCCTGAGCACACGTCTCTGCCTGTGACACAGGGAGTAATGTCAGTGCTACCAGGTTGTGCGAACAGCTTAAACTCTGAGGAAGCCTGCCGGTATCCTCCGCTCCCCATCATCACAAGTTCCGCCTTAGGCTCTTCTCTTTGCCTTCCCCACTCTTAGGCAGAATTTTGGCTCTTTCCTTGTTACTTAAATGACAACTCTCTGCAGCCAGAGCCTGAATTACACCTGCCTAAAGCGATGGGCGGTGATTGGAATCATCATATCGTTTTGATTGCAAAGGTTCCCACGCGAGTCAAAACAAGCAGGGAGTGCAGGAGTGCTATTATCAGGGCTGTGAGACAGCTTCCCTCCTGCTGACACACATCCCAGGCCTATCCCAAGCTCTTCTTTGCAGGAGCTTAAGAGCAAGGCTGAGCAGAATGATGTTTTTCTTTAATTCCTTTCCCCCCCCCCCCCTCCTCCCTCAGGCTGTGGTTCCTTGCAATGGTTTGCAATGAGAGCAGAAGATGCTGACGCTGGCTGGAGCTGTTTGTGGGACCCATGGTAGTGCTAGAGATGAGGCACAACCCACATGCATCCGGCTCTGCTCTTCCAGGATGATTTCTTTACATCAGGCTTGAGGCAGCTGGTGTTTCCCCGGCTGTTTTTATGGCTGTGGTGGAAGAAGAAAAGCCAATGAAAGGGATATAACTGAAATAGGGCAAGTTAGAAGCAGGCATATAAAGATGAAAGAGTACAGATCAGTGAGGCTATGTGGGAGCTCTCCCCAGCAAGCACCGTGCCAGGATTTCCCCGGGGTTTCTCTGCTCCTTCTCTCCATGCTGCACAGCGGTGCTGATGCTGGTCCTGCTCTGCGGCTCCTCTAAAGAGTCCTGACCGTACCCACAGCAAATGGGATGGCCAAGACTTCCCAGTGCAATGGGAAAAGTCTGTCCCCATTTGGTACAGGGAGGATGTGATAGCCCAGCAAGGTCAGGAATGATGGGAGAGGACCTGCGAGCAGCTCAGCAGAGGAGGGTCAGGCATCAGCTGAACCCCTGACCCCCTATTTCCATCAGCTGTCCCACAGAACCAGGCACAAGGTTTCCCATAAATATCAAACCAGCCAGTAAATGGGCACTCCAAGAAGCAAAATCCCTGGTGAAATTGGGCTGAATTTGGGAAAATTGGAATGCAGATCCCTGGGGGCAGGAGGCAGAGGGATGATGCTGCCCTTTTGCCCGTGAAACTTTCCTCTCTGGTTTCACAGCGCAGTCTCCTTTAAGGCCAGACCTCAGTTTGAAAGCAAAGCAGGGAGAAGGCAGGAGGAGTTTTTGACAGGTTGAATAACCTAAAGCAAAACATTTCAATTCAGGTCCAGGGAGACAGCTGAGGTGCCCAGCTGAAAGACGAAGGGAGGGGAGAGGGGAGGGACCTGAACCAGATTTCCCCCCCCTGATTTATTGGACCGGATAGCAACCAAAACCCCTCTGACTCACCAGCTCTGCTCCCCAGCCCAGGACTACATCAGGGGCACCCATGGGACTCTGCTGGGGGAATGTCTCCCTCCTGCTCAATCCTGCTATGGTGTCATCCCTTGGTCCTTTCTGTTGCTACAGAAACAGCCATGATGTCATCCCCACAGATGAAGAGGTAGTGTAGGAGCTCCAGGGAAGGGCAGAGAGGTCATAAGGGATGGTGTCCTCCCTGTGCCAAACCCCAGGCACCCTGTCCTCAGGCATGCAGAGGTGTGCCAGGGAAGGGCTGCAGGAGGAGAGGTGGATGGCTTTGTGTCCTCACGAAGCAGGGTTTAAGCTTTCCATACTGAAAAGTCACATATTTTGGAATAGATTCTTCAATGTATTTGTTTGGAGCAATAATGACATCCAGTGGCTGGTTGGCTTAGTCCTCAAGGGGAATCGTGCAGGAGCATCCCCCATCCTGTCCCTGTTCAAGGGTGTTGAAGTGGGACAGGCTGGAGCGGAGTTGTCTGCAGGTCACTCCAGGCACCTTCAAGGAGCAGCACAAGGATGAGCCCTACGGCTGCTCCAGCAGCCAGAAAAACTGCTCCCAGGATGTGCTCCCACTGAATCCTCTGCGGCAAGCCCCAATCCTACTCCTTTTGAAGTTAAAAGTCTCTTGGTTGCAGGGAGGAAGAGGGATCAGAGCCAAGAGCTCTGTTTCTCCTGGTGGCCCCGGGCATAGCCCGGGCTCGTTGGAGGAGCACATATGGTGAACAGGAACCTACAGAAGCAAGACAGGCAGTGTGGGCACTGAATGCCATGGCACTGAGTGACATCGGGTGGCATCTGAGATGTCTGAGGCCAGGCTGAGCTCTTTCTGAGCCTAGGGAAACAGGGAGCCCCGAAACACTGGGACACTAAGGCAAGGGTCATGGGCCACAGGATGCCAACACAGGTCACCTTGGTGGGGCGTTACCATGCCCATGCCAAGGGCTGACACCAACAACTGTTCCCCACAGCAGCTGCCCTGACACAAACACCATGGCACAAACACCAGGCACAAACACCAGGCACAAACACCATGGGGAAGGGGGCAATGCCTGGGGCACATCTCGACTCCAGCAACCTCAGCACAGGAGAAGCACTTCTGTCTGCACTGTGGGAAGGAGCACATCTCCTTGGTTGTCTGGATTCAGTATCTCCTCCCAGCCATGCTGTCCCTCTATCAGTCCTGGCCAGGCTGCATGTGTGGCATTTGCAGGAACAGTGGCTGCAGATCCTCTTGGCAGCTCTCCTCCTGCAAGGTTAGGCTCTCAAAGAGGCACAAAACCAACCCAAAAAAAAATCCCCTAAGCACTATCTTAGGGCCTTTGGCAAGACACAGGGAGTTCCATCCCTTCTGCCCAAAGCAGGGGCAGGGACAGCACTGTTTGTGGTGCTGAGGCACAGCGTATCAGCAGAATTTCCATGGGATGAAAGGAGACTCAGCGTCTGGGGCTCAGCCATCACAGCGGCTGCGTCACATCCCCTGAGGACACCAAAGGCAGGAGAATGATTTGTTTGAAGCCAGAGCCCAGCTGTTGGGTCTTCAAGGTCTCTGAATACTCTCTTGCAGAAAGCTAGGTTGGCGAAGCCTGTCAGGAGTGGTTTCTCCACTCACCCCTGCCAATGATTACTGGGTCAGGCGGAGGTTTCACTTGGAGCTGATGGCTTTACATGCATGGATGTCCCCGGTTCCCCTCCAGGCTCCAGCAGCAAACACAGCTCAGCTCACGTGCGCCTGCCCAGACCCCGAGCAAGTCACTGAGATGTGAAGAATACAGTTATGCAAGAGGAGCAGTCAGCACTACTGCCTCTGCTCGGGCAGCTCACAAGGTGGGCAGAGGCTGCGGCCAAGCATCCCATGGGGTTGCACTCCCTACGAGGGCTCTGGCACCCCACACCACTGCTGGACAGGACTGGGAGATTGGGATTGATGTGGGTGCTGGCCACAGGAGCCTCTCACCCCTTGCAGGCATGAAGCTCTAACGTATATATATGTTGCTTATATATGCTGTGATGAGAGTGTGAGGTTTGTCCCACTTCTGCTTTTCATCTGCTTCTCATCTCCACTGTAACTGCATCTCAGGAAGAGCTGCCTTCGCCCTGGATTAGCAGATGGAGCCATTCATCTCAAAGGAACCTGGGAGAATGCTGAAGTCGATTAAGCCAGGGGTACTAATTGCAGAGGGTCAGCAGGCATCTCTCGCTGTCCTGGAAGATGTGCAAAGACTCATGAGCAGTCAGGGACCCAGAAGGTTCATTGATTTAAGGAATCACCTCTTTAAAAAGCCACATTAACACTAAGGTCACCACCTTATTGCATGATCCACGGTCTCCACAGTGGTTTATGCTTCCCCAGCACTGACTGCACCGGTTTCTATCACAGCCTACAAGCGCTTGCACACCTTCACTTCAGTGAGCTGGCTGATGCCATGGCCTTGCTCACACCCCTCACTCCTCAGAAAATGTCTCTGTGGGTGCTTTGCACCCAGGCACAACTGTGGGGAGAAGGTGCCTCCTGTCAATGCTGTTAGTGGGGCGAGTCCATGGTATAACAGCTGCATGGGCCTCAAAACCACTCCTCTCCAGCTCAGAGGGCACTCGGTCAGCATGGTGCTTCTTTGCTGGGTGCTTCACCTAGGTGATGAATGAACAGGCTTCTGGTCCTCTTCTGACCTTAACAGTAAGTGCTGAGAGTCACACCTGCATGGGAGATACACTGTTAGGTCCAAGGTGTTCTCTCTTGCTGCTCCTGACAGGCCACCAGCATCTCAGCAATGCCCTGAAGCTTCTCACCTTGAGGTGCCATGTGCCTGTGTGACACAGAAACCTCTGCTGAGCTGAGGGAGGCACCAACCACAGCTGGTCCAGGCATCACCTTGGCCAACACACCAACTGGGAGGCACAGCTTCATCTTCACAGAGCCTTGGCCAGACACTGCTGGACCCAGGATCCCGGTGGTCTCAGCAGCTCTTCTTGGCCAGCTGATGATGTGCAGGGAGCGGGAGACATCCCACCGCAGAGGTTCATCCAGGGAGAAGCAGAGGAAATAAATCATTGCACAAGCACAGGAAAAAAACTCCTTAAATCCTTGGTAGGGATTTTTTTAGGGGAGACACAGGGGAGAGCCAGCCTTTGTGAGTGGGCAGCACGGTGCAAGAGCAGGGACACAGGATGCAGGTCCAACCCCAGCATGAAGCACACGTGTGGCTGCAGGCAATGCTGCCAGCCACTTTGTGATCTCATTTCATACAGATGGGTCCTGCCTCTGGGTCATTGCTGCTGCCATTCCTGGTCTGAGGGGAAGGGGAAAGAAAAGGAAAGGGGAAAAAAAAGAGGAAGAAAAGGAAAGGGGGAAAAAAAGAGGAAGAAAAGGAAAGGGGAGAAGGGAAGCAAAAAGAGAAAAGCTTTTGCAGACCCACAGGGCCCTTCCAGCACAACATTTAATAGGCTTTCTCCTGTTATATTAACACTAGACAATCAAACTGTTCAGCACAAGGTTATTTCCCTCTTGGATAGAGCGGTGACTTGGCAAGTGCTTAAGGAGATCTAACAGACATGTTATTGCATTCCTGAAGGCTGAGGGATCACCAACAACCCGTGCTGGTGTCTAATTGCCTCCATGCTGCTGGGCACGCTGGGTTTGGGATGAGACAAGCCGTGGGTCTGGGCTGAGGGAAGTCACCACAAGCCCTGCCTTTGCCCTGGGGAGGAAGCAACGCCGGTCCCCATCCAGCCTCTGATATTTGGCATTCCTCCCCCAGCTCACCCGTGCAGACACGGGGCTCTGCTGAGCTTCCCATGGCTCTGTGGCCAGCTGCCATTGAACAGCTGCCACTTCTCCCCCCTGAGAGGACCATTTCCTAGAGCCGGCATCACAGTCTCTGTCGCTTCGCAAAGCGCTGCAGGAACCAACACAAACTGTGCCCACAGCACCCACTGACTGCCCACAGCGACCCTCCCTGCCCCTGCCAGAGACCCCCTGAACACACCGTGCGACCTGCTGCCCACTTCCAGTGTGGGTCCCAAGCCCTGACAGTCGTACTGCTAAAAGGTGGGGTTGGCTTTTGTAAATTGTGGGGTTTTCTTCTCTTCCAGTTCATGTGATGAATGAACTGTTCTGTCAGTCACTAATTAAGGAAAACTCCTGTTTTTCCTTCCTTTAGGCAGTGCTCCTTACAGCCTTGCATCTTAGCCTAAATCTCTCCAGGTTTACTCCACAGATTTAATTGCCTTAAACTTCTGTCCTGTAACTCCTTATTGCAACTTCCCACTCTGGTACCTTACTGCCATGCCCCAAGCCTGACAGGATGGAAAAAGCCAGCTCCTGGGTCCCACATGCAGAACCTCCAAGCACCTTCCCTTCCCTTCCCTTCCCTTCCCTTCCCTTCCCTTCCCTTCCCTTCCCTTCCCTTCCCTTCCCTTCCCTTCCCTTCCCTTCCCTTCCCTTCCCTTCCCTTCCCTTCCCTTCCCTTCCCTTCCCTTCCCTTCCCTTCCCTTCCCTTCCCTTCCCTTCCCTTCCCTTCCCTTCCCTTCCCTTCCCTTCCCTTCCCTTCCCTTCCCTTCCCTTCCCTTCCCTTCCCTTCCCTTCCCTTCCCTTCCCTTCCCTTCCCTTCCCTTCCCTTCCCTTCCCTTTCTCTCCTATTCTCCCCCTGCCCTTATCTCCTTCCTTCTTCCCTTTTTCTCTCACACCTCATTTCCTCCCAACACTCCAATTTCTATTTCAAAGTCACCATTCCCATTCTGCCTTCCTATCCCTCCCCATTCCCATCCCTCATTTCCCTGGACCAAGTTGTATTCCCCCAAACACTGCCCGTGCAGTTAAACCTGGGTCTGAGCCACACAGGGTTTGACTCCCAGCCCCACTACGCTGCTCGTGCAGCAAGGGGTCCAGATACCACAGTAGCGAGCCCCCCCCTCTCCTAGGCCTGTCTCTAGAGGATGGCACAGTGATGCAGGGTTGCCCAATTCCACATTCTCCTTGTCCTTGCTCTTGCAGCTCACAAGGCCAATGGGATCCTGGGCTCCATCAGCAGGGACAGGGAGGGGATTGTCCCTCTCTGCTCTGCCCTCCTGAGGCCCCAGCTGGATCCTGTGTCCAGAGCTGGGGCCCCCAATACAAGAAAGATGTGGGGCTGTTGGAGAGGGTTCAGAGGAGCCATGAAGATGCTCAGAGGGCTGGAGCACCTGCCCTACAAAGAGAGGCTGAGGGAGCTGGGCTGGTTCAGCTTGGAGAAGAGAAGGCTGTGGGGGGACCTCATTGCAGCCTGCCAGTCCCTGAAGGGAGCAGAGAAACAGGAGGGGAATCAGCTTGTTAAAAGGATAGACAAAGGCAGGACAAGGGGGATGGATTAAAACTAAAGGAAGGAAGGTTTAGATTAGATATTAGGGGGAAGTTTTTTACAGAGAGAGTGGTGAGGGGCTGGAACAGGCTGCCCAGAGAGGGGGTGGGTGCCCCATCCCTGGGGGTGTTCAAGGCCAGGTTGGATGGGCCCTGGGCAACCTTGTGTAGCTCCAGGCCTGAGGTTGGTGTCCCTGCCTGTGGCAGGGGGGTTGGAGCTCTGTGACCCTTGGGGTCCCTTCCAACCCACGCCATTCTATGATTCTATGTGTCTCTCCTGTGGAGCTTGGAAACCCCAGTACCTGCCCAGCCTGGCACTGCTCTGTCGTGAGCATAAATCCGAGCTCCCCGGTGCTGCAGCAAGCTGCTTGGAGCTCTTTTAAATGACATTACCTTTTCCCTGTGTACTTTTGATCCAAGGCACAGCAGAAAGCTAACAGAGGGAAATCAGCATTTTAACTTGGTGATGTGGCAGTTCATAAGCAAGTCAGCTTATCCGTGGGTTTGGACGATAAAGAAATTGGCTAGTGGGAAGAATATTTACAGGAGTCTTTTCCCAGCTTTGGAATTAGAGAAAATAATCCTCCTAAATTAAACAAAAGTGATAATAATATAAGAGAGCGCTTCTTAAACATAACAGCTTCCTTCCTTGCCAGCAACATAGAACTCAATGTTTTCAACACATGTATAATGCATTTTTAATGTAAACAGCGGGAGGCATAATTCCAGCATAGGATGTGAAAGAGAAAGAGAAATTGTTCAGGAAGGGAGCTGGGGAAATTGCTAACGCTGCACACAGAAGGGAACTTTCTCTAAAGCCCAAGCTCTGTCTGTGGGGCATTACAGCATCAATGCCATTATCGCTGCACACCACGGCCAGCTTATTGCTATTAATTATGTTAGCAAAAGAAAGGATCTTTTCTGGCCAGACTGGATGGACAATGTTAAGCTGTGCTGGAAAAGCTGGATAAACCTCATTAAGGAGAATTTGGCACTGGAAGAGATAAGGCTCACTGAGTTCAGGATACTTCAAAGGGGAAAACGGCTTGTGATGATGGATTTCTCAGGAGTTAGGATATGACTGGACATCTTCCTCATCCTGCAGCCAACTGGTCACTGAGGAGGGGGGATCTTCCTGGGAACAGCCCTCCAGTCGCCTTGCCACCTTCTCAGCCACATGCTGAAACAGCACAGCATCATGACTGTAATTTTGGGGTCATGAGCCTCTGCCCTTTTGTTTCAGGGCTCCTTGGGTAAAGAGCATGTGGTGAACAGGCTGCGGCCCCAGGCGTGTACCCGATGGGATGTCAGGTCCCTGGGGAGCTTCTGTCCCCCACAGTTCCCAGTCTGGATGGATGGCTGGGCTGCACGTTGTCCTGGCGCCCGCTCCATCCTGTGCTTGCACTGAAGACAGGGTGAGGGATGAAGGAGCAGGTTTATTATGCATGCAGACAAGAGCAATCAGGGAAGGATGGCAAGGACACTTTGGGGACAAGGCTAGAATTCAAAATTATTTAGACAAGTTGGATGAATTGGTCCCAAACACTGAGGTGAAATGCAAACCAGGGACAACAGCAAGGCACCACGTTTCTGCCGGAGGCACAGGCTGCTCCCATCCAGGGTGGGAATGAATGGAGGCATGGCCTTTCTTCCAGGAGGGAGCTGGGATAAAGGCAGACAGGGGGCATGGGTCTGCTACGGGAAGGCACAGAGTTCTGCAGCTCCACAACATGAGAGGATCAGTCCATTGCCTCACGTAGGTGAAGAAATAGCAGAGGAGGGATGTTAGCCTTGTCTCTCCCCCAGCTTAACTGCTAAGTCCTTAAGGCCTTTAAAAGATAACCTTCATGAGGAAGGGGACGGTCTGTTCTCTGCAGCTCCTGCAGCCAGGGCAGGATGACGTGGGTTTAAATTGCAGTATGAGCAAACCAGGTTGGACCCAGAGGGGTCTGCCTTAGCAGGGTCTGTGGAGTAGATAACCTTGGGGTGATGGGGAGTCTCTATGCTGAGGGACTTACTAACATGAGAGATGCAAACTCTTCTCTGTTAGCGTACCAGTCTTTTCTCCTTTCTGTGGTGTCTCAAATCCCATCTATGTGGCAAGAGGAGTTGGGGAATTTTACGCATCCTTCAGGAGAGGAGCTGGTCTGGGTCCCCCCGAAGCCTTTTCCCTAGTGCAGGGGAGGCAAAGCCAGCTCAGCGTCCTGTGCACTTCCACCGCTCTGAGTATCGGGAAGGGATAGAAGAGATGCTATTTTTGAAGGCAATATTGAACATAAATAGACATGGCAAGGTGCCAGCTTCGAAACATGACTGTTTCCAATAGAGCTGGGCGAGGCATTCAAAGAGTCTTTTGAAAAATCCATTAAGGCTCCATCAAAACAAGGAGCTTTCAGGATGACAGACACATAGGTGCCTCCTTCAGCTCGTTCATTGAAATAGAAAAATCGGGCACATTTTCTCCTCATTTTCTTTCATTGAGATTCAGGACCCCCCCAGGGAGCAGGAGAAAAAAAAAAATCATTAAAGTTTCTGTTGCAGGGAGGAAGGCAGAACCATGGCAAGTTTTAACAGATCTTCTATTGATCAGGCTTAAACTCCCTGCGTGCTGCCTCCAGCCCTCGAGCTCTCAGCTCTGTGGCACTGCTGCTGACATGGAAGGGACTTAGCAGGCAGGCAGATCCTCATCCAGTAGTCAAAGCCTCCATATGCAGAGCCCTTCCAGGCTGAAAAGCCCAGGCTTTTGCCTTCCTGCCAGTATGGTTCTGAACACCTCTTGGGTCTTTGTAATAGCAGCGTCTGCTTCATCACTTCCATTTCTACGTGAGTCACGGTTCCCCTCGTGTACTCCTTCTCCTTTCCCACTCTGCCTCAGAGATAAGATGCCAGTGTCCCAGAGCAGAGATTTGAGAAACCTCAGGCAGTGCATTCCTGTCCAGAAAAATATGAATCTTCTCCATGACAAAAAGGGAGGAGGAGGAAGGAAAAATGGGTTTGTAGTAAAACTGTTAAGAGACCAAATTGGTGCTTCCTTAGGAAGTCCCTGGGATGTAAAGTACCAATTAACGTGTGCGTGATGTGAAATATGAATAGGCCAGGGTTTTGAGTCATCCCCCAACACAAACCAAGTGTAGAGCTTGAGTCAGCAACACAAATAGCCAACTGAAGAAGGGAAAGACTTTCCTTTTGATCCGGATGTGCCTCCAGCCATAGCAGAGGGACGGAGGAAACAATACAAGCTAGGAAATGCCAAGATGTGGAAACATGAGCCAAGGGTGCCTGTGCCCTGCCTTGGACACATGCCAGATGAAAGCCCCAGGTCCCCACGATCAATTCTTTCCCAGTCCTGAACCCATCGACTGCTGCAAACTTGTGTGTGTGAGCCAGGACCTCAGAGTGAAAAGGAACAACACAGACCTTCAGCACTGGGTCACGCTAATCAACCAACCCACTCAGTGCCTCTGGCAGCAAGGTATTTTTAAAAGACTATTTTAGGAGACAGGACAAGGACCAAATTGTTGAGGAAGTCACCAGAATCAATCGTTTGATTCTTTACAAGATGCTTGTTCAACGTGTTTGTGAGGGAGCCAAATGCTAGGGAGATTGGGCCCTGCTCTAGGAAAGGTCCCCAGCACCCATCCTTGGTTGTGCCCTCCAGCTGCCCCAGGTAAGACAGCACTGGTACCCACATCCCACCTGGCTGATGGATGCTCTGGACTGAGCAGGGTTGGTGCTCAGGCACTGAGGACAAACCAAAGCTGGTTTTGGTGCATTCTCTATTTCCAGCTGCAGCACAATCAAATCCATCAAATGGGAAGAGGAGTTCAGTTGTCACTGTCACATCCCGGAGGAAGGCTGGGCTGACTCAATTAGGAGATGTACACGGGTATCGATTATTGCCAAGTACAAATTCTCCCCCTCACTCAGCTGTGTGGTGTGCTGTTAGTTTATTTGCCCCCTCAGGGTTATTCTTAATTTCAAAACAACGTGATTGTTGTTGTTCCAAATGTACAATACAGATTGACAATATAATATAGCTTGTATTACTGCAGTCCCCACTGGCCTCTGATGAGTTAGGAATTCAGCTATCTGATTTCCTCCTTTTTTTTTTTTTTGTTTGCTGGTGGATTCCACACTCTCTGAAAATGTATTTCTTGATGATGTTCAAAGCAAAGCCACCTCGCAGTAGGAGGTTGCCTGAAAAGATTTTTCTTTCCCCTTGACTCCATCACAGAGGAGGACAGATCTGCTCCAAAGATCTCCTCCTGTAACAGCAGCCATCAGTCCCCTAACTCATTCCCAGGTACCTTGTACCTGAGGTATCAGTGTGTGGCAAGGATGGGTTCCTGGGAGCCAACTCCTCTCTATATGCTGAGAAAACTGGTTTGGTGGGGACAGTAGAACCTGTGAGCCCCCTGCCTCAGTAGGCTTAGGCTCGCCCTAAGCAAGGAATGGATGTAGCAAGCTAAGGTTTTCCAGGATAAATAAAGTGTTAGATCCTCACTGAACACATCTGCCTACAGAACTCTGTTTTCATTGGGAATTCATCACCTCTGTCTCTGGAAATAAAGCTATTACCACACCCTGCTATAAACCTTGGAGCCTAAGGCTCCTGTGGCTGAAAACCATCCTGCAGCTCAGAGCACCCAGCAAGGTCCAACTTCCTACCCCAGCAGTGTCGCTCTCTTCTTCTTGCAGTGCAATCCCAGAGCCCAACTTCCCTCACACCTGCAGTTTCTTGCATGGAACTGGCAAAACACACTGACAGCGTTGAATAAGGCTAGGGACTCAGAGGTCCCATGATCTCACCAGAAGATATTAAAATTCTCCATCTTCCTCCTGCCTGATGAAGGAGGGATGAACTGTGCTTGGGCCAGTTAGAAATTAAACTATTTCAAGTGTGTAACATCTATTGCTCTCCTTGGGGATGACTCAGGATGTGAGCTACACGTTTCTGGTGGAATGGTACTGGAGAGGACAGCAGGGCCAGCACTTCAGCTCTGTATTTATGGGTATCATCAGTAAAGCTTTATTGGATACATATTTTGCATCCTTCTCTCCAGAGGATTCAGCTGACTTTCAAAATCTTTTTGCTCCCTTGCTTCCTGTAACTGATTTTATACATGTATGTATGTATATATATATTATATATGCTACACAGAGGGGATGTTGGTAAGAATTCCTCAAAGTATGGAGATATGGTGGGTGTTTCCCACCTGACATGGGGCAGGAACAAGGAACTCCATCCCTGAGGGCAAGGTCAAAGTGTCTGGGGTGGGTCTGACCCTTCTACCTGTTGCAGCATCGCGCTTCTCCTCTTCCAAAGGAGACCTGCAAAGCACTTGCCTTACACAAAGGCTACCTGCCAAAGCTGCTGCTCCTCAGGGCTCCCCACCAAGATGTGCTGCTTTCCCAACTTAAGCCACCTGCGACAGGCACCCCAGTGCCCTCCCTGAGTGCTCACTGTAAGGCATGTGGTGTTCCCTGAAGGCTAAACACCACCACATACTCCTCCTGCCAGCAATGCCTGCCAAGAAGCCTTGGGGTGGGCTTCAGAGGGTGTGAAGTCTTCAGCCCATGGTCCCAAAGGTCTGCCTGACGAACACAGAACCCACCTTCCCCTCGGAACAGCGCTCACACAGTGGCACAGCCAAAGTGCCAGACCACTATGGAGTTAAACAGGTCTGTGTTTGGAGGTACACCATGGCAATTCAGTACCAGGCAGCAGGTCTGTGTCTGGAGGTACACCATGGCAATTCAGTACCAGGCAACAGGTCTGTGTCAGAAGGTACACCATGGCAATTCAGTACCAGACAACAGGTCTGTGTTAGAAGGTACACCGTGGCAATTCAGTACCAGGTTCAGCACCTTGATTTTGGCCTCTCTACCACATGCTCTCATCAGAGAGCATTCTCCTTTCTCCAAAGGGCGAGAGGTCCTAGGATTTCCTCCCCAAAAAGGGAACAAGGAAGCAGTATTTTAAAGGATTTCACAAAACCAGCATGTCCCACAGGGAGTCTGGGTCAATCAAATGTTTTGTTTCGCTCTCTTTTCCCATGTAAGATAAAATGTGGATGAAAAATTGACAAGAAGTGCAATGACTGCAACTTCGTTTGAAAAATCATCAAAGCAGAACACTGAGACCTAAAAGTTACTTTTAAAAAGGGAGCGATCAAAACAATATGGCCCAATGTGTCAAAATAGCATTTCCAACAGAAAAACCACTGTGACAACATTGTTCTCAAAAGCTCTTCATTGTACCCTCACCAAAGGGACCATTCCTGGTGATAGCACGAAGAGACCATCCAGGAATTTCCTCCTTTTACACTTCCTTCTAAGGCAGCAGTGATGTGCATTGGCCTCTCCTCTCTTCCTCAACTGTCTCTGAGATGTTGATTCTTTCCTACAAAGCTCTTGCTACTACTGTTGGTCATGGGCAGCGTCCATGTGAGGAGCATACAAACAGGAGGGGGATCAGCTTTTTAAAAGGGTAGACAATGGCAGGACAAGGGGGGTGGATTAAAGCTGAAGGAAGGAAGGTTTAGATTGGATATTAGGGGGAAGTTTTTTACAGAGAGAGTGGTGAGGGGATGGAACAGGCTGCCCAGAGAGGGGGTGGGTGCCCCATCCCTGGGGGTGTTCAAAGTCAGGTTGGATGGGGCCCTGGGCAACCTTGTGTAGCTCCAGGCCTGAGGTTGGTGTCCCTGCCTGTGGCAGGGGGGTTGTAACTCTGTGATCCTTGGGGTCCCTCCCAACCCATGCCATTCTATGATTCTACATGGCTTCACAGACCCCCACAGACCTCACAGCCTTGTCGTGTTTGCCTGCAGCAACAGGGAATTGGTCTGAGCTGCCACAGCTGTCCCCAAACCAGCAGTGATTTATCAGCAGCAAGGCTGACATGAAGGTCGCACCACGCGTTTAGCCCCATTCATATTCATCAGCCCAACGTGCATCTGTGAGCTGATGCACATGTACAGAGCAGATATTTAAGATAGGGTGGGGTGTGCTTATGCACTCATCAGCATGGCATTGAGATGGCCAGCACGTAGTAGAAATATATATAGGAAATGATAGTGGGAGCATGATTGTGTGATCCCTCAGCTCGAGATAGTACGTGCTGAACTCCGTCCACACAAGCAGGATGGTACAGACCTGAACAGAGCATAATGAATGCCCTTCTTCATCACGCAGGTGTCACTTCTCCTGACTCAGATTCAATTACACTCGTGGAGTTGATTGCAGATTTCAGCCTACTCTTGCATATCAAGAGCATATTCAGTGTTCCAGGGACTCGATGAAACAAAATGTCAGCACGTGGTCTTCCTTACAGCCCCTGGGTCTTGTTCATCCCTGGTGGAGCCACACAAAGAAGGAGCTTGGCCTATTTTGTCAGATGCAGGGAATATCTGTGGAATAGTGTGTTCAATCCTTTATGTCAGGCCATCTATCTCTCCTCAGCAAAATGCATCTGTGATTACTGCTCCGTTTGCTATTTTTTTTTCAAATAGGGAATTATACAGTAGCCCTCAAACAGAAGGGGGGGAGGGTGTGTGGAATGAAAATGTTTAATTTAAAAGTTTATCTAGTCAAAGCAAAGTTAGGGAAAGCACCGAGCATCTCAGGTGCTGGTTAACCAATAAATGAAAAATAATGCAGACAGGGAAGGGGAATATTAAATGAAGTGAATTCCTAGGGGAATCATATCTTGGCTCAAATACAAGTCTGAGATGCTGCAGGAGAGGAATGGGAAGGCTGAACTGGGGGAGAGAGGACAGCCAGTGCCTTCCCACAGGAAACAAGGGAAAACCTCAGTGGGGCTTGGGTAGGATGGAAAACCTCTCCACTTACAAAACAGTCTGGGTCACATTCACCTCACATAAAAACAGTGATGGGTTTTGCCCTCAAAAACAAATAGGAAAGCAAGTCCCATGTCACATACCACGTAACCACACGCAGAGCTGACACACAGCCTTGTAAAGGTTGTTCCCTTCGCATGGAGCTCCTGCCTTGTTGTAAGGAAGGGGCTGTAGTATCAGGAAAGCGCCCACTGAGATGGAGTTGCACCCTGCTCCTCCTCCAGACAGGGATTCTGTCCCTTGGGAACACACACTGGCTTTTTGCACATACAGACTGCTAAACAATTTACAGCAGACTGCTACAGCATGGCCCCTTTTACCCACACAGGCATGTGAGACCCAGGACCACGTGGGTAAAAGGTGTGGGGGGTTAGACCCGATGAGAGGGTTTGGGGGGCTGGACCAAATCATCTCTTGAGGTCCCTTCCAACCCCTACAACTCTGTGACCAATGCAAGAAATGCCAAACCCCCAGAAGGCCACTCATCTGGTGGGAAAGATGGGTACTGATGGTTTTTCCTCCCAGTCCTGCTCTCTCCAACTTCTCTGTGGGAGCTGATGTTGCTTTGGGGTGTAGCTAAGTAGAGACTCCTCTCGAAAGCTCTCACTTGGCTTCCAAGTCAACAGCAAATAAACTTCTGCAAAGAATGCTGAGTTGTAAGGCAGGTCCCAGCTGGTTTGGGGAACATTGTTCTGTGGGAAACCATATTTCACGGTATGTAACTGTGACAGGTTTTTCTGAAGGAGGCCAAACATGTGGGAACATTTCTCACTCCCTGGAAGTTAATGGTTGTTCCTCAGCACCGATTTACAATTTAATTGAAAAACTGAGAGCAAGAGAAGAAATTTTGATTAACGCTGCTCTTAATCATCAAAGCTTTCACTGGGCACCACCTGGTTGTGCCAGCCCAACCCTTCACATGTATTAGAAGACTGACAGTAGAGACATTCAGAGTGGAGAATAAAACAAAAATGAAGCAAACGTTGGTGTTGCTTGCTCAGGAGTAACTCCATCACGTAAGGAGCTGTTCCACATTTATGTGGCCATGGAAGCTCAGCTTGGCCCAGAGCCTTCTTGATGCTGAGCATTCTTCCTGCCTTCTAATCACTAGGACCTTTCCCCAACAGGCATCCCATCAGGCTCCCATTTGTAATGTTTGCACGATATATCAGGAAGCATCTCTAAAAAGAGACATCAGTCCGTGGCATGGAATTCTCTCTGGGAAATGATCTGCTGTGCAGCAGGCTGTGAAGGGGAGATCTGTTACCATTGGAGAGCCGCCCCAGTCAAAAACTGCTGAAGCAAAGAGCAACAAAAATTCTCTGAGTCAACCCTGAACCAAAGTCCCAGCCAGTATCAGGGAGCCCTATTCTGTCAGAAGAGCCTCTCTTCAGATAAGACTTTCATCCAAGGTTATCCGAACACTTGCAATCAAGTGGCATTTTGTGCTAACATTAATCCTGGTGTCCTGGCCACATTCCAGTTTGAGTAACAACATTCTGCCAACCTGAATTCTTCCAGAGGTTTCAGCAGGATGCAATTTTCTTCTTTCTTTTTGTCTTCTGTTTCTTGGTAGTTAATTCTGGACAGCGTAAAAGACTGACCGCGTTCCACCAGCTACATTTCACTGATGGGGAAAGTGAACCTTGAAGTGAGCAGGGCCAAAATACTGCAGGAAAACACATTATTAATAATACAGAGCTTTTAAAACACATTTGTACTTTCTCTTTTTTTTTGAATTCTGGTATCAATTTGAAATGTAGAGCTGGAATACTACTGAGACCCCTCAGAAAGATTATTGGCAATCCCAGCAACTGGAAGAGAGAAGTGCATGTCGAGTTGTAATCAATACACTTATGACACAAGTGAAAGGGAGATGTTATATAAGGGTTTTTTCCCCCACTGGAGAGAGCCCTGACAGCCAGTTATTGCAGTGAGGAAGGGAAGTCATCCAGATGGACTCTCCGTCACACTAATGAAGCCGTCTCATAACTGTAACAGAGACCTCATGTATCTGCTGTGACACTTAGCAAATCCGGGCATGAATAAATAACCAAAGTCCAATTGAATTAACCTCCAGCTGATCAGCACTACTAAACAAATTATCCTAAACTCTGAACAAGATTAGAAGGACTGGCACAGGCCGGAATCATGTGGCAGGAGTGTTAATTCAGTTTAACAAGTTTAAACCTAATCCCCCAGTGTTCTCCCATCTCAGGCTTTCGGGGCAAACTGGTTCCAAAATGCTCTTGGAAGAGATAGGAAAGGAAGCTTGCATGAAGTTAAGAGCGAAAAACATGAGTTCAGCCTAAAGGAACCTAGAGAAACAAAAGGAAAATTGTTAAGCACAGAGCAGAGAATCACAGAATCACAGAATTGTAGGGGTTGGAAGGGACCTCGAGAGATCATCGGGTCCAACTCCCCTGCCAAAGCAGGCTCCCTAGGACATATCACTCAGACAGGCGTCCAGACGAGTCTTGAATCTCTCCTGAGACGGAGACTCCATCAGCTCCCTGGGCAGCCTGTCCCAGGGCTCTGTCACCCTCACTGTGAAAAAGTTCCTCCCCATATTGGTGCAGAACTTCCTGTGCTCCAATTTGCAGCCATTGCCCCTTGTCCTGTCTCCACTGACCAAAGAAAAGGGGCTGGCCAATTCCCTCTGCACCCCATACTTAAGATATTTATAAACATTGATTAGGTCCCCCCTGACTTGGGCAGAGCACTTCTTACAGAGACAGAAGAAAATGACATTGATTTCCATATGGAACATCCCAACTTCGTTTCCAGGATGAAACTTTAAAAGTTGAAAGCACATCTGCTTTTCCTGATTATTGCATTTCTGGGACAGAAATAGGAGATAAGCACCTGTGAAATAAGGGACAACATTTTATTTCGATGCCATTTTCCTCAGTATATAATTGTCTTTTTCTCCTAAGAGCACATTTGTAGTGCCCATCAAATGTACAGTTCAATTATCACAAACTTCAGTTCATTATCTGGAATGGCACTAACAAACAATTTCAATACTTGTTTCTTTTTGTGTTGATTCACAAAATTCTTTATGTGGTCAGTTAAAATTCCCTTTAAAATTCAGCATTAACAGACTCAACATTGTGCAGGTTTCTGAAATGTCAGATCTGCTCCCAGAGAAAACATTTGTTCTGTTACTCTTTAGAGACAGGAGCGGATGGAGCAGACTCTACAAGTAGTTTTCTGAGATGGAGATAAGTAGGATCTGAAGCACATCTAAATACAAATTCCTGCAGCATAGGGACATGCCTTACAAAACCTTGCAAATAACAATATTCCTCAGAAATGTATTTCCAATCTTCTGACATAGATAAGTCCTTCGATATGGCTCCCAGTTTCCTAAACCTCATGCTTTCTCGGAGATGGCGAGGGAATCCGGGTGCTTTAGGCAGATGAAGACTGAGATCTGAGAGCCTCTACAGCCCACTGAAGGGCATCTGTTGGTTGACTGCAGGCTGAATATGAGCCAACAGTTTGCCCAGGAGGCCAAGAAGGCCAGTGGCATCCTGGCTTGTATCAAAAACAGTGTGGCCAGTAGGTCTGGGGAAGTAATAGTGCCCCTGTATTCGGCATTGGTGAGGCTGTACCTCTAGTGCTGCGTCCAGTCCTGGGCTCCTCAGCATAAGAAGGACATTGAGGTCCTCGAGTGAGTCCCCAACCAGGCTGGGGAAGGGACTGGAAGGCAAATCCTATGAGGAATGGCTGAGGGAGCTGAGGCTGTTTAGCTTGGAGAAGAGGAGGAGAGCTTATCACCACCTACAACTACCTGAAGGGAGGTTGTGGAGAGGTGGGTGATGGTCTCTTCAGCCAGAGATGGGACAAGGGGCAATGGCCTCAAGCTGTGCCAGGGCAGGTTCAGATTAAACATGAGAAAAAAACTTTTTACTGAAAGGGTTGTCAGGGCAAGGCACAGGCTGCCCAGGGAGGGGTTTGAGTCACCCCGCTGGATGTGTTCAAAAAAAGGGTAGATGAGGTACTTAGGGATATGGTTTAGCTTAGTGTGGGATTGGTTGGACTTGATGATCTTCAAAGGTCTTTTCCAACCTTGTCATTCTGTGATTCTGTGCCTGCATTCTCCTGCCTTGCCATGGTTTGTCTTTATGCAGGTCTGACTTTGAGTCTTTAATTGTGATCTACAGCATCACTAACGCTTTCTGTGCTAAACTCCAGCACCAGAGAGGAGTTGAATTTTGACTAGATGGCACAAAAATATAATGTCCTAGGAAATAGGGAGCATTCAGACACCAGGCATTTCTCCACTTTCAACATCTATAAAGAATTTAAAAAGCAGAGCAGGCCAATCTTCACCTCATATTCAAGTGTAATTTGTAATACCTAGAAATCACTTTGTTATTGCTTCACTGGCAGGCACGGGGTTGCCTGCTTGGTTGGGTAACACCTTGATGTTCCCACATATTTCAGTCTGCAAAACGAATGCCTCCTGCAATCCCAAAACTCTGGTTACACAACCCTTAGAACCGAATCATGCCCCATCTCCTGCATACTTGGCTGTTATTTATGCAGCATATAAAGGAAAAGTAAATATTTATTCTCATTTTCCACTGTGTGCACTGACTGATACCTCCCAAAGTTAACAGCAGCATTATGAACTGCAAATGATGATGCATTGTCAAAGTTGAACCAATTTGGTTAGATGCCTCTTACATTTTCAAATATTCCCAGTGCAATTTCATAACTGCCTTGAACATAATGAGACAATGGGTTTTTCCTCTTTCAACTGTGTAATAATGAACGACTATTAGAAACACTTTGTTATTTCCAGAGTTTGAGGGATCAGTGGCCACAGAGAAAATATGCCCTTTTCAACTAAGTTTTTAATTGTTTTCTCACTTGAAAGAAGAGCTAATTTATTACTGGCAGCACACAAAGCATTTGTCTCATCAAGTTATATCGTTTTAACTATGGGTGAATTCTAGACAACACCACTATTTAATTTGCTGTCACTATTAAGTGATTTATACAACTGACTACACCATTAGTACCATACTAATGCCCTGACATTCTCTTGTTCCCTCTGCAAGAACCATGCCAGTTATCTTCTGTGCTTCCACACTCCTCAGGAGCACAGCACTATGAGTCCTGTTCTTAGAAGAGATGCTACAATTATTCTTAGGATCTGCTCCATCTGCACCCTGCCTTTCATCTGACAAACCACCACAAGTAGCTGAACACACCCACACCCCCACACCCCACATAAACTAGGGTGAGCTTTACAGCAATTACTGCTGTCTGTACTGATCCATGGGAAGAATTTCTCCAGCCACCCAGTAGTGCGGAGCTTCTGCTGTTCACAGGGTAGATCTGTTGATGGATGGTACCATCCACAGGCACTGTCATGGTCATGATCTATGTAGGGCTGTTATTTGACAAAGGAAAATTATGTAAACAGTACTCAAACTCAATCTTGCCTCATGATGACTCTGTCGGCTCTGTACCCCCTGGCTACCATGTCCAGTACAGCCAGCTGTTAGCTCATGATAAATATCAGGGATAAAATTATCATTAGACGGCACCAGGTTGATTGCATGATGCAGTGTAGGTAGCTGGAGCTCTTTTAGCTCTCTTAGGTGGTCTGGAGCTATCCTGGAGATGTATTTCACACATTTTGAGAACGGCATTTTCATTTCAGTGGTTGTTGAAATAGCTTCTGGGTATTTTTTCATCAAGAAATGTAGGATCTGCTGATTTCAAAGGTACTGAATATATGAAAACTACTGCTTTTCAAGACCAAGCACCCCAGAAAGCACAGTCAGCAACACGCTGCTGTGGGTGTGACTTTTGCCAGGCTCTGCAATCACAGCAGCAGTCCCATTCTGAAACTCTTCCCCAGCACCAAAGGAGCTCCTTCCTCATCCCAGCCCCGTGGATCTGCATTCCTCCTTCCCCAGCCCATGTGCCAGCTCAGAAAACACAAATAACACAGCATAACAATGTCCTACAAGGGCTGGAGTTCTCCTCTATTTATAGGGTGCTAAATCTGACCTTAAAAAATTCTCAAAGACCTCCAAATTGTTACCTGAATGTTTCCAGGCAGAGCCAGAGCCTGCTGTCTTACTGACATGTTCCTAAATCCTACCCTGTGCCCTGAGCTCTCACAGAAAAACACATGAGCAGTTACTACTTACACAAACATTAATGAACATTCCCATATTGTCTCCTTACCAAGTTGCAAATGCAGGAAAACAAAATAATAGCATGCAAAAACAATCCAGCCTTTCCACTTTGGATGTGTGGCAGAGTGCAGCTCACACAGAAAGGGAACAATCTGGATTTGAGCTTTATGTTTTCTTAAAGGACTGTGGTTTTTTCTGGCTGAATTCTACACTGGGAGGGGGAAAAAAAAGGTTTTAGTCAACAAGTAAATAGTTTAGAGTGGTTCTGCAATGCCTGATTGATTGGCTTAGCTGTCCTCTTACCCAGGCGATGAATGAAATACGAGGTTTCCAATAAAGTAAGAGCCATGTGGACAACTAAGAGCAAAGGAAACCTCTTAGATTTGTCTCTCACAATAAGAAATGACCCTGCTTGTTATCCCAGGGAGCACAGAAAAGGGACCCCTCACCTTCCTTCAAAGTGTGAGCACACAAGATGAGAGCCTCGGAGCTTTAACTCTGAGAAGGCTATTCAGCTCTCACCAAACCCTGGACACGACTGAGATCCTCAGCTGCTCACACTTTAACCCCAGGCCTCCCTGCAAACCTGATGTCCCATTTCTGTCCCTGTGCAGAAGCAGGTGGGTTTCGGTGATGTCTGGCAGGCCCATACCCATGTCAGGCTGAGATCTAGAAACCAGGAGATAAACCAGCCAACTTGAGCGGAACTCCTGACCCTGGACAGCCAGGTTCAAAGTTGTGTTGCCACTTCACACCACACAGTGACAAAGCCTCTTTCCTCTGGCTGTGCAGCGAGCCAGCCAGGGAGACCTGACTCCTGGAGCTAAAGCTAGTTTTTGGGAACAGCCCCAGGTGTGCTCACTTTCCCCAAACACTTCAGTTCAGTAGCAGTTCCCCAACACCGCCTCTGCCAGGCTCGACTTAAATGCAGCAGGAACAGCTTGAGAGCACCAGGAGGTGGATTTCTGCCATCCCTCCCACCCCTCTGAGACCACAGCCCCAGGCAGAGTGTGCTCACACAACCTTGCACTCCCACATCCCCCCGACCATGCTGTGAGGGTAACAAGGGGAAGAGGAGCACTCTGGTATTGTCTGACCAGAGGAACATCCTTAAAGGCAGCTCTGCTTCACGTACCTGATTCATAACAAGGATCAGAATAATTCCCAAGCAGCTCCTGCATCGGGGAGCAAACTAATTCCTTTCCTCTCTCCTTGGCTGCACAGCCCCAGAGCCCAGCTGCACCTGAGGTTCCAGCTCACAGTCTATATTCTGCATCATAAAAGATACAAGAGAGAAATCTAAACTAGGGAAGTAATAACCTGTAAACTAATAAACCAACCCAGCACTTTGATAGCTGGGTGCTCCCCAGAGCAGGGATTATTAATGGATGTCCTGAAACATTGTGTGTCTAGTTTTTGAGGGAAGGGGGGAAGGTTTCTGATGCTCTGTGGATCTTATGCGTTTGCTCCATAAAATCCATTCAGATAAATGCAAAGATTATTATAAAAAGCTGCCTCCTCCCAGTCTCCACACACACAGGCACTTAAGCAGTTTAAAAAGGAGAGTAGTAAGAAAGTGCTCAAATAAATAATAATAAAGGTATAAAGCTGCAGTATTATGGGTTGTTTTTCTTGTCGAAGTGTGGGACTGTACAGTCATTGATTTTCTCTGGTAATTGAGACAGCGACATGCACGACTTACAGTTCTTCAGCAGTGAGTGCATGGAAGTGGAAGAAGGGATCCTGAAACCCTGCAAACTCCAGCCAAGGATTTGATGGCTCTCAAGTGCTGTCTGTCTCGATTCTTTATTTCCCTCGGCCTGTGAGATGGGGCATATTAATAATGTCTTATGTCGAAAGAGAGTTTATGAAGCTAAATATAATCATGTTTGCAATGTGATTAGGGATCTTTGGAGGGAAAGTGCTACAGATAATGGGAGTGTAAGTACAGCTGCATGTCCTTCTCAGACAGAAAGCGCTGGGGAGCAGGCGGCAGGCAGACAGTCCTGTCATCTGCCATGGTGTGTATTCCCAAATCGTCATCCCCTGCCTCGGTCACACAGACAATAGGAGCCTTCTCCTTACTTCATTTGTCATAAATTTATTTACTTTTGGTGATGAAGATTCAGAGCTTGGTTACATCTTGCTGTCTGGTTCTTGTTATATCGCACCCCAGCTCCATACCAAAATAAGATACCAACTCGGTTGAAAACTGTTAAAAGTAACTCCTTCACCCCAAACTAATTCAAAACAGCAAAGTACAGGGTTCTGTGTAAATCTGGACTAGAGAGAACTCTCTTTGTTCTCCTGTTGTGTAAAAAAGTAAACTGAAGGCTGGCAAAAATGGCAGGAAGAATCCGGCCCTTTGTGTTTCCCACAGTAAAATTATTCTCCAGAGAAAGCAGAGCAGGAATAAACTTCTTTTATGACTCAGGAGACTTTGCAGACAAGAGCTGCTATTATCTCTGTCAAACAGGCAAAGCCTCGAGTGGTTGTGGTAAGCAAGAAAGAGAAATGTTGGGGTTTTTTTCGGTGCTGAGAAACAGACTATTTGCTTTGTATCAGGGAGTGTCGAAAAGGTACCAAGCCTCCGTTCGAATGAACCACGGGAACAACCTGCTGAATCAAAAGCTTTTCCGTGGACCTCTGCTGCTCTCTAACGGTGCCTTAAAGGATCCTCAGTACAAGGTTTATGGTTCTGCTGTTAGCTATAGTATGGGGTTGTTAAAGCTTTTAATGCAAAACAAAATTTGTGAAGTCCTTAAGGGATGTTACCTGAACAGATAACCTGCAACTCAGGTTGTTACTGCATTTCGGCCTTGAGAAAAGAAGACTGAGAGGGGATCTAATAATGTTTATAAATATCTCAAGTGTGGGACACAGAGGGGCATGGCCAGCCTCTTCTCAGTGCTCTGTGGGGACAGGACAAGGGGCGATGGCCTCAAGTTGGGGCGTAGAAAGTTCCTCACCAATATGCAGATGAACTTTTTCACAGTGAGGGTGACAGAGCCCTGGGACAGGCTGCCCAGGGGGGTGTGGAATCTCCTCTGGAGATATTCCAGACCCATCTGGACGCTGACCTGTGACCTGTCCTAGCGACCCTGCTTTGGCAGGGGGGTTGGACCTGATGATCTCTGGAGGTCCCTTCCAACCTCTACGATTCTGTGGTTCTGTGATTCAGAGCTGGGACATTTTGTGTGGTGGGAGTAGCAGGAAAGGAGAGCTAATGCATAGACATAAAGGTCTGCAATGTATTTTAGAAGCAGCAGTCACAGAAGCCTGGAAGCTTGCAAACCTCTATGAACCCCCAATTTTCAGAGCTCTGTATAACTTCACATACAAACTTGTTATTCATGAATGCCAGTGTTTTAAAGGGGGGGGGGGGGGGGAATAGCACTGAATTAACTGTATAGAATTAAGAGAAACTAACGTTTTATGGCACCATCGGGCAACTGCCATCTCTCCCACAAGGCCCAAGCTTCGCTACTGAAGCGGCAGGGCCATGCATGGGGTACTGTTGTCGGGGAGGACAGCAGGCCTGCCAGCGGCCTAGCTCTCTTCTCCCAAGACATAGGCCCTGACAATATTCTTCTGTTCCCATGAGAGAGGAAAAGTTCCTCATGCTGAGAGGATCCTAATAATCACATTCTCAAAACACAGCGGCCTTGCTGATAGGGGTACAGGCTGCCCTAAACCAAGAGCAGTTATGGGAAGGTATCTGGGAGTAACAGAACATGTTAGGAACCAACCATAACAAGAGGGTAAAACAGCAGGTGTGTGGATACTTTGAGGCATTAAAGGTAAACTAAGGGTGTTTAGCTATAAGATAGGTTTATCAGAACTCGTTATAATCACTAACCAATCAATACAGTGTGAACAGTGTGTGTAACCAATGAGCAGTTTTTTAGCTGGCCACGTTTGCAGTAAGAAAGGTCTAGAATCTGGGTGATTTCACCTCATAAAATGGCTTCACCTAAAATTCATATCGAATTGCCTGTTGCTCTCTGCCGGTCGCCACAGACTGTGGGGCCGAACATGGGGCTGCTTGTCCCACGGCAGTGAGGTGCGAGGCCGGGCAGCCTGCCTATGACAGGGGAGCGCACAGCCGATGGGCCAAACCCAGCCTTATTTTGATGGGAAAACCCCGTGGGGGCTTGAAGTGTTGGCCCAGCGACAGCCAGTGGGTGGGAGTGGTTGCATCCCATGTGGAAACAGGGCGGGGGGGGGGGCAAGGTAGAAAGATCCAAATTAGCAGTTTCCCCACAGCCGCGGGTTCGCCGTGTCCCCTCACGGGCTTAGGGAGCAGCACAGGACACGGGTGGGGGGTCCTGCCGTGACATACACCCCCACCCGCCGCCACACTGACAGCCGGGGAGACGGACAGCAACCGGCCGATGAGGTGAGGCAGGGCCGCGGGAGGGTTTCCTGCCCCGGGGGCCGGCGAAGGGCGATGTCCCTGAGGAGAGCGGCCGGCGGGACATGGCGCCTCCCCGTGCGCGAGTAATGGCAGCGCGGGGCTGAGGGGAGGGGGAACGGCGGCCTCCCTGCGCCATCTCCCCGCGCCGGAGCCCGGCGGAGGCAGGGGAGGGGAAAGGAGTCGCTTCCGCCGCGGCGGGGCGGGTCTGGGCGGAGAGCGGCGGTGCGGCGGGGCCCGGCGCGGGTAGGGCCGATGGGGGCTTCCTCTCAGCCTCCGCTCGGGGTTCTGTCTCCCTGAGGAAACGCCGGGGCCTGCGGGTGGAAAGCAGGGCTCGGGGTCGTCTCCTCGGAGGCTGTGAGGGAGGGCGGGCCCGGAGGGTCGGGCTCGGGGGCGGCCTGCTCCATCGGTGCGGCCACCGGACCTGTGGTGAGCGCGGGGTGCTGTAAATGGGAGCTCGTTGGCGGGGTGCCGGGGACCGGCCATTGCTGCAGGGCCCTTACCTTCCCCTGCCAGACAGGGATGGGCATGTTGTCCCGCACAGACATACACCTCAGGGTGCTTTGTCCTCAGAAATCATCTTAACTTGGGTATTGGACATGGAAGGGAAGGGTTTGGGCTTTTTATAGCTTGTGGCCCGTGTTTTTCAGCTGATATTATTGTAACTTCATTGTTCTTTTTCTGCAGCGATGGAAGAGACCCCCGTCGTGACGTCCAAGCAGCGGGAGGAGGTGGTGCACGGCGTCCCGACCGAGGTGGTGTGCACAGCCTTCTCCAACTCCGTCCTCGTGGTGGTCACGCAGTACGGCAAGATGGGGACCATCATCTACCTGGACCCCAACACAGTTGGTGACAACGTGGGCAGGCCCTCGCTCACCACAAAGGTGCTGCTGGGCAAGGATGAGGTGAGAGCCAATACACAGTGCCCATCAGCAGGGATAAGGGGAAGCGCAGTAAACGGGGCTGCCTGACGTGCCAGGGAGTTGGTGAGTTGCAGCAGTTGAACGAGGCTTGCACAATGATAAGATTAATCTTAAGATCTCTTCTGAGGGAAGAGGGGCTCATGAGAAAAGTATGTATGCTCACCTGCTCTTTGACATAACAAAAGTTTAACTAGCCATGAGTGGTTTGGGGATCCACTGCCTTGTATCCTATAGGATGTGGGTTGCTTAGCCATGTTTATGAAGGCTGAATAAAGCTCCTGTTTGAAGGGTTGCATGATCAAGTGTACAGCCTTTGATAATCTTCTTCAGGTTCTGTTCCAGTGAGTTTATTTTCCTTTTCTTACCCACGTCTGCCATGCAATCTATGCCAGCCCCATAACAGACTGTAGTTGCCCTCTCCCAAGTCTGCCTGCCAGCACTTTCCCTTGATAAAGTTTAATCTGTTTCGCTTCAACAAAATGAGTTTTTATCGACCATTTCACCAAGCTGGGAAGAAAGCAGTAGAAAATGTAGTTTGTAAAGTGTCAACTAATCAAGCATTAAAACAGAAAGTTACAGAGCTGCAAGATTATGAGGTTTTCCATCAGGTTTGGTAGCGATCAAATATTATTCACTGACCTTAACTAGAAAAACTCTAGCAGTACAAGTTCCTGATTCTATCTGTGCCTTGCCCGTGCAGAGTTCTCGTTCTTCTTCCCAGGATGGGTGATGCTTTGCTTTCCCTGGTGTGGTATCTGCCAATTCTGACCACCTCCACCCCCAAGCTGGGTTTTTTTGTGTTTTATTTGGAAACCAGAAGTGCCTTTGTTTATTTTGTTACAGAGTATTTTTAAATCATTTTATCAATCCATCTAAGCTTTAAGAAAAGGCTTTCAACTAGTTTGCTGCCTTCCTGCTTATCACCATTAACATCCCCATTTGGAATGGTGCATGCTTCCAAACCATACTGGTACTAAAATCAAGCAGACTCATCCTTCTGATGAATACACAAGTGTGGGTGTAAATAAATCCCTGGCTGGATGTTCTTGGTAAAGAAACCTCTTTAAGGAGACTCTACCCCTTTTCTCCCCTCCTTCAGCTTCACTACTTATTTCTGGTTTTCATTACTCTGTTAAAATGAAAACCAACACATCTTACGCATGGCGTGCAAAGTCTGTGTCTGCAACCCCATTTTTGGGTCTCCAGGAACTGCAAAAATAACAGGTTATTTTCCAGAGGTTCTCAGCAACAAGTTTTTGAAGGGAGAAAAAACCCAGTATTTGGAAAACTTCTTCAGAAATCTGGCTATCGATTCAAGTGCAGCTGCAGTTTTAAGTTGTTTCAGGGTGGTTTGGGTGGCTGTCACTTGCAGATCTAAGACCCTTTTAAGCTGGTTGAGAAAAGGCTTTATAAGTTTCCCCATACCAGGGCTGGGCTCTGCTGACCACCCAAACCACTTGTGTTCTTGGTCGTGTTGGAAGCCCACAGCAGGCTGCACACTCAGTCTGAGTCCAGCACTGACAGGTTCTCAACATGGTCCCTGTCACTGCAGGACTGGAGCATCTTCCCTATGAGGAAAGGCTGAAAGAACTGGGGCTGTTCAGCACTGAGAAAAGAAGGCTGAGAGGGGATCTTATTAATGTTGTGGGACACAGAGGGAAATGGCCAGCCTCTTCTCAGTGTCTGTGGGGACAGGACACGGCGTGATGGCCTCAAGTTGGAACACAGGAAGTTCTGTGGAAGAAATTCTTCACAGTGAGGGTGACATAGCCCTGGGACAGGCTGCCCAGGGGGTGTGGAGTCTCTTTCTCTGGAGATACTCAAGCCCCATCTGGATGCCTCCCTGTGTGACCTGTCCTAGGGATCCTGCTTTGGCAGGGAGGTTGGACCCAATGAGCTCTGGAGGTCCCTTCCAACCCCTACAGCTCTGTGATTCTGTGACTCTTCCTCACCTATCTTGCACAGGATGGCTCTCCCAGCTGTGGGAGCATAACTCTGTATGCCTTTGCTTTTCAGCCCCTTGTCCACGTTTGTGCCAAAAACCTGGTGTCGTTCGTGTCTCAGGAAGCTGGAAACAAACCCGTCCTGCTCGCCATGGCTTTAAAGGACAAGACTGTGGAAGGAATACAAGCTCTACGGGAAGTGATCCGAAGTTGCCAAGTGTGGTGAAGTTGTGCCATCTGGATTCAAGGAAATGATCTTGGAGTCCATGACTCATCACTGCTTATTTAAAAGGAGGAGAAATGAAAATGATGGAATGTCTTTGTGCTGGTTTTGGACATCCTGAGGAATTTCACAAATTTTTTATTCTCTACTGTGTAGAACGTTTGTGGGTTCTGTTACTGAGGCAGGTTTGCAGGCTGGGTAGTCGGTGATGGGATGAGAACAATTGTCCTGACACGCAGGAGAAGTAGTATTTTTATCATACTGGGTGGGATGGGTGTTTGGGAGATGGCTCTGAGTTTGTGTCCTGAAGAGCAACAGATGCCAAGCTCTGTAGCTACCCTGTACCGCAGAGAGGGAACACCCAGTGCAGAGTGAATAAAAGAAACATTGATGAATCTCATTTTACCTGTTTTCTTCTTTGCCCTGTGAAAATCACTTCAATTGAAATACAAGCCTCAGTTACAAGTCAAGAGCAGTTACATAATAGGAGAGATTTTCTTGATGGTTTTTAAGGAAAACAGCCCTACGTGACTGCTTTTGCACTCACATCGGTCCCTTTCCTGATGTATTCTGAATTCATTTTCCACTTTCACTCCATTTTTAAGGAGAGTCAGATCATTGTGCTCTCCAAATTTCCTGAAAGCTGGCATCAGGGTGAATGACAGGGACCCAAATTAGTGGGGAGAAAGGGACAAAATAAGTCCTGGTTATGGCTTGTGTGATGCCAACGCTTCAGAGAGGCAGCAACAGATAGATACATTTGGTTTTACCTCTGCTAGTAACAACTCCAAGTAGTAAAATTTTAAGTGAGCTTTTAACACATTTTTGTCACTTATGAACTTGTCAGAAGAGGCAGAGGCCAGGTCCTGCATTTAGATTCTGGTCAGGGAAGACACAGGCTGTGTTATGACCTGTTGGTGTCAGTGGAACCAGTGCAGAGCCTGTGCCTGCTCCACGTCAGTCCAATTGCTGGGTTATTTCTGTTGCTGAAAAAAATAAAAAATCCCCTAAAAGTAAAAAAGCAGAAAATGCATTTTGAAAGGACTTTTTTCTCTGAGGTAAGGGTTATTTACAGTGTTTAAGGGATTATGAGAAATGAAACTAGTTTTCAAAGTACATTCAAACACTGCAGGCTTGCAGCTGCCCTTGACAAGAAATTTCATCTAAAAATAATTTTCCAAACTGTGCTTCCAAGAATCAAAGATTTGCATCTGTCAGAACTCCAAATTTTCCCTCTTTTATAGCTCTTTTTTTTTTTTTGTCTAGGAGGGCTGACAGAGGCAGGAGGAATTTGTTCATGTCGATCCTGGTTTGCTAGTAGGGATTCTTTCCCAACACAGTGTATTCTCCAAATCCTGGTGCTCTTAGGCCTGTAGCTCCACCAATTTGAACACTATGCATTAATTAGTAAATTGAATGTCAATCCAACTTCTATGGTAGTGATAATGGCAGCATACCACCACTGCATCCTGAAGTCCTGAGTGTTGCAACCTAGAAGCTGACCTCAATGTAACCACCTTGATTTCCTGGCTCTGTGTGCCATCAGGTCAAAGGAAGTGCATGGAGATCGCTCCTATTTGATGCTCTGAGCCAGACTCACCTTGATGCCTTTCCACAGGCAGCTAATTAGTCCATGAGCGCTCGATCCTTTGGCTTCACTCCTAGTCGCTCCATCCTTCAACTGGGCTCCTTTGGGGCAGGCCCACCCCAAAAAACACACATCTGCCTTTCAGCCATCCCCCTGATAAGGATGAACTCCCTGCTGTAAGAAAAGCTGCCTTTGCCACCCAGGCAGAGCTCTCCCCTGCAGCCACAGGACGTGTGCCAGGCTGGGCGCAGCGGCGTCCGGCTGCACTGTGGCTTTCCAGCCCTGTTTGCTTTCCGGGCGTGGGACTGGAAAGGTAAGTTTGGTGGCTTTACCCGAAGGAGGTGAAGCCCAACTGGCTTCTCCAGCTGCTGTGAGGCCCTGGGGTGCAGCGAGGGCGAGCAGGGTGCTGGCAGGGCCGGCTGCCAGCGGGCAGGGAGGATGCCCGGAGGAGGAGCTCCCGCGGGTGCAGGCGGAGGAGGGCGCAGGGGATGCGGAGGCAGGTGCGCGGCAGCCAGACCTGCTCCTGGAGGAGCCCCGCAGGGTGAGTAGGGCCTAGGGGGGGTGCGTGGCCAGCGGGGACACCCCTGCACGGGGGTGAGGGTGCTCCAACCATCGGTCCTGAGCACTCGAGGGAGCTGCTGTGGGGGCAGAGACGCTGCAAGAGCCCTGTGCGTCACCCACTCCTCCAGATGGGCTTTAAGGAGGGCTGGGTGCTACTCTGTTTTAATTTATAGCTGTGTGCTATAGGTCCTTCCTCCTGGGAGGCGTGGGGGTGGTACAGAGCGGTTGATCAGCTAAATAACTCCTGTGCCCTGGCTTTATCTAAGAGCCATCAGGAGGAGAGGTGTTACATCTCCTGTGCTGGTGGGCTGAGCCTGGCCGCTCCCTTCCCTGAGGTGGGGGGGTCAGGGATTTGTCCCCCTTTCACTGGGGCACAGCACCGCAGAGGCACTGGTGAGGGGCTGCAGAGGCTCGCCTTCCCCTTCTGAGCACCCCAGCCCCACTGCTTCAGGACCCCAGAAGGGATGTGAGCCAGGAACACAGGCTCTGGCTCCGTGGGAATCCCCAGCAAAGTGAAAATCCCAGTTTGCAGGTGTCCTGCTTAACAGGGGTGTCACCGCTCCGTTTATTTTCTGCTCAGTGCTCATGTAGCATCTCTAATACCCTGTGTAACAGCCTCATGCCTGTGTGCAGCAGGTATCTGCAAGGTGTCAGGAAACAGCCGGGCTGGATGTGGCTCTGGCAGACTTGTCAAGGAAACGAGTTTTGCAGCTAAAATTATTCTCTGTATCTTCTCGCTGCCTTTGTTTTGGAAGCAAAGGGCTCTCTGGCTGCATTGAATTGCCCGGCTACCTTGCATAGCCGGGATCTAATTACCTCTGGAGCTGTGAGTCCTGTCTCCAAGTGGCACTGAGGCTTTTGTTTTTAAATGACTTGCTCTGCTGCGTTCAGAGGGTGACAATGCAGGGGAGCCTGCCAGGACCGGCTGCTGGTGCCACCGTGCTCGTACTGCGATGGCTGCAGCCAGGCTGGGAGAGCATTAATAGGAGTCAGGATGGCTTGGGCCAAGTGTCTGTGGCACGGTGCCGGGTCCAAAAGTGAATAAACGGGTCTAAGTGCTGAGCACAGCTCTCCGCAAGGTTGCACCCTCCTCTGTCCTGATGCTTGGGTGGAGGGGAAGTGGGTCCAAATCCATCCGTGCGACCCCAGCCCGCAGCAGGGCAGCCCCAGGAAGAGCGAGGAGCATCGAGGAACGGTGCGCAGCTGGGCTCTTGTCTCCCTCCCTGAGCTATCTCTGGCCTCCTGTTAATGTTTACAAGGCAGGTCCAGCGTCGTTGCGGTCTGTCCAAAGACCAGATCCCTCCCGGCTCTCCCTAGGATCCTGCTTCCTGCTGGCCCAGGCAGGGCCGAGGGACGGAACGTGGGGAGGAAAAACCCAGCTGCCCGCTGCCTCCGTAACACTATCGGCCCCGCTCTCTCTCCAGCCATCTCCGGCTCCGCTTCCCCGCTCGCGGGTGCAGGTACACTGGGGTGAGCTCCTGGGACCCGGCCAGCGCGCCATCGCTCTGGGCATCTCCGCTTACAGGCAGCTCCTGCCAGGCAGAGGTGGGGCTGGGGGGGTGGGGGGAAAAGGTATTTTTAGGGCTTGTTGATCTGACACCAGCCAGAGTTTCCCCTCCTGTAAGGCTGGGGTTTGGGGAGAGGGTAGGAGAGGAAGCCGCCGGGCGAGCTCTTGCTTGGGTTTGTTTTCTGTGTATAACTGGACCGAGGTCATTCCCTGCCTCCCTTATCTGCAACAGATATTTCCTTGCCTCTCACCAATTCATGCTCACAGGCTTTTCTCCCCCAGGCGATAGTTACCCAGCAGCTAAAAATCTTTGTTTATTAATAATGCACTGAGCAGCATCTATATTGTTACAGCTCTGCTCACAGGGTATTGTGGGGTTTGTTTAAAAAAAACAGTATTGTTATACCTGGGAAAAAGCAGCTTTCCATAGATGAGCACAAAGAGAGGCCAAACACAGCAGTTTACGCTCTGTCGGCCTTGAGATACGAAGCTGCCCTGTAAATAAGAACATATCACTAGGTTGGTCCTTGCTCTCTGGTGCTGCTGGGTATGAGGTGCCTGTATGCCCCAGCTACTCGCTCTGCTGGGGATGCTCTGCTGCCTTGGGGCATCCAGCTTCGAGGGGAACAGACCTGTCGGGGTGGGGCTGGAGGGTTCAGGGTCCCCAAAGGGCACCAGCTCTGCTCCAGTGGGCTGCATTCGGGTGCAGGAGGCATTGCTGGCTGTCCTCTGGGTGTCAGGATTGGTGTTGCCAGCACACTGAAATCCCCACCATCCCAAAATGTCTGGTGGCCGGGCAGACACTCTGGGTGATGCCAAACCTCTGGACTCATGGGTCAGCCCTGGGGTTTGCCCCAGCAGGCCACACAGGAGGAAAGGAGCCAAATTCTGGGGGATGCCACAGGGATACCAGTGTTTTTTGGGCTTCCAAGGAGAACATCAGTGTCCTAATTGCTTATTGGTAAGGTGCTCATTATTATCATGGGTGAGGGATGAATTTAACCCTTAAGTCTCTGGTTCTTGATGGAAAAACGTCCTGAGCCTCAAGTGTGAACTCAGATGGGCACGAATGTAAGTGGGTCTTTCCCTTTGTAAGCAGGATAGTGACCTCTGATCAAACAGAAGGAGCAGGGCTGGGAAGGAGGAGCATGTGTTTTAGGAGACATGGAGACCACATGCAACCCCTTGGAGAAAAGATGGTCTGCTCTTGAAGGATGTCTGGCTTTTCCCACTGGGAGAAGCAGACCCAAGCATGGGGAATAGGCTGGTTTGGATGAGGGACACCTTGGGACAACGCTGGGGGCAGAGATAAACCTCACAGAAGGCTTGTCCACGCCGTTGGGGCTGGGAAATCTTCTGGGACCTTCCCCTTTGCTGGCACACCTCAGTCCTGCCTTCCTGCACCACTCCCCTTGCCTCTCCCTCCCTGCAGATGAGTAATGCCACGCATGCCTGGCCCTCCCCCATGGAACCTGGCACCCTGGGGCCCAGCACAGCAGCCAGGCTGGCTTCAGCCAGACCATCCCCAGCCCTCAACCTGCTCATGGCCGCCCACAATGACTCCCAGGACAGCCAGCAGCTTTTCCTGACCACGACAACAGCACAGGTCATCTCCGGCATCTTCGTGTGGTCAGCGCTCATTGTCACCTTCCACCAGGTATGGGCTGGAGCAGAGACAGGGCTTGGTGCCAGGATTGATGTAAGGGCCAACTAGTGATTGCCCCCTGACTGAGTTCATTGCAAATCACCCTGCTCCAGACGGATATTTCATCCTGTTGCTGCCTGGAGGGGATATCTCCGCCGTCGGGAGCATGGTGCTGGCAGCTTGGGAGGGTGGACTTTGCCCACGTGTTCCTGGGGTGGCTGCCAGAGCCAAGAGAAGGCTGGAGGTCATCAACATTGCCTGGATGCAATACCCAGCAGGGTTTCTGGTCTGCCACCCTGGAGTCTGCGTCTCTGGGGTGTGCCTTGAAAGGCAAGGCCGCTTTTGAGGTGCTGCACAGAGCCATGCTGCTGATGGCAGCCCTAGGGAAAGCTGGGGCCTCTGTGTGCTGGGATGGGACCATACAGAGGGTGGCGTGGAGGAGGGCACGCTCCTCATACCAATTTCCATGTGTTTTCATGGAAGGGATTGCCCTGGGGACTGGGATGGAGCCTGTCTCATGGCTGTTCACTCAATGGTGGTGGTGGAAAGCTGGTGGTGTGCTCACCCTTGAGGAGGGGGGTGTGGCTGACATGGGACGAGCCTCCTGCAGCACCCCAGAGTACCTTGGAGGTACCTCTGTCGCCCCTCCTGAGCGGCGTTAGCCACAGCTCTGCGTGCTGGGCACTTGCAGATCTACACACACCTGAGGAATTACACGGTCCCCAAGGAGCAGCGCTACATCATCCGCATCCTCTTCATCGTGCCTGTCTATGCCTTCGACTCCTGGCTCAGCCTCCTCCTCCTCGGCAGCCACCAGTACTACGTCTACTTCGACTCGGTGCGCGACTGCTATGAAGGTGAGCAAAGCAGGGAGGCTGGTGGTGAAGCAGGGCTCTCATCTCGCTGACCCACCATGTCTCTGGGGTGTCCTGGATTGCTCAAAGCAGTAAATCTCCATCTCTTTCACTTCCCATTCTCTCCTTCCTCCCTGTGGAGGTTTTCCCCTTCTTTCTCTGTTGGAGGGGATGCCTCATGGGCCGACATGAGCTGGTGCCCTTCCACCACCTGCCTGCAGGCTCAGAGGGACCTGAGAGAGGTTTTCTGGCTGCTTTTGGGGTGGAAATGCAGCTTCTGGAACACAGAAGGTAGTTGTACCTGAGAAATTCAAGAGTTGGGATGTTTTGAGGTACAGGGTTGAGGTTCTGGTTGCTCTCCTATCTTGTCTTTCTCCCTCTGGGGAACAGAGGTGTGTGAGCGTGAGGATTACTTCACTTTTGGAGTATGAGGAAACTAAGTGATGGGGATGTCCAAGAAAACTGTTCAGGACCTGCTCCTTGCTGGCCACCAGCTGCTTGTGCTGCCCTTGGACATTTTCCAGGGTCACCCATTGCACTCCTGGGCTTGTCTGGGTGTCCCCAGAGGCTGGCTCCACGAGCACTGCTGGGACATCCGACCACCTCCACGTGCACGGAGGGGCTGGGTGTGTGCAGAGGAGCTGCTGCAGCTGCAGCAAACCCTGTGCACGTGGTGTGGTACATCTGACTGCTTGGAAGTCAGATGGATTTGACCTGCAGCTCCTCTTGCTGGGCTCCCACCCACCAGTGTCCCAGATCCTGACACAGTGCCGCTGCAGACAAGACACCTGAGCAGGAAGGAATGTGAACTGTAACCACCACCCCCCCAGATCTTCGTCAGCCCTGCTGACTGTGTCTGCCCTTGCCTTGCCAGCTTTCGTGATTTACAGCTTCCTGAGCCTGTGCTTCGAGTACCTGGGAGGGGAGAGCACCATCATGACAGAGATCCGAGGGAAACCCATTGCGTAAGTCCCAGCATCCCAGTTCCTCCACCCTCCACCCCCATCCAGCAGCCCCAGTAGCATCTCCTCGGCTGCTTCTTCCAGGTCCAGCTGCTTTTACGGGACCTGCTGCCTTCAGGGCATGTCCTACTCCATCGGGTTCCTGCGCTTCTGCAAGCAGGTGGGTACCCAACAGGGAGCATCAGCTCCACTGCCCTCCGACCGGGACTCTCCTGGCAGCAGGTCTCCTCCTCACTGAGAGGGCTCTGCTTCACAGAGATGCTCTTGATGGGTTTTTTCCCTCTGAGAGAGTGGCACCTGGCCAGCAGCAGGACACCGAGCTCGCTGTCCTTGCTCTGACTCACTGCTGAGTCAGGGTCTCCTCCCACTGCGGAGCTGAGATTCCATCTCTGTCCAGCCAGGATGGCTCTAGCTGTCCAGGGCTGTGCTGCTGGCCCATTCCTGGCACACATCTGTCCCCAAGCCACCCGGTCCCCCCCACTTTGGAGTGGCTTCACTGCCTTTTGGGAGTCCTGCTCCCGCCGTCTGCAGACCTCGAGCTGGTTGGTATTTCACCCCGCAGCATCAGTCACTCCTGTAATAGGGAACTGCTCTCTCCTCTGAGAGGGCTTGGCTCATGTGGAGGGGCTGGGGTGTCAGGAGCTGCAGGGAGGGCAGGGGGCTGTCCCTGCTGCCCAGCATGCACCATGTCTCTCCCCTGTGCAGGCCACGCTGCAGTTCTGCATTGTGAAACCCCTCATGGCAATCATCACCATCATCCTGCAGGCCTTCGGGAAGTACCACGACGGGGACTTCAAGTGAGGATGCTGGGTCTGGTGAGGGGGGGTAGGATGGGTCCCTGCTCCATCACATGGGACAGGGTGTCCTGCCAGTTCCCCTAGGAAGCTGCTCCGTGGGTAGCAAGAGCTCAGGGAGCCCAAAGTGCCAGGGAGCAGAGATTCACTGAGCCCAAATAAGGCAGGCACAAACCTATGGGCTGTAAGAGGTCCCATTAAGAGAGGAAAAGCTGAGAGTGGGCCCTTGCTCCCCACCTTTCTCTCTGTCCCATGGCAAAAACATGCACTCCCCCACACCCCAACCCGAATTTCTTCATTCCTTGCTTCACTTCCCACAGCCCAGGGCAACAGCTCTCACTCTTTCTCTCTCTGTCCCCCCACAGCGTCCACAGTGGCTACCTCTACATCACCATCATCTACAATTTCTCAGTTAGCCTGGCCCTTTATGCCCTCTTCCTCTTCTACTTCGCCACCATGGACCTGCTGCGCCCATTTGAGCCAGTCCTCAAGTTCATCACCATCAAGGCAGTCATCTTCCTCTCCTTCTGGCAAGGTGGGGCCCATCTTGGATACCCAGCACTTCTCCTCCCATAGCCCCACCTGACCTGGGGACACAGGACCAGAGTTGATCCCTCTCCCTTCCCCTGCACAGGGACACTGCTTGCAATCCTGGAGAAGTGTGGGGTGATCCCTGAAGTTCAGATCATCGATGGGAAAGAGGTGGGAGCTGGGACAGTGGCTGCTGGCTACCAGAACTTCATCATCTGCATTGAGATGCTCTTTGCTTCCATTGCCTTGCGCTACGCATTCCCCTGCCAGGTGTACAGAGAAAAGAAAGAAAACTCAACAGGTAACTCTGCCTCTCCTCTTCCTTCATCAGCAGATAGGGATAGAGGAGATGTCCCCTTGGAGCATTATCAATGGGATGCTAAAAGCCATGGAATTTCCTTCTCCTGTGCCACATGAGTTTCTTCTCCTTCTTCCCTCGTGAGCCACAGTGAGGGGGTGAGAAGAGAGACCTCAGTGTGAATTAGGCAGAATTAGGGGACTGTGGTACTACAGCACATGCTGCTGGAGAGGCTCCTCTGTGACAAATGGAGCTGGGGATGCCTTTCTTCTCCTTGGTGCTCACCACCACAAGCTGATGGTGACCCAGATCTTGAGTTTCTAAGGCAAGTTTCTAAGGTTTCATGTCCCACCCTCTTCCCACTCTCCCTGTTTTTCAGCTAACCTTGCCCCAATGCAGAGCATCTCAAGTGGGCTGAAGGAGACCATAAGCCCCCAGGACATCGTGCAGGATGCAATCCACAACTTCTCGCCCGCGTACCAGCAGTACACCCAGCAGTCGATGCAGGAGGCAGAGAGCAAAGCACCAGGGGAGAACGGGCACGTGGCCTCCAAGGTGGAGGGACTGAGCAGCAGAAAGAGCAAAAACATTGAGAAGAGAGTGCTGATCCTGTCAGATGAGGAGCTGTAGGAGACATCAGAGGGGACAGTGACACCGGAGAGTTTTAAACCCATGTACCTGGGAAGCGTCCTGGGGCTGAGACAGCCAGGTCTAATTGGAATACTAAGAAGCCAGGAACTCTCCCCAAAAAGCCAGTCCCTCGAAGGGAAGATGCAATAACCCAGGGAAAGGTTCAGTCAAATAGTGCCAGTTCCTGCTGTCCCATCTCGACTGGTGTTTGGGACCAGGCTGACTTTGCTCCTGTGACCAAGCAGCCCTGCATTGCTGCCAGGGCTTTGTTGCCCCACTGCCAGTGCCTTGGTGCCAGCCCTGTGCCTGTGCCCATGCTGGGGGATGCTGGGCAGGGAAGGGAGATGGGCTGCAGGACAGGACAGCTGCCCTCACCCTCCCTCTTACCTTCAAGCAGCACTAAGGCCTGAGAGAAATGCTCTTCTCAGCACAGTTCTGCTCTAGTTTCTCCCGATTCGAGTAAAAAATGCTCTCCAAGGGCCCTGTGGAGAAAACCAGCCCAGGAAGGTGACTTCACTTCACCTCAAAACCCCGTAACAGCTGAAAGACATCATTCCTTATCTTTACATCCTTTCCCCTCTCCTTCTTCCATAAAAGCCTATGGAGTTGTGCAGAAGACCTTTACCAGAGAGGAAGAGTAAGTCATCCTCTTCCCCCTCCAGATGGGGATGCAGCTGTCTGAGTAACTCCCCTGGGAGCAGCAGCGAGGTCCCACTGGGGGCCAACATGTGGTCTGGCAGCTGCATTTCAGAGAGCTGCTGGTGACAGAAGGGCTTGTTTATGTCTAAACTCATTTATCTCCAAACGGATCAGAAGTTAAAAGGGATTCCAGCATCCTTATCAGAGCCTTCATTAGGGAACCAGACTGTGACTGGTGGTGGTAGGAATGTGCTTACTGGGGACTGTCTGTTCCTCCTAACCCCTCACTATTTACCATCCCTGGATTTTCGGGAAGGCAGGTGGGAGCTGCGCCCCGCTGGGTGATGGTGTCAGGGATGGAGAGATGCTGGGGGCTGCCACTGCTCAGGGCAGGACCACTCGTGAGGCGAGGCAAGACAGAGGGATTTTACTCATGTCAGTGATAGAGAGCGCCCATCCTTCTGTTAAACCTCCTCTCTGTTTTTCCTAGTTTTTAGTCTAATTTCCATTTCCTCATTAATCAGACGATCCCTGGGAACTAACTTTGGCTGCAGTTGGGTGGGGAGGGTGGGAGCTGCCTGGTGAAAGGACAGAGGCAAGTCTGCAGCCTCAGATTCACAGTCGAATGGCAAACGAACCCACAGGTAAGGCATAGAGCCCAATCCCTACTGGGTTGTTTCTTTCCCTGTTCTTAAGCTGCAAAACGTAAATCACAACGTGAAATTATTTATTATTTCTTTTTCTAATAAACAGCAATTTCTACCCTGGGGTGAGCCAGTGTTTTCACTCAGCAAGCCAAGTCCACGATCTGCCCAGTTCCTGCTCTAATGCTGATGCTCTTAAGCTCAACATCCCCCCTGCCCCTCAATGCTGGCCCAGTAGAAATACCTGTGCACGCAGCATCCTGCACATCTTGGCATTCCCACGGGCTTTGTACTTCTCTTTTTCCCTCCACAAAAAACACGTGCATCCCCCACTTCCTCTCCTTGCACCCCTCTTCCAACCCTCACCTCAGCTGGGGATGCAGCTGTTCAGAGCTGCTGGATCCACTTTGGCCAAGATAAACCCAGATGCCAGCACTAAGAAGACAACCTCTATTTATTATTATTATTATTGAAATCTTACCATGCTGGAAGCCTGTACTCCACACGAACAGCCGATGGCTAAGCCAGCATTGCAGGTCCCTCTGCTCCAAAGCATCGCTGCTCGTACCAGCCCAGTCACCAGCTGCTGCCACTTTTCCCATCATCAGGCCCATAAACAAAAGCCATACACTCCACACACCCAAGCATCCATCCAGGGTCCTGTGCATCCCACGAGCAGGACACTCCCACCAGGATGAAGCTGCTTGGCTTTGTAACACAGCCAAGTGCCGAAGCAGGGACATCTCCCCACTGAACATCTTGGGCTTCTCCACCCTTCTGAGACAGAGCTAAAACCACAGCTGCAGGAACAGAGGCTGCTCCGACTCCCTGGGGCGAGGACGGACCGCGAAGGTGATGATGGCACATCTGCCAGTGTGCTCACGGACGCCGAGATAAAGACTTGCACAGGAACACAGCAAGAAACGTAGTTGTACTTCATTGCACAAATGATTGACTCCGGTGCATAATGGGCTGTCTTCATCGCTCCTGCCAGCAGGTGCAATTCCCACTGCAGACAGTAACATTTGCCTATTTATGTCAAGCCCTGATTACTGTATTATATGTAAAACAGGTCTTTCTTGCAAGCAAAACAAGGTGGGGAGGGGGGGGAAATCAGCCGTGACTCATCCAAGCCAGCAGCGCGATACCAGCCCGAAGGAGCCGTGCTGGGCTGGACACCAGCTGGCTGCCGTGCTGTGCAGCAGCAGGCAAGGCTCTGCTCTCCAGCAGCCACGAGCTTGGCCTCCTGGACGTCCTTTTTCTTGGAGGAGGGAGTGAGACAAGAGCTCACAGCTCAGGCTGGGCGCTGTCACAGCCCTCGAAGTGCTACGCTGTCAAAACACATCCACGGAGAACAGAAATACCAAGGGTGGTGTAGGCTGGACGTGCTCCCTGGCAGACACGGGCCTGCACTCCTCAGCTAACATGTCTTCTCCACCTCTCCAGCAAGGACACAGGGAAAGCTGGCAGCTAGCACAGGGGTGACCTAGGCAGGAGCCTGGCTGTGCCTGGAGCTGTGCCAGCAGGTAGCTGGGCAGGAGAAGGATTTCCTCCCTGCCAGCAGCAAGCTCTGGTGGTTGGCAGGTTTGTTTTCCAGTTGTTGCTCATCCCTGGGTTTCCCCAAGGGCGAGGCTGGGGTTTGCAAGACTCCTGGGCCTCTCCGAGCAGGTTTACAACCCAGGTGTGTATGGGGTGCATTGCACAGGGGACACCCCGTCATCAGGCGCTCAAAAGCTGGGGCCAGCCCTGTTCCTACAGGCAGGAGGGAAGGAGAGGGCCACTCACCCCACAGGAGTGGGGCTGCTCACACAACTGATTGCTCACAGCACCCTGACAGAGGCAGACAATTTTAGGGTGTCAACACCTATCAGCGGGTCCCTGGGCCCAAATGCTGACAGGCAGCTGATTGCCAAACCTGTATCCGAGAACAGGATTTGTGCTTGTGCAGCCCTGTGAGTCTCTCCCCAGATGCAGGGAAAGTTTCCTTTCAAATCTCCACCTGGCCCCTTCCCTGATGCCCTCTTCCTCCTGAACTAGTACTCCTCCATCCCTCTGAGGACATGACTGGCCTGCCCCATCGTCACCGGCTCCTGGCTGCCATCTCCCCAGGCAAGAGCTGAAGCAGATGATGGTGATTTTCCTGCTCAGCACAGCAACTGGAATCGCCCCCCAGGCCTCACGCGCGTCCCTGCTCAGCCAAGCCTGCCCAGCACCTAATGACCGTCCATTACACGCTGACACACAAAGACATTTCAGCCCTGCTTCCCTTTGCCCATTATAACCCTGCCTCTAATTCTGACTTTGGCCAACGCACCCATCCACCTCCACCCTACCAGCTCAGCCCCGCACGGACCAAGCGCTTGGCTCCTTCAGCTGTCTCATACAGACCAACCACTTGGAATGGGCCCTAGAGGCTCACTGGGAGAAGGCAGGCACCACCTCTTTAAAGCCCAAACAGGGAAAAAACAGAGAGACAGAGTATGAGGGTAAAGGGGTTATAGCCACCAGCAAATACAGAGGAAAGCAGTGAAGGGGGAGGAGAGGGGAGCATCTCTCTTCAGCATGACATCTCCAAGCCATGTGTGGCCTTGTCTGGCCTGCTCTCAGCATCACAACCAGCGGCTGGTGTGTGCTCAGCCACCACTCCCCACTGGCAGGACCAACACCCACCAGTTATACCCTGGGTGGAAAAACAGAGAGAGGCGGTGTGAGCATGGCATCAACCAGAGAAGCACCTAGGACAAGGGCTGTCCTTTGAGCATGCTCCAAAAAGACCAAGGAAGCACCAGAGCAAGGCTGGAGGAGATGGGCAGACTCAGGTCGCACCAGGCCAGATGCTCGCCAAAGCCTGAGCAGCCATCACACCCACCTCAGCCCAGCTTGCATCCCAAAAACCACATCGCTCACCAGCAGCCTGTACACTCCAATGGGGAAAAACCCCAGAGAAAACACTCCTCTGAAGATCAATTCAAGCTCCAAAACGCTGACCACAGACCAGGGCAAGTCTGAAACCAGAAAATGCTTTATTGGAAAGGTACAAAAAAAACCAGTCACTGCAGCTAAATTTACAGCAATAAATTACATTGTGGCTGTCAAGAGAAAGTAATGGACACATACACAGGGCTATTCGCCTTACAAACAGGAATCCACATCGCTTGGTATATCAATAATTTATTTTATAATAAAAAAGCAGCACAAAAATAAATATTGAAATGAAATTACTGAGTAACCACAGAGGATAGAATGAGCTGGTGATAAAAAAAAAAAAAAAACCAACCAACTTAAAACAGAAGACTTCTATCATTAAAAAAATGAAAGCAAGTATCCACCATCTACAGAAACACCCCAGCAGACTGAAATACAGACGAAGGAAAACAAATCCACATTACAAAAGTTTTTCATTTTTGTTTCTTTTTTTTTCTTTTTTTTTTTAAATAAAAACAATCATGACAATGAAGTTTAAATGATTTGAGAGAGAAAAAAAAAAAAAAAAAATGCCACCTTCTCCTCCTCCTCCCTGGGTCTGAGCTGTCCCATGGCCTGACCGCTCCGTGCTCCCCACAGCTCAGCCCTGTCACAGCTCTCCTCCTGCACTGGCTCACCTACCAGTGCCTCATCCCCTCCCTGGCTGTCCCCAAAGCCGTGGTGTCACCCATGTCTCTAAGCTTGCGCTTTGTGATCTCCTCTGGTAGAGTTGGGCAAGAGCAGAGAGCGCTGACTTGCTTCAAAGGGCCCTGGAGGGAAAGGTTCCCCACTCCCAATGGAGAGCACAAGCAAACACGCCTACAAAGAACAGAGATGTCCGTGTGTCCCCCACCCTATCCCCGATGCTTTCCTCTTCTCCTGCCTCCTGCCCAGCCCGCGGTTCCCATGTCATGCTGCGGATGGGGAGCAACCAAAGAAAGGCCATGTCCAGGGGAGAGGATCGCAGCACCCAAATCCAGAGCCCCCTCAGCGGGGCGGGGGGACACATACACACACACACAAATTAAGAGGGGCAGAGAAGGGAGCCCCAGCATCCGAACTACTGCAGCAAAGAGACAAGCGAGAGGTACGGCTACAGGGGAGCCCTGCCGGAGCCACCGGGGCGACTCAATGGCCGGCTCCCCACGCCGTGCTCACCCTGGGTGTCAGGCTTGCAAGTGCAGGATGGAGAGAAAAAAAAAACCCCTAAAACAAAAGAAAACAACAACAAAAAAAAACCCAAATCCAAACCACAACAGAAACAAACCAAACCCCAGAGGAATGCAATGTGACAACCCCAAGCTGGAGGGCCCTCCAGGCTGGAGTGTGGAGGAGCTCGATCTCCAACACAGTCAACAACTTTCGGGTCATTCCTCCCTCCACGTTACCTTGCAATTCTGATCCCTCTGTGGAAGTTTAGCCAGGACATTTCATTCCCCTACAGGTCACTACCCAGGGAGCCCTGGACTGGCAATTTCTTTTTAATAAAGATTTACAGTATCAAACTTGGAAAAAAAAAAAAAAAGAAAAAAAAAGGAAAAAAAATTAAATTTTCTCTTTTTTTCTTTTTTTACGAAAAATCTGTACGATAAAATGTATATAATTATATATTTATATATATATTTCTCTCTCTTTAAATATTTCCACGTGGTCCTTATGGATATCCAATATGGATTACCTACCATGGCTATATGGTATCAACAGCTTTAACAACACCCAGGCCTCTTGTTCTTTATCGAGTGACCAGAGATTCCAGTGCCTTACTGGCACCAAACTAGCAATCACTTGGACAAGCCTTTGGCACCCTTCCAAGAACTGGAAAAAAGAAAATTGAGAAAATAAAAGGAAATACTTGGCTGCAAGGGAACTGCCACGTAAAGATATGTTTCTCAACCCATTCCAACAGCAAGACAACCCAACAGAACAAAGTTCGACCTCCGTATCCGTCCGTCTGTCTGTCTGTCTGTCCCCTCCCCACCTCAGTGCGACTGGTTTGATCTCCCTGGCTGGCTGGCAGGGAGCAGGGGGGTGGGGGGGGATGTGTCAAGGGCAGCCAGAGGGTGCTCCTATCTAGCCAGGAATGTCATGGAGCTCTGGAGCTGTTTTAAAGACTGGAAGCATTTGGGCATTTTCAAGTCAACTGGCCTTTTTTTTATTGTTATAAGTTTTTCATTTAAAGCCCCAACAGTGCCAGGAGTCTCCATTTTTTTGCCTGTTTTCGGAGGCACCTGTAAAGGTCTGGGAAAGTTTCCAATGTTTGTGAGCTGGAGAACATGAGAGGACCAGGAAATGACAGTAACATCTTTCTCTTCCTCAGCTTCTGCTGTGGGAGTCAATAACTGGTACTGATACACAGGACATCGATCTGCCTGTTCGGAGATAGGGAGGGAGTGGAGGAGAAATGAGGTAACACTAAGTGTCATCCAAACTCTACGCGTCGGAAAAGCACTTGAAGGAAACTCCCTGCTCCCCTCTGTAACACGTGGATCTGGCAGGGGGAACGAGCCTTCAGGAAGCGCTTGGCTTACACCCTTTCTGGCTCAGTAAGGTCACGGATGTCGATGTTTGAGGACTGAACGAGAACCAAGTGTGAGGTTTCTCTTTTTCATTAACCTATTTCACAAAGGACCCTCCTGGGAAATCCAGAGACTCCGATGACAAGGTGAAAAGAAGAAAAAAAGAAAAAGGAAAAAAAAAAAAAGGAAAAGCAAGCTAACAACTTCTTCCAAAGACAAGTAGGGCTTTGCTGAATGTCTATAAACTTACTGCCACTCAAGGCAAGGCAAAGCCTCAAACAACAAATTATACCGGGTGTCAGATGCCAGTTCACTGTCCCCTTTGCACCACCAGCAGCACTTGATTATTCTCCTTCAGTCCAAAACACTCAGGAATTCTCCGTGACTTTTATTTTCTGTTCTAGAGCCAAAATCCTCTTAAGCTCTTCTCCTCATCCTAAACTTCAGCAATCTCACTCTCTTCTCACCTGCGTGACAACAGGCATCGTCTGTTCCACAAGTCTCTGACCTGCCCTGCAAAACTCACAGTCCCTCTTTCTGTCCTACTTCAAAATCAAAAAGAAACCAAACCCAAAAACACCAACAAAACGCACAAACACCAACAGAGATACATTTTTTTTGTTTGTTTTTTTGTTTTTTACAGTGACCTGGAAACATTTGTCTCTTCGGCGCTGCTGCGCAACAGCAGAATCTCTCCTTTCACCTTCCCACCTCCTGCCTGCTGCCAAGCCAGAAACCCCTCTCCCAAACCACTGCTCAGAGCCATACAAACAACTTCTCAATCCCATTTTTTGTTGTTTTTCCTTCCCAAACCCTACACACACCGATTTTCATCCTGCCCTCCGTGCGCCTCTCGGGACAACCCACCCATTCCCAAGAGAAAGCGTCAAGTTTCAGGGTCACATTCACACAGGTTGTCTGAACACTGAGGGTTCTTCACCAAACTCTTCAGATTCCAGACTTCAGTGCCTGACACGCTACGGAGAGGAGAAGACCCATCCAAACTCTCATCCAACCTCCCCACAGCCCTTCTCTGGCCATCAAGGACTGGTGAGCCCAGCTCTCCAGCTGGGATGCTCATTGCTAACCTACCAATGCTTCTGTGGAAGAGGAGGCTCCATAACCTCTCTCCTCCCGTCTGAACGCTATTGCCCTCTAGTTATGCTTCAGTGCTTTAAAAACATTCCCCCCCCCAAAATACTCTTCACAAACCCCTCTTCATAGAGCCAATCCCAGCAGAACCATCCCACCTTCTCTCAAGCCAGTTCTGCCTCCACCCAGCAACACTCACCGCATCTTTTCCTCCCCGCCTCCCCCTTCTCCTCCCCACCACTTCACAGCATTCACTGTGCCTCCTTCCCTTTTAAGCTTCAAGGGAATCCACCAAAATTAATAAAAACAATTTTAAAAAAAAAATATATTAAAAATAAAGCCACTACTTCAAGACCGCAGATCATTTGGAAGAAATAAAACTGCATAAATATACCCAAATCACAGGCATACCTTGGGGAAGGAGCTATCAGGAAACGTGGGCTTCAAATAAAGGAGGCTGCAATGTAGTTTTTATAGGCCACACAGGTAACGGGGCGTATTAAAATATGTAAAATATATATTTTCCCATATTTCAACAGCATGGATTGAAAACAAAAGGTTATTCCTAAACAGGTGTGGTCAGACCCAAGCATTAGTCTCCATTGTCCTCCCACTCCTATCCACTTGTAGCAGGATGAAATCGAACCCGAAAAGCCTATATCCCTGCCCTCATAATAGCAGGAGGAAGCGGGGAAGGAAAGGGAGACCCTTCTTACAGGCAGCAGGATGCCGCTAAAGGAAACATTTTTTCCCCCATACTTTTCATCTCACATGATGATTTCTACGGTCCATCCGTTTCCTGGCTCTTCAGCATCATTCACAAAGACTCCGGAGGCTCCTTAGGTATCTTCTCCCAGCTGGAAAGCTGCCCAGGGCTGAGAGGGGTTTGGGGAGGCAGGGGGAAGAAGGAAGCAGATCTCACAACTCGTACTGCGTACAGAGCTCAAATCCTGGACACGAGAGGTTGATGGAGTCACCGAGTCCAGAGAGAAGCAGCCAGTTAAGTTCCCTTTCTAGGTTTGGGGTTGGGTTTTTTGTTTGGTTTTCTTTTTTTTTCTTGTTTCTTCTTTTTTCTTTTTTTTTTTTTTTCTCCCCCCTCTACTTTTTGCACTTTTGGAAGAGAATTGCTAAAATGCCAAATCTTGACGTGACCAAGGACTCCGGAACAATGCATATAAGAGCGTTTTCCCCTCCCCTCTGAAAGGCTGCTAGTTCCCCCCACCGAGGGCACTAGGATGCTGCTGAAAACGGCACAGAACTGGATGAGATTTCGGCTGATTTCACGATGGTGATGACACTGGTGGTGGCAACTTTGGTCGGGGTAATAGGCCCTCGCGCCACAGTACGAGCGAAGGTCTGGAGTGCTTCGTACTTGGAGCGCAAGGCATCCAGCTCTAGCTTCATGCTGCTGTTTTCTCTGGCCAGCTTCTCCACCTCTTGCTGCAGCTCAACCCGCTGCCTCTCGAGCTCCTCTTTCTGAGTCACACGCTTGATGCGGCAGCTGGCAGCGTAGCCCCGGTTCTTCAGCGTGCGCCTCCGCTGCTTCAGACGGATGACCTCCTCTTTGGTGAGACCCCTCAGGTGCTGGTTCAGCTCCCGTACGGACATTGACACGAGTTCATCATCACTCAGCACTGGGGCATTCTCTCCCGACTCCTCCTTTACCTGCAAATACCAACAGCACAGGGATAGCAGCAACTCTAAGCGACCAGAGGTTCTGGACAGCAAAGAGACAGGTCACTCCTCAGCAGTGTGACACCCCTACCTGGAAAACACCCCAGAAGCACCACAGAGAGCACGTGCTCCACTAAAACCTCTGGGTAAATCATGGCAGGGACCTGAGCACTGCTGTCTTCCGGGTTTGGGTCACCCTCTTAAGTCAGAGAAAGCCTTATACATCCAGCCTGAACAGAACTGTAAGGGTTTTTTAGGAGACAAATGTAATACAGACTGAAGCCCTTCGTGCTCCTTTGTCAGAACCCCAAATTCACACTGAACGCTGAAGATGAGACAGCTTGTCCCAGCATTATGCTGGGGACACGGGTGCAGCATCTCAAAAGCACAACAGCCACTTGCATACGAGGGTTTAATTCAGCATCTTGTGGCTTTTCACTGATGAATGCTCACCCAGGTAGTGCACAAAACCCACCCTGCCTTCAAGGACCACGGCTCAGTCTGGATTTCCTGGTGTACAGGCTCTGAAATGCCTTGTGCCTTTTTCTTAGCAGATTTCCTGCCACAATTATTTTCAGAACCTTTAAGGCATCGTCTTTTTGTCCCTTCAGAGACTGTAGGACATCTGCAAACAAAGTGCTAAGAGACTGGGAAGAAACTCCAGCTTTTACTGTCTTACAGATCTGAGAGATCCCAGCTGAACACATCCTTTCCCCAGTGCCTCCCAGTCCTGAGAGAAGTACTTCACTGACGGGCCTGGGACACCACTGATACCTGCTATAGTCAAAAGTCTCTTGGATAGTAACGGGGATGCTCTAGCCTACACCCCAGAGACTTTATACTTCTTCCTGGGTACCACCAGCATTCTTCTACCCTAACCTTTCCTGTAGCTAGTAGGAAATGGTATCAGCACCCATCTGGAAGCATCTCAGAATGAAAAAGAATGGTCACATACAACCAACTTCACATGGAGCGGGGATCTGCGCCAGTGTTCCCCACCACCCAGCACAGCCCGCTCGGCTTCCTTCCCTACCTTTAATGCCTTGTTCGGTTTGGGATTAGTCGTCATAACCTGAGCACAGTCTTCCGGACAAAACCGCTCAGAAATTGCAACTGGAAAAACAAAACAAGATTTTTTTCAGGTTGGGGTGGTCTCAGAGATGAAGGCAGCAAGAAGATACCCAACACATGGTCCAGACCCCCAACTCAACCACCATAAACAGAAATAACCAGGCGGCGGTTTGACACACCGTGGCAGATCCAGAGATCAGCTCACCCCATTCAGGCACAAGACAGACGTTGGCGTTGCCTTTTAATGCTAAAGGCCTCTTAATTTCACCATTACCCATGCTAAGGCCAAGCAACAAAGATGGGGGGGTACAAGGTCCTGGCTGGAGGGAGCTAACGAACCCACATGCCCCACATGCCACTGGCAACACAGCACCCCTTCAAGGGGAACACAGTGCGGCCTCCCAGGCCCAGCCGCTTGCCTGCCTCCTCCAGCACAATCCCAGACACCTCAAACAGCCTATTAGGGACAGAATTAGGAGTTACCTCCGCTCATAAAAGGCGCTGAAAAAGCCACAAGACAACAACTCCCTTCATTCTTATTCCGATTGTCATTAACCCAGCACAAAACTGAGTCGGCAGCCCAGTGAGAAGCTGCCTGGCTCATAACCTGCTTTCAGCGCCGTCCCCACCCAAAGGAGACGCTCCCAGAAAACCCAAACAACAGAAACAAAAGCCCACCCCCTCCTCCTCCAGACTGCAAAGCAAGGCAGGAGTTTGCCTCTCCCAACACACCAAGCCCGTTGCTTCCCCATCCCTTCCCCATCCCCTCGGCCTCAGGCTGCGCGAGCTGACCTGACTGATATTCCCGGTGACGTGGAGGCACGTCCACCGACCAAGAGACCATCCCCTGCTGAGACGCTGCCCTTCACTCTCACCTTACCCAGCGACTACACCCCTTCGATCACAAAATCCACCTGCCCACACCTCTACCCGAAACCTTCACGCCACGGTGACGGCAACACAGCCGGTCGGCGGGTACCTACCGCGAGAGAGGCAACCGCTGCCGTGCCACCATCACAGCCTCTGCCTATCGCTCCCCCAGTGGGGAGGGTGCGAGGTACCGGTGTCCCCCCCTCCCCAACACACGGCGGCGGGCGGCTTCGAGGGTTGCACACCGCAGAGCGCGCAGCCTGTCTGGCGGGAGTCCTCTCTCTCTTTACCCCCCCTTCCTTCTCCAACCCAGCCCAAACCCTCCCCATTTCCACGTCTGCATCGTGTCACACATCCTAATCATTCATGAAAAATCCAGCCAAAGCATCCCAAGCATGATTCCCTTCTGATAGTTGCCATGGTGACCTTGGGAAAGTAGCCAACCCGGAGACAGTCACCATGGAAACAGAGAAGCCCAAAAGCAATAATGACTTCAGGTCATGTCTGTGCAAAGACATCACGAGGTCGTCGGAGAGTAAACAAACTCATTCATATCTGCAAACAGGGGGGTGGTGGGATTGGGGGGGGGGGTAGGGGGGCCACAAAGGTGGGGTGTGAGGCCTGGCGGGAGCCATGTGGGTGAAGGTGCTGGCTCAGCCCACGCTGCTGTCACTTGAATTTTATCAGTCAAGACACCTCATCGTCACACGACTTACGTAAAAATCAAGATGAAGAGCATGGGGAGGGTTGGGGGGGGGGGGCAAAATCCCGTAAGTGCAAAGCCATGAGATACTATCCTAGATATTAGGGAGTGTATTTAGGCGCCTCCTCTATTTTTAAGCCCGAGACAGCACAGCTCTCCATGTCTGGAGGAGGGACAAGGACAGCCGCACAGCACACAAGCCAAGATGCTCTGTGATGAATGGACCACTTACACCAACTGGTGCACGCTGCATTTTCTAGAGCATCACAGAGTCCTTCCCTTCTCTCCTCTAGCACCCAACCCCACCCCGAGCACACCTCTAGCAGCCCCTGCATCCTCACTAGGGCTGCGGGAGAGGGTTGGGTGGGGAGCAGAGGAGCAAACCCCAGTCCCCGGCAGTGACCTCTGAGGGTCAGGGATGCTCCTCACCTGGGGCTGCCGCCACACCGCGTGTTTTGCACGTGGGCTGACCACGGGCAGGCAGAAATCTGCCAGCAAAGCCACCTCTTCGGACCCCAGCACCACACTCGGGTCATCCATCACTTCCCCTCTACACCGGGCATTCACCTCCCACCCCTACCTCCAGGCCTGAGGCGCAGATATGGGCGCTAGCAGGGAGGAGGAAGGAAAAAGCTCCTCGTCAGGTCCCGGCGAGTTCAGGAGAGCAGAGGCACAGGCAGTGTGTAAAGGAAGCGGCCGGCAGCCCCCTCCCTGCAGCCTCGCAGCGGCTGAGCAGGCAGTTGGTGCCATAGCTATGCAGTGAGTCACCAGCTGTTTACAGAGTTTGAGAGCTCACATTCCCACAGCATCAGAAACTCTTCCTTCCCTCGGCATCCCCCCCCCTCTCCCCTCCTCTTCCCTCGCCGCCCCCATCCCTACAAGGAAAGGGGCACGCTGCCGTCCCGCTGGCACGCTCCGCGCTGCTAAAACCGGAAAAGGAAAAGTCGAAAAGGAGGGGGAGGCCGACAACAGCAACAGCCCCGTCACACCCACCGATTACACAAAAAGCCTTTTGATCCTCACCCAGCCCGTCTTCAAAGCACTTTCCACGCCAGCCAATGGAAAAACTGAACAGGGCCGCTTGGCCGCGCGGGAGATGGAAAGAAATGTATAATATCATGGAAAACAAGAGGCGAGAGGTGAGGTTGCGGGTGGCGGGGGTCAGCGCGTGGGCTCGCCTGCGACCCTGAGCGATGCTGCTTGACAAAACCCTTTCTGGTCACCTGTTGCTCTGAGTCACATCTCTGTAGCCTGCACGCTCCTCGGCAGGTGGCACAGATGCCCTCGCGCTCTGTACGAGCGTTGCACACAGGGAAGAGCCCTGGATGGGTCAGCATCCCTCTGAGATGCGCTGGAATCCATCCTGTTGCACTGGGGTGATGTGCCAGAGCTGCTGCTGGCACCAAGGTGAGTGAGGATGTAGAGGGCATCGAGGGGAATCACCATGACGGGCCCTCTTCAAACAAGGGTGGGAAATGGGGGTCTGCTCCAACCAGAAGGGCAGGATTTCATAGCACAAACAGACACACTTGATCAGGCTCCCATCTCACACTTTAGACATGAGTGCCAGGATGAGTCTTATCTCCACACTAGGTGCACCCACAGGTAGGGTCTGAGCACCCTTCAAAACCAATACACCACTCACAACCCTCACCAACAGTCCTCTGGGGCCTGCGGCTCCATCTCCCCACAAAACCCTTCCTCTCTCAGAACTATTTGAGACTATTCAGTGACCAACAACAAGCAAACACCATCGGCACGGCATCTCCCATGGTTAGAAGGCAAAGCTCCATGATGAAAATCACAAACCAACCTGCAGACATCTCCTACCCAGCAACGTCCCCTAAACATGCCACATGGGGGTCTTCTGGGACCCTGCCTGCGATTTGATTACTAGAACCCTTTTAGTCTTTACCCTATTCCTGCCCTTCTTTTCTTAATTGCGTTTGCTGCATCACATCTAAAATTAGGAGCTCAGCTTTTTGGAACAAGGACCATGTTACATTTCGAATGCTACATAAATAAAGTGGTGAGTAGTAGTACACTGACTGTAAGGGGCAAAGGCTTTTTCAGCACAGCTCCACACTTGTGTTTAAAGCAAGTGTTTTGACTGCAGGTTACATAAAGAGCCCTTGTAATCCTGTAGTAGTGACCCATTGACAGCCCTGCCAATGCCCTCTCCTCTCTCGGGCGACTCCTGTGCTCCTTGCAACATCCTCCCCAAAACCTGGAGGTGTCCAGCTGACTGTTCCAAGCCTGGCCATCTCAGCTTGGACCACCTAGAGCACCCTCCTGCTCTGTTGCTTTGAAAGGAGAAGACAGCAGAGCGCCCGACTCGTGAGGAGGTAGGACAGAGCTTTCCACACAAGACTTGCAATTAAGAAAGAAAACACGCCAGAATGAGATTCAAAACTTTCCACGCTACAGGGCTTTCAAAGCACGTTAAGGAATTACTACAAAGCCACTGCTGACACCCGACAACCATAGATGAACTCGAATTTTAAAACTCTTTCTACGCTGAAAGACAAACCCTGGCCAGAACATGAGTGTCTGGCAGACGGCCCCACGGGTGTTTAGCTTCCATCCTCAGACACACACACACAGCAGAAGGAAAACACGCAACCCTCACCTTCAGCCAGGCCAGCGATGACTTCCAGAGGGCAGGAAAAACAGCACAAGGCTCAAGCAGCGCTGGGGATCTCTGCCATCTCATCTCAACTCAGCGCTGACAGTTACACGGGGTTACTCTACTCATTCCCAAACGCAGAGATTGAATTCCCAGGCAGACGTTTCGGTAAAGCTATCCAAATTTCTCCTTTATCCACAAGCTATTCCCAGCTCCCGAGCACTAGCCAAATGGATGAGCCTACCAAGGATAACATCGGAGCTGACAGGTGAACGGAACTACAGATGCTTAAATCTTCCTTGCCGCTCGGAGGCACGACACGGATTCCCAGCACATTGCAACATGGTAGGAAGAACACCATCCCCTCTCCCCATCATTCAAAAAGCCATTCTCCTGCTCCGACAATCTTCACACATCCTGTAAGGCAGACTGACGCTTGTCACTCATTTGTAATGAGAGCGGGGAGGGACGGGCTGATGGTGTGAATCAGAGAGTAGAAGCATATGCGAGGCAATATATTTGACATGAAGAGAGAGAAGACACAAGGAGGGGGTGAGTCACTGTTTACTGTTCTAGAGGAGCTCCATGCAGCCCTCGCCCAGCTGGCCAGCTTTCCATTTCCCGTATGGATCGGAACCAGCATCCAGCAGCAAAGAGGAGATTCAGGAACCTTCAGAGCACATTTTGCGAGCTGCCAGGACACGGCGCTCTGAGGCGCTCTCTGGGGAAGCCTGGACACGGATCAGACAAGTCTTCAGTGGTTTGGTAAACAACCTAGTCAGATGCTGCAGAGAGCCTGTGGTTAGGGAGCAGAGGATATAGGGTACCAGGAGGGTACGCTCCTGGGTCACCGGTGGAGGTGGCTGGAGGACAAAGGTGCAGCAGGCAGCCCTTGTATTGACAAGCACACAGCACTTTTTCCATCATACACTTATAGAACACGGTGACAGAGCTACACTGGAATTATGTCTCAGCATCACTAACCCTGAGATGCATCCCTCCCCCCAGACAGCCAAGCTGAGCCACTGAGCAACTAATAATTTGCTCTGATGCATGGGCAGATCCTGGGGCAGAGCTGGGATTCCTAACTTGACCGCTCCCGAGCCCACATGCCAGCCAGCGAGCCAGACATCTTCACCAACTGCTAATAACAGAACATCATGGCATCACCACCCAGGGTCTGTAACATGACAAGGCAGCAACATTCCCTCCACAACCTGTCCCCCTGGCTTGGGAGCTCAGCAGTGGGGTAACCACTCTCATTACTGCCTTCCCTCCCTCCTCAGATCTTGTGCTGGTGGTCACGGAGCGCTGCATCGCTTTTGTGCTCGCTTCATGCCTGGAAGACTTCTCCTCTGCCCGAGTTTGAAGATAGCCTGAAACAATAGCCCAGACAGAAGAGGAAACTGCCTGCTCATCTCTACAGGGCGCTGAGCCTGAAACTTCCTGATAATTGAAAGTGCTAGCGCTGCTCAAGTATTTCACAGCTGGATGTTTACAGAAACCATCACTGAGCAAGCTTATCCCACAAACCCCAACTGCCGCGGGGGCCAGCGCTCCCAGCTGTCCTTCCTTCGCTTCCCAAACATCTCACGCAGCTAGAGATTTTCAATACCACGTTCCTCGGCGCATTCCACGCCGTTAATCACCTTCCAATGTTGATGGAAATAGGAGGCGGATCAAGCTGATACCGTACTTCTCTCCCCCTTTCAGGAGGCACGCAGCGGTACCCAACTCCTCGCCACAACAGACTGCCGAGGCAGGCGACGAAACATGACAGAGCACATTGTCCTCAACAGGCAAGCAAAACGGGGATGGGGGAGGGAAGAATAATAATAATAAAAATCAATCAAAGCTAACACATTTCTGCCTCTGCTTCACAAACACTTGGGAAGCGGAGCATGAGCCTGGCGGAGCACGGCCAGGAACACTTAAACACAGCTCTGGTGAGCTCGGAGCGCGCAGAAGCGGGCAGGGTGTCCTGATGATGGGGAGTCACCACACATCCCCCAACCTTTCTGTTCTCAGTCCGGTTCCCTCGCACCGGGAAGGAGCAGAGTTAACTCGTGTGCCGCGCTGCCTTGCGTGCTGCCATTGGGCAGGCGCAGCGTCCATCACCTCTAGGAAGTGACTGCACGAGGAAGGCTGCTTCCCCGCAGGCTGCACCCGCGTACACACACGGAAGGAGAGAGGGGGAAAAGCGGAGCCACGCGCGCCCGTTTCGTCAGGGAGAAAATAAATAAGCCCCAGGTAAAACTCGTTTGCTGCTAAAACACCCCCACAACCCGCCCTCTCCCCCCCACCTCCTCTGAGGACACCGCACGCAGCGTGATGTGCTGGGCTAGGGCATCTCCACAGACAGGGCTTATAAAGACCGAAAGTGCAAGAACAAGGCATGTGGCTTTGCTTTCCACTTACCCGCTCCCCCCCTCTGCCCCCACCCCCTCTACCTCCAAGGTCCCAGCTCAGCTTTTGAGGAGCGTGGCTGGTGAAGGAAGGGTGGGGGGGGGTGGCCAGGTGAAAGTGAAACCCGGGAGAGGCCTTTTCCCTTTTCTGTAACAACTTTGCCCAAAGGGGGGCTCGTTCCTAATTCGAGACCTCGTGGCCTGCTTTCAAGCAGGATCTTGGTAGAATAAATCCTCCACGGAGCAGCCCGCGAGGGATGGGAGCGGGCTCAGCCCTGAGGAAGAGGAGGAAGGTCTTTCTCAAACAGACCCCCACACGCTGTGACACTTGTGGGATGATGCTCACGGCAATGATGATTCCCCCCACCCCATCCTAGTTTAGGTCACCACCTTCACCCGGAGCTTAGCAGAGGGTTCCCCCCACCCACCCCATTTCTAACTACAGCCCCAAACCGCCCCACACCCACCGGTCACGCGGCAGGTCCCACTCCCAGAGCGTCGCACGGTCCCCTTTCCTCCTAACCCCCCTCACCCTGAAAGCGGGGTGCTGTTGCGGGTCGCCGTCCTCGGGTGACCGCACAGCACCCCACTTTCTGGGCTTTTCCCCCCCATCTCCATCCCTCCCCGAGGGGTGGTCCCCGAACACACCACGCTCCTCTCCCCCTAACAAGAAGCCGTGCTCAGGGGAGATAACCCCCCCTCCCTTTTCCCCACCGCATCCCGCCTGACGGGCAGCGAGGAACCCGTGGCCGGCGTTTCCCCACCGGCGGCTGCTCCCGCCCGATAACGCGGGGCGGAGAGCGGCTCACCGAGGCCGCCGCCACGCCGCCCGGCACCGGCTGCTCCCCGGGTTCGCTCCGTACTACAAAAGCAGCTATTTTTAGACGGCGGAGCGCCGGCGTCACAACAGGTTTCCTCACATGTATTTTAAGAGCCATTCAAAGGCAGGGAGGCAGGCTGCGCGCTCGCCTTCGTGGGGAGGGGGGGAGAAACGTGAACATCATCACCGGAGAGAGGGAAGCACCACCCGGGCGATGACCCGCTGTCCCCTCCCGAGGGGTTCCCGAGTCCTGTGGCCCCGGGGTTAGGCGGGGGGGGGGGGGGGGGGGGGAAACGGGGGGGAAAGCCGCCAACCCCGTCCCGCGGGCGACCGAGCGCCGCCGGCCCCAGGCTGGGCTCCGGGCGGCGGGGAAGGTGCGACCACTGGTCCCCAGGGCGCGCCGAGCCCCCGCCCCACCGCGGCTGAGGGGTGGCCGAGCCGAAGGGGCCGCTCAGCGAGCGCTGCCCCGGCAGCCTCCCCGCTGCCCTAAAGGCGGGGTGACCGCCCCTCCCCGCCGCCCCGCCGGGGCCCACGTGCGCGCTGCCCGGCTCGGCTCAAGCTCGGCCCGACCCGGCCCGGTGCGAGGGGCGGCGGCACCACGTGCCCGGCGCGGTGGTGACTCAGCACTTTTACCTCGCCCGCCCCGCCCGACCGGACCCGACCGGACCGAGCCGCGCCGCACCTGCCATCACCCCCCCACCCCCCGCTTCCCTCTTTCCCTCCCCTCCGCCAGCCCCGCTTCAATCAGCGGCACCGCGTGGCCGCTTCCCCCCCCCCCCCCCCCCCCCCCAGCTCCAACCCCCCGCCCCCGCCCCGCCGCGCCCGGGCGGCTCCTCACCTGCGTGCCGGCGGGAGCGCGCGCGCGCGCCCGGGGCGGGGGCGGCGGCGGGGGGAGGGGGCGGCGGCGGGGGCGGCGGTGGGGGGCGGCGGGGGGCGGCGGCGGGGGCGCTGCGCGGCTCCCTCCCTCCCTGCCAGCGAGTCCCGCGGACAACAACAAGCGCGGGGCGGCCCCCTCCCCCCCGCCGCGCCGCCGACCAACCAGCGCCCCCGCCGCTTCCGGCATGGCGCGTCACGCCGTACGTCACCCCTCCCGGTCCCGCCCCGGCGGCGACGCGTCACCACCACCCCCCCCTCCCCTCGGCCACGCCCGCGCGGTTCATTCATGGGGAAGGGCGCGGGGAGCGGGGCGGGGGTGTCGCCGGTGCTGTCACGTAGCGGGGGGCAGCGCCGAGCGCCGCTCCCCGGGTCTCCCCCTCTCCCCCTCTCTCCCCCCCCCTCTCCCCCCCCTCTCCCCCCTTTCTCCCCCCCTCTCCATCCCCCTCTCCCCCCCTCTCCCCCCCCTCTCCCCCCCCCTCTCCCCCCCCTCTCCCCCCCCCTCTCTCCCCCCTCTCTCCCCTTCTCTTCCCCTCTCCCCCCCTCTCCCCCTCTCTCCCCCCCTCTCTCTCCCCCTCTCCCCCTCTCCCCCCCTCTCTCCCCCCCTCTCTCCCCCCCTCTCCCCCCCTCTCCGAAAGCCCCGGCCCGGCCTCGATGGAGGGGGCGCGGCCGGAGCGGTTTTGCACCCCTGCGGGTGGCTTCGCATTTGGCAGCGGGGTAGGGGGGGGGAACGTGTGTTGCCCTCCGTGATCACAGGGGGTAGTTTTGGTCCCACCGGCAGAGCTTGGCCCCCCCCCGCCGGGCACCGGACCAGCCTTCTCCCTGGTACCCGGGTGCCAGAGCCGCCTGAGTGCTGCTGCGGGACCCAGCCCTGCCCCAGTGCCAGGCCCTGAGCCCAGCCCTTGCTCCTTGCTGGTGCCGTTGCCAGAGCCGCAGGCACAATGCCCCGAGCCCGGTGGTGTGAGTGGTGTTTCGGGCCCTGGGAGCACCCAGCAACGATGAAAATGCATCAGAGAAGAGTGATGACACGGGTGGTTGACCAAACCCAACTGCCTCCACCAAACCTGGGCTCCCTTAGACTGGGGCAGGGGGGTTGTGTGTCCATAACTCCATTGTAAGTCTGTCTGGGCCCTGTGCAACTTGTGCTTTCCAGCCTTGGGGCCAGATAACCTGGTTGGAGAAGGTCTGAGGGCCGTAGTTGAGGCTTTGCATAAGATCCCATCTTTTGCTGCTCCCTTTGTGCACCACGAGCTGCAAAACACAGGGAGTCCCATGTCTGGCCTGGCCCTGTGGGTCTGTGAGACCGGAGCGAGCCCTGACTGAAGTGGGGTTCAGGCAGGCACATCTCCCTGCTGTTAAACCCCAGTTTTTTATTGGAACTGAGCTAGCAGGGTTGGTTTGAGCTCCTGGGCAGCAGCTTCACGCTGTCACCCAGTGTGACTGCCGCTATGTTGGCCTTCACCTCTCCCAGATTTGCAGACTCTGGTTGAAAGTCAGTGCCAGGCACTGGGACAGGGTGAGCTCAGGGTTGGAGGGAAGATAACACCCATCCCTGTGATCCTCTCAGGTTTTTCTCCAGCTTTCCTTTATGTCCTAGGTGGGGTTCTGGTGGCTCAGGGAGTCAAGACAAGCAAGGAGAAGGGTGCTGGTGGTGGGAGCCTTGGTGCCACTGATGTCCCCAGCGTGTCCACCTGTCCCCGTGCCCTCTCTGTGTGGCAATAACCAGGAGTGGTCAGAATCATCCAGCAGCATCCAAGGCAGACATCCACCAGGTGGTGGTTCTTGAATGCAGGAGGGACAGGCTGGCTGCATCCTGGGTGGGGGTCTCACCTCAAATTCCATTTCTGGGTGAATTGTCCTGTTCACAACAACTCCTACTTTTTGTTTTTGTTCCCTGGGGAAAGCAACGGCGCTCCAAAGGTCTGTTGTTCTTTGCTGCTGATCTTTAGACTGCAGCGGCCTTCGATAGTAAACAACAAGCAACTCTCCAGCCCCCTGAGAAGGGGAAAGCCTGGGCAGGGAGCAGGCAGCTATGTACGCTCGTTAACCTGACGAACAGGAGAAAGTACCTCTGGTGAAAACCTGGATGGAACACGGGAAGTTTGGGGAAGTATGGGGTTTTGTGGGTCCAGCCCAGCTTGCTGCCTGCTCAAAACATGCCTGGCGTCACGATTCCCCAAAGCCATGGTGCAGGGCTCAGCACAGGCACCTCTCTTCCGATGCTTTGGGCAAAGTGCTCTCCCCCTGAAAGGAGGTAGGGGCATTAATACTCTGGATTTTGGGACCCCTGTGTGCAGCCAGGCTGGGGAGAGATGTTAAAAAAACCCCCACTAATCCCAAATACTCTCCACCTCGGGACTTTCAAATAGTATAGCTCTAGATAGATAGATATAAACAAACCCAAAGCCCAAACCGAACGAGAAGCCCCGGAGCGCACAAACCCAGGGAGCAAGCGCCGGGGAGCCGCTGGAGCCGCGTGTCTGGAGGCGCCGCTACTCGAGAGGCGCGGTAGGAGCTGGGCGCCTCCTCGGGTCTTTACGGTGGAGCAAGGCAGAGCTGCAGCGGCCGGGAGCCCGGCCCGCCGCCCGCCCGCCGCCCGCCGCCCGCAGCCACAATGTCAAGAGGAGACACGTGTATGTAAGCCCCTGGCATGGCCGGAGCGGGGCCCGGGCAGGCGGGGCAGGGGGGGTCTCGGGGTGCGGTGCCTTCCCGAGCCGAGCTAGGGACCCCTCCACCCCCCATCACGGCTGCAGGCTGTGCGCGTCCCGTGCTGTCCCCCCTTCACCACCACCCCCCCCTCCTCCCCCCAGCCTCCCCAGGGTGTCATCGCGGGGCGGCCTGGCATGAGCATGGCTGCACGGGCTCCGCATGACTGGTGGGTGGGTGGGTGGGTGGGTGCTGCCGCCTCCCCCCCCCCCCCCCCGGTGCCACCAACGCGTGGGGAAGAAGAGCCCGGCGGTTGCATAAGGCTGCGTGGGGCAGGGGTTGCCGCTCGGGGGGGCTTCAGAGCCAGGCCCCGGCGGGCTGAGCCATTTTGGAGCCGGAGTTGGGGGTGTGTGGGGGGTAGAAATCTGTTTTTTGGGGGGAGCCGTTTGCTGAGCTGTTGGTTGCAGGGTGGGTGTGAGCAGGGTCCGAGTGTGGGGCAGGAGGTGTCGAGAGGAAAGTTGTATCTCTAAGGCGCTGGGATCTCCTCAGGGTGGGAGTCTCCTTCACTTCCGGGCTGGGAGCTGTTTGCTTGAGGTTGTTAAGATCAGATTTTATCAGTGGGAGGCAAAAATTGACAGCATATTCCTCACCATCCCTCACCAAGCCTTTGCAGGGACTAAAACCTCTGACTCAGGGCTTGGGGCGCTGGCAGAGGATGCTCCTCAGAGCAGAGGATGCTCCTCAGGGCAGAGGATGCTCCTCAGGGCAGAGGATGCTCCTCAGGGCAGAGGATGCTCCTCAGGGCAGAGGATGCTCCGCACCTTGGGGCCGCAGTTCCCAGCACCACAGCTCGGCTCAGGCAGGCAGAGGGAACTGGGTTTTGCTTGCAGCTTCCAGAAACACTGCAGCCCATAAATTCAGACTTGGGAAAAACTACTCAAGGTGCTGCCACCCCTCGAGAGCAGGTGGGGTTCAGGCAGGTGGCACGTTGTCCCTTGGGGCTGCAGGAGAGTCACGAGGCATCATCTCCTCACACTTCAGCAGGGTCAGGGCTACCCGGCCCTATCAGTGCTGTCCTTTGCCAAGTTTTCTGTGTGCATCTAAGTCAAGGGTGTAGACATCACGGTGCATGGTGCCAAGGCAGGCAGAGGTGGGCGGGCTCTGCCTGAACCATAGGTGTCAGGAGCAAGGAGACCGTCCTCAAGGCTTGGGCGAACTCTCCTTCTCGGACTCCTTCACAGCTGCCTTCATCTCTCCCTTTCTCCAGCATCAGGACGATGAAGTCGTACCAGAAGCTGAGGACAGCGGTGCCACAGCCAGCAGCATGCTGGGTGGAGGAGGAAGGGGCTAGCCCAGCACCCACCCGCTGTGGGAAGCTGGCCCCGTGGTGGGTGGGCAGTGGGCTGCTGGTGGCTGCTGTGCTGCTGAGCGCCATCACCGTCTGGGTGCTGCGGCAAGTATCAGGGGGCTGGCCTGGACCTGCGCTGCCCCCCAAATGTCTCCTGGTACCTGAAGACCACCGCTTTGACTGCTACCCGGAGCATCACGTGGTGGTGACCCAGGAGCTCTGTGAGAGCCGTGGGTGCTGCTTCATCCAGACTCCCCCGCCGGCGGGGGGCAAGCAGGGGGTGCCCTGGTGCTTCTACCCCCCTGACTTCCCCAGCTACACCCTGGAGAGCCTCAACCAGACGGCACTGGGCATGGTGGGGCTGCTGGTGCGGAGGGAGAAGGCCTATTACCCCCGAGACATCGAGATGCTGAGGCTGGATGTGGAGTTTGAGACCAACACACGGCTGCACATCAAGGTGAGCTCCCCCCTGGCTGTCCTTCAGAGCTTGTGACCCTGCTTCTGCAGCCCTGCACCCTCTGTCCCACAGGCCCCCTGCTCTGGCTGAGTCTGGAAGCCAGTTTGTTCCAGGGGTGACTATGTGGCTTCAGCGAGTGTCTCCAACCCTTCACCCTCTTGCTTTGCTGGTCTTTAAGGCACTTTTTCTCCCTTTTGCAGATAACAGATGCGGCCAACCCACGGTTTGAGGTTCCCCTCGAGGTGCCCCGGGCAATGAAGAGAGCAGAAAACCCCATCTACAGCCTGGACTTCTCTCGAGACCCCTTTGGGGTGCTGCTGCGGCGCAGGGCAACAGGGACGGTGCTGTAAGAACCCACCTCCTCCACATCCCACATCTCACCCTAGGCAGGCTCCAGCACACATCCTGGAGGATTTTCCTTATGGAAAAACCACATTGTGGGATCTCCAGCCATTAATTACTCTTCATCTCTATCTTTCCAGCGGTCCTTACATGTGGAGGTGGCAGCACGTGGCTTCCTGGCCCCACAGGCTGGCCATGTGCTTGCTGTGGGTGTGGCAGGGCTGGGTGGGATCACCACCGCCCCAAAACACTCCTGATAACCCAATTCCTCACCAGGTCCCACAGCAGCCAAACATTGCACAGCTCTGCAGCACATCCCCAGTGAGGGACCTGGTGCCTTGGCAAAAAAGGCCATTGAAGGGTTGTGGCTTTGCCCGTTGCACCCTGATTTTGGACACCCACAGCTCCAGTTTTTTTGTGGAAAAGGACTGCAGGTTGCTTTGCCACACTGCTTTCAGTCACCTCCATGGCTTTGCCCACGCTGAGCTGTTGGTGAGCATCAACAGCTGCTCTGTGTATGGCCAGGGTGGTTTGAGATGCTGTTCTTCCCTCCTCCTTCCTATTTGCTGGAGCCTGTGGTCCGTACTTGACTTGGGAGCTGCTTATCAGTGATGACAGGCTGAGAAACCTCGCTGCCTCGTCGCCTCAGTGGTTAATAATAACCTGAGTGGAAGCTTCTGGTGTCAAAGGCAAGCCTGCGCTGCCCTGGGTTGGGCTGGGTCAGGCTTGGTCTGTATCTCACGTCCAACCAGACCCAAATTTACCTCCTGAGCCAAGGTGTTGGGGCTGGATACAGGGTGGGCCATGTGCTGCCATCCTGGCTTTTACAGTGCTTCAAGAGGGAAGGGGTCAGTTGCTGGTAGGCAAATGAATCCAGATGGATCCCGGCATCCTCTCGTGACTCTCTCTCCCCCTCTGTGTCACCCCATCAGGCTCAACACCACTGTGGCACCTTTGATCTTCGCTGACCAGTTTCTCCAGATAGCCACGTCGCTCCCATCCAAGTTCCTGTACGGGCTGGGGGAGCACCGTGGCACCCTGCTGCACAGCCTGGACTGGAGCACCCTCACGCTGTGGGCACGCGACGTCTCTCCCACGGTACCATCTCCCCCATCCCCGCGGGGGTGCAGAGGGCGAGGATGGGGGGTACCACTCTCCAATGCATTGGATGAGCCCTGGGAAAACGTGGCGAGGGGGAGTGGGTGGCAGCACAGGGAGAGGCAGGGGGTGGTCAAGGCTGATGGGCGGATATGTGCCAGGGAGGATTTCAGAGCAATTGCAAAATTCTCTTGGCACTCCGAGGGCCCCGGGTGTTTTCTGCTCCACCCTGCTGCTAGTGCAACAGGTTGCAGCGAGGCGGGATGTTCCCCCCTCACCCAGCACAGCTCAGTAGCAGCCCCCAAGCTGTGAGGAAGAAGCAGCTTCCCGTGCTCTGAAGCCATCCTCATCCTGTGCTTCGTCCCCACCGAGGGTGCCTGGTTAGGCAGTGGCAGCAGATACAACTTGGGGCCGTTTATGGGGTGCTCTCCTGCTTCACCTGGGAGCTGCTCTCTCACCCGTCACCTCCTCTTCACAGGAATCATTCAACCTGTACGGCGCCCACCCCTTCTACCTGCTGATGGAGGAGGATGGAGATGCTCACGGGGTTTTCCTCCTCAACAGCAATGCCATGGGTAGGTGTCCCAGGGGACCCTGGCTGGCTCCTGCCTGGAGAGTGACCCAGCAGGTGGGGATAGATGGGAGCTGCCGGAGCGAATGGTGTGCAAACTTGGGGCGAGAGGAAGCCGTAGAAGGGAAAGATGTGGTTTGATGGCTCCGTTATTGAGCGTAGCCATCTGTTTCCTGGCTACAGTGAGGCTCTTTAGCAACTGCTGAGCAGTTTAACCACACGCCCAGCTGCCGAGTTGCCATCAGAAAAGCAAGTCCCTCGCGTGCAGGTCCATGCCCATTCCCCCTCTGCCCGAAACAGCCTTGCCCCCAGGCCCAGCAGCACGGCACGGCTGGGGTGCAGCCGGGGATGCCATCTGCCGCCTGCGCTCTTCCCAGCTGTGCTCTGCCAGCTGTGGCTGTGGGATCTGCTGGTGTGTGCCAGCTGATAACGCAGCAGCTCCCACGGGCTTCTTGCTGTTTCAGGGACAGCACCGGCGACCACCCGTCTCTCCCAGCAGCCACCACTTGCATCCAGCTGGGATGATGCTCTGCGTGCCAGGGCTCTCATAGCTCCAGCTGCACTGGGCTTTCTTGCAGTGATGCTGCTGAGGAGGAGCTCACGGGAGAGCACAGGGGAGATGCAACTGTCCAAGCTGAAGTTCAGGGCCTCGTTTATGTAAAAAGTGCTTTCCAGGAAAACCCTTTCTCCCCTGATGTTTGTAGAAGCAGCTCTTGAGTCACTTAGGAGGGGATTTCGGGGGAGGATGTGAAGGAAAGTCCAGCATGTGCTTGGTTTTGAAGTGAAAGCTGGGAGAGCAGCACAGCACTGGGCCTAAAGACCAAATTTTTAACATCTCGAGCTTTCTCCCCATGTAAATTAGTGAACTCCCTGGGCTGTGATGATTCAGCCTCCAGACACCTGTTTAGCATCCGCCAAGCGCAGGGCAGGGATTTCTACGCTCCCCTGACAGAGGCCAAGTGCTGCCTGTGGTGCTGCCTGGTTCCTGCCGTGGGGGTTGGGGCCTGGGGGGATTGCTCCCCGGTTCTCATGGTCTTTTCTCTTTCCCCTGCCCTGCAAAGAGGTGGCCCTGCAGCCAGCTCCAGCTCTGACCTGGAGGACCATTGGGGGTGTGCTGGATTTTTACATCTTCCTGGGGCCTGATCCCAACATGGTTATCCAGCAGTACCAGCAGGTGATAGGTAAGTGCCTGCACCTCAACACGGACATCTGCAGGCACCTTGCCCACATCCCCATCCCTGTTTTAATCCCAGCCTCACCGCAGTCCCCAGTCCTTTTGGTTGGGGAGCAGTCAGTGGTCCCCAGCCACCTCATCCCCAGCACGTCACAGGCTGAGAGTCGCCTCCTTTCCCCCTTCTCCCCTTCCCCTCCCATCCATTTGAGATGCTGCTGTTGTCTCAGGACACCCCATCCATGCTCCCCCTCTCCCACTGCAGGTTTCCCAGCCATGCCGCCCCTGTGGGCTCTCGGCTTCCACCTGTGCCGCTGGGGCTACGGATCCAGCAACGAGACCTGGCAGACCGTGAAAGCCATGAGGAACTACCAAATCCCCCAGGTAACCCCCCAGACCTGTGGAGAGGGGGTCCGGACTCTGCCGCCCATCCCTGAGCCTCTGTCCCACAGGATGCACAGTGGAATGACATCGATTACATGGACGGGTACCGGGACTTCACCTTTGATCCCCAGAAGTTTGCCTCCCTCCCCTCACTGGTGGAAGACCTCCACAAACACAGGCAGCGCTACGTTATGATCTTGGTACTCGCCTTCCTCTCCCCCTGTCCTGTCTTTGCTGTGGAGCTGGGATGCAAGGCAGAGGCATAAGGGATGCTCATGGTCCCAGCTGATCATCCTCAGCCCCGGGGATTTTTATCTGAGGTCGGTCCCAAGTGCTGGGCAGGCAGTTGTGAATTGCCACTGGAAATCCCCTGGTGTGGGGACTGTGGAGACACAGGCCAGGTTCTTGTGCTGTGTTCCCAGCTGCTGCACGAGTACAAGGACGTCCCTGTCCCCCATGAGCAAAAGGTTGGAGGAACCATGGGTCAGGTTGTTGAACTCGTGGGTGCTTGGCTCGGGTGCCCCCACATCCCCACGAGGGCTGGGATCTTGTGACCCGGCAGTGATCTCCCTTCTTCCCTCCACGAGGATAGTGGGTGTGGGTTCTGCTTGCTGGGGGCAGCAGGGACCAGGGGCTCCTGGGGATGGGGAGCTTGGGTTCCCTCCCTGTTGCAGCCCAAGCCTGGCTATGACCTGAAGTTTTCTTGCATAAGCACAAGATTTCTTCGATTTGTGTCCCCTCCTCCCCTCCCCAAAACACCCTAACGGGTGCTGGAGACTTGCAGAAGTGGCATTTTAGAAAATGTGCCTGGAAGTGTTGAAGCAAGTTTCTGTTCCCCTCGGGGGGGAAACAGCCAAATTCGTGTGGGCTCTGGCTGACCCTGTCTGGGCTGTCATCTCTGAATCACACCGACCTGGCGGGGGGAAGGGGCCACGGTCTGCTGGGAAAGGCACTAAACTAACCCTCTGCTCTGTCCCCAGGATCCTGGCATCAGCAGCACCAACCCTCATGGCTCCTACTGGCCTTTCGATGAAGGGTTGAAACGGGGCTTGTTCCTCAACACCACCCAAGGGCAGCCGCTCATCGGGCAGGTGCGGGGGGAAATCCCAGCCCCATGGGGTGGTTGTGCAATAGCAGGGTGGGGATTTCGTCCCTCATGCTGGAGGGAAGGACAAGTGGCCAAGGAACCTCTCTGGGATGATTGCCAGAGCCTGGCTCATTCCTTGGCTTCGCATGTCACCTCCCGGCATCTCCACCAGCCCCGGGAGCCAGCCCCTGCCCCAGCAGAGGAGCCCGTGGAAGTCATATGAGCTTCTTGGGTGCTGCCCAAGGGCAGTCATCTGATTTCTCTCCCTTCCCGTTTTTGGGCTGAGGGAAGGTTGTCCATGATGGACATGCACCTCTAGATGTACTCCATAGTGGTTCCCCCCCAATTTGTCCCCTCCTTTCCCAGCCATTCTCTCCCACTGGCTCTCCCTCACCATCTACAAGGAGGGGGTTCCTTCTAATGCAGCCTGAAAACATGGGGAAAAAAGAATTGGGCAAAGTTCCTCGAGTGAGGCAAAGTGTAGAGAAATCACTGAGAAATCTGTGTAGAGAAAGTGTAGAGAAATCTGCCCTGGCCTGGGTGCAAGCAGAGGCAGAGCAGTCACTCCATCAGCTGCTGCTGGAGGGGTCCGCAGCACCCTGAGGCTCCTGGGTACCACAGAGGGATGCTGCACACATGGCATCCAGGGCCCAAACATTCACCTTGGGTTTATATTCTGTCGTATTGACCATTTCACCCCTGGGTTCTCCAGCATGCTCACAGCCCCGGGGGTCCTCGTCCCCCAGCTGCCCACCTGCTGATGATCCCATGGGATTGTGGTGTCCCCACAGGTCTGGCCTGGCTTCACTGCCTTCGCTGACTTCTCCAACCCAGACACGCACCAATGGTGGCTGGAGAACCTGCAGCGCTTCCATGCCCACGTGCCCTTTGATGGCCTCTGGATTGTAAGTCCCTCCTTGTCCCCTGTGTCAGTCCCTGCCACCAGCTTGGCTCGCGCCCCACGTGTGTCCTGGCAGGACTGTCTGAACCTCAAATGCAGCTTTTCCAAGTTCATCCACTGATCCCCAAAACCTCCCCCTTGAAAGTGACCTGTGATTTTTGTTGCTTAGGACATGAATGAGCCGTCCAACTTCATGGATGGGTCTGAAGAGGGCTGCCCACCAGGAGAGCTCGACAGCCCCCCGTACACCCCAGGTAAGGAGGGAGATGAAATGCCAGGCTGGGCTGGTAGGTACCACGTGCTTTGAGATCGCTGGCAGCCGAGTGCTCAGGGAGAAAACCCCTTTTAAGAGATGCTGCATCTCCGTTCTGCACCCTGGATGTCTCCATCCCTACTCGTGTGTGCTGATACAAGCCTTCCATGTTTGTCAGAGCTGTGTCAGGGTGCAGGATGGGACCATCTGTGTGGGGTTTCGGTGCTGGGTTGGCAGTGAGGACTGGCTTCTGTGTGCAGGAGGGCTGGCCTAGAACCAGCAAGTGTGGTGGGGGGGTCCGTGTCCCCTGCACCCCCCCTTACTGCCACATGCTAACGGAATCTCTCCCTCCTGGCAGCCGTGCTGGGTGATTCTCTCTCTGCAAAGACGGTGTGTGCCTCAGCAAAGCAGAAAGTCTCAGTGCACTACAACCTCCACAACCTCTATGGGCTGATGGAAGCCAGAGCCACAGCGAGGTACCCGAGTGCTCCACTTCCTGCTGGCCTGGGTATGGGGTGGGACAAAATTCTGCTGCTCAGGGCTGTGTAGGACAAGGATTTGAGTGTACGACCCAAAGGGGACATGATCTGTCTGCTCCCAGCCTCCAGGATGGAATAATCCAGTGGAGGAGGGAAACCAGCGCTGCTCTGGGAGGGATGGGTGGATGGAGCTGGTTTTGGCACTGAGACCTCTTGAGCCATCCCTCCAGCACTGCAGGGCTCTGCTGGTGCTGGACCTCTCCCTCTGCATCTGAGGGACAAGGAGAACTCCTGGGAGGGCTATGCTCACCTCCTGCTCCTGGCTCTCACTGTTGTCTTCCAGTGCGTTGATCCAGATCCGGGGGAAGCGCCCCTTTGTCATTTCCCGCTCCACCTTCCCCAGCCAGGGCCGGTACTCGGGGCACTGGCTGGGTGACAACCGGAGCCAGTGGAAGGACATGTATTACTCCATCCCAGGTGGGTGGCATGGGCTGCATACAAACCCCCTCCCTAACCAGCACCCCCAGCTCCATCGAGCTGTTTGCTTCTTCGGAGACACCTCCAAAACTCCCTGCACCCTGTTGACCATCCCTGCCCTCAGGGCTGCTGAGTTTCAGCCTCTTCGGCATCCCGCTGGTCGGGGCGGACATCTGCGGCTTCTCGGGCAGCACCTCGGAGGAGCTCTGCACCCGCTGGATGCAGCTCGGTGCCTTCTACCCCTTTGCTCGCAACCACAACACCCAGAATGAGAAGGTGCCTGGTGGGAGGCATCCTGGGGGTGGGATGCAGGGGATGGGATGCGGGATGGGGATGTGGGATGGGGTGAGGGCTGTGGAATGCAGGATGAGGGGTATGGGTGGGCAAAGGGTAACGGGGATGCCTGGTGAGGATGGGGCGGCCACTGACTCCTTGCGTCTCCCCCAGGCCCAGGACCCGACAGTGTTCAGCCCTGCAGCAAGGACAGCCATGAAGGATGTGCTGCTGACCCGCTACTCCCTCCTGCCTTTCCTCTACACCCTGTTCCACCGTGCCCACCTGCAAGGGGACACCGTCGCCCGGCCCTTGTTCTTTGAGTAAGAACATCCCCGCCTCAAGCTGGGGAGATGCTTTGGCTGGATCACGGAGAAGCAGCCAATCTGAGCGGCGTCTCCATCCTGCCACAGGTTCCCCCAGGATATGGCCACCTTGGGGCTGGACAGGCAGTTCCTCTGGGGCTGGAGCCTGCTGGTGACACCGGTGCTGGAGCCTGGGGTGGACTCGGTCACGGGCTACTTCCCCCGAGGCGTGTGGTACGACTTCTACACGGTGAGGAGCGCGGCGGCGCTCAGCTCAGGGCCAGATGGTCCTTGCTCAACTGTCTCAGGACTGTGGGTGGGAAGCTAAGCCCTGCAAGCCCCAGTGAAGGAAGGGGTGGGGATGGCTGCTCCCCAGCCCCATGCCTGAGACCCCTACCATGCTCCTGTCCCCCTCATGCTTGTGTCTCTCCCCATCTCCCCAGGGCTCCTCGGTGAACAGCAGTGGGGAGATGCTGAAGATGTCAGCTCCCCTGGATCACCTCAACCTGCACATCCGGGAGGGTGCCATCCTGCCTACCCAGGTGAGCACCCACCCATCACCTTGCTGGGGCTGTCCACAGCGCGTGTGTCCTCAACAGCACTTCATCTCTCAGACCCCCTACAGCAAACATGTCTTTGAACCCTAGAAACCAGCGACCACCAGCGAGGTGACACGAGGGAACCCCCTGCGCCTCATTGTGGCTTTGTCCTCGAGTGCCACCGCCTGGGGGGATCTCTTCTGGGACGACGGCGAGAGCCTGGACACCTTCGAACGGGGCAGCTACTCCTACCTGGTGTTCAATGTCACGCAGGTGGGGCGGAGTGGGGAGGGCAAAAGTGGGGTGTCCTGTGGCACTTGGTCACCTTGAGCTCATGCAGTCCCCTCCTGCAGAACATCTTCACCTCCATCGTCCTCCATACCAGCACTGAGGCCACCGAGGTCACCATTGGCACAGTGAGCATCTTCGGGGTGCGGCAGCCACCCACTAAAGTCCTCCTGAACGGCCAGGAGAAGCCCTTCTCCTACCTGGAAAACCAGGTATGGCCCCGTCTCGGGGTGCCCTGTCCTGGGGCTTCCTATCCTGGGGGTATCCACCCCCTCTTCTCCCAGCCCTTGTCACAGGGGCTGGTGGCTGAAGACTCTGGGGGTGACTTTTCCACCACGGCGTAGCTGGGTAGGGAAGAGGATGCTCTGCATCCCCCTGCTCTGAGCCGGTCCCCTGAGCATCTCCTCTCCTCCCGCAGGTTCTCACCGTGAGCGACCTCGGCCTCAGCCTCAGCCAGGGCTTCTCCCTGCGCTGGCTGTGAGCGGGGGGCCGCGGCGTCACCCCCACCTTACAGAGACCACCCGCCCGGCAGCTGCCGCGGGAACAGGACGCCGCGGTGGGGCCGTCACTGCTGCTGCTCCCGTCCGGCACGGCTGGGCACGGGGCGGCGCGGGGGCTCGGCCGCCGGGTGCCCGGGGATGGGCGGTGTGAGGGGTACCCCGGGGATGGGCGGTGTGGGTGCCCCGGGGGGGCGGTGTGGGTGTCCCCCGGGGATGGGCGGTATGAGGGGTACCCCGGTGGGCGGTGTGGGTGCCCCGGGGGGCGGTGTGGGTGCCCCAGGGGGGCGGTGTGAGGGGTACCCCGGGGATGGGCGGTGTGAGGGGTACCCCGGGGATGGGCGGTGTGAGGGGTACCCCGGTGGGCGGTGTGGGTGCCCCGGGGGGCGGTGTGAGGGGTACCCCGGGGATGGGCGGTGTAAGGGGTACCCCGGGGATGGGCGGTGTAAGGGGTACCCCGGTGGGCGGTGTGGGTGTCCCCCGGGATGCACGGTGCGGGTGCCCGCGGTCCCTGCTGCAATAAAGGCCCGTGCAGAGCCTGTGCTGGAGCGTGGCTGCGGCGGGGGTCCCGGCTTCATCCCCCATCTCGGTCCTCCCGGTTCCAACCCCCCGGTTCGAGCTCAGCCCCGATCTCAGCTCCCACCCCCCACCCCCCACCCCCCCCGACTGCCCTCTCCGACCCCAGAGCCCCCCGGCGCTCCTGCCACCAGCCCCCCCCCCCGCACCCCCCCCGCAGCCCCCGGGCCCGCCCCGCCATCGCGCCCGCCGGACCGATAGGGGGCGGTGCCGCCACCCCCCCCCCACTCCGCTACCCGGCGGCGCCGTCCCGCGGGGCGGGGCGGGAGGCGCAGCATCCCGGCGGGAGGAGGGGGCGGAGCGTGCCACAGGACTTCCGCTTCCGGGCGGCGGTGGGGGTCGGTCCGCGGGGTCCGCGCTCGGTGTCGCCATGAACCGGGCGAAGGCGGCGGCCGTGCGGCGGCCCAGCGCCGTGCCCAAGCCCTCCGGTGAGTCCCGGGCCGGGCCCGGCGGGCGGGGGGGGTTCCGGTCGCCGCGGGCCGGTGCTGTCACGCCTGTCCCCTGTCCCCCTGCAGCGCACCCGCCGCCGGGAGACTTCATCGCGCTGGGCTCCAAGGGGCAGAGCGGCGAGGGCAAGGCCGCCGTCACCCTGCTGAAGCCGGCGCCCCCCGGGCTGCCCTCCGAGCGGAAGCGGGACGCGGCCGCCGCCTTAGCGGGCTCGGCGGGGCTGACGGGCCTGACCAAGCGGCCCAAGCTCTCCTCCACGCCGCCCCTCAGCGCCCTGGGACGCCTGGCAGAGGCGGCCGTGGCCGAGAAGCGAGCCATTTCGCCCTCCATCAAGGAGCCGTCCGTCATCCCGATTGAAGGTGAGACCTGGGGGTGACAGGCGCGCAGAGACGTGAATGAACCGCCGTTGGCCGTTCCCTGGAGCCTCACGGAGTCACAAAACATTAGGAGCTGGAAGGGACCTGGAAACATCATCCAGTCCAGCCCCCTGCCAGAGCAGGATCACCCTGACTAAGTCACAGGGGAACGTGTCCGGGGGGGTTGAATGTCTCCAGAGAAGGAGACTCCCCAGCCTCTCTGGGCAGCCTGTCCAGGGCTCCACCACCCTCACAGGGAGAGTTCCTCCATACATTCTCATGGAGCTCCCTCTGCTCCAGCTTGTGCCTGCTGCCCCTTGTCCTGTGGCTGCCATCACTGAGAAGGGCCTGGCTCCAGCCTCCTGACTCTCACCATTTATGTATTTAAAAATATTAGTAAGGTCACCCCTCAGTCTACTCCAAGCTGTAGAGGCCCAGCTCCCTCAGCCTGACCTCATAAGGAAGGTGTTCCATTCCCTTCATCGCCTTGGTGGCCCTGCACTGGGTTCTTTGAAGGAGTTCCATGTCCTTGACCTTAGGGGACCAGAATTGGACACAATATTCCAGGTGTGGATTCATCAGGGCAGAGCAGAGGGGGAGAAGGACCTCTCTTGACCTACTGACCACCCCCCTTCTAATACACCCCAGGATGCCATTGGTCTTCTTGGCCATGAAAGCATATTGCTGGCTCATGGGCATCCTGCTGCCCCCCAGGTCCCTCTCCCCTACACTGCTCTTCAACAGCCAGTCCCCAACCTATATTGGTACATGGGGTTCTTCTTAGATGCCAGACCCTGCACTTGTCCTTGTTAAATCTTATTAAACTCAGAGCAGGAGCCTTTCTCCAAGTCCACACAGTACCATTTGTGTGCTGTCCTTAAGGGCTTTCCCTGATGGAGAGGGCTGGAGTCACAGTTTTGCCCCCTCTCCCCCAGCACAGGGTTGTGTTCATCCTGTCTGGTAGGTGTTTGATGGCAGCACCTGAAAGGCTCCCCGAGGAAATCTTGGAGTCTAGGTTGTGTTTTATTCACATACTTCTTTAGTAAGCCCTGGATCTCAGTGCTGTTGGCTTCTTTTTTAAGCCTCATCCCATTCTCTGGTGGTTGATGTGTTTGAGCAGGAGTGCTCTAAAAAACAATCAAGGGGGGTTGTCGGGTGTGCAGCAACTTCTCATAGTAGTTGGGAAACACCACTGCAGGGGCTAAAGGTGGTCCACGCTTTGCTTTCCTGGTGACTGGCTCTGCCAGCACCTGTTTTGCACGAGGGTGGATGCTGATGCCTGTGTGGTGACGATTGCAGTTGTCCCCACGGTGTTGCTGGATGAAATTGAGGCAGCAGAAGCAGAAGGCAACGACGACCGTATTGAGGGGGTGCTGTGTGGAGCTGTGAAGCAGCTGAAGATGAACAGAGCCAAACCTGATACCACCCTGTACCTGAGCCTCATGTACCTGGCAAAAATCAAGCCCAACATCTTTGCCACCGAAGGGGTTATCGAGGTGAGGGCCGTGCCGCGTCGGGACTCGGGCTCACTGAGGCATCCTTGCTGCCAGCTCATGAGTGTCGTTCCAGTTTCTCTCAAGCCAAAGCACAACCTGTGTGTCTCTTAAGCTCCACAGCTCTGTGGCAAGCTGCTGCTATTTGTACTTCTCTTCCTAAAGCTTTTCTGTGTGTTTCCTTTTGAGATGACTTGATTATTTTGTATTTCATTTGTTTTTTGGGGATGATGTTCCAGGCACTGTGCAGCCTGCTCCGAAGAGATGCCTCCATCAATTTCAAAGCCAAAGGGAATAGCCTGGTGTCTGTCTTGGCCTGCAACCTCCTCATGGCAGCTTATGAAGAGGATGAGAACTGGCCAGAGATCTTTGTCAAGGTTGTTGAACCAAGGCTGCTTCTGCTGGGCTGAGGCAGTGGTGGGCAGAGTGGGTAAAACCTGCTGGGGGTGGGAAATGTGTGTGTGTGTAGGGGTAGGATGGCACCAGAGGGTTTATTCCTGCTGCAGGGGAAGGGGGTATCCAGTGGCAGGTTGCCCAGTGTGGGGAATACAGCTGGAGGAGGCAGAAATTGGAGACTGGCTTGTACTCTGTTGCCACAGGAGAGAACCAGAGTCCTTGTTGTTGGGTTTGTTTTGGGAGGGTTGGTGCCCGCTAGAGCTTGGGATGTGCCAGCTTGGTCTGTTATGTGACTTGCCTGCAGTTAACTGGTCTGGTTTACATCCATGCAGTCATTATGGTAGTTTCCTACTTTGCAGTTGTATTATGTAAAGAAATTAAAACTGGAGAAGCTCACAAAGACTCCTTTGATTAATTAGAGGGGGGGAAAAAAAGGAGGTTTGAGCGTGGTTTGTGTTCTCTTGTGCAGGTTTACATTGAGGACTCCCTTGGGGAGCGCATCTGGGTGGACAGCCCTCACTGCAAGACATTTGTGGATAACATCCAAACAGCTTTTAACACAAAGATGCCTCCTAAGAGCATGCTCTTGCATGGGGAAGTTGGACGTAGCGGAGGGGACCTTAGTGCTGGTAAGATGTTTAGGAAGCAGGAACAAAGGGGTGGGGAGAGGGTGAAGCCTGGTGAGCTTATTGGCTAGTGAGTGGAGTCACACAGAGCAGACTTTGAGTTCCAGGCTTTGCTTTTCCTTTTTTGGGGGGTTTTCCATTTCTAAGGAATGTTTGAGGACAGGCAGTGAAAGAGGCTTGGAGAGTGCTCCTGTATGTGATACAGCATGAGGAAGCACCTAGTTGGGGCCTCCTCAGTGCTGCTGAAGGGGATCCATGGAAGAAGCTGGGCACACAAGAGCATGAGTGAGTGATCTCTAGAAAGAGGAGCTGTCTCACCAAGCATGCTGTGTGCTCATCTCTCTTAGGGAGTAGCCCACACCCTTCCATGACTGAGGAGGAAGACAGCCAGAGCGAGCTGCTGATTGCAGAGGAGAAGATGAGCCCAGAGCAGGAGGGCCAGCTCATGCCCAGGTACAGTCCCTGTTCCTCTCCAAATGTAACCATGTGGTAGATCTGTCAGCACTCAGCACAGTGATGCTGCAGCAGGGAGCTCCCCCCAGCACTAGCTGTCCCGCAGCACTCCCTGGGAGATGGCTGAGCATCAGATAAATCTGGTTCCAGGAGAAAAGAATAGATTTCATTTCTTTTGTAATCCATACCACAACGAAAGAAGGGCTGCTGATCTCTGGGGACAGCAAAGTGTGACCACACTGGCTTGTGTGGAAGTCAGTACAGTGCAGTTTGTGTGGCCCAGGTACGACGACCTCGCCGAGAGCGTGGAGGAGTATGTCCTGGACATGCTGCGGGACCAGCTCAACCGGCGCCAGCCCATGGACAATGTCTCCAGGAACCTCCTTCGACTGCTGACAGCAACCTGTGGCTACAAAGAGGTGCGGCAGATGGCTGTGCAGAGGCTGGAGATGTGGCTGCAGAATCCAAAGGTAAGGGTAGAAGCTCTTGAAACATGACTCTTCTAGACCTGGTTTGGGATCCAGCCAGGAGGGATGCCAGCTATGGTTCTGATCTGTGATGGCAAGTGGCTGTAGCCTTTCTGCTCCTCCTCCTGCAGTTGACCAAGCCAGCTCAGGACTTGCTGATGTCAGTCTGTATGAACTGCAACACCCACAGCACAGAGGACATGGAAGTTATCTCCAACCTGATCAAAATTCGCCTCAAGCCAAAAGTCCTTCTCAACCATTACATGCTGTGTGTCAGGTGAGTGAGTGTTTCTGTGACAGGAGGAGAAAGCACTCTGGAAGATGTGTCCAGGGCTTTGGTCTTTCTGCAAAGCAGTTTCAAACACCAATTTGGACCATGGGCTGTCTTGTGTAACATTTAAATGAATTTCATTGGCCTGGAAGTCTTTCAGTAAACCTTTGACATTGCCAGACATATGTGATGCTCCATTCTCTTCACTTTTGTTTGTGAAATACTTCAAAAAGAAATGGAAACAGTGACTCTAGCTGCAGTGAAACCTCAGCAATGAAACCTTAAGCTCTGAAACCTGTGTTCTTCCCTTGCAGAGAGCTGCTGAATGCCCACAGGGATAACCTGGGCACCACGATTAAGTTTGTCATTTTCAACGAACTGTCGAACGCGAGAAATCCCAACAACATGCAGATCCTGTACACTGTGCTTCAGCACAGCTCAGAGCAAGCTCCAAAGGTAGGTGTAGCATCCTGCATGACTGATGGTGATCCCAGAACCCCACCTGAGAGATTTGGTTGAATTGGGGCTCACATGAAAACATCACAGAGAGTTGTGTGATCTGTATTGTGTTGTTTTGAAATGGTCACGCTTGTTAGAAAATACCCTTGCACATTTATTCCTGACTCCCACGTTCTGCATGGACAACCTTGTGGTAATGAAGTTTCATGAGAGAATCACGGAATCACAAGGTTGGAAAAGACCTTTAAGATCATCAAGTCCAACCATTCCCATCCTATGCTAAACCATATCCCTAAGTACTTCATCTACCCTTTTTTTGAACACATCCAGGGAAGGGGACTCAACCCCCTCCCATAGAAACATTGCTGTGGCTCCACGGGGGTCTGAAGGACCAGCATGCTACCAGGCATATCTCCATCCAGCCTTGTTTCCTTCTGTCTTTTCATTTTGTGGATGCAGATGAAATTACTGTACACTGAAAGCTTTCTCTCTCTCTGTGGCCTCAGTACCTAGCAATGGTGTTCCAGGATCTTCTGACTACGAAGGACGATTACCTGCGGGCTTCACGGGCTCTGCTGCGGGAGATCATCAAACAGACAAAACATGAGATCAACTTCCAGGCCTTCTGCCTGGGCCTGATGCAGGAGCGGAAGGAGGCCCAGTATGCAGAAATGGAATTCAAGGTACTGCTTTGGCCCTGGTGCTGCTGGGTGCACCAGTGCTATGCTGGGCTCCTCTGTAGCTGTTTTTTTCTGACTGTTCTTTCTTTTGCTCTTTATCATCTGAGTGAGTCAGCGTTTGTGTGTCTCTGCTCAGCAACACTCCCGTATCCAATTTCCAAACATCCATGGTTGTCTTTTTTGAGGATGAATGCTTTTCCAGAGGCAGCTTTGGGTACTGCTGCTGATTCAACTCACTCTTATTTTTCTTAAGGAGCGGTTTGTCATCCACATAACTGATCTGCTGGCTGTCTCCATGATGCTAGGCATTACAGCCCAGGTGAAGGAGGCTGGAATTGCTTGGGACAAAGGAGAGAAAAAGAGTAAGCAGAACAACTTGGATTCCCTCTGAAAATGGGCAACTTGGCAGATCTCTCCCCCTGAAGCTGGGGGAATGTCACAGCTGGGGTTAGGAAGGGGTGTAAGCCTTCATTCTGTAACCATGGGGGTGTTTGCTGTCATCCTGAGTTGGGAGATGTGGCATTTGCGTGGCTGGGTGCTTCTTGGAGCTGTGGAAGCAGGGGTTAAGAAGCCAGGGAAAAGGAATGAAGGGTCCTCAAGCCATAAGGATTACCTGAGCAGACAGGCCTTTGGGGTGGCACTGGAGTGGCTGCATCTCAGGGTTTAGTTGTGGCACATATCAGGAAGCAAGATACATGTGCTGTCAGTGCTGGCATGCTCAAGGCTACCCAATACATCTCTCCCCAGCTTACTGATGATGATTTAGAGCCCCGGTTTCTATCTACTCCTGAAACAGCCACCCTGTCCTACTTGGCCTCTGATGGGGCTCTCTATGGGTGTAGTTTGTAACCTGACTGTTTTTCAGACCTGGAAGTGCTGCGCTCTTTCCAGAACCAAATTGCTGCTATCCAGCGAGATGCTGTCTGGTGGCTTCATACGGTCGTTCCATCCATCAGCAAGCTGGCTCCAAAGGACTATGTGCACTGGTAAGAGAGTCAGCCTGGTAACCTGCTGCACAGAGCCAGCCCTGTCCCAGCATGAATGACATACTCTGAGAAAGCACACACGTGCCAGGGTTTGGCTAGATTCTCTCTCCTTGCCAGACGGAGCAGAGACTGTTTTAGCAGGGTTCAGGCTGGGACTGTCTCCCTCTCAGAATTCCCTGCTGGTGCATCCTATAAGGATTGAAAGTGTTTCTGATTTGTACTGTTTGGATCCAGCCCAATGTTTCCAGTTACCTGACCAAGCACAATCCCCATGGACCCCCATGTTCTTTTGTCTGACATCCTTTGTCAGGCTGTGCGGTTGAGGGCTCCATAGACAGTGCTGTTTTCTTTGCCTGTCCCTGAAGGACAGGTTGTATCCTATGGTCTGGTCCAAGGCACTGCTGAGGCAAGTCAAGGCAGAGTTAATAGCAAAATATGTTAATGAGAGTATGAAAGCCCAGCACCCATACTGCATAGCCCTCTCTGTTGTGATTCATGCTGTTACTTTTTCTAGATGAGCTTATCTGAGGGAGCTCATTTGTGTGTAGGATGGGGAAGCATTAGCAAGAGCTTGGGGAGTCTGAACTGTTGAATGTGTTCTTGAGCCTCACACAGATGGTGTTCTCTTGATCTCTACAGCCTTCACAAGGTACTCTTCACAGAACAGCCAGAAACCTACTACAAATGGGACAACTGGCCGCCTGAGAGTGACCGCAAGTGAGTGCCCCACTCGTAGCTGGGTGCAGGCAGGGAGCTGCTGCAGCGGGAGGCAGAGGAATTGGTCTTTTCTGGTGTTGCTTATATAGCTCTGTGGTGGAAAGGCTTGGATCTGTGCTTAGATTTTCTTAATCTGTTACATTGCCTTAAAACTGAGGCATGTTGCTCCGTTCTCCGTCTGTTCTTCCTCCTTCCTTCCTGTTCCCTGTGACAAGCTGTTCTGCATGCTGATGCTGTAACTGTAAGAAGGGCAGCCCTGCGCTCTGTGGGTTGTACTGGGGTGACCTCAGGGAGTTCAGACTCAAGCAGGATGAGGTGCAGATACAAGGCAACACGAGCAACGTTGCCTGAAATGATTTGTTTCAGGTAGTTGCATTTGGAGCTGCAGACCAGGGAAAGGGTTATAAACTAACCTGTGATTTATCCTCTGCTCAGATGAGCTCTAGGCTCTGCTGGGAGGGGGGTGTTCAGGAACCCTCATGCTGCTGTCACATGAAGTGTGATTGATGTCTTGTGTCCTGTGCAGCTTCTTCCTTCGCCTGTGCTCCGAGGTGCCCATCCTGGAGGACACGCTGATGCGCATCCTGGTGATCGGTTTGTCGCGGGACCTTCCTCTGGGCCCTGCCGATGCCATGGAGCTCGCGGATCACCTGGTGAAGCGAGCTGCTGCTGTGCAAGCAGATGGTAAGACTGCACAAAGCTCCAGCCAGCAAGTGATTACTTCTGTCTGCCTGTCCTCTTACTGCCACCCAGGGCTGAGGTGGCTCCTGCCATGTACCACAGGGCCTTTGCATCACTTAGAGCCTGGTTTAGTCAGGATGGCTAAGCATTTGGCTCAAAGCCAGGCACGTATTGATGTTGCTTTCTCACTAAAGAAGCTTCTTATTTTCTCCTGGTCTTCCTCCCTTTTACTGATAACTTGTCACAGAGTGTTTGGGCAATCATTGGTTGTGTTGAGGGTGAAGGACTCTGAATAACCACCCAGAGGTTTTGTTAGTATTTTTAAATACAATTTAGTCCTTTATACATACTGTAAGATAAATAGGAATTTTTGGGCCTAGAGGAAAGGGTTAGAAGTTAAAGTCATTAACCCATGTATTGCATGCTCCTCCCAATTCCATTATTCAAACACTGTTAGAAAAGCAGTCTTGGCTCTTCCCCCTGTTAGGAATTCATTCAGCATTGGTCAAGAATTCCTGCCCCTTTGCAGAGCGTGTCCGTTCAGCTGAGCCTTATGTGGTTTAGTCAGAGTCAAGAGGGTTGTTGGAGTTTGAGTCTAAAGGATCTGGGAGTCCAGCGGAGTGCTGTGAGGATGGTTAGAGGCCTGGAGTATCTCCCCTACAAGGAAAGGCTGAAAGAAGGCTGTTCAGCCTTGAGAAAAGAAGACTGGGGGGGGGGGGGATCTGATCAGTCTTTATAAACATCTCAAGTGTGGGACACAGGGGGAAATGGCCAGCCTCTTCTCAGTGGTCTGTGGGGACAGGGCAAGGGGTGATGGCCTCAAGTTGGAGCACAGGAAGTTCCACACCAACATGTGGAAGAACTTCATAGTGAGGGTGAGGGAGCCCTGGGACAGGCTGCCCAGGGGATGTGGAGTCTCCTTCTCTGGAGAGATTCCAGCCATGTCTGGATGCCGACCTGTGTGACCTGTCCTAGGGACCCTGCTTTGGCAGGGGGTTTGGACCCCATGGGCTCTGGAGGTCCCTTCCAACCCCTACAGTTCTGTGAGCCTGTGATGTGCTGTTAGTGCTGACCAGTTAACAGCAAAGTCTGACCCAGATCTGGTCAGCACAGGTGGGATGAGCTAGACCTTGTCCTTGAATATCCTGTGGAAATGTGTCCAGCCTCTCAGTATGGCATTTTCCATGCCACACCCTTTCAAGTATTGGAAGATTCAGAGTTAAGTTAGAGTGGGTCTGAAAACTCACTACAAAGTTAAAATGCATTTTTAGTTCCTCTGAGCCCCAGCAGCTCTGAGCAGATTTGCTGTGAGCCTGAAGGATTGTGTCTGAGCTCTGAAAAAGATCCAGCTCTTTTGTTGGATGTGCTGGGGAACAAAACTGCCCTTAAGAATTCAAACCAAATTGCAATTGAAAAGCTCAATATCCTTATATATTGACTTGTGGCTTTTTAAGTGTTGTTGGGTTTTTGTTCCTGTCATATCATGAGAACAAGCCCACAATAACAGCGTTGCTTGGAGTAAAATTCTTTGTTATCCTGTGATGCTTTTCTTGAAGGACTTTCAGCCAGGTAGACAGGTCAATAACTTGCTTAGTCTTTTCTTCTTCCAGATGTCGAGGTCCTGAGGGTAGAAAGAATCCAGCTGATCGATGCAGTCTTAAATCTGTGCACTTATCACCATCCAGAGAATATCCAGCTGCCCCCAGGGTAAGGCTTATCACATGGACAATCTACTTGTGATCTTTTCACCTCATGACTAACAGTGCCAGCTCACAAACTTCAAGATGCTTATCCCTATTACAATTTCCAATGATAAAATCATCATGAAACCTTTACAATGCCATGTTCAGGTGGAAATTTCTCTAGGGCAAGTAAGACCCTGAGTCATGGAATGGACATTCCACTGCAAGAGCTCTGACCTTTCTGCTCTAGAAATTTCCAGCTGAATACTGCTGTCCTTCCTGAGAGAGACAACAAACCTTTTCTTTTTGAAAACCACTGAACTGGTGTGACTGAATCTAAACAGTGCATGATTAAAGAGAAGAGCAGTCTTGAGATAGGCTTAAATAACCAAATCCAACCACTTCTACCTGTTGATGGCTTTTGCAGGTACCAGCCTCCAAACCTGGCTATTTCTACCCTGTACTGGAAAGCCTGGCCTCTCCTGCTTGTCGTGGCTGCATTCAATCCTGAAAACATTGGTGAGTGTGGATGTTTCTTGGGATACCAGTTCTGCTACAAAAATTGGCCAGGGTGCTGCCTGCTGAAGTCTGTTTACCTGTGCTCAAGGCATGTGCTGGGTTGGTGAGATAAGTGCAGTTAACAAACTGGGAATTCCCTGTGTGTGGAAAAATACAGTGTGGGGGTATGGACCAGTGTGTGAGCTGTTCCTTAGTGAATTTGTTGTGTCTCCCCACCTTGCTGTGTGTGAGAATATATGTCAAGACCCTCATTTTATCTCTGTTTTCCTTCTCTCCTGTAGGTCTGGCTGCATGGGAGGAGTACCCTTCTCTAAAGATGCTCATGGAAATGGTCATGACCAAGTTAGTATGCTTAAATCCCTACACAAATCAAACAGATCACCTAAAACATATTTCTGAATGAAGCTTGTACCCAGCCTGCTCCTCCCTTTTCCAGTGGGAATGCTGTAAAGTAATCTGCCTGGCAGCAACACTGCTGTTCGGGTGGGAAAGGAGCCTTCCCCCAGTAGAAATAGTATAAGCAAAGGAATAAAGCTGGGAAGAAGAGAGGAATGATTTAGGTGTCTCACTGAGAAAGTCTCTCCCTGGCTCCATTGGGAAGCTGCCTTGTTTTTTCTGTGTTGCCTGATGGAGCCAAGGTCCTGGGGACTTCCTGACCATGGTTCATGGGTTTTGAATAGGTCAAGATAACAACTTTCTTTTTAATCTTCCTCAGTAATTATTCCTACCCTCAATGTACCCTGACGGATGAGGAGACACGGACAGAGATGATTAATCGTGAACTTCAAATCTCCCAGAGAGAGAAACAGGAGATTCTTGCATTTGAGGGTCATCTGGCTGCTGCATCCACAAAACAAACAATTACAGAGAGCAGCAGCCTCTTGCTGTCCCAGCTGACCAGCCTGGACCCTCAGTAAGTAGCCTTCTGCAGTCTGATGCCATAACGAAATCCCAGGCAGTGCCAGTCAGGAATCCCTACTGCTAGGAAGGTGGTTGATGTGGGCAAGAAGAGCCCTGAGATTTGCTAGCCTAGGGACTATGTGTCACCTTTGGGCCTTGTCCTTATGTTGCCACCTGCATGTGGCCCTTGCACACTGCTGAGCTGACTGATCCTCATCAGTGAAGGTGTGTGTGCCTGTGGGTAACTTGTGGTTTCTCTGGCAGAGGCCCCCCACGCAGACCTCCACCACACGTCCTGGAGCAGGTGAAAAGCCTGAACCAGTCGCTTCGCTTAGGCCACCTCCTGTGTCGCAGTCGTCATCCTGACTTTCTTCTCAACATCATTCAAAGACAGGTAGGCTGCCTCGATGGCTAAGTTGGGATCTGACCCCTTGTGTCTCAAACTTGAGCAGAGGGAGGGGCAAAAGGAGCTAAGACAGACCAGTATGACCAGCGTGGTGCATCTGTGTTCTGCTGATCTTGTGCTGTCATCCTCCTGCTTCCTAGGCCTCATCGCAGTCAATGCCGTGGCTGGCAGATCTGGTTCAGTCTAGTGAGGGCTCCTTGGATGTCCTGCCTGTGCAGTGCCTTTGTGAGTTCCTGCTTCATGATGCTGCTGATGAGTCGACCTCAGGTGAAGAGGAGGAGGAGGGTGAGAGTAAGGAGCAGCGTGCCAAGAAACGCCAGGTGAGCAGTCTCTTAATGATCACTTCTGTTACCTGCCTTCTGTGCATCCCATGTTTGATTTTACTGGAAAGGCCAACTTCTCACTCTGCAGAGACAACAGAAACAAAGACAGTTGCTTGGACGGTTGCAAGACTTGCTGTTGGGTCCCAAAGCAGATGAACAGACAACCTGTGAGGTGCTTGACTATTTCCTACGACGCCTGAGTTCCTCCCAGGTGGCCTCACGGGTCCTGGCCATGAAGGTGAGCAAAATCTTCTTGATTAGGGTTTGTCAGAAGCTGAGGGCAGAGTCCTAAATTCTCATGACTGCAGAGCCAGCACAGTGAAATTATTTCATGTCATCCTTCTTCAGTAACTTGTCTCAATCCCTACACCCCATCAAATGCCCTTCTACTCCCTCCTGCTCATGAGCTTTTTTTGTTCAGCAGCCAAGTAGTACTTTTCTTGAGATAGAGCTGGATTCTGCTAGGTTTTCTGTGAGGCTCATGTGTAGAGTAAGCAGATGATGTGCTACATGGAGTCATTGGCAGCTGTTGCCTCTGGGGAATGTAAAAGCGAGTGCCTGAGCTCTGGAGCACAGCTGGGGCAATGGTAGTTGTAGAGAGCTCAGAAAGATTATGCTTAGAGAAGACTGAAGCTTCACAGCTGTCAAGCAAACACACTGCCTGAGATACAAAACCTGTTGTGTCCTGCCTTTGGAATGTTCCATGACGTTTGCAGCTTGTTTCTATTCACTAGTATGAAACCAGCAGTCCAGCTGTGGCTTCAAACACAACAGCTGTGTCCTTGTGACTTCTGCAGGGCCTGTCCTTAGTGCTGTCAGAAGGGGGACTGCGTGATGGAGAGGAGAAAGATCACCCCATGGAAGAAGACTCTGGGGATTCAGAACTGCTGCAGGGGTATCAGTGGCTGCTGAGAGACCTCCCCAGGCTGCCACTGTTTGACAGTGTTAGAGCAACAACAGCTCTTGCCTTGCAGCAGGTAGGTGGTAGGAGCTGGGAGGGATAAGTGGCCACCTTAATCTTTGTCCTGCTCGTTCTGAAATGAGTCTGAGGAAACCATGTGTGGGTGTGATATTGATGTGTTTATATGCTGGCAGAATCTTTCTTCTGCTGGTGCTTGTTTTCATTAAATCCTGAGTTCTAATGAGAGGAATTCTCATTCTAGGCCATCCACATGGAGACAGATCCGCAGACCATCAGTGCTTACCTGGTGTACCTCTCCCAGCACGCTCCAGTGGAGGAGCAGGGACAGCACAATGACCTTGCTCTGGTGAGAGGCTGGGCTGTTAGGGCAGAGGGACTGCATGGGGGAGACCTTGCACACCTTGGGACAGTGGTAGACACAGGATTTGCTGTACCAGCATGATAAGGTTCTTGGGAGCATGTGAATCTGCTAACTGTGTGCTGCTGCATGTGTGTTGGAAGGAAACCTGTGTTTTCAGTTTCATATCATGAGGTGATACCAGAGCAGTAACCTGCAGCCCATCTCAGATACTGTGGGGAATGCAAGAGTGGATAGTGATTTAAAGGAGATCCCAACACCTAGTAGTGTTTCACAAGCAAGCAGGTGCTACGCCTGCAGTCCTGTGTATTTTGGGGAGAGTGGGAAGTCAGGAACCTCACTGGTGGGACATGCACTCTCTTATAACCAAAACTGGATTTCTGATAATTTGTTTTAAAGGATTTTTTTTTCCCTCCATGTTTGACTTTTGTACAGTGACTTTTTTTCCCCCCCATTGTTCTGTCTTTGGGTGCTTTTTTATTGTTCTTGAGTCCATTGAACTACATCTCTTGTAAGAGTCTTTTGGAGATTGATGCACAAATCTAGAGGCTCATGTGTTCCTTCTGCCTGCACAGAAGTGTTGAGACACGTGGAGAATGTTAAATGATAAGAGTCAGCAGATCTGCTTCTTCAGAGAATGCAGATTTCTACCTGGTAAATGCTCACTTTGTAGTGGGATGTACAGCTGGGGACACTGAGCTAGCACAAGGTGCACTCAAAGCACTGGTGTTTCCCTGTTATGATGGTTTTACTCATTGCACATGGATCTCCAGAGTATTAACTGGGCTGGTGATGGAGACTGGAGAATGTGATGCAGTGGAGCAGGAGAACCTGGCTCTGTTGTTCAGTAAAGACCTTGTGGATCTTTTTCCCTTGCAGGATGTGGCCCGACTCATAGTGGAGCGCTCTACCATCATGTCCCACCTCTTCTCCAAGCTCTCCTACTCTGCTGAATCCGATGCAGTGCTGGTTGCTCTTCTCTCCATCTTCTCCCGCTACATCAAGCGCATGCGGCAGAGCAAGGAGGGCGAGGAGGTGTACAGCTGGGTGAGTGCTGCCCTGTCTTCCCTAAGCAGGTGGAAAAATGGGACAAGTTAACAAAAGAGAAGCCTGTTGTGGGTTACTGAGTATGTAGAAACCATGTCTGGTTCAGGAATTCCCTGCTCTGAAAATAGTTGGAGGTTGGCATAATGTCAGGGCCAAGTGCACGTGTAGATAAAAAGCTTTTTTACCTTTCCTTGGGTACCTTTGTGGAGAATCTGGGCTAAGTGGAACATTGTCTGATCACTTTTGTCCATTCTTTTATTATCTCATTGTCCTTTCTCTCCCCACCTTTGTTCATCCTGGTTTTATCCCACCTTTTTCCAGTCAGAGTCCCAGGATCAGGTGTTCCTTCGTTGGACCAGCGGGGAAACAGCCACTATGCACATCCTTGTGGTTCATGCCATGGTTATTCTCCTGACACTAGGGCCACCTCAAGGTTAGTGAAGTGTGCTCAGATTTATTCAAGGGGTCATGGGCAATACAGAGAGCTTTTCCTCTCTCTGCTGTCTCCAAACAGGTCAGGCTGGTGTTAATCCTTCTACTCACAGGCTTGTCCCTTGCAATATTTGTTTGTAGCTGTAAGATCTGTCAGAATATTGCTGCACAGAGGGATGGATTTGCAGGCTGTTTGGGTTATTTTGCCTTCTGCAGACAGCAGGAAATATTAAAATGATGGTGTGTCCCTCCCTGCTAAGCAAGGAGGACTCAGACTTACTGCAGTGCAAGAACTGGGCCCTCAGAACATAGTTCACATTTCCACCTGGTAGTGTTTATTCCTGAGTTATTTCTGATCTTTGAATGAGAAAGGGTGCTGGTGCATCGATCTGTATGGAGAAGGGTAGGGTGTTTTACATGCATTTGGACATGGGAGATAATTTTCTATCCACTCTTAAGCAGGGGATGGTGATTTTTATACCTTACTGGATATATGGTTCCCGGAGAAGAAGCCCCTTCCTACTGCTTTTCTGGTTGACACCTCAGAGGAGGCTCTGCTGCTCCCTGACTGGCTGAAGCTGCGTATGATCCGCTCGGAGGTCCCACGTCTTGTGGATGCAGGTGAGCTTGTGGGATGTCTCTTGGTATTTCAGACCCTCCTGAAAGGAAAGGGAGAAGTTTCCCTGCTCGGTCCTCTGTGTGCCCAGCCACCCTACCTGGATACCTTTGGGTGGGGCCATCGGTCACTGCAGCTGAGCAGGGAGCTTGGATGGAGAAAGCAGTGTGTCTCTGGATTTGGGGACAGTCACAGTCTAAACATACAACAGATTCTTTACTGTGTCCCTTAGGGCTGTCAAACAGATCTGCAGGGTATGAGCTGCTTCTAGGTAGGGAATATTACAGGATGTCCCAGGGGGATTCCCTACACAGCCACTATGTGTAGTTCATGTAACAAGGGTTTAAGAAAGGATAGAGCCTTGCTGATGGCCAGACTCACAGGTCAATCCCTGAAGCATTAAGAGCAGAGCTCAGTGAAAGCTGAGACTGAAGAGGAGGTCAGAGCCTTTGGTAGGGCTCCTTACTGCAGTGTTCCTCCTCCTCTGATCCAAGCGATCAACCTCGCTGTTGCTCTTAAAGTAGGGGAGCGAGTCTCTCTGGGTATTGTTCTTTCTGTGTATGTAAAGGAAATGGGGCACTCTGAATTGGAGTCTCATCTTAGTCCAACCTGAATCATTGTAACAGAGCTGTGCAGTCACCAGACAGCTGGCACAGCGCTGCTTCCATAGGGCACACTCTGCTTTCCAATGTCTGAAGGATGTAAGCTCTACCTGTGGTTACCTTTGTGCTTGCACAGCTCATCAGTGCTCTTTCTCAGTATTCAGAGCTTTCATTCCTTTCTTACTAATTAAATGACAGCTCTCTATAGCCAGTGATTGAATTATTCAATAATTCCTGCTTGCAGCCATCAACAGATAGGGTGGAAGTTATTTTTTAATACGAATGATCGGGTTCCTGAGGTTTTGATCACATTAAACAGAAGATCAAATTAGTCAGTGAGTGAATTAACTGGAAGATGCAATAAGAAGGCAATGATTTGCAGAGGAAAGAAAACATAGTAGCCAGCTGTCAGCCTCTTCTGCCTTTAGGCTCTCTGCAGCCCTGACATTAATGTGTCACTGTTAGTCCAGCCAAAAGCACTAAGATCAGGTAATAAAGATGACCCTCTGCAGAGAATTCTGAGGGTCTGAGCACCCAGTGTTTTTGTGTTTCAGCCCTGCAGGACCTGGAGCCACAGCAGCTGCTTCTCTTTGTTCAGTCCTTTGGGATCCCTGTTTCCAGCATGAGCAAACTTCTGCAGTACCTGGATCAGGCAGTATCTCATGACCCACAGACGCTGGAGCAGAACATCATGGACAAGAGTAAGAGCTTCACTGGAGCCTAACTAGGCATTTTACTTGCACAGTTTCACAAGTCTCTCCTGTGGCTTTCTTGGAAAAATCAGAAATACTTCAGTAAATTTAGTGCTCTGGCAGTGTGTGTTCACTGCAGACAGCTCCTGAGAGCTCTTCTGTGTGGTCATTGGCTGTATTTCCTAAAATAGAGTAGGATTTTGTGGATTGCATTGGATAGAGCCTAATAAGTACTTTGAAAACTACCCTGTGAAAGAAACAAGGGTTAAAAGCATCATGATAACAAAGTCCCTAGGAATGGCAAATTTTCTTCACTGCGGGAGCTGTACAAACAGCACCCAGTTCTGTCCTGCTTTAGTAAAGAGAACAAGATGATGATGATGGGTTCATATTTTTTCCTTTTTCAGACTACATGGCTCACCTTGTGGAGGTTCAGCATGAGAGAGGAGCGACAGGAGGCCAAACTTTCCACTCCCTGCTCACTGCCTCCTTACCAGCCCGCAGAGGTACTGCCTGCACCAGCCTAACCTTCTGAATACCAACTATCTTCCCCTTTTGCTATTGAGTGGGACAGGAAGAGCTGCCTTCAAAAGGGATTGTGTTGCAATATACCAGCAACCTAGAGTGTTTTGCTCTTGGCAAAGGGGGAAATTCCAATATTTTTGGAGTTTGCTACAATGAGTTGTTCTGAGTGATAGAGAAAAAGATGTCTTGCTCAGCCTCAAGAGAAAAGCTACTGAGCTCCTCAGTAGTTGGAGTCTGTAAAGCTGAAGGTGATCCAGAGTTTGGGCTGCCATAACAGCATTTTTCTTTCTTTCTTTTTTTTTTTCTCCTTCTTGCAGACAGCACTGAGACTGCAAGGTCAAAATCTAGTCCTGAGAACTCTCAAGGCCAAAGCCGGATCCGGGCCTTAAGCCAGGTCCGGGTTCTGGGCCCAGAAGATGATTTGGCAGGCATCTTTCTGCAGGTACTGGTATAACCTCTGGCTGATCAGCTGCTTCCCTGCAGCAGCTTGAAAAAGATCTCTTACACTTGCATCTTCTGCCCCCTCCCTCCTGCAGTGTTTGCAGGCAATAAGTATGTATGTATTTATTTTTTTCTTGTAGTTTGAACACCATGAGGCTTTTGATCGTGCCTACTTGCATGTTACTCTCTCTGCACCTTGTTTGCTCTGTGTGTGGCCCCGTTCCTCCCAGCAGCACTTGGAGGATTTGTGAAATGCTCACAGGCCTTGGCAGCAAAGCTGTGTGCAAACAGCTTTTGTACTCTGCTTGTCTGCTTGCAGAACCTCCCTCCCATTGACTACAGAAGGAGCCTATAGGGAATTAACTGGCCAAGTTCCTTGCCTGTATTTGGGTAGTATGGTGATTCCCCCACAGTGTGGGTGTTGATAATCACATTAGGGTTACATAGATTCTACATCTATTCCTGTACCAGGCACTAAAATAATAGAACAACTCTACTGGAAGGTTCTGGTTAGCCCACAGTCAGTATAATGATGCAAGGTAAATCATTCCTCTGCCTTGGAATGGCTGTGGTGTAGCAGGTCCTTTCTCTTGCTCTCATAAACCTAATCCCCCTCTGTGTCCTACCAGCTTTTCCCTCTGAATCCCGACCCGCGATGGCAGAGCTCCACCCTGCGCCCGCTCGCCCTGGCGCTGCAGCAGGCCCTGGGGCAGGACCTGGCCCTCACCCGCCAAGGGGACACCCCGGCGCCTGGGATCACCCCCCGCCTGCTCCAGGCAGTAGCTGCGCTGCTCAATTCCCCGCACAGCGGCGCCTTGGTGATGGCCATGCACCGCAGCCACTTCATCTCCTGCCCGCTCATGCGCCAGCTCTACCAGTACCAGGTGAGGACAGCTGTGAGATGAGAGTCTTTGTAGGAGTTAACAGAGGGGAGTGAGGAGGAAGCAGGAAGACTGTAGTGCATCTGCTGTCTGCAGACCCTCTACCTGTGGAGAGCCTGGGGAGCATGACACAGGGGGACTTCACGGGGATGTACATTCAGGGTTGGGTGTACCAAGTCAGGTGTACCTGCCCAGGGAGGTGGTGGAGTCTCCTTCTCTGGAGATATTCAAGACCCATCTGGACGCCAACCTGTGCAGTATGAGCTGGGGAGCTGCTTTGGCAGGGGGGTTGGACCCCATGAACTCTCAAGGTCGGTGCCAACCCCTACAACTCTGTGCTTCTGTGATACTCAGTTTGGTAACCATGTAGTAGTGAGGATTTGCAGCTGCAGGTCTCTGCTTTGGGATCCCTAGCTGGTGCTGTTTTGTAGCCAGGGATATGTCTTGCAAGCCAGGGCATTTGCAGACAACTTGAGAGCTGAAGTTTGTGATCCCTTAAAGAAGTCTTCAGAGCAGGCTGCAAGTTATTCAATAAAATATCTTACTCCTTTTGTCGTGGTGAAAGAAGGCACAAAGTTACCCCTCCTTATGTTGGGAGAAGTATTGTGGGGGTGTCACTGGGCCTTCTGCCTTGTGTTTGTACACTAGAAGGTGCTGCCTTGAGTGAGCTATCATCTAAGGGAGTAGGTGTGCTCCATGTATTCCAGGCAGCATGTGCCACTGTCTGCATCTTTCCTGTTATCCTTGGTGTATTCTTCAAGTGTGTATAAACAAGTCCATCTTGCTGTTCTCCCCAGCGCTGCATGCCACAGGATACTGCCTTCTCCTCACTCTTCTTCAAAGTCCTCATGCAGATGTTGCAGTGGCTGGAGAACCCTGCAGTGGAAGATAGTCCTCTGCGTGCTCAGCTGAAGGCCTTTGCTGTGCAGTACTCCTCGAGGCACAGGATCAATGATGGTACTGGCACCGGGCAGCTTATGGGACTCAGAGGGGACAGGAGAGGGACAGAAACTAAATTGCACCCAGAGCAGAATGTGGGGTGGGATGCCTCTTAGAGAAGTGTGCTTAGGAGCAGCAGAGAGGTTTTGTGTGATGCTGTGTAAAGTCCCTGAGGACACAGACAAGTGATTTAGCTCTGGGAGTTCAGAGTAGCCACCTGGTAGCACCTGACCAAGCACAGCAGGTCTTTCAGGGGAAACTTCCATTGCTCAGGCCAGGAGTTCTGTGCTAGCTGTAGTCCTGAAGGATCAGCATACACGAATACCTCTGGAACAAGGTCACGTTGTGACTTGGAGAGTTGTTTATCATCGGCCATCTGTTGGGAGGAGGTTCCTGTAACCCAGAGCTTAGGCATGGAGTGGGTTTGTAGTTGTATTCTCTTAGCCACGTGTCCCTGTAACATGCAGAAGAGCTGTCGAAGGTTTTGGTGGCAGTACAATGTCAGTAGTGGATTTGTATGTTTGAGTAGTTGTGCCCTGGAACAACACAGGGCACATCTGTAGAAGAGAAGCCCAACGCAGGGGCTGGCTTGGCCCTGTGGTGCCCACACTGGTGTTTCTTTGCAGTTCGAGGTGGCTTCTTGCACCTGACGGAAGCCCTGACGTTCCGCCGGGACCCAGACCTGGTCAGCTCGGCGGTACGAGCCATCATCGCCACCCTGAAGTCAGGAGAGAAGTGTAACGTGGAGCCCGAGCTCATCAGCAAAGGTACAGCTGTCCTGCTGCTCTCCTCCCTCCACTGCCAGCCCAGCAAGGCAGTGCCCAGTGTGCAGGCTGTGGGAAGCTGCCTTCTGCCTGGAGCAGAAAATGTGAACTGATCTAAACTTGGTCCTGTCTTCTATCAGCTCCTTCCCTTGCACTGCATGTGTGTTTATAACCTGAGCTGGGGCTGGGAATGGGTCTCTTGGTGAACTGCTGGTTTCCATTAGCAAAATGAGAAACAGAAGCCAACTGTCTCAGCTCAGAATGGCTTCCCTCACCCCTACTGAGCCCAGCTCTCAGACTGGCTGCCTTCATGATACTCTTACAAGGTTCCCACGTTTTGAAGTTAAGGATTGACATCTTTCTCCCTCTGCTAGTCCTTCAGGGTCTGATGGAAACTCACTCTCCATACCTGGAGGAACTCCTGACTGTCCTCTTCTCAGCTACTGTTGAGACCACTGCCAGGTTTCCTGCCATGAAACCAATTGCCGTGGTGAGCTCCTTGTTGCTCCAGGACAAAGAAGAAACACCAGTGAAGAAGGAGCTGGACAGTTGCAGGTGAGCCTAGGCAGTGATGGGAATTCACTGGTAGGCCTGGGTTCATGGCATCACTGCTGACACTGGCTTTGTTTTCTCCTCAGTACTGAAGCAGCCTGGCTAGGGCCCTCCTCTGGTCTTCTTAATGACTGGCTGGAGATGCTGGACCCAGAGGTGATCAGCAGCTGCCCTGATCTCCAGCAGAAGCTACTGTTCTCCTGGAACAAAGTAAGGGTTGTTGGGTAGAGGGGCTACTGTGCTGCAACCACCTTTCTGGGATGCTGCCCTGTGCCCAGAAGCAGGGCAAGGGGTAGATTTTTGTTTTGCCACGTGTTGCTCTGCCAGTTCCAAACCAGTACAGGCTGATGGAGGAGGATTCTGGTGCATCCTTCTCAGTGAAGGCTTATGTTCTATTTCATCAACTGTGGGGTTTTCAGGTCTTTGAAGTGCATTACAGACACAACATGGTCCTCCAGCAGCCCAGCCAGCTGTGGGTTCAGTGGTGGTTTTGCTTGCCCAGGAGTGCTGTGCTGCAGCAGAGACGAACACTGAATTTCACAGCTGATGCCATGTTCTGTTACAGCACTGCAGTTCAAATCCTGAATCCACATGTTGTTCTTCTGTGCTGTCTGTGTCCTTGGCTCATCATGCTTCTGTAATACACGTGGTAACCCTTACATCCCCCTCACAGCAAGGAGTTGTTTCTTACTTCTCTTCCTCATTTGGTCCTTCCAGGCAGGGTCCCAGGTGCCCTCCTTCCGCCCGTATCTCCTGGCCCTTCTCACTCACCAGTCCAGCTGGACCACTCTGCACCAGTGCATCAGGCTTCTGCTTTGCAGAAACCGGGAGCAAAGGTGAGTGAGCCTTGTTTTCCAGGCCTGGCCAGGAGTTTTGAGTTGTGTCTCCTTGTGTCTGTGAGAGAACAAGCAGGAGCAGAGAAAAAGAGCTGCCACGATCCACGCTGCGGCTGCCAAGAGATGTAACCCAGCCAAAACCAGGCTTTGAGGGAAGGATGCTGATTTCCATCATGCTGATTTGTGTACCTTGATGTAAATATTACCTGCTGTTTGATGGAAGAAGCACATAAAGATTTGGCCATGTTCTAACCAGGAAGCTAATGGCTGGGTAATCCATCTAGCATTGCCCTGGTTGATAATCTGCATGTACGTGGGGTTTGAAGGATGGTTTGGATAGCAAACAGGCAGCAGTCTCTGTACCTGGGCAGGCTCTGCTGGGTCTTGTCGTTGCACTAAACTCCCATTACCAGTCCTTCTGTAAGCCCCTTGCTGGCATCAAGCTCCCAGTTCTGATCCCTGGAGCAGCCCTAGCTCTCAGCTTCCATTTACTGCTCTCAAATACTCAAGTGCTGCTGTAGTAGGATCTTGCTTAAACTCGTTACACTTCTGCACCAGGAAATGCTAACACCTCATAGGAGTAATTCAGGACATTACTAACCTAGCAGTACTTCTAAAGCCAGCAGCATTTCAGTATGCTTAGTATTTTGTTACTGATCTCTTGCTCATTAACAATCTCATTAATTTCTGTAATCCAGGAGAACACCAGCAGTAGGGTCACTGCTCTGACTGTACCAACTGTTGGTGTTGATGACCAGCTCCTGGCCTTGTGGTGCAAGACTCTGTGTAGTCACCACGCTCTTGCTGAATGTTGTTTCTTTGGCTCCAGACCCTGTGCTGTGCTTATTGCAACAAATATTTAGTCATAATCTGGGAATAGAACCAAACCCCTTCTTGGGACTTAAATGCATTCTATTTTTACATTTGCAGATGTTTCTTTCTTCACAGTACTCATGACATCTAGAGACACCACCCTGTGTGTGTGTGTGCAGTCTGAGGGCTGCCTAGACTCTAATTGCAAATCTGTCTTCTTTTGCCTTCTAGCAGGTTTGACCCAACTGCATCCTTGGATTTCCTGTGGGCCTGTATTCACATTCCTAGGATCTGGCAGGGAAGGGACCAAAGAACTCCTCAGGTAGTGGTTCAGTTCTTCCAAGATTCCTCTCTGGGTGGAGAGAGAGGCAATGCTTTCACAGTGCCTGAGTTTTCCACGGCCCAAGAGGTGGTTGGAGTGATACAGGTGCAGCTTGCCAAGTTTGCTGCCTGTGCCTCAGCTGGTAACTGAGCTGCTCTGCTCTGTTACATATTACAGTGGCAGTTTGGAGTCCAAAAAGCTGATAGGAACACACGTAAGTCTGCCCACTTGGCATTTCCCCTGTAGCTCCTGCAGCAGTTGCCACAATATCCATTAAACATCCAGACACAAGGCTACAGTGGTGAGCAAGGTAAAACCTTGCAGTGTGGGATAATTCCCATTTCACCCAGAAAAGGGGGTGGCACCTCTTCTCCACAGGGGAATTCCTTTGGTTTGGTGACTGAATTAGGGTTTCTGTTGCATTGCACATGCCAAGTGGGATGTAAATGGGTTCAGAAGTAGAAAAGAGGGGTAAAGGGGTCTCATTTGAGGCTGTGATGGATGCTCTCAGAGTTTTAGATATGAGGCTGTCCTTAAGTCTAGTCCTAGGATATGTTTTCTTCCACCTGGGGAAAGGGTGACTAGAAGGAGCCAAGGATCTGGGGATTCAGGCTGGATCCACTCCCTTGCATTGCAGAAGCGCCGTGAGGAATTTGTGCTCCACCTAAAGGCATCAGAACTGATCAGCATGGTGGAGCTGATCCTGGCTGAAGCAGAAACCAGGTACCAGAGCACAGATGAGGCCTCCTGCACACTCATTCAGTCTCGACTGCCTTTGTTGCTCAGTTGTTCTCACGGGGACCTTGAGAGCATCAAAAAAGTAACAGAATATCTGACCAACTGCATCCAGCAGTGGGGAAGCAGGTGAGGATGCAAAGGGGTGAGTGCTACCTACTTTAACTGTAATTACTTGTCATTGAAGTGGTTCTTGGACCAGGAAGCTGTTTTACATTTCAAGGCCCTTTTGTTTTTAGGACTTGGGGGCAAAATGCTTGTCATGGTTTTTTGTGGGTCTTTTTGGTTTGTGTTTGGTCTTTTTTAAAGTAGGATGGTTATTTTTAATTACCAGTTCCTACCATGGGATTTCTTGTCTACTCATCTCTTGAATCATAAGGGATGAGTATCACAGAGTTGCAGGGGCTGGAAGGGACCTCAAGAGCTCATGGGGTCCAACCCCCCTGCCAAAGCAGCTCCCCAGCTCATACTGCACAGGTTGGTGTCCAGATGGGTCTGGAATCTCTCCAGAGAAGGAGACTCCACACCCCCTGGGCAGCCTGTCCCAGGCCTCCCTCACCCTCACTGGGGAAAAGTTCCTCCCCATGTTGGTGTGGAACTTCTTGTGCTCCAATTTGCAGCCATTGCCCCTTGTCCTGTCCCCACTGACCAAAGAAAAGGGGCTGGCCAATTCCCCCTGCACCCCATACTTAAGATATTGATAAACACTGATTAACATTGATGAGGTCCCCCCTCAGTCTTCTTTTCTCCAGGCTGAACAGCCCCAGCTCTCTCAGCCTTTCCTCACAGGATAGATGTTCCAGGCCCTTCATCATCTTCGTAGATGTGCTTCTGACTGTTACGATTGCTCTCACAGTTGAATGCAGACTAGACTGTCCCCTAACAGCTATCTTAGCACTATGGGAAGGACAAGATGGTGTGTTTGTGGCAATGAAACACACTGACCTAACCCAACCCTGCTTGTGATGGTGGGACAAAGGATCCTAAGTAGCCTCAGTTGCTGCCACATGGCACTGCCTACTGGCGTGGCCTGTGCCAGGGCTCTGTGTGTAGGGAACAGGCTGGCTAGCATGAGTAGTTGTCCTTCTCACTGTTCTTCCCATTGAAGCAGGTACAACCATGAGTACATTAGAATCATAGAATGTCATGGGTTGGAAGGGTCCCCAAGGATCATAAAGCTCCAACCCCCTGCCACAGGCAGGGACACCAACCTCAGGCCTGGAGCTACACAAGGTTGCCCAGGGCCCCATCCAACCTGGCCTTGAACACCCCCAGGGACAGGGCACCCACTACTTCTCTGGGCAGCCTGTTCCAGCCCCTCACCACTCTTTCTGTAAAGAACTTCCCCCTAATATCCAATCTAACCCTTCCCTCCTTTAGCTTCAATCCATCCCCCTTGTCCTGCCATTATCTGCCCTTTTAACAAGCTGATTCCCCTCCTGTTCCTCTGCTCCCTTCAGGGACTGGCAGGCTGCAATGAGGTCCCCCCACAGCCTTCTCTTCTCCAGGCTGAACCAGCCCAGCTCCCTCAGCCTCTCTTTGTAGGGACCATGTGTAGGAACTCCTCACTGGAGATGGAAGCAGAGTTTCCTTGCCCTGTGCCCCTTTGTTACTGTAGTTTTTTGGCCTCCACATGGTCTAAGGATGGGTCCCCATAGACTGGGATGATAAAAGTAGTTCAAAAGAAGGAAAGCTGAAAAACAGAGGTACAGGTTAGCAGTGGCTGCTGTCTTTACATGGTCTGTTTGCTGAATGCAGGGAGGCTGTTACTAACCCATGGGGCTGGGATGTTTGCTGGTTGAACTAACATAGTAACCAGTGGCTGACTTTTCCCTTTTTCCTTCAGTTCTGTGGGAAAATGCTGCCAGGACCTTCTGCTTCAGATATACCTGCAGCTACCTGAGCTCCTTGTGCCTCTGCCTGAGATGCTTCTCACCAGTGAAGGAGCCAGAGACAGCAGCACTTGCAAGGTAAAGTTAGAGACATAGGAAGGGCCCTTTCCAGTTGCACACCCAGAGTGGATGCTACCTTGATGCCCAGTCTAAAAGGAGGGGACTGCCAAAAGTTTCCTGGGTCACTTTGGTTTCTTTACCTTGCTCTTCTGTTGCCCCTTCCTTGCTTGCACTCTCAGGAGTGGAGAGTTCAGGTGCAGGGGTTTTTGCAGTGTCCTTCTATAGGATGCTATAAGCTCCACAAGTTCTGTGTGCCAAAGCTTCTGTAAGGCACCAGTGTGCAGGCATCTGATCCTGCTGTGATGTCTGGAGAGGCTGTGGACTTCAGATCCCCTGCCAGCTGGAACTTTGTATCTGCTGACAGATTCTACCTGAAAATAATTCTGTTACCCCCTTCAGTAGTTGGAGAGGAACTGGGAAGCACTGCTGAAGAGCCAGGAGCTTGACTGTGCTTTAAACTTAACTGCTTCCTCATTACTTTCATTCCAGCTCGATGCCCTGGTTCACAGATTCATTAACCTCCTGGCAGACACCAGTGACTCCAAGTCATCAGAAAGCCGTGTCTGGGATGCCAATATGGCCTGCAGGAAGCTAGCTGTGGCTCACCCCATCCTGCTGCTTAGGTACTGCTCTTCCCTTTCACCCTCTGTGTGGCTGTGGCATCCATTGAAAAGCACCCACCCTTGTCCTAGGGTTGGAACAAACTCAGGGCAGCAAAATGATGGTGCCAGAATCTGCTTTTGTGTACAGAAGTCAAGAGAAAGGGCAGCAAAGTCACAGAATCACCAGGTTGGGAAAGACCTTTAAGATCATCAAGTCCAACTGTTCCTGTCCTGTGCTAAGCCATATCCCTGAGCACCTCATCTATCCATCCTTTAAACACATCCAGGGATGGTGACTCAACCCCCTCCCTGGGCAACCTGTTCCAGGCCCCCACAATTTCAGTAAAAATTTTTTTCCTAACATCTAATCTGACCCTGCCCTGGGACAGCTTGTAACAAGGCAGCATCTCTTCTGGCTTTGTGTCTGTCCTGAAACAGTCCTCCTGGAACTGGAGACCAGGGAACAGAACATGGGTGGGAAATGGGGTTTGCAGATCTTGTGGATACAGGGAATCAAATTCAGAACCCTAGGAGAGAGGATAAGGGATGCTTCCTTCCAGGAACTGAGTGAGGTGTAAGGATGTGGGACTATTTCTAGGAAGAGGCTACATCTGGATTTTCTTCTGTTTGGCCTTTCAGGCACTTGCCAATGATTGCAGCGCTGCTGCACGGCCGTGTCCACCTCAACTTCCAGGAGTTCAGGCAGCAGAACCACTTGACCTTCTTCATCCACGTCCTGGGCATCCTGGAGCTGCTCCAGCCGCAGGTCTTCCAGAACGAGCACCAGGCGGCACTATGGGACTGTCTCCTGTCCTTCATCCGTCTGCTGCTGGTAGGGAAGTCGCTGCTCCCCTTCCCTGTGCGGGCACAGCCACTAGGTGGAGAAGCTCAAGTAACGCAGGGCCAGCCCAGCTCTCTCCCAGTTTGAAGGGAAAACCTTCCTAGGCCTAAGGAAAAACACCCCAAAAAAGTCTATCAAATACCTTGGAGAGCTTGAAGAGGAGGCAGGAGATCCAGAAGCTCCTCCCTGGTACCAGAGGGGCAGGATGGGGCTGGGCATCACCTCTTTGTTTTGGCTAACCATCATCTTCTCAATCCTTCCTCAGAACTACAGGAAATCCTCTCGCCACCTGGCCGCCTTCATCAGCAAGTTTGTCCAGTTCATCCACAAGTACATCACATGCAATGCCCAGGCAGCTGTCTCCTTCTTGCAGAAGCACTCAGATCCACTCCAGTAAGCTTTCTGACTCCAGTTAGCCTGTGGTTAGCTCATAGACAGCTCAGGGTGTCGGGCAGCCATGAGCTGACTGCACTGAAGGCAGCAAGAGGAGGTGATGTTATAGCTGTTGACATCACCCTTAGTTCCCTCAAGTCTCTACTGAGATGGGCTGCATATCCCTTTTCATAGGTGAAAGCTGAGGCCAAGGAAGTCAGATAATGATTTCAAGTCACAAAAAGACCTAAATGCCCTCTTGAGGTGTTGTGGTGCCCTGCAGCCCTGTCCAGAGGGCCACCAGAAGGGTCTCTTTCCTCAGCAGTGGCTGCAGAGTCCCACGTGCAGACATGAGGAACAACACAGTCGAGTTCCAGTTATGATGAAAGGAGAAATCTTGTTTCTGCTTCTGAGCAACTGTTAATTTTAGTGTGCATGCATGTGCTGTTAGTGCTGCAGCTTGTCTCTGTGCCCTTACTGCTACTGAAGGCTGAATGTGCCAACTCTTCCCCCAGTGACCTGTCATCAGACAACAGTGACCTGGCAATGCTGAAGTCCCTCCTGGCTGGGCTGAGTCTACCAAGCAGAAGTGGAGTCTTGGACAGGGGCTCTGATGAGGAGAAGGATGGTGAGTCTTCAGCAGGGAAGGGGTGTTCCAGCTGGTGAACCTGAAGTCTGTTTGGAGCACAGATGCTCTTATGAGCTGTGTGCTGTGCTCATCCTCAGAAGAGCCTAACAGGAGGGTATTTAAAGTGCAGAATGGAGCTTGTGTCCTCAGCCATTACAAACCAGTATCTGGGATGGGTTAACTTGTTTTCCTGTTGGTGGTATCACTACTGGAGCAGAACAACAGCTCTGAACAAAGGTGAGTTCCACTGTTGTGGATTTTGCCTTCCTCAGCCACACTTAAGGATTGACCTGTCAGGAGACCCTAAAGGCTGCACCCACTTCTCTGCTGCTTACAGCTTGCATGGGGAAATCACTCAGTAATAAAACTGCTCAAGAAAGTTCTTTCTCTGAAGATTCTTTCTCTTTGCATCAGCTGAGGGTACCAGAAGGTGCAGTGAGGTGCAGAAAGTGACAGTGTGAGCACCAGGAGTTGTAGTACAGTATTGCTCATGATCCACCTCTGGACTGGAAGGGAGTACTGGAGCTGTTCTCTTGTTAAAACTACACAGACTGCCAGGAGTGACCTGTTCTCTCTCTTTTTCCCCTCAAGATGAAGCAGCAGCTGGCTCTCTCCCCCTTGTCAGCGTGTCTCTCTTCACCCCTCTCACACCAGCTGAAATGGCCCCATACATGAAGAGGCTCTCAAGAGGCCAAACAGTTGAGGGTAAGTGAGGACCTGTGGAGCTGCACAAAGACCCAGGGCAAATGCAGACTCACACCAACCCTGTTACTTATCTGTCAGCTGCAGGGTAGTGTCTTGTTCCAGCCTTGTGTTTGGGAGTCTCTGGCAGTTAGGATGTGGGTTTGTTGTGGATGAACTTGTCCATAACCTTCTGTGACAGAGGCTTCCTGTGATGCTGTTATTACTCAGCTCAGCACTATTGCCCCTGCTCTGGGGCTCTTCAAGGATCTTGTAAGTGCTCTGGGAGATAGTGTGAGTAATTCAAGGAGTGCTGCAGCTCCTGTTGAGCCAGGTCTGGAGTGCTGATAGGAGTGCCATTTTTAAAATGATACAAAAATACCAACCCAGTGAGAAGCAGGATTTTGTCAGGAATCCCCCAATGGTCTTTGTGGAAGAAAATCATGTTAACCTCTCCCATGGGAACAACGTGCTGCTTCTCCAAAGGTCTTCTGAAATCTCAGGTGCCCAGTGTTCAGACCTAAGTTTTGGTACTGAGGTGGCAATTTTCCTCCCACATTAGAAACAGAAATCCACCTAAAAAGAAATCCTGCCTAGCTGCTGGTATTTTTTTTAAAAGAGGCTTTATGTGAAGATCTTTGAGGTACAGAGGTAGGTGAAACCTCATACCCCACTCCACTTCTTCCCCTGTCTGAAGCATGACAGTGCTGGTGGCCTCTGCCTGGGCAGGCTGGGACATGCATGTGACCTCCCTGTTCTCATCCCTTTTGAAGAATGCCTTTATTGCTCTAGCTCTGTGTAAAAGTGGGAAAACTTGACTGTTTGGGAGATGGGCTTTGTAGGGAAAAAGATCTTTTGCTGGATCAGTGAATTTCAGCTGCCCCTTTCAATCTGTGTCTTCCACCAGACATCCTGGAGGTGCTGACAGACATTGATGAGATGTCCAGGAGGAGGCCAGAAATTCTCTCCTTTTTTGCTGTGAGTATTCATGTCTCAAACTGCCCCTGGAAGAAAGATACTCTGTTCACCAGAGCCAGCTTAGGCACTGCCCTTCCTCTGCTTTTTGGGTGGTTGTTTCAGCACCTTAGGAGGAATTTACCTTCAGTCAAGCCCTTCTGACAGCAGGCTGTATTCACTTACTTCCCTGCCATCTTCCCTGCATTGCATACTGGGTCTGTCACTGTCCACTTTAACTTTATGCCAGAGGAAATACTAACCCTCTGTCCCCTTCCCAATGTTGGAGTGGGGAGAAGGAGCTCTGTCACACTGGAGCCTAGGGAAAACTTCAGCTGTCCCACATGGAATACACTTACAGGGGGATGCTTTAAGGTATTGAAAGGTGGGATAATCCTGCTTACAGAGAGGGATTTCCTGGCTCAGCCAGTACCCTCTGGATGTGTGTTGGGCTAGACTGGTGCTGGAGGGGCAGTCATGCAAGTGTGAGGAGTTTGTGCTCCCTGGATGGCCCCATGAGCCTCACTTGTGCTGCTTCTTTCAGACAAACCTGCAGAAGCTGATGAGCTCCTCCGAGGAGTCCTGCCGAAATCTGGCCTTCAGCCTGGCTTTGCGCTCCATTCAGAACAACCCCAGGTGAGGATGGCTGGAGCTGAGGGCTGCTGGCTGCCTGTCCTGTGTGCCAGTTGATGGTGAGCTAGGCTGCACTGACCCTCTCATGTTTTACCCCCAGCATTGCTGCAGATTTCCTCCCCACCTTCATGTACTGCCTTGGCAGCAGGGACTTCGAGGTGGTGCAGACAGCGCTGAGGAACCTGCCTGAATACACCCTCCTTTGCCAAGGTGAGCTGGTGTCTGCTGTGTTCAGTGTGTGCTGGGCCTCATGAGGGTCAAAGCTGGGCTGCTGTGCTGGGGGCAGCCTCCCTGGGGAGCTGCCAAGGGTCAGTGTTGCCTAAACCAGGCCATGGAACACGCAGGTATCCAGAGCAGCTTCGGTCTGAGCATTTTTTTAAAAGGACAGACAATGGCAGGACAAGGGGGGATGGAGTGAAGCTGAAGGAGGGGAGGGTTAGATTAGATATTAGGGGGAAGTTCTTTACAGAAAGAGTGGTGAGGGGCTGGAACAGGCTGCCCAGAGAGGGGGTGGGTGCCCCATCCCTGGGGGTGTTCAAGGCCAGGTTGGATGGGGCCCTGGGCAACCTTGTGTAGCTCCAGGCCTGAGGTTGGTGGCCCTGCCTGTGGCAGGGGGTTGGAGCTCTGTGATCCTTGGGGTCCCTTCCAACCCATGCCATGCTATGATTCTGTGATCCCAGGGGGGATTTGCCATAGAGGTTCACTTGAAGCAGATTTGCTCCCTTCAGATTTTCCTTGGAGTTAGGATCTACATGATAGCATGCCCACAGGGCTGCTAGAGCATGGCCCATACAAAAGGAGACACCATCCTGCCCAGTTGCTGGTGTTCTCCCCAGGGTTTGCTGGTTTTCCTTGTGTGTTGGAGCTCTGGGCTCAGTCAGTCCTCACACTGTCTCTCCCTTCTGCAGAGCATGCAGCAGTCTTGCTGCACAGGGCCTTCCTGGTGGGGATGTATGGCCAGATCGACACCAGCTCCCAGATCTCAGAGGCCCTGAAGGTTCTGCACATGGAGGCCATGATATGAACAGGAGGGGCTGGGACCTCCACTTCAGAGGGATTCACTGGACTCACCAGCTGCACTGTGAGCAGACAGTGTGTTTCCACCCACGTGCTGGAGGATCAGAGAGGTGATGTAGCAGGTCAGACTGTGCCAGAACAGGAGAGTGCTGACTGAAGATCAGACAGGGGCAAGGCCTGATCTGCCTGGTGATGATATCATGACTGTGGGAGAAAGATCTCCTGAACGTTGTGCCAAACAGGGACCACTTCCTTCACAGGGGCCTTAGGGCAGCAGCTCCTGGTTTGTTCTGCTTTCTGTCAGTCACAGAAGGCAGAGCTGCTGGGAGAGCAGAAGGGAGTGCTGGCCCTCACAGCTCAAGCCTCTGTGCTCTGTGTGCTGGAGGGAACATGCAGATCCATGCAGGGGGAGAGAACACTTTGTTTTCAGGGGGTGGGTGGTTTTGTTGTTTGGGGAGTTACTTTCTTTCTAAATTAAAACTCTTTGTTTGCATTGTGCCTTTCTGTGCTCTGTGCTGCCTCCAGTGTAGCTTGACATTCCTCTCACCCTGTTCTTCAGCCTCTTGTTGTTCTAGACCAGGCTTCTCTGAAGGCCTGGCTCCAGGGCCAAGTGCTCACAGAGCTGCCCTGGCCTTTTGCAGTACATGCAGGAAATGGAGGAGGCTCAGAAGGGTCAGTGGGGTTTAGCAGATGAGTTTGGTCAGAACCAGCTGCTGACTGGACAACTCTGAAGAAGCTTTTTGGAAAACTTTTCTTTAGAAAGAAATAAAGCAAACTTCATGGTGTATCTGCAGAGGTCCCAGCAGCTGGGCACTGTCACAGTGGAGTCTGTGAAGAAGCAGCTGGGATTCCTCTTCAGGGTCTGCCAGTTCCTCCCTGTGACTCTTGTGGCCACAGCTCTCTGGTCCTCATCTGCTTGTTTGCCAGCTGTGGCTGAAGGACAGAAAAGGAGGTGTCTGTCTCCCCTCAGCACAAAGAAGCTCAAACAAGCTCCCTAGGCTCGTCCTCTGGTCTCAGCTCTGGTCATCAGTTTGCTCTCACCTCACTTGTCTCTATCCTCTGTTGCTCTGCTTGTTGGTAGAGCATCTCTGCAGCGTTCTAAAGATCCTGGAGGATCTTCAATAGCTGTAAGTCGGTCTGGATCTCCTTGCTGGTGGCAGGGATGTTGTGACCTCATGGGTGGCTGGGCAGAGAAATGGTGCCCCTTCCTGCAGCTGAGGAGTGCCACAGCCAAGCACCTCTGTTGCCACATCAAAACAGCAATGAATGTCTGTCTGGCCTTGCAGAGGGTGAGAGGACAGGGAGAGATCTGAACCTCCCATCAACTGGAAGCAGCCCTGCCTTTAGAGATCAGAGCCATCACTTAAGGATGCAACATGCTCCTTCCCTCAGCAGCATCTGCTTGGCATCCGGAGCTGCTGCTGTGGCAATTAGCTACACACAAATTATGTGGAGGAACAGCTGAAGAAGATCAAGCCAGTGAAATGGTTTTCCTGAGGGGTTTGGTGACAGCAGGATTAAGGCCTGTCTGAAGGGTTCCCAGTGAGATTACTGGCTCCTCTTACCTCAGTCCCTTTTCAGACATCATTAAGGTACTGCGGGGTTTGTCAGCGCAGGGAGGGAACTCTGGTGCTGCTGTGGGCCTGGAGCAGCTGGGAACTTGTGGGACTGGCTGGAAAAGGGCTTTTCACTGGCCTCTGCATCCAGGGAAATGTCTCAAGGCTCTTACCACACAAAGAGAGCGTGTTGAAGCAGGGGGGCTCTGGTGAAGATCCTCCCCCCAGCAAGGGCTTTCCAGAAATCACACTAGCAACATTTACAGGTAAAAGTAAATCGTGTGGTTGGCCCCAAACTCTGCTCTGCCTGGAGCTGCTGTGAGCAGGCCAGCTGCAGGGCTCCTGGTTTGGAGGAGCAGGGCCTGCTGGGATGTTGGGGGAACTACTTAACCATCCCTTGGACCAGGACAGCCAGGCTTTGCAGAGCAGCATGAAGAGACGTGTTTGGGCAGGTGGAAGGAGCATCTCTATCAGCAGCAGCAGAAATCACCTTTTTGGGAAATGAGGAAAGAAATTCCAACTGAGGGAGAGAGTGGGTGGAAGTTACTCAGCAGAGCTGGGCCTTCCCACAGCTCTCCCAGTACAAAATCATCACCTGTTGCTTTGTTGGTCTCTGTGCTTTTGGCTGTGGTGCAGGGTCCCAAGATGGATGTGCTCTGCTTGCAGCAGGTGGAGCTACACAGGTTGCCCTGGCTTGGAGCACGGTGCTGAAACCAGATCAGGGCTATGGAGGGGCTGTGCAGAGGCAGCTCAGGGCAGGAGTGTCCCATCCTGTCCCCAAAGGCAGCCCTGGCAGCTCTCAAACCGTTAGCAGCAGCGTTACTGCTGCCCTGACGCTTGCCCACCGTGCTCCTAACTTGCATCTCTGCCTGGATGAGCACCTCCTCCCCTCCCATCCCCTGAGCTGACTGTGATCCTTCACAGGTCTGCCCAGCTCCTCCCCGGGGCTGGGGGCATCTCCTCTGCCTTCAAGGAGAGTTTGTGCCTTGCTGAGAAGGAGCAGGGAGGAGGTTTGCAGGGCTGGTGCTGGCCAAGCCTGTGGCTCACCCACTGCTCCCCTCTGCCCTGCAAAGGGCACATCCCAAAGTGGCACAAAACCCCTGCTTGGACACTGTTCTACCACGTCCTGCTCTAGCCAAGAGCTTCACCCAAGAGCTGGTGTCTGAGGGTGCCTGTGGGGCTGGGGAACATGCTCTACATGGTGCTGGGGGGAGGCTTTTGGCCTCCTCAGATACACTGGGGATCCCACCCCAGCTCCCTGGGAGAGGTGATGGGAAGGGAAAGCTCTTTGCAGGCTTGTTCAGTCTCCTGTGGCTGCACCCAGCTCAGGGCAGGATGGGTGCAACCCCCTGCATCAGCTGGCCCAGAACAGTGCCTGTGGCAGAGCAGAGGTGGTTTGGGCTGGGGGGAGGAAGGGAGCCCAGGGGGAGCTGGGCAGTCCCAGAGCAGCTGAGGGTAAGCAGGGGCTGGCAAGGACAGGGACAGCTGACTCCAGGGGGAACAGCCCCTGCTGCATGGTGCAGGCAGGCTGCAGCAGGAGAGCTGAGGTTTGGGAGGAGGGGGATGTGACACCTCCCCACCATTGTTGCATGGCATCAGTGTCAGGTCCTCTCTAAGCCCCACAGACGAGACTGGGTCCCACCTCCACACCAGGAACCGTGAGGGGTGTCCTGGAGCACCCCATGACTTTGGCTGTGGGCTGGGCATGACTAACTGGGGAGGTGCCTGTGTGCTCCTGACTCAGTGGCAGCTGCCCTGGGGCGTGCTTGACGTTGGGCAACTGGAAGAGTCCCAGCACTGAGCTCAGAGGCAGATCTGCCCAACCTGCTGTGCCAAGGGCAGAAAGGCAGGGAGAGGAACACAGGTAACAGCCAACAACTGGGACTCCAGGGTTAAAGGCACCAGTGCTTTGCCAGGCAGAAAAGAGGAGGGGTAGAGAAGGGGGAACCTGGCTCTGCAAGGAGCAATGGGCAAGGAACCTTGTGCTAAAGGAGGAGTCTCTGTCTATGTTAAAACGCTGTCTCTGTTACTGTGTAAAGGGGTGGGGGGTGGAGTCTGCTCCCAGGGCTGCTCCCTGGGGCCCCACCATCCTCTTCCTCCCACCAACCTCATCTGTGAGCTCGGCCAGCGACAAACACAACCTGGGCAGTGCCTGCCCTCAGAGGTGCTGCCTGCCCTCAGTGATGCTGCCTGCCCTCAGAGGTGCTGCCTGCCCTCAGAGGTGCTGCCTGCCCTCAGTGATGCCGCCTGCCCTCAGAGGTGCTGCCTGCCCTCAGAGGTGCTGCCTGCCCTCAGTTAACTTCCTCCTGGCCACAGCACGGTGCAGGGTGGTGTGATTCACACTGAGCTCCAGGAGTTGCTCACTAACAGCAGTGGTAAGGCTCCTGTTAGCTTGGGACACATCACAGCCAGCCCCACACCAGGGAAGCAGCCTGGCTTCTGGAGGGGTAGTGCTTGCCTCAGGTGGGCTGGTTCTCAAATCTCTGCATTGCTTCCCTGTGTATTTTGACCCTGAAGCTGCAAAAGATAAAGCTGGTGTTTCCCCTTCCTTTTAAATCCCAGAGAGCTTTAATGTACCTGGCTGTCCCCTGGAGCTGGTGGTGCCCCTCACCTTCAGCATCACCCTGTTTGCATGAGCAGCAACTCCAAGGTCAGAAGATGCCAGGGAAAAAATGTCAAGACCCCCAGAAACAATTAAAAAATTCACTGAGCTCCTCTAGGCCAGGCATTGCTGGGTAATTATTATTAATTGTCCTATTAGCATTAAGCAGTTATGCAAATAATGGAAAACATACCATAAGAGAAATAGAATTACTTCTTTCTTTTTTACTTTTTTAATCCATAATAAGATTTAAGAGAAGGGCTACGAAGATGATGAAGGGTCTGGAGCATCTATCCTATGAGGAAAGGCTGAGAGAGCTGGGGCTGTTCAGCCTGGAGAGAAGAAGACTGAGGGGGGACCTCATCAATGTTTATCAATATCTTAAGTATGGGGTGCAGGGGGAATTGGCCAGCCCCTTTTCAGTGTCTGTGGAGACAGGACAAGGGGCAATGGCTGCAAATTGGAGCACAGGAAGTTCCGCACCAACATGGGGAGGAACTTTTCCCCAGTGAGGGTGAGGGAGCCCTGGGACAGGCTGCCCAGGGGGTGTGGAGTCTCCTTCTCTGGAGAGATTCCAGCCCTGTCTGGACACCGACCTGTGTGCCCTGTCCTAGGGACCCTGCTTTGGCAGGGGGTTGGACCTGATGGGCTCTGGAGGTCCCTTCCAACCCCTACAGCTCTGTGATTCTAAAGTGATGCTTATGGTTTTGTTCTCCAGGTTTTATTGGGAACTTCTCTGGAGAGCAGCGAGACCTCTAAGGGCTCTCAGCACGAGCAGGACATCTTGAACCACATCTCCCACCAGTTGTCCTGCAGAGCTCATAGAGCCCCCTCACCAGGCTGTCCCTCTGCTCAGCACCCACCGCAGCAGCACAGGGGCACACACGTGCCCATGGCTTTGGAGGACCCACACAGTGGTGACACTGCAAGGCCAGGGCTGCAGAGAGAGGATCTGAATTCGGTATGATCCTGGAGTCCCTGTTCTCTCCCACACAAAGCACGTGGTGCTTCGGGTTTGGTCTGGGTGATTTGCAGTTTCTCACCTCAGTTCAGTGCGAAAGTGGAAAGTTCTGGACTTTATATGGTCCATTCAATCACAAGGATTTTATTACCACCAAGTTAGTGAGCTAAGAGCCAGCCTCTCTTCCTGGTAAGGCTCCAGCTGGGTTTCAGAGGTCAGTAAGAAGCTGAATGCTGAGTTCCTGTGAAACAAGAAGGAGACCTTGTTTACCCCCCTGCCCGGCAAAGGAGCCTTCACTTACTGCAGGTGCTGCTTCGCTGCAGCATGTTAACACTGTTAATCACTAACAGATATTACTGGCTTTCCAGGCTTTAAACTCTGCTCTGCTGATAAGGCACAGCCTTTGAAAGCAGCCAAGCCAGCTCCTGTTGCAGGGTGGGTCCTGCTCCCATGGTGATGCCATGACAGACACGGGTCACCTCACCCAATCTCCTGATCCTAACAGGTTTTGATCAGTCCAAGGCACTTTCACTTTCTGGTAAGAGAGGTGAAAATTGTGGCTACTGGTGGAGCATTCTGGACATCAACACCACCCTTCTTCCTTGGAAGGTCACCTTCTGAAGCAAATGCTGTACCCACCCTCCCTTGGAGGCTGCTCTTGGCTTCCCCAGGCTCACTGGTTGATGCACTGTTTGAGTGGGGAGGTTTTGGTAGTGGGGGGCTACAGGGGTGGCTCCTGTGAGGAGCTGCCAGCTTCCCCTGTGTCCAACAGAGCCAATACCAGCTGGCTCCAAGACAGACCCGCTCTGGCCAAGGCCAAGGCCACCAGCAATGGTGGTAACACCTCTGGGGCAACAGAGTTAAGGGGAAAAAACAACCTCTGGCAGCTTTTGCAGCCAGAGAGAGGAGTGAGAAGATGCAAGAAACTGCAGACAGCAAGGTGAGTGCAGAAGGAAGGGCAGGAAATGCTTCAGATGCTGGAGCAGAGATTCCCCTGCAGCCCATGGAGAAGGCCATGGTGGAACGGGTTATCCCACTGCAGCCCATGGAAGAGGAGGGGGAGTGGAGAGCCCACACTGGAGCAGGTGGAGACAAATGGAAGATGCTGTGACCTGCGCTGGAGCAAGCTCCTGGCAGGACCTGTAGCCTATGGAGAGAGGGGCCCACACCAGAGCAGGTTTGCTTGGGGGTACTTGTGACTCCATGTGGGACCAGGCTGGAGCAGGCTGGGCCTGAAGGTCTGCACTCCATGGAAGGGACCCACGCTGGGGCAGTTGGTGAAGAACTGCAGCCCATGGGCAGGACTCGTGTTGGAGAAGTTCATGGAGGACCCCATGCTGGAGCAAGGGAGGAGTCCTCCCCTCAGGAGGAATGAGCAGCAGGGACATCTGATGGACTGACCCCAAGCCCCATTCCTGGTACTGCTGGGCTGGAGGAGAGGGAGAAATGGGGAATGAGGTTGAGCCTGGGAAGAGGGGAGCGGTGGGAGCAGGGGGTTTAAGAGTTGGTTTCATTCCTCATTGCTCTGCTGTGTTTTGTTTGGGTAACAAATTGGAGGAGTTGGTTGGGTTTTTGGTGAGCCTGTTTTGCCTGCAGTGGAAATTGGTGAGTGATCTCTCCCTGTCCCTATCTCAACCTATGAGCCTTTGGTTACACCTTCTCTGCCCTGGCCAGCTGAGGAGGGGGTGACAGAGCAGCTTTGGGGGGCACCCAGCCCCCAGCCAGGGCCTACCCACCCCACTCACCAAGCAGGTGGTGACTCTTCCTTCTTGCCTGGTGCATAGGGTGCAGCACATGAGCAGTGCCCCATCCCTGTTCCCAAGACATGCTGTGGCCATCAGCCTCTCACCTGCCCTGGGGAAGCTGGCAGGAGGGACAAGGGGAGGCAGACTGCTTTTTGGTGCGACATGATGTTGGACCTTTGCACTGATGCTCCCTGGTTTTGGTCCTTGGAGGGTTTAGGATGATGTATTCATGATTTTGAGCTTCCAGGGGACATGTGTTGTGGAGAGATTTACCAACGGGCCCCTCTGCCACCTCACACTCCAGTTTCACCTTCTGTCACTGGAAATTCGTGTTCAGACTGGAATTCTGTAATCCCTTCTTCCCTGCTATTTTGCAGGTCACACTGGCCAGACTCTGAGGAGGAGTGAGCATCCTGCAGAAGCATTTCTGAGTGAGTAGCTGTGAAATTGTTGGGGCTTTCTTTTTCCCTGGATTGGGCCTTTCCATCTCTGTGGAGCCAGCCTGGCTGCCTCCTGGGAAGGGTGAGCTGATGAGGCATGTTACTGATGAGACACATGCTTTTCCCTTCTCCTTCTGAATCCATTTCATACAAGCCATTGGCACAGGAATGTACAGGAACTCTTGGCTACAACACATGCTTCCAATTGTTGGGAGGGAACAGCCTGCAGCCAGATGACCAAGTAGCTCCATTTGATGAGCTGATTTCCCCCCAACACTTAAAAGATGTGATGTTCCTATGGCATTACCCCTGTGAAACAAACTGCAGCCCTGGCTTCGGGAGGCCCCACGTTGTCTGACCCTCTTCCCCTCCCTCAAGTCCTCAAGCTAACAATCACTAGTTGTTTTTCTTCAGGCTTTAGTGTGCTCCTACCCATAAATTTAAGGGTTTTGGTTTTTTTCCCTCTACTAATGGGAAAGTCCAGGCAGCTGCATATGGGAACCAGGATAGATTTAAGAGGCAATGGCAGATCCCCACTAGCCACAGTCATAGCAACCATCAGGAAGCGCTCTGTTTCTCCCTCACAGTTTGGTATCTAGGAAGAGAACTGTAACTGTGGGAGAGAAAGAGAAGGAGGGGTGTCTGTAAGTAGAGAAGACTAAATCAGGCCGTGTTTGCAGAATGCTGCTCTCCAATAAGGTTCCAAACTCACCTGGGGCAGGGATCCAGGGGGAGCAGGCACGGCACTGTGTATCACCCGTGAGAAATTTCACCCAGCACACTGGGAAAAGCTCAGGGAGCTCAGGCAAGGCCACAAATTGGGCTGAGGATGTGTAAAGCTCCACCAAGGAGAAGATGGAAAAATACACTCCAGAGTAAGGGTTTGTAGGAATCATCCCATGAGGAATGCCCTGGGGGAACAGCGGCTGGGTAGCAACCGCTCCTCGCCCTCCCTGCCCTGCTCCTCCCTCCAGTGCTTGTTAGTTTACCTGTCGGTGCATTAAAGACTCATTATAGCTATAAACTCCTGCAGAGCTCTCCTTAATCACCAACCAAAAGCACTGCACAAGTCGCTGATGCCTGTATTTTGAAAGCCATTACTGGGCCAGCAGCGATGCTATTCCTGCATTAGCTAACTCCTTCAGCGGTGTCACTTTAATCCCCTCAGTGTGCACCTCATTCTTCTGGTTGCACGAAGGGCTCTACCCCCAACCTCACCCCTCTCTTGGGATGCACAGCTTGGAGCCAGCAGCTAACAGCTCCTTCTTCTGGTGTCTGCAAGGCTGGATGCCTTTCTGATCCATCTCTCTCCATCAAACACTGGTGACCAGGCTCGGTGCAGGGAGGGACAAGGCAAAATGTAGTGGCCTGTGAGAGACAGAAAATCCCAGCTGCTCTCCACATCCAGCCTGGCTTTCTGCTCTGTGGGTCTGTGTCCCCTGCCACCCAGCCCCAGCTGCCCCATCCCAAAGCATGAGGTAATGAGAAGGGACTAACGGCATTGACTCATTAAGCTGGGTTTGTTAGAAGACAGATTGTCATGTTAAACAAATATATTTAAAAAAAAAACCAACCCTAAATACCATTTCCCGAGCTGTGCCCCATCTGGGCCATTAAATCTGAAAGGGGTAACTCCAGCTGTGTCAAAGCTGAGCTCAGAAGCTGCTTTTCCCTATTTATACTACCAGCAATTGGCAACGAGCTCCATTTTCAAACATCCTTTTTCTCCTCCTCGTTTCCCAGCGCTGCACTATGTAGGCTGCAGGCACGGCAGGGGCTTGCACACTGCTGAACAGTCTTTGGAACTTAAGAAAGAAACACTGCAAACCCATTTCCAAGCCCATCACAGCCTCTTTGTTTCTCATCAAGCCTTAAGCTACTCGACCACAGAATCACTAGGTTGGAAAAGACCTTTGAGTTCATTGAGTCCAAGCATACCTGTCCTCCTCAGCGATGGAGGATGGGAAGGGCTGCCTAGTATTAGCCAACTGGCTTTTTGGAAATGATACAGATTTTATCCATCTTATTTATCTGGAAATCATGCAGGTGTCACCATTATATCAATGAAAAGGTGGTGTGGAAACGAAGTGGGGCAGCTCAGCTTTCAGGGCTGCGAGTTTCCAACTTGCAAGAAAAGGAAGTGCCTTTTTTCCAGGGGTGGGTGGGAGAAACCAACTTTGAGTTAATCCAGCATTTCTCTTGATTGGTCCCTTGGTAGTCTGATTAATTTTGAGTGCAGATGTTTACAGTTTCCTTCCCAGAATACACCCAGTACTCCAGAGCAGGCTCACCATGCCGTATTTCCTCCTTGCCACGCCATTCTTGTTACGGTTGTGCAGCAACATATGCTAAGGCCTTATTACAAGGGATTCCTATAAATGGCATAAAGGATTAATAATGTATTTATAACACAACTTTATACTAAAACAAAGTGATCTATAAATTTGTAATAAATGTTTTATAATGTTTTTGTAGCCTGTTATAAATGATAAATGGGAGACTATAGATGCCGCATCAAATATTCATGCTGCATTGTGTGCATTATTATGCTGTTACTGTTCAGGAAACCATTAATAATAAAGTGAATGGAGATGTAAAAGTTGCTGACATGCCCAGCAAGCCATTTATAATGAAATGTATAATCCTTACCATAAAGTAAATACATTGGCCAGTGATTGTTGATGAAATGGAAACACACTGAATTATTTGTGAGGTATTTATATATTAATGTATATTATCCATATCATGTCATAGAAATGCCATTAATATATTATATTATATGTATTATTAATTATCTTTACCTAATTTATAGGCAGCTCTTAAAGTGTTACCTTGTCTCTTCGGCAGCTCTGTCAGCCGCTCGAGATCGGGTGAGTTATTTGCTGTGTGTGCCGAGGGGCAGCCCGTAGCTGCAGCCACTGTGGTGCTGGCCCTGGCCCTGGTTACCCTCACTGGGGCAAGCCCACCGCAGAATCACAGAATCTTAGGGGTTAGAAGGGACCTCAAGAGATCATCGGGTCCAACCCCCCTGCCAAAGTAGCTCCCTAGCTCATATTACATAGATAGGCGTCCAGACGAGACTTGAATCTCTCCAGAGAAGGAGACTCCACCACCTCCCTGGGCAGCCTATTCCTCTACTCCGTCACCCTCACTGTGAAAAAGTTCTTCCCCATGTTGGTGTGGAACTTCCTATGCTCCAGCTTACAGCCATTGCCCCTAGTCCTGTCCCCACAGACCACTGAAAAGGGGCTGGCCAATTCCCCCTGCAGTCCATGCCTAAGATACTTGTAAACACTAATTAGGTCCCCCCTAAGTCTTCTTTTTTCCAGGCTGAACAGCCCCAGCTCTCTCAGCCTTTCCTCATAGGGGAGATGTTCCAGACCCCTAATCAACTTTGTCGCCCTTCTCTGGACTCTCTCCAGGAGATCCCTGTCCTTTTTATCCCAGGGAGCCCAGAACTGGACACAGTATTCCAGGTGGGGCCTGACCAGGGCAGAGTAGAGGGGGAGGATCCCCTCCTGTGACCTGCTGGCCACACTCCTCCTGATGCCCCCCAGGATCCCATTGTCTCTCTCAGCCCCAGGGCACACTGCTGGCTCATGGCCACCCTGTCACCCACCAGGACCCCCAGGTCCTTCTCCACAGAGCTCTTTTCCAGCAGGTCACCCCCAGCCTGTCCTGATACAGTTGTTTATTCCTCCCCAGGTGCACAGACAGCTGCCTTCCTGCCCCCTCAGCCAGCCACCCCGCTCTTCCTCCCGAGTGGGACAGGGAGCAGAGGTGGCTGCGGGTGTGGGGGGCCAGGACCCTGTGCCCATGGGTGGCCTGCCTCCTTCCCTAGCCAGGGTGGGCTAGGGAAGCCATGGGCAGCCATGCTTCACCCTTCATCCTCCCTGCTCTTCCTCCTCCTCCCCACGCCGCCCCTGTGCTTGCCCCTTCACAGATGGAACCCTGGTTTTGTGTGCCTGGGCGCCAAGGGCATTGCCTCTGCCCTCCCCCCACCGTGTGGGACCCCACGTCGTGACGAGGGCCGGGCTGCTGTGGGAGCAGCAGCCGCTCCCCCCACGGCCACACACGAGGCCCCGCGGCAGCTGCCCACGCAGAGCGGCCGGTCCCGTCCGGGACACACCCGCCCTGTGCCATTCCCTCCCGGCTCCGCCGAGCTCGGCCCCGGGGCGAGGCGGGGGGAGGCCCCGAGGGGCCACCGCCTGCCCGCTCGCCCGCCCCTTTCCCCGCCCTTCTCCCCGCCTCCTCCCCGCAGCGGCCGGCCGCCACACGCCGGCAGGCTCTGGTTGGGCTCGGAGCGGCTGGGGGCTCCCTCCTGCCCTGCCGAGCCTCCCAGGAGCGCGGGGCCCGCCGCCGCCTCCCCCGGCCCGTCGAGGCCATGGCGGCCATCCAGAACCTGCAGCTGTGGTGCAAGCAGCAGTGCGAGGGCTACCGCGATGTCAGCATCACCAACATGACCACCTCCTTCCGCGACGGCCTCGCCTTCTGCGCCATCCTCCACCGCCACCGCCCCGACCTCATGTGAGTACCCTCGCCGGGCGTCGAGGCCAGAGGCTGGGCCGCCGGCTCGGTGGGGCTGGCACCCTCCGCTCGTGGCTGAGGGCCCTCGTTGGGCTGCGGTCAGCCCACCATCGAGCTGCGGACCCCAGGCCCTATGTCTGATGTGGGCCCTCGCCTTCCCTGCAGACACAGCCCTCAAAGAAACCCCAGCTCCTCTGTGGGAGATGCTGTGGGTGGGCAGGAGCCCGCCTGGCACCCACGCTGAAAACCTCCACCCCAGGAGTTCCGCTCTCCCTGCCTACCTGCTTGCCCCCCCCTATATTCTTCCCTTTCCCTCTCCCTGTCCTGAAGTAGAAATACTTTAAACGTATCCTTTTCCATTGCCAGACAAGTCCAGGCACCTATTTTTGGGAAGCATTTCCTTCTTTGCTGTTTGTGTTTGCTTAGGCTGGGCTTTCCTCACTCAGCCCCATGGCATCTCCGCTGCCCACGAGTTGTGAGGTGAGGACTATTTAAGCAGAGTACTGTGGGAAGGCAGGGCCTGGCAGCCACTGCATGCTTGGGCATCACTTGTTTTTCCTATCCAGAGCTTTGTCTGTGGGAGGCAAAGTGTTTTCCAGCCTCTGCTGGTCCTACTGCTGATGCCCTGTGTGTTTTGGCCCATCCTTACCTGAATGTTAACGTCTGGGTAGGTGAATTGCTTAAAGCAGATGTAGATCCTGCTTTCTAGGTTGTTGGTGTTTGGGGTTTTTTCATTTATTTCTAGGCTTTTGGGACTTTGAGGTGGAAGGGTTAAGGGGGAGGTCGAGGAAGCAGCACAAAGATTGCCCAAGAGTATTGGTTTAAGCGTTTGGGTTTCTTCCAGTCAGATGTGTCCAGTTGGTAGAGGACCAGGTTGGGTTTTCTGTGCTGTGGTTTTCCTCCAGTTCATTGAATTCTGCCTTCTTCCTCCTGCTCCCAGGACAGCGTGCCACTTGGGTTTGTGTGCAGAGATCTCCTTACAGGTGTCTTGCTTCTGGTGGAAGCCCAAGGAGAAAGATCTCCACTTGTGCTCTCTGTTGTTTTGAAGCTTGGGAGAGGCAGGAGCAGGCTTGAGCAGCAGGAGGTTAGTGCAGGAGCTTCAGGCACACTTTCTTTGTAGTCCTCCATGCTTGGGCAGTCACCATGGTGTTGCTGTGCATGGCTTCCTGACCTGTTGTCACGTCCATGTGACTCCACATATTTCCTTTCCTTTCCTTCCTTTGACTCACAGTCCCAAAAATACAAAATACCGGGGCAAAAGGCTGATGTGACCAGGAGGTGCTCGTTGAGGGAGTGTGACTGCAGAGCCAGCCAGGAAGCAGCTGGGCTGTCTGGGGCCTGGCTGTAAACAGGAGTTCAGCGACTTGAGAGCTGGAGTAACACTGTTGCCCCACTGTCTAGTGGGTTGTTTGTTGTCCTTGAACTCTGCATCAAGGGTTGTGGGTCGACACCTTAAATAAACACTTTTCTGCTGAAGAGGGAGAACGTTCCTTGTGGCATCTCACTGTTCCCATTCATTTTCTTTTATGGTGGAAATTCTGCCTGACTTTACTCAGGACCTTACAAAAAGCTCCTTCTGACTTGCCCCAGCTCAGCAAAGACTGCCTGAAGGTTAGAGTAGCTTTTATCAGTGACTTTCCTCATCCGTGTATCAGTGGTGCAATGCAGGAAGGCACCAGGTGTATCCTGGGCTGGGCCACGTCCTGTGGGAAGGAAACTGCTTTGGAGTGGTAGGTAGCAAGGGCTGCTGGGAGTCTTATGTCAGATCTTGGGGCTGAATATTGCACAAATTCCCCACCAGTCTGGAAAAGCTGCTCTGAGTGTTGGGGGGACAGAGATGTGCAGCTGGGCGCACGTGTGGCCCTGACTCCTGCTTCCCTGGGGACTGGAAGGGGTTTATCCCGAGTTCCTCCCCTTTCTTATAGCAAAGATCTTAGCTGAAGGTTAAAAGCATCACACTGAAAATAAAGCTAGGGGAGGATAATTGGGGTTTGGAGCACTTGGTGTGTTTGCAGCAGCTCTTCTCTGTAAATCCCTTGCAGAACATCATTCAGTCACGGCATCAGAGTTTTGCAACTGTATGTTTTCCATCTTGGTTTATACAAATGACATTCTTGGGCTGAAGAGTGGAGGGGATTTCTCCTTGCAGGAGCCTGAGAAATTCCCAGGAAAACTTGAAGCAATTACAAAACTTTGGCCTTAACCACAGGCTTCTCTTGTGGAGTACGTAGGTCAGAGGACAGGCTGGTGTGGATCTCTCCCTCCTTCCTGTTTCCTTGCTGGAAAGCATGGAAAATCTGATCCCTTGTCTTGGTTGGTGTGGGTTTGTGTGTTATCAGTGAACAGAGCAGGCTGTGCAAAATTAGAAATGTGTTTCCCACTCACCCAAAGAAGCTCTGGGGGAGTGGAGAAGAAGGCTGCATTGCCATGGAAATTCGTTTCTCTTGTCCAAGCTCCAGCCTGCTTCAGAGCCAGCCCCCAGCCAGGCACACACACACTGCATCAGGCAGGTCCCAGCCCATTTTGGGGGTAACTGCAGAGCCCTGAGGCTCCTCAAGCCTCACAGTGGCATGGTGGGAGCCTGAGGTCTGTGGCTGCTCAGTGTGATGGGGATGGCTCGGCAAGCTGTGGCCACAGTTTGAGTGGCCTTGGCCTGATAAGTCAGTCAGAAGGAGCAGGGGAGCTGCACACTCTTGCTTGGATATTAATGCCAGATGTCAAGGAAAGGTTTTGATTAAGCTCCTTCTCTTTGCCCAGGATCTTGCTCTTTCCCAGGCTGTGAGCTGCTCTCTAGCTCAGGGTTCTGGGAATCGCCTGGTTGTGAAATCCCCTTCGGTGGTGGAGCACCAGTCCCTCCAGCAGTGTTTCCTGGGCTGCTCTCAGCACAGCAGGGCAGGATGAGGTCACAAGTTGCTGATACAGACCCAGAGGGCCCTGGCTGTGCTGAGGATGGGTTCCCCACAGCCTCCTGGGGAGAGGCAGAGCTGCTGCCTGCCTGGCCTCTGCGGGGTTGTAGTTTGTGTGACAGGCGTAGGCAGGGGAGAATGGTTTTGGGGTCAGGGGGTCTCGTGTTTTGTTAGTCACCCCCTCAGCATGCTGCAGCTTGCCAGTAAGACCAGAGCAGGCTTTGCTGGGAGGAGGATGAGTGCATGGGGGACATCTTCCCAGCCCTGTCCCCTCCCCAGGTTGTTTGCACCTCCCGAAAGCGCAGTTGACAGGTCCTGCCTTCCACATAGCACGTGGGATTTGACCCCTCAGTTCAAGGGCTGTGAGCTGGCAGAGGGTGCTTTGCTTTCTCAGTGATCCTTTTGACTGCACATACCTTATTATCACTAGAGAAAGTAGCACAGCCATGCTGAGAGGCAGAAGTTTTTCGAGGCCATCCCAGCTCTGGGACTTTTTTTTTTGCTCAGCCTGCTCTGAGATAAAGTTTCCAACCAAGTTAGTGCTTCCAGCAGCAGCAGCAGCTATTCCTCCTAGGGAAGCACAGGGGCTTGCAAAGATCTGTTGCATGCTTTGCAAGCACTGGGTCTGTGCAGCTGGAGCAGTGGGTGGTCACAGGGATTTGCAGGCATGAGAAAGGCCTGGCTGCTTTTTGCTAAGAGAAGGGTTTTTTTTTTGGGAGCTGAAAGCTTCTCTCCTACTCCTGTGCTAGTGAACTCCACTCTGATTTGTTTCCAACACTGGCTGCCCTCTTGGGTCAGATCTGTATTTCTCACCTCTTCCAATTAATTCAGTTGCCTGTGTTTCCTCAGTGGAGAACTCCTACTTCTCTATTTGTATTAGCTTTGCTTTCCTAGGATTACATTGGCCCAGAGAGCTTTGATATTCCAAGATAGAAGATGCAGCAGCAAGATGAATTTCCAAAAGAAATACTATGTGTAAGCAGTTTGCTTGACAAGCTGGGGAAGGAGTGATGCTGGGAGGGCAGGAGGCTCTGGAAATGACTAACCTGGTTGTTTGCCCTCTCCTTTGGGGAGCACAAAGGGATTTCAGATGTTCACCACCAGAGATTGAGATTTTCCAGGTCTCTCTTAGATGCTGGGCAGTGGGAGGCTGCACACACACTACCACAGCAAACAGCAGTCAGCATGGGAGCCAAAGGCACTGAAGGACAAGAAGTAGGTGGCTCTGGCACTTCATGTGTCAGAATGAGGGGGAAGCTGGAGCTCCCTTTGCACTTGCAGGTGTTCTCCTGCATTCAGGGTGTTCCTGCTGCAGAGGCTTTACTGGGAAGCAGAACTGGGAGTGAGGCAGAGAGCTGCAATCACCTCTTCCAGCAGGCTCTGAAAAAACCTCATTTTCTTGCCTGCCACAAAGTAGGCTGATTGGAGCTCTTGTTTCACTGCAACTTTCTTATCTTGTGATTATTTTTGTTGCTCTTTTTAATCCATTGTCTCAGGGAAGGGGAATCTCCAGGCAAGAGCACTGCTTGGGAGAAAAGCCTCTGCAGCTCCCTTTAATTCTGCACAGGAAAGAGATGGGATGTGCCTTGTCTTTACGTGCTTCTTTTTTTTTGGGGGGGGAGTGTGACCTTTGGGGCTTATCTGTTACCCCATGGAGCAATACCAGATTTGGGAAGCAGGCAGGAGGTGTAGGCTGCAGCAGGATGGACAAACCTGCTTGAAGATGCCTCTCTCCTTCATAATGTAATGCTCCACTCTCTCTACTAAGCAGACAAAGGACCTGGCTTGCTCCTTGTTACAAGTCATGGAAAAAGCTCCCCTGCTGTGACACGGATCGTGTGTGTTGTCTCATGAATAGAGCTCCTCAAGTCTGCCTTGGCTTTCACTGGGCTATCCTGGCTCCTTTCTGAGGGGAGGGACCCACCAACCTAGCAGGGGGTAGCTCCACCTTGCTTAGAAAGGTGCTGTGAAGTCGGTGCTGCAGCCTTTTCTCTTTATCAGTGAGAATTTGCTCTCTGGTATCAGCCTTTTCCCTCAGCTCCCTGCCAGCAGCTCACAAGGATTGTAAAGTGAAACTGGGTTATCAGGAAGAAAATGACCCTGCCTGCAGGTCTGGGCAGAAGGCAGCCGTGCTGGGGAGCAGGGCTGCTGGCCAGCAGTCAGCTTTGGATTCCCAGTTAGTTTAAACTGGGAATAAACAGTTTGAACTGGGAATCCAGCGTGATAGTTTAAACCAGCCCTGAAGGTGAGTGCTTCTTAAGCAGGGCACATGCTGGGCCATGGGTGGGGAAGCAGGCTGTTGCAGCTCTACTTCCAGTAGCACAAACTCCCCCTTCCCTGTGCTTTCTTGCCCGTCCTGCCAGGTTTCTGAGGTCCCAGCACTTTGCAGAGAGAGGTGGCATCTGGGTTGGACCAGAGTTGGGGGAGGGAGAGCAGATCTGGGAAGAGGGAGGTGAATGTCCAGGGGCAGCAGAAAGGAAGAAGGGTTGTTGACTTTGGCTTGTTGCTGCCAGCTGTAATTGTCTGTTCCTTTCCAGTGCTTGGAGATGATTACAAATCAAAGGTGACAGCCCTAGGGGAAGGAGGATAAGATTTCTACAGGCAACTTTGGGATTATCAGCTGCAGGATTGTGTTGTGGGCAAAGGTGTTTCCAAGGCAGATTCCTGGTGCTGGTTTTGTGGAGCTCTGCCAGAGAAGAAAAGAGAAACCAGAACTTGTGTGCTGATGGAACCAGGAGCTTCTGAGGTCAGGGGATGTGGGTGGGATACGTACAGCATCTGAGGTGTCCACACCTCCTTGGAGCTGATGTCTCTCTGTGTGGACACAACTTGCAAGACAGGAGAAAAGCATGGCTGTGGCTGTTTGGAAGCTACTTCCAGGGAGAGAATGTTGCAAATCTGCCTGGCAGGCAACCTCTTTGGAGGTGGGAGAGGAGCAAGGCTCTTTTTTGGGGGGGAGAAAGCCCACCCCATGGGTTAGAGGCTGCTCCTGGCTGTCTCAGCAAAACTCATGAATCTGCATGGGCTGTTTTGGCATTAGCACATCCTGCCCATGGGAGGCTGTGGGAGTCAGCCCTGCAAGGGTAGATGTGCCAAAAATGTGTTGTGCTGCCTGTGGGCAGATGGCTGTGCCTGCTGGGCCTCCTGGATGTCTCTGCCCCAGGAGGTGCAGCACTTCTGTGACTGTCCTGGACAGGACCTGCCACCCTGCTCCCCATGGAGTGTCTCTGAGAAAGCAGGGTGGGAGGAGGTGCTCTGTCCCCCAAACCTAGTGAGGCTCAGAGAGGTTTGAGAAGATGGAAGTGAAGCAGTTTGCTCTACATCACCAACCTGAGGGGTTTTTTTCTTCTTTCTGTGTTTCAGAAACTTTGACTCCCTCAGTAAAGAAAATGTGTATGAGAATAACAAGCTGGTAAGTGACTTTCAATGCTCTGCTCTGGGGCCTGCTGCTTTGCTTGTGTGGTTTAGCAACAGACACAATGCAGATGCAGTGTGCTGACTGGGCTGTTACTCTGCATGTGTCCAACCTTCTGGTTTGAATGGCAGTGTCCAGGCTTGCTGGCTGCTTCAAAGCACCCTTAGACTGCTCACACTTCTTCACTGGCTGCACAGTGATGCTTGTGTCCAGTGTGTTCTGTGGCAGCAGGAACTCAGAGATGCTGGAGGTCAGGAACATGGACATGCTGAGTACAAGATGCTGCTGAGGCTGGAGCAGGAGCTGGGAGGTAACTGGTGTGAGAAGGGGAAGGTAGGGAGTGTCCCCCCACTTCTGCTCATTCTTGGTGCAGGGCTTGAAGGCTGCTAGAAGGTGGAGACACCACTAAATTTTATCCAGCCTGGACACTTCACTCCAGGATTGGATTTGAGGTTCTCTTGTTCTGTCCATGAAGAAAGAAGTAGTTGGGCAGGCCAACCCCCTCTTGCACTGGATCCAACCATGAGCTTAGTGCTCCAAGGAAGGATTTTTTCCCCCCCTCTCTCCCATGCAAAGAGAGAGGCAGTGGATTAAAATGCTTCTCTTCCCTTGGCATCACTCCACACAGCGTCCTGGCTGCTTGGCAGGAGCTGGGGGTGTGAGTGAACCATGGCAGCTTGCTCATGTCTGGACTGGAGGAGTGACATCTTCTGACACAGTGAGCTGCCTGAGGTGGTCCTTGCCTCTGGGAGAGCTAAACTCACCTCCCCTCTCCCCTTCCTTCCCCTGTGATGGACCCCCACTCTCCCCAGGCTGGCTCTGCAGTATGTGAGCAGTTACACTCTGGGGGGGTTCAACCCTGCATGTGCCACTCCTAGGTGTGGTTTTGCCCCTGAGATCTGGGATTTGGTGGGCATCAGGGCCTCTTTGCCATGCATGGTCATCCCAGCCTGGGTGCTGCTCCTTCCCCAGCCAGGCTGTTGGTGCCTGCTTGGCTGGTGGCTTTGTTTTCCTCTGAGAAATGAGCTGCATGAGCTGCCTCTGTTGCTTTTCTTCATGAAAAGCTTCTTTGTGCCTCCCATAAAAAGAGTTGTTCCCTTCCTTTGTCCCAGCCCCTGCTCCCCCAGCTCCCCTCCATTTCTTTTATGGCCTTTATTTTGCTTTCTTTTCCTTCCTCCACCTGCTGTAGGATGACTGGTCTGTGTTGCCCTTTCACTGCCAGTATCCTGCTGCTGCCTTGGCTCTGCTGGTGGTGGGGTTGACCTCTCCAGCATCCTGTGAGCTCCTGGGCTGGCATTCCCCCTCAGACTGCTCTCTATCCTAGCTCCCTCACCTTCTTCCTCTGGCTGCCCCTGGGATACAGTTGGGTCTCATTTCTCCCTAGCACTCTTCCTCAGCTATTGTTCCTCCTTGATGTCTCCCTATTCAATAACTTCTCTTCAGGAGCTGTATTATTCAACTAAAAAAAACCTTGTCCAGACTGCAGTTTGCCTATAAAGTCTTCTCCTGAGGAAAAATGTGTCATTTCTCCAGTGCCAAAAAAACCAACCCCAAACCCTAGGAAAATTTCAGTTGGTGGCATTTTTTTTTTGTGCTAAAAATTTGGAAAATAGATGAAGAGGAGTAGAAGTTTCTAGAAGCCTTAGATCCAACTCAGGGCTAAGGGATGGCAGCACGGTGATGAGATCCTGTGCTGGCCTGTGTGGGAGATGATCCTGGCTGGTCCAGATGGCCTTGAGCTTATCACTCTGCCCCCTTTATGTGAGCAGTGGCACTTCCCTCCTTTGTAAAGCACTTGGAGCTGCACTGATGGGAAATGTTATGCAGGAATAATGTGTTGGTGCTTTAAAAGCCAGCCTGGGCAGGCAGGTAGAGGAGAAGGGCAAGCTGGGCCATGTTAGGTGGTGATCTTGTTGGATCTCCAGGCAGGAGCAGTTCCTGGGAACACAAAGATGCCATATCATAGAATGAATCATAGAATGGCATGGGTTGGAAGGGACCCCAAGGATCACAGAGCTCCAACCCCCCTGCCACGGGCAGGGACACCAACCTCAGGCCTGGAGCTACACAAGGTTGCCTGGCCTTGAACACCCCCAGGGATGGGGCACCCACCCCCTCTCTGGGCAGCCTGTTCCAGCCCCTCACCACTCTCTCTGTAAAAAACTTCCCCCAATATCTCACCTAACCCTTCCTGCCTTTAGTTTTAATCCACCCCCCTTGTCCTGCCATTGTCTATCCTTTTAACAAGCTGATTCCCCTCCTGTTTCTCTGCTCCCTTCAGGGACTGGCAGGCTGCAATGAGGTCCCCCCACAGCCTTCTCTTCTCCAGGCTGAACAAGCCCAGCTCCCTCAGCCTCTCCTTGTAGGGCAGGTGCTCCAGCCCTCTGAGCATCTTCATGGCTCCTCTGACCCCTCTCCAACAGCCCCACATCTTTCTTGTATTGGGCCCCAGCTCTGGACACAGGATCCAGCTGGGGCCGTAGGCAGAGGGGACACTACATCCTAATGCTGCTCTCTGCATTGCTCACCTGCTTCTGTCCAAACCATCTGTGTGCATAGAGCATCCTCCTCTTGGTGGTCCAGCCAGCCCCTCTCCCTGACTCCATGCCTGTTGTGCTGGTCTCACCCATGGCAGCACCTGGCAGGAGGTGACACGATCTTCATTCCTGCTACACTGCACACAGGGAATGCCCAGCAAGAAAACCTCACTGGTCAGACCAGTTGTGCAGCCAGTGCAATGGGGAGCACTCCAAAGAGTATGTTAGGTCCCAGGTGACAGACAAGGAGGAGTGTCGGGCCGGGCAGTGTCGGGCCGGGCAGTGTCGGGCCGGGCAGTGTCAGGCCGGGCAGTGTCTTGGCAGTGTCAAGCCGGGCAGTGTCTTGGCAGTGTCGGGCCGGGCAGTGGCAGGCCGGGCAGTGTCTTGGCAGTGTCAGGGCAGTGTCGGGCCGGGCAGTGGCTGGGCAGTGGCTGGGCAGTGGCAGGGCAGTGTCGGGCCGGGCAGTGTCGGGCCGGGCAGTGTCGGGCCGGGCAGTGTCGGGCTGGGCAGTGGCTGGGCAGTGGCTGGGCAGTGGCAGGGCAGTGTCTGGGCAGTGTTGGGCCGGGCAGTGTCTGGGCAGTGGCCGGGCAGTGGCTGGGCAGTGTCGGGCCGGGCAGTGGCTGGGCAGTGGCAGGCTGGGCAGTGGCCGGGCAGTGTCGGGCCGGGCAGTGGCAGGCTGGGCAGTGTCTGGGCAGTGGCAGGCCGGGCAGTGGCAGGCTGGGCTGGCAGCCGGGGTGACTCGCTGACTGAAGTCGTGCCTCATGTCAGCTCAGTTACATTTTTCCTGGGATACCCAATGGAAAGAAATGGTAATTGTCTCACTAAAAAATAATGCCTGTTTGTTTCTTCTAAGTAGGAATAGTTGGCCTGTACACCAACACTGTTGTGTGCCTGTGCCAGAGGTCAGATGCAGAGGGGTTTAATTTGTTCAAGTATTTCTTTAACCCTTTCACTCTGGGCTGCAGCAGTAACCTTCCTTGTGCCTCTGGTTCTGCAAGTGCTGTTTTCTTTCCTGTATTTCAAAGGGGATGCTCCAAAGGGGGAAGGAAAAGATTTTTCCTATGAGCCAGGAAGGAAGAGAGCTGGAGAAAGTCCCTAGTAAAAGCCCTACGCTGAGTTGAGCAATGACAAAGTTGCTTTGTGGATGTTGCATTTTTTTGGGGCTTCTCATAAAGGCTCATTCAGAGACAAATAAAACAGCTTGTACCTCCTTTATCTGACTCTGATCCTGCAGTTTCAAAGCAGAGGGCACTGCAAAAAGGAGTATTTGCCCCAAATGGTGAAGCTGGAGGAGAACTAGGTGTCAGGAATTCTTCTGCATTATTCCTCTCTTCCTCCTCTCTAGTCTGGGAGAGATTGCTCCCTCCTGCAGCCCCCTTCTTTGAGCTGGGGAAGGAGTAGTCAGTAGGCAGGGAGCATTAACATTTGTGCAGCACTCAGAGATAGAAAGCTGCCTGCAAACACCTACCAGCCCCCCTCCCCCCTGTTAATTGGGGAGCGCTCCAGGTTGGGCTGGAAGCCTGGAAGCGAGTCTGCCAGCCTGGACTGACACATCCCCTTCTGCCAGGCCTCTCTCCGCAGCTGTGCAGAGCCTGATAGAGGCAGGCTGAGGAAGAGCAGGGGAAGCCCAGGTGAGTTCCTGTGCACTGAGCTATGGCCAGCTTGCCAGGCCAGATTTTTGGCTCCCTGCCTGAGTTTCTCAACGTGGTGGCTGGAAGCCATGACTCCACAGTTCCTGGAGCAGCCGTGTGATGTAGGAGTTAAACTGGTGCAGCTGTTCCCCAGTAGAGTTATTATTTGAGTGGGGCTGTTTGCAGTGGAGCTTCTGCCCTGGTCTCTCTGCCCTGGTCAGGCCCCACCTGGAGTGTTGTGTCCAGTTCTGGGCTCCCTGGTGTAAAAAGGACAGGGATCTCCTGGAGAGAGTCCAGAGAAGGGCTATGGAGATGATGAAGGGCCTGGAGCATCTCTCCTATGAGGAAAGGCTGAGAGAGCTGGGGCTGTTCAGCCTGGAGAAAAGAAGACTGAGGGGGGACCTAATCAATGTTTATAAATATCTTAAGTATGGGGTGCAGGGGGAATTGGCCAGCCCCTTTTCATTGGTCAGTGGAGACAGGACAAGGGGCAATGGCTGCAAGTTGGAGCACAGGAAGTTCCACACCAACATGGGGAGGAACTTTTCCCCGGTGAGGGAGCCCTGGGACAGGCTGCCCAGGGGGTGTGGAGTCTCCTCTGGAGAGATTCAAGACCCATCTGGATGCCGACCTGTGCAGTATGAGCTGGGGAGCTGCTTTGGCAGGGGGTTGGACCCCAGGAGCTCTCAAGGTCCCTTCCAGCCCCTACAACTCTGTGATTCTGTGATTCTTCTTTCTGAGGAGGAGCAGCTCTGTGCTGTCTGAGCTGGACAATGCACCTCTTCTTTCTTTCCTTCTCTAGGCATTTCGAGTGGCAGAGGAGGAGCTGGGCATCCCAGCCTTGCTGGATGCAGAAGATATGGTTGCTCTGAGGGTACCAGACAGGCTGAGCATCCTCACCTATGTTTCCCAGTATTATAACTACTTCCATGGACGGTCTCCTAGTAAGTACTGTGTTCCCTGGGGTGGGTGGAAGAATCAGGGTTTAATTTTGTGCTTTGCCTTGCCTCCTGACAAGCTTGGCAAAGCAAAACAGGCTGCATGGAGGCCTTTTGGTACCAGAACTATTTGAATGAGGGATCTGAACTCTTCATACACCAGCCTCCAAGGAGCACCAGTGCTTTTGCAAGGGCACAGGGCCCTGCCTTGACCTTAAATCTTAAGGCACTTGTTTTAACAGACAATCTAAGCTTTCTTATGGTTCAGACAGACAGGAGGAGTGAAAGTCTCCCTCTGTGGTCCCCACCTCAGCTTTCCTTTCTCAAGCACCTCCATTCCTGCTCCTGTCCTTGCCATGCTGGAGGGCTGGTGAGAAGAGTCTAACAAGGCTGAGCTTGTCTGAGAGGCTGTGCCAGTGTGACAGCACCTGTGGTAGGGCTGGTAGTACCAATACAGGGAAATAGTACAGTAGTACCAATACAGGGAAATAGAAGGAAATGACCCCCTTAACTGACATAATTGTGATGGCAATTCTTTCAAACATAAAACAGGCCACAGAGCTGCCAAGGCATTAAATTCACATCCTGAGGAGTTTATCTGGGCTCATAGGAGCATTATTGTAGACTTGGTTTATATTTGGCTTTAAGCTCATACAAAATGAAATAATACAATAAACCAATTCCAGAGGTTCCTCCAGAGGAAACTTTAGAAAGTGGGACATGGATGACTGAACTGGTTAAGGTGAATCTAGATGGAGAGGACAGATATGTATTGAAAATGTCCTACATCTTGGAAATAAAGTACAATTCACCCTGAGAGCTGCCTTTAATGGCTAAACTCTTCCCCCTTCTCTACCTCTTTATATGTTCTGGTGTGATATTTCTCTCCCTTTACAAGTTCTTCCCTCCACACACACCCCCTTTAATTTTGCTCTTCATTTTATTCTTGTTTTATAACCATTCTAATTCAAGTCAAGCAAACCCCATCATGTTTGTGCCAAGTAGTGAGGATCTGGGTCAGTTTGGGGTCTTCACTCCCTCCCTCCTCCCCCCACCCAGCCTCTTGCCTACCATGTCATCAAGCACAGCACATTTTTCTACTCTCTAGTGTCCCACAAAAGCTCTCCAGTTGCATTCCTGTTGCTGGGGTGAATGTGCTTGCCTGGAAATGAGCCCAGCCAGGAATGTGCCCTCTGACACCAAGCAAACCCCTAATCCCATCGTCGTGCCCTTTGCACGGGGCTGCAGCAGGACCATGACATAAGGAGGATGCAGGAGACTGGAGAGGACCCATGGCTGATGTTTTATTGAGGTCAGGTGTTAAGAGTAGAGGGGAAGCCACCCAGCTTTGTGCTGGCCTTGGGGAACTCAATAAATGGCACAAGTGGGGAGCAAGGGGGGCAGCTCCAGTTCGCTGGGCGAACGGTTCAGACTGGAGCTGCCCCCCTTGCTCCCCACTGGTTGTGGGGGAAAGAACTCTGGCTGTTTATTTGGATAACCAGCTATCTTGAGACAAGACTGCTGGGAACCAGCAAGCTCCCTCCCTGCACCCTTCCCAGACTCCTATGCTATACCAAAAAGGGTAGAATCTCTTTTTAGATTAGGTGGTCATTTAACTGGTTGCCTTCAAGTGAATCTGTGGTTCAGATATCCCACAAAAAACAGAGACAACAGCTCATTCAGAATAGGAAGTGGCACAAAAATAACATCCCTATGAGACAGATGGGGGTGTGGCTTCTCTGTAAAACTTGTGCATGAAGCCTTATTTCCCAGGGAAGTCTCCCTGTGCTTCCCAGGGTGTGGGGCTTCGTTCTTCACTTAGCTGAAGCCTGTTGGGGATTCTCTTGTCTCCTCTTGTGAATGCAGAGGGCTACTCTTTCATAGAATGGCATGGGTTGGAAGGGACCCCAAGGATTACAGAGCTCCAACCCCCCTGCCACAGGCAGGGCCACTAACCTCAGGCCTGGAGCTACACAAGGTTGCCCAGGCCCCATCCAACCTGGCCTTGAACACCCCCAGGGATGGGGCACCCACCCCCTCTCTGGGCAGCCTGTTCCAGCCCCTCACCACTCTTTCTGTAAAAAACTTCCCCCTAATATCTAATCTAACCCTTCCCTCCTTTAGCTTTAATCCATCCCCCTTGTCCTGCCATTGTCTATCCTTTTAAAAAGTTGAATCCCCTCCTGCTTATAAGCTCCCTAAGGAGGAGGAGCAAAGAAAAGAGGATTGGGCATTTGCAGGCTTCTTGTAGCAAGTCCTGTTGGTTTCTGCACCACCATGGCATCTCCAAGTGTCTGTCAGGTAATTACCCATTTTCAGTGGTCATTTCTGCACTCAGCAATCCTGTTTGCTCTGTGAGAGTCCCAGCTGGGAAGTGGGGTGGACAACTACAGCAGTGATGGTTCAGGATGTGTAGGAATTCTGGAGCACAGCAACTTGAATGGGCCAGGTACAAACCCAAAGTCTTGTTCACATCACTGACTGATGGGAGTTTTGTGTTTTTCTACTTCTTCATTCCCCTCCATGGAATTCCCTGGGTAGAAAAGAGTTAGTGGTTGCTACTGGATGACACCAGCTTATGTTGATAAAATTCACATGTCAAATCTTACCCCTCACTCCACTACAGAACTGCTTGGGGAGGAGGCCTGATGTCCCCTTGTTTGCTTTGCATGCTATCCATTAGGCACCTCTGGATCTTCCTATGTTGTAAATGACTCCTGAGCCTCCTGGGGTTTCTTTGTTACCTTAAAATCTTCCCTTCTTCTTTCTTCTAGTTGGAGGTATGGCAGGAATCAAGCGTCCTTCCTCTGAACCTCAGGAGCAGCCTCTTGGGAAGAAACCTGTTTCAGAGCCTCCTAAGCCAGTGCCACCAAAACTGCCTCCTGCTGCCTCACCAGCCAGAGCTAAGCCAAAAGAATCCTCCCCAGTCACAGTAAGAAACATGTTTTGGGGTCTTCTTTAGCCCTTAAATCTGTTCAGCTGGGATTGATCTAACACTGAATAGGACATGGGTATCTTAGGCTGTGGCTGTGCTCTTCCTAGATCTTGGGCATGGGTATTTTTAACAGAAGGTATTATTTTTGCTAGAAAACATTGATGAAATTCTTGGAAACTGTTTCAAAGCAGAGTAGAGACAAAATCAGGGTGGGAGAAGTGAAGCTTCTCTCTCACCAGGGTAAGGACCTTTCCCAGGTAATTCAAATCATACACCTTTGAACTTTGGTTTCTCACCAGCAGACAAAACACCCTGGGTCCTCTGGCTTTGGGGGATCAAGTTCCCCTTACTCTATTCTCCTGAGAGCTTTTTATGACTGAGGGGTTATTGGGAGCAAGAGTTTTCTGGATATCCCTTCTCTGTCCTAACCAAGTGGCTGTGCATGTTGAGTGTTCACCTGGGAGATTGCTAGCTGTACCCAGGGCCACAGCACTGGCTGCTCACCCCCTGTTTCTCCCCACAGAAGAAGGTCCTGGCAGAGAGTGGGAATGTCCCCAGCAGCAGCTGTGGGATCTGTGGGAGCCACGTGCACCTGGTGCAGCGGTACCTGGTTGATGGGAAGCTCTATCACAGGAACTGCTTCAGGTACAGCTCAGCAAAGGGGAGGGGGGGTGAGCATGGGCTTGTGGGTTGTGGAGGGGCAGCCTGGTTCCCTTGGGGCATGAGGGAGGGTAGTGTGAGGCACTCAAGGTGATGGAGGACATTTCTGTCAGAGTGGAGGCAGCTTGGGCCTGCTCTTCACCTGTGCATGGGGCAAATCATTTGCACAGGGCTGTTTCCATCTCCACTTTTCCCACCTCAGGCCATGCTATCAGCTCCTCCTGTGTTGGGGCCTGAGGAACATGCACACAGGGTCTGCTCCCTGCTAGTGTGGTACCTTCACCTTCCCTGTGCTGATGGTGGCCTTGTGCCTGAGCTGTCAGCTTTGTGTCAGTGGTCTCACAGTGCCCTGTGAGGAAAGGCTGAGAGAGCTGGGGCTGTTCAGCCTGGAGAGAAGAAGACTGAGGGGGGACCTGATCAATGGTTATAAATATCTTAAGGATGGGGTGCAGGGGGAATTGGCCAGCCCCTTTTCAGTGTCTGTGGGGACAGGACAAGGGGCAATGGCTGCAAGTTGGAGCACAAGAAGTTCCACACCAACATGGGGAGGAACTTTTCCCCAGTGAGGGTGAGGGAGCCCTGGGACAGGCTGCCCAGGGGGTGTGGAGTCTCCTTCTCTGGGGATATTCCAGCCCCGTCTGGACACCGACCTGTGCAGTATGAGCTGGGGAGCTGCTTTGGCAGGAGGGTTGGACCCCATGAGCTCTTAAGGTTCCTTCCAACTCCTACAACTCTGTGATTCTGTGATGTTTTCTGAGACTCCTGTATCCACAGGTGCAGGCAGTGCTGGAACATGCTTCTTCCTGGAAGCTACAAAGCTGGGCCTGAGCCCGCTACGTTCATCTGTACCAGCCACCAGCAGCCAGACAATGTCCAGATCTCTGGTCTCCACAGCACCAGGAGCAAACCTGAGAGTACCCCAGCCCCTACTGCTGCCAGGGCATTCCAGAAAGCAGCAGAACCCAAGAAACTGGAACAGGTGTTGAAGAAACCCAGCCAGGAAGGCCTTGCTAATTCAACCAAGCCATCTGTTTCATCTTTTGGAAGCTCTGGCTTCAAAAGTGTAAATACTCCGTGGTCCTCTTCAGCTGTAAATAAATCAGATGACTGCAGAGGTACCCCACTGGGAAATAAAACAGATCACCATGAAGGGACTCCATCAGGGCTTCTTCAGACAGCCTCCACAACAAAAACACAGCAAGCCAGAGAACATTTTTTTCAGTCCTTTGAGTCCTCCAGCAATAAAACCTCTGACACTAAAAAACAAGCACCACCTTCTCATGGCCCTGGCAAAACTGCCTCTGCCAGAACCACTCCTGGGGTCAGTCCAGTGAATGCTGAGAAGGATCAGGCACGTAACCATATTATACAGGCTCTGGCTGGATCAAACACCTCTCCAAACAGGCCAGGAGGACTCAATTCCACTGGCTCCTCAGTATCCAGCAGGCCAGGAGGACTCAATTCCACTGGCTCTCCAGTGTCCAGCAGGCCAGGAGGACTCAATTCCACTGGCTCCCCAGTGCCCAGCAGGCCAGGAGGACTCAATTCCACTGGTTCTTCAGTATCCAGCAGGTCAGGAGGACTCAATTCCACTGGCTCTTCAGTATCCAGCAGGTCAGGAGGACTCAATTCCACTGGCTCTTCAGTATCCAGCAGGTCAGGAGGACTCAATTCCACTGGCTCTTCAGTATCCAGCAGGTCAGGAGGACTCAATTGCACTGGCTCCCCAGTGCCCAGCAGGTCAGGAGGACTCAATTCCACTGGCTCCCCAGTGCCCAGCAGGTCAGGAGGACTCAATTCCAGTGGCTCCTCAGTATCCAGCAGGTAAGTACTATTTCTCTTTCCCTTTTTACTCCCAAGATGATCCTTGAGATAACATAGACAAATCCCTGCATTTTTCTTCCCTTTTCTCTGACTGCTTTTGTGGCTGAGATTTAAAGACATGTAGAGGGACTCATCCAAGTCCATCCTTTCAAAAAGACTCACTAGATGGCTCTTTTTTGCAGTGGCAAGTTTGCTCCCACCAGTTCTCCATGGCAGAGTCCAGCTCCCAAACCTCAGCCCAGCAAAACAGGGTGCCCAGCACTGAAACAGGAAAAGATTGCAGACCCTCTGCCCAAGAGCCAGGCTGCCAACAAACCTCTTGATGCTGTGCACAAGCCAGAGTCAAAAGGCATCAAAGGTGAGGATGGCTGTGTGCTTCCCATGCAGCTCTGCTTGGACACAGCATGCTGGCTCTATGCCTTTCTCTTGGACCAGTACAATGAATGGGTCAGTGACTCCTGTGCTGTCTGTCCTAACCACTGCATAAGGTGGTTCTGAGTTCTGGGGCTCAGCACAGCTCTGTCCCTGTGCAGCTGCTCCCTCTGGCCTGGGGAGTTTTTCTTCTCTGAGGATCTCCTGGTGTTTGAAGTTGTGCTAGCTGTCATCCAATGTTGGGGTTGTTGTGGATGTCAGAGGCTTGGGTAGAATTCCCCCCATGGGAGACCTTGCCAGAACTTCAGGGTGATTTTGATTGCCCTGGGGGCTCCCCCAGCCTTTGTCTGTGTGAAACCATGCTTCCACCCCAGTGACTGAGCAGTGGCTGAGGGATGATGTTCTGGGGGTACCCAGTGTCTGTCTTGTTTTGAGCCAGAAGCAGTGTGTGTCTGCAGTTTGCTGTGAGCTTGTGGGTGTTTTGTCTCCCTTCCCTTCTCCCCCATGCTGTTGTTTCTGAGGTCTGAGCTGTTTGTGGTACACTGCTGTCAGACTTGCCTCTTCATTTGCACCATGGCTGTGTTTCTGTAGCTGCACAGAGCCAAAAGGGGCAAATTCACTGCCTCTTGTATGTGAATCCATGTTGAGGTGGTGCTGGGTTGCTGCAGTAGCATCAGAGTACCTACCCCAGTGCAGGACTTACCTCCCAAGGTTCTCCTGAGACAGAAAGCTGGGTTGTTCCTTTTCACTGGATCTGATACTACCTTGCTATGTCCCTTCCTTTAGGAAGCATCACTGTTGGTGAAGACAAGTCTGAGAGTCCAGCAGAGTGGAGATCTCTGTTGAAGCCTGTAGCCAGCAAGTGAGTGTCTTGGAGTTGATGGGTCTCAGTGTCAAACAGATGGGGATGTTGGTGTTTGCAGCTCAGTGTGTTGCTGCAGGTCTGTGTGCCCACAGGAGAGAAGAGCTCCTGTTTTAATGCTTCAGTTTTCAACAGTGTGATAGGATAGGCAAAGGCTTTCATTGCTGGGGAGGGAAAGTGTGTTTCAAAATGTTGGACTCTGATTTAAAAGTGTGAGCATCCCAGGTGGAGGTACAGCCCAGGATGTCCAGAACACTTCTGTCACCCATGCTGCAAGAGGGATGGGTTCCTACCTTTGTCTTTCTTCTTTGCAGAGACCAAGGTGGCTCTAAGAAACCTACTGATAACTCCCAGGTGGGAACAGGGAGCCCAGCACACAAGGAGACAAAGCCAAGTCCATTAGTTGTCCCATCAGCAAAGCAGGACTCTGGTATGAAGGATGTAAGCTTTGCCATCGTATTGCTGGTCAGGCAGGGGACAGGCAGTAGCACTGTAAGGGATACACTGGTGGAGATTACACCTTGCTTCCAGGGATGTTTGCTCTCTGCTTCTGCTTTGGCCCTCTGGTGCCTTTATTTGGAGAGCCATTCTTCCCCAAGAAGAGGGACTCGGTGTTCACAGGGTGCCCTTCTGCAAGACAGCTGGTAAGATTCCACCTGCACTCTCTTGCATCAGTGTGTAATGGTGAGAAATCTTGGTGATAGTTCACAACCAGTTATTCTCCTCCTTTACCCTTCTCTCATGCTCTGGCTGTGTAATCAGTGGTTCCTTCCTATTTCCTTTGGGCTTGCACCCCTTGCTATCAGCAAGAGAGGAGAAGTAGGGCTAGAAATGAAGGTGGCTGGTGGTGAGTGCCAGAGATGCTGGGCAGTAGAGGGATTTTTGAGATGCCTGTTGAAATTTCTTACCCCAAACCTGTCTGCCTCTTAATCCAGCTTCATCTGGTGGATTCATGAAGAAGTTGTTGATCCCCAGCTCAGATCTTATCAGGAGCTGTCAGAATTCAAAGCAAAGCTGGGAAGACCATGGGGGCTCTCTCAAGAAGGAGGAAGAGGGCAACCAGTTGAAGAAAAGCACTACCACATGTAAGGCCTCTTGTGCCTGCTTACAGGCACTCCCTCCTCTGCACTGCCAGGGACAGCCAGAGTGCTCAGTACAGGAGCTGTGTCCCCAAGTTTTCCATGCTCAGCCTGGTGCTGTTGTCATGGGGGAAAAATCTGTGTCCTTCATTTTTATTAGCCAGCTTGACTTCAGCAGTAACCAGCCAGGCCAGAGGATTCAGGGGGAAGGGAAGAAGTTAAAGTAGGGATTTGTCAGGGTCACTGCCCTGTCATTCTTTAGACTCCAAGCTATGAAGAGGACCATCTTCTCATCCAGGGAACTGGGATCTAGTTGATGTCCCAGTGGCATTGGGGAATGAAAGGAACACAGAGCATTGTCAGTGAGAGACTCCAGCTGGCAAGACCCACAGTGGCTGCAGCCAAGGCTGCTGCTTTTTGGACTTTCATGGAAGTTCTGACCACTTTGTCCCTTAATCCAGTTTCTTACTCCTCCAGTAGCAGCTCTGCTGTGTCCCTCTCCTCCTTTGCCCCGGTGTCCTTGCTCCTGCAGAGCCCACCACAACACAGATGGAATTTCCTAGAACTAACCTGATGTTTGCCACTGTCCTGGTTGTTTGGCTTGTTTGCTCTCCTCTTTCCTTACCCCATCTGTCTCTGTCTTATCTGTTTGGACTAGAAGGTCCTCACAACAGGGCCCAGCCCTTACTCTGGTGTTTGTCTCAGGGCAAGCAGGATGGCTGCTCAGTGGCCTCACACTTAAGTATTTGTTAGCTGGTTCCAGCACAGCCCCTACCCTGCACCTCTGACAGCTACAAAGCATTTAAACTCCAGCTCTCTTGTCTATTTTAAGTGTAGCATGCCTCTGCTGCCATCCTTTTCCCAAAACTTTGCATCTCCTTTTTTCTCAGACTCAGCATTCCCTCTCTCCCAGGCAGTGAGCTGTTGAGATAAGGGAGGCAGGTTTTACAGCTGGCATTAAGCTTAGTGATTGCAGTTGGGGAGTGCCTGCTATGGGCAACTTTCCCAGTAGCCTCCCCCCACTTTTCACATGTGTGCAAGCCTGCCACCTGAAGGGCTGTTCTCTCTGCAGCCTGTGGATGAAGGACAGGCTTCCTGCAAAGACCTTGGGCAGGTCTTTACTTCTGGATTCAGCTACCATTCCTGCCCTTCATCCTGTGTGTGTTGTGTGGGGCTGTTCATGGTGAGTGTTTCTGCACACCACACGTTTTCTTTGGCCTAAGTTGTGTTGTCTGTTGAGAAAGGAGGCTACAGGGGTTTCTTGCCAACTGTCCTACTTCCAGCTTGCAGGCAAGCAGCCAACCCATCCCGTGTCTGTCAAGACAAGAACCTGAGGATATCAGGGGATATCAGACCCTGAGCTGGCCAGGAGAGTGTCGTTTTACTGGCTGCTCCCCTCCAGTGACCTTGGGCTTCTCCTGAGCAGTGGTGTAGCTTTCTGCCTTGGTTGGAGGTGCTGCAGAGGTCACTCAGAAGGAGACTGGAGATGCAGGGCTGAGAGGGAGGTGTTGCTCAGGCAGCAGCAGCAGACTGCTTGCAGGTAGCATACAGGGCAGCAAACCAGCAGCATCCAGAGGGAAGATTTCCCTGGCAGAGCCCAGCAGCACAGAGGAGAATGCTGATTGCCACATCCAGCATCTTCTCCTTTCCCACTCTTCTTAGAAAACACACCAGTGTGAGGGCTGGGTGATTGGAGAGCTGTCCTTGAGCACCGACTGCCAGAGACTCTCAGGAGGCTCCCCTAGTCTGTCTGTCCTGCCTTTCTCCTTGTGTGTGCTGAGCCTGTGGTGCTGCTGCCTTTCTTACAGCCCTGCTCTTCTCCTCCTAGAGCTTCCCTTCCTTATCCCATCATCCACGTTCGCCTCTGTTCTCTCTCTGTGGTAATTATCTGGCCCAGCCCCTCGGGTATCCCAATACCTCACACTCTCCTGTAGTTATCCTTGCAGCACAGTTGGGCAGAGGAAGCTGAGGCACAGTGGAACAAATACACATTGCTTAAGGATTGATTTTAATAGGTGTCCAGGGCCCAAATAATGCTGTGTAGCAGGGCCTCAGGGACTTCTCACCTAGGAAGTGTTTTGTGGAAGGAATTGAACCTTAGTTTCCTGAGACCTATGCTAAGGTCCCCTAGACCATCTTTGTTTCATCAGTATTTACTGATACTTCTTCATACAAGAGCACCAGAGGGACATTTTTAAGTATATCTTGGTGTTTCCTGTGATAGCAGCCCAGTGTTTCTGTACAATCCTCTGGAAGCTTTTTAAGGGATGGCTTTTGCCACAATAAACATCTTTGAGTTTTAACAAGGTAACAAATGAAAGTCAAAATTCTGGGGTGCAAGCTCCCAGGTCACCCCTGAGCTGAGTCACACCTGAGACTGTCTATGCCTTGGGGATGCAAACAGCACCCCATAACCTGAGGGTACCCAAGTGTCCAGCTACAAGGAGCAAATCAGGCTGTGCTGTTTGCTGCAGACACAGCTCCCACTTTAGTCTAGCATGCCAATGCACACTTGTCTTCAGTGCAGTTTGTTGGGTGGCAGGGACATGCTGTGCTCTCTGGTGGTGTAGGCACTGTCCCACACCACAAAGTTATTTAACATCTGTTGTGATGGGGTTTTGTGCTGGTTTTTCTTTTCCTCCCTTCTAGTTAAGCCCTCTGCTCCAAAAAGCATTCAGAGCCCTGAAGTGGTGTCCCCAACCAAGGTATGGATGGGAACCAGGGGTAAGGGAACGGGCTGGGGTTGTTGGGTGTCCTGCTGGAATGCTTACCCAGATAGAGCTCGTACTGGGAGGGTTTATTTGTGTTCTCAGGGAAAGGATGAAGTGCCCTGGGGCAGAGATGAGGTGAAGAGCCTGCTGGTTACCTTACCACACACAATCAGTGTACCATAGTGCTGTAGCATTGCAGTAGCTACTGCTCTGTTGCCAGCAGCCAGCTCTGCATCTCTGCTGGCTTGGTCTGGGAAGGATGTGGCTCTGCAGTGGGCTCCTTATGTCATTTCCCATCCCTGTTGGGGCCATGACCTCAGCAGGCAGTCTGAGGGCCCTGAGCTATATTTGTCCTTACCTTTGTTTTCCTAGCTGCACCCTGAATACCTTCCTGAGGAGGAAATCCAGGAGAAAGTGTGTGACATTGAGAAGCAGCTGGACGAGCTGGAATTGAAAGGAGTGGAACTGGAGAAGCAGCTGCGTGGCTGTGAGGGAGGTAAAGAAAACCAGGGGACAGCTCTGGGATGGTGGGAAGCTCCTGTCCTTCCCCAGGCATTCTTGGCTTCATTTCAAGGAGCTCATGCTATATGTGAGACACCAGGTTGTGAGAGGCACCTGGAATAGATAAAGCCCTGGGAATGTGGAACCCTCTCTGGCTGTTCCCTTGCTTGAGCAAGGTCTTGTGTTTATTTGGCTGGAGAACAGGGAGTGTTGGGAATGGAGGCTGTTATTGATCCGGCTTTTGGATCCTAAGCCAGGCTGGCTGTCAGGGCTGGCTCCAATTTCACAGGGTTCAGGGGGTTCACTGAGAACTGGGCTGGTCACAGGGAAGATGAGCTGGGTGCCCTGTGGCACAGTATCCATGAGCAGTTCCCCTGAGTCTGCAGGGAGAGCCCTGTGTCCTTTCCCTCGTGCCCAGGAGTACCAAAGCTGAGCTGTTTCCACTTCAGGTCACCTATGGCTCATATAGGTTATCCTGGGGTCTTGAAGTGATGCTGTGTTTAGGCCAGGGAGACTGACCTGATACAGCTTCTGGAGGAGTCTTGCCCTTTGTCTTCTCTGCAGATGAGTCTGAGGATGCCCTCATGGTGGATTGGTTCAAACTGATCCATGAGAAACAGCTGCTGCTCAGACAGGAATCAGAGCTGATGTACAAGTAAGTGCAACCAGAAATTCACCCATCTGCTTGTATGCTGTGAGCAGGGAAGGACTGGGAACCTGACAACCCAAAAAATAATGTGCCAGTTGGTAGAACAAGGGGAGGGCTTGAGGATGTCTCTGGGAGAATTGCCAGCATCCTGAGGATTAGCTGATGGGCCTTTGAGCACTGCTGAGCACCCGGGGTCTGTGATGAGGGAGGGAACCCTCACTAATGGAGGAAGATATCCCCTCATCCACCAGCCCTGACTCAGGTGATGGGCAATGCAGGGATGAGGCTTTAGCATGATCTGAGAAGGATCCAGGCCTGGGGCATGGCAGTTACTCACCACTTCTGTGGTTCCTTCCAGGATGAAACAGCAGAAGCTGGAGGAGCAGCAGTGGAACATTGAGACAGAGCTGCGACACCTCATGAGCAAGCCAGGTAAGGACTGCTGCTGCTCTGAGTCCTGCTGGCCCCTGGCTGCATGGGGCCTGGAAGATGTGGCCCTGAGCGTGAGGGCCTGTGAGAGGGACTTGCTGGAGGAGGGTGGAGGCAGGAGCCACAGCAGTGAGGTATCCACCTGTAGCTGTGAAATGGGCTTCCCTTGTCTTGTGCAGAGGAGCTGAAGACACCCAGGGATAAGGAGCGAGAGAAGGAGCTGCTGGAGTCCTACCTGAGCACGGTCAACGATCGGAATAGCATTGTGGAGTGCCTGGATGAGGACAGGCTCAGGTGAGGGCCCGCAGGTGGACAGAGGAGCCAACACCAGGGGTGGTTTCCATTGTAGTTCCACTGCTGCCCAGGCTGTAGGGGTGGATGAATGGCTGTAATCCAGCCTTCTGCTCCAGGAGAGGTGGGTGGTGACCTGTCACCAACCATCTTGTCCTGAATGCCAGTCGCATCCTTGGCAGCTGTTAGAAGCTGAGATCAGCACCACAGCCACCTTCAGTGCTCTCTGAAGCTAGCACTGCTCTGAGGACAAGGGCTGTGGAAGTGTATAAAGCAGAGGGAAGGGAGGGAAGGAGGGAGGAGCTGGAGATGGGGAGGTTGGAAGCAGCACAGGACCTGCAGGAGTACTCTGGGAACACGAAGCCAGGAATGTGTTCATCTGCTGCAGCAAGTGAAAGAACTGTCTGAGATTTGGATCCTCCCCAAGTCCAAAGGAAGACTGCTGTGCTGAGTAGCTGGATTTGTGTCTCCTGGTGCTGAGAGCAGCCTCTGTTTCTTCATCTCAGGGCACTGTCTCCAGCTCAAGAATTCTAGTAATGCCCAGCCTTCTGGCTCTGGCCTTGTCCAGGCCCAAGGAGGAGATAGCTTGTCCGAGCCCCTCTGCAGCACCCCAGGCTACTGGTTTCTCAACCTTTATTCATCTCCTGGGGTGTGGTGTTGTCTCACAACTTCTGACTGACTCCTGATGACTCACAGGCCAGCTGGAGGAAGGGCCTCCCTGCAGTGCTGGCCTCCCACGATCTGGAAATCCCCGCCCAGGCCCTTGCTTTCCAGGGAACCAGATGCACTTTGCTGATGTCTATCGCTCCTCCAACACTCTGGTTTTATCATCTTTTCTTTTCATTCCTGCACCCTTCTGGGTGTGCTGTGGATGCTGGTTATTTCTGGCTGGGGAAGCAGCAGTAGTATTTACATGGTTTTCAGCATCTACCACCTTGTCATGGAACACAGCAAAGTCCTCTAATGCCACACTGTTCCATTACAGAGAGCAAGAAGAGGACCAGATGTTGGCAGACATGATCCAGAGGTTGGGTAAGGGCCCTTTCTACTCTTACAGAGTGACACTGGTGGCACTGGGGCTGTGGGTCTCATCCTGCTCTGTGTTTCCCTCTCCCACAGATGGGTCTCTGGAGAGCACGGAGCCGGAGAAGAAGAGGAACAAGTTCCGCTTGTCCAAAATATGGAAGCAGAAAACTAAGGGGAAAGCTCAGGAGTGATGTTCCCCTGTCCAGCAGCCCAGAGAGGATGTTCCTTCCTCACTTCTGCATCCCTGGAGTGGTGCAGGACTGTGATGAGGCTCCACTGCTCCCTGACACAGAGACTGCAGGTTTGCGGACCAAAGGGACGGCAGGAATCCCTTCTGACCCTGTCATGGGACCTGAGGACACCTTTCTCAGAAAACTGACTTTTAAGACTCTTTTCCTTCTTTGGCTCTGGCTCAGAGCTGGCTTGGGCCTTGTTGGCAGCTCAGGAGGGCAGAGCTGAATTTGTTTATCCACTCCTCATGGCACTCTAGTCCTGAAAGCAGCAGTGTGGCACTGCATGTCACCCCATGGTGCCCCACTCCTGTGGGCCAGGGCTGTGCCGCAGGCACCATGCTGGTCTGCCAAAGGGCAGCTCTCCCTCCCTGTGCTTTCTGTGGCTCTGAGATGCAGAGAGGGAGATGCTGTGGGCCACAGGAGATCCAGGGCCTCCCCCTCACGAGGCCAGTGGAAACTGGAGCTGCAGGCTCTACAGCCAGGCCAGGCAGAGAGCAGAACCACCTCCCTGCCTGTGCGGTGGGATGTCCCAGGCCCAGAGTGGTTTCAGCAATAGTGCTCTGTTTGCACACCTCCTTTTTGGAGTTGCTGCAGGCTGGTTTCTCAGAGCCATGAGGGGTTGCTCACCACTTCATTCCCTCTGTGGGGGAGATTTGTAGCTTCCTTATTCCTCTGACTGCACAGTGAAGCAGAGATTTTGTTGTGGCCCATTCGTGAAAATGAACACAAGTTGCCTCCTAACAACCTGGTGCCAACTGGGAGCAGGAGGGAGCTAATGGGTTTGCCTCACCCATGAGTCTTCTGCATGGCACCAACATTTCAACTCCTGAGGCTCTTTCTCTGGACTGCCAGCACCCTCGAGGCTGCTGTTGGTAGAGTCTTTTCTACTCTTCCTTCAGTCCAGTGACTGCCGTCAGGCTTCTGTCCTGTGTGTCATCAGCCTCTTTGCCCTGTCAGCTTGGGGAGCAGGGATGGAGACAGGCAAGGAAAGATCAGGTTAATTGATGATGCCTCCAGCTCTGCTATGTGTGGACTCCCCCAGGACAGGTCCTCTGAGGTTCCTCTGGATCCTGGTGTCCAGCAGCGCCTGGGCTGTTGCAGGGAGGAGGTTTGCTGCCCGCTGTGCCCGGTGGCAAAGCAGAGGCGATGCGTCCCTCACCCACGAGGTGGCAGTGGGACTCTCTGTCCCAGGCAGCCGGCCCTGGGCACCGCAGGGGTGGGCTCGGTCAGGTACCTAGTGCCCGAGGGGCTTCCTGGTGCCCACAGCATGTGTGTACATGATGTGGGTCACCCTGTACCTGCGTGTGCTTTCCTGCAATAAAGAATCGCTGGAGCAAATCCCAGAGTCCCAGCACGAGTTTGGATGTAGGTTACTGGGTGAGCGCTGCCCTGGTTGCTGGGAGCAGTGACAGTTCCTCTCCAGAGTGCCCAGAGCTGTGGGTGGGAGCAGGATTTTGGCATTCTGTGATGGAGAGGCTGCTCTGCCCAGAGCCTGCAGACCAGCAGCGGGTCCTGGGAGGGCCAGGGGAGCAGTGCTGATGTGCTGTGCCTTGCCATCCTGGTCTGCTTGTTGGGAAGCAGTTCCTTTCCTGGGGCTGTGTGTAGAGATGAAGGGAGGGAAGAAGGCCCCTCTTCCAGACCTGGGTATTAGCAGCAAATCCTTGGAATTAAACCTGTGTGCTGGAACTGCAGGTTGAGAGGGAGAGAGCTGAAACCACCTCTGCTGAAGGAGAGAAATACCCTTCCTAATGAGTGGGACCCCTTCCTACAGCTGTCCCAGGCTTGTTACTGCTGGGCTTTCATCTTAGACCCTCCAGCCTCAAGAAGCCCGTAGGGATTTGGGGATAGCAGCACCACCCAAGCCCATCCAACCCTTCCCTCTGCAGGAGGCTCGGGGCAGTTCACCCTTCCCCCAGCCTGAAGGTAGGCAGGGCTGTGCAGGAGCCTGATCACAGGGTGCTTGAACAGCCCCCCTGGGGCCCTGCACTGGCACCGAGTGTGGGGCTTGACCTGCTGTAGGGTTTGCTCTGGTGAGAAGGCTGGCTGCTGCCAGAAGGCAGGTACTCCTTACATCTGCTCACTGCCTGCTTGCCTGCCTGCAGGAAGAGGTTTTGAAGGGAAAACTGCAGCTTCTCCCATCTGGAGCCTGTTGGAGATGGTAGCAGTGGTCTAGAGGATATGAGGCTCACTTGGAAATGCCTCCTGAAGTCAGAAGGTTGGAGCAGTCTCTGGGTAGAGGCATACTGAGACAGGAGTGGAACCAGGCCCCAGCCTTCCTTGTGGTGACACCAAGAGCTGGGAGGCCTTGGGCTGGTATGAGGCTGACTTCAGCCTCACCCCAGTCATTTCTACACTGAAGGTGAGCAGATAGAGAGTGATTGAAGCACTACAGATCCTGCCCCACAGACCCAAACTCTTCTCCATCCTGATGCAGCACTGATGGTTGTAGCCAGGGACTGCCCCATACAACCTGCCCAGCCCCACAGCTCCTGCACACCCAGCCAGCCCCTGGCTGTGAACGTCAGGCCAGCCCAGCTTGTTCCTCCTTCCTCTACCTTGAATTTGGGACTCAAAGGATTTGCATTTCCCCCACTCCTAATCCAAGGCTTGAAACAAGCCCCAGACAAACTAAGCTGGTGGATAAGGTGGAGAAAGGGAAGGGCTTTTTTCCAGCTGGCTGCTTTGGGCTGAGCTGATTCCCCTGCCTGACCCTCATTTGCTCTCCTGGTGCAAGCAGCTTTGCTCGCCCTGTGGAAGGGCTCCAGGAGGCAGAGGGGGAGGGTTTGGCTTTGGGACTGAGCAGGGAGGGAGGTGTTGGGAAACCAGCGCTGGGCTGCCTCTCTGTTACAGTCACCCCTGCGTAATTAGGCAATCAGACACCCCCCTGTAACCCAACAGGGACCAAACTCCTCTCCATCCCCTGTGGGGTGGGACTGTTTGTGCTCTGCTGCTGACCCCCAAGGTCAGGCTGACAGGGGTGGGGGGCTGACCAATGCCCTGCTGTGTGCATTCGGGTATCTGCATTTCAGTGACAGCCAAAGGCTTAATTGCTCTTCTAGCTGCTCTGCTTCCAAAATGGTTGGGAGGGGGCTGAGCTTCCTGCTCATTTCCTGATGGCCTCTGGTCAGGTTCATGGCCTCACTAACTCCTGGGCATCCAGTGTGTTGCTGCTGCTTGCTGTGCAGCTGAAGAGGGGTGGGGGCCCGGGGGCTGCACCCCTGAGCTTCTACCATTTGGGAGGCGCTTGGGCCCTTGGGGGTCCTGCAGGCTTGTGGTGATGTGGAAGTTGCTGTCTGCTCCAGCACTTCAAGACTTGCAGATGAAGCTGTGATTAGGCCACATGTGTGCCTCTGTCTGTCTCTCTCTTCTGCTGTTTTCTTTAATTACAATCTCAGAGGTAATTTCTGACGCATCATTAACAGTTCTGAGTAAACAAGGGGAATTCTCCAAATTATTCGCCATGAGCACAAAGGGAAATTGGCTTTCATCATCTGGCTCTTCATCCAGGGAAGACACTGCTGTGTGGTAGGCACAGGGGAGGAAGCAGGCATCATGTCTGCCCTTGGAAACCTTGACTCAACGTGAGACCCAGGAGCAACCCACCCAGTTCACCCAGCTGACCAAGAGGCCAGCAGTGGCTGCAGCTCTTTATCCCGACTGCTGAGCCAGGACTCAAGCAGTCAGGAGTGTAAATGCAAAGTGCCTCTGGCCTGTGAGAGCTTTGGGTGCTGCTTTTGGCTGTTCACCTCCTGTTTCCAGCTGGCCTAATCAGTGCCCAGGCTGCTCAGGATACAGGACAGATGAGGGCACCCTCAAAGTGTTGTCTCAGCAGGAAGGTGACACCCTGCTCCTGAGCTGTTGGGTTGAGGGGTTGGGAAGGGAAGGATGGAGCACTGATGAGGAGGGATGTGTGACCTGGAGAACTGGGTTTGGTCCAAAGCAAGAACTCAGAGGGATGCTGGATGCACCCCATGGGAGCAGCAAGTATGCCTGGCAGCTGGGGTGGGAGGAGATGACTGGAGAGGACTTCATTGCTGGGAGTGTGTGCTTGAGGAAAGGTGCTTTGTTAGAGGGGTGTCACCCCCTGGAACACCCCCCACCCCTCACCCTGCACTGACAGGCACAGTGCCTGTGGCAGCAGCTGAGGGAGCGAAGGTTATTTACATTCCTGTGGCAGCTCTGCCAGCCTGGCTCTGTTATCTGCTGTGCAGGGGTATTACTGGAATACAGACTTTGTCGTGACTATTCTTCCTTGAGAAGCCAGGGATTTGCTGTGGGATGGGAACCCTCCCTCTGGCTGTCAGTCAGGAGGGGTTTCCTTTTCCTGTCTCGTTGGAAGCCACGTCCCCAGCAAGGTGAGACAGTGGACACTTTTTCTCTTGTTAATATCCATGTCTAATCTCCTCTCAGAGGGGCCCTTTGTCCTAGGCTGTAGCCAAGATGAGTAATTCAGGGATAGATGAGACGCTATAATTGGTTTGTGACAAATTAAAACATTTTTCCTTGGGAGCTGGGAGCAGGACTGTGGTCTGGAGCTGTCAAGCATCACAGGGGAGGGCGATTTTTGGAGTAAGCGCATTGCAAATTGGCTCCAGATACTCCTTGGAGTCTGAAATGGAACTCCAGCTGGTGACTCTTCTTGGTTGGGGCTTTATCCTAGGAGGGCACAAAGGGGACAAGTGTGGGGAGGGAGAGCCTGATGGATAAAGAGAACGTGGCTTCACTTTGCACCATGGGATGAGCTGGGGACTGGAGTGAACCCCGGTGCACCCAGAGGTGTGATGGGAGCGAGCAGGCCAAGAGCTGGTGCCCACCATTGCCTGCCTTTCCTCCATGCTGCTCCCAATGGTTCCTCCATCACATCCCAGGAAGGAAGGACCAAGATGGAAAGTTGCAGCTCACACCATCCCTTTCCCTTGGCTGCGAGTGGGTACCAGGTATGGAACCTCCTCAGGAGCTGCAGGCTGGTCCTTGTGCTGTGCTTCTTTTCCTGGGCTAAGGAGAGCCCCTCAACACCCCTGAAGAGCAGGGGACCAGCTCAGAGTTGGAAACACAGAGCTGATCCAGACAGTTTGATAAAGTGCTTGGTTTGACCCCAAGGCATTTGTGAGCTGGTTTTGGGCAAAAGGGTGATGGAGAGGGAGGGGTAGGGGGCACGACACAACTTCCTGATGCAACTGCTCAGCACTGCTTAATGGGGAGTGCCACAGCAGCAGCATCCCCACCTTGGGATGGAGGTGGATGGAGAGTGTGTGGAAGTGGGCTTGGGAAGGAGGTGGGTCTGTAAAGGGGATTAAAAGAGTCAGGAGGAGTCACTGTGTGGGCTGGTTTGTGTGTGGAAGGGGATGGGAAAGGAAGCTCTGGGATGGGAAGAGTGGACAAAGTCCAGAGGAGGGGGGTGTTGGGGCTGAACCTTGCCAAATTGGTGGGGTAGATACCACAGGCAGGTTCAATCTGGGGTTGGGTCAGATGAGTGGAAATGAGACCCTGAATTGTTTGCCTCAAGGTTTTGTATCTGATACTAAGAGAAAGGAGACCCAAGGAAGGGGTGACGTGAGCTTTCTGGGGGAGCTGTCTTTCAGAGGAGATGGTCTGGAAGAGAAATTTGCAGGTATCACAACAGGGAAAGCACAAAGGCTGTCAGGGGGTTGGGAGAGTTCAGATGCTGGAGGTGTTGGGTGAGGGAAGGAGGAGGAGAGCTGGGCATGAAGAGTGTAGCTAGCAGGCCAGGGTGGTGGGGTGGTGGTGACGGGGAGCTGGAGGCTTTGGGAGGAAAGATCACAGGATCTACTTTAGCACCAGGAAGTGCCTGGATGCAGCAAATCCTGAAAGGCAGGATCAGATGGTGAGCTGTGACTGGTGTCACTGGCATTAAGACGTTCACTAATCCGGTTTAAGGGGATAAGCCCAAGGAAAACTGTGGAGACCTAAATTGGAGCTTGTCACTCTCCCATGGAAAGCTGAAGGGTGGAGGAGGTGGATTTGCTGAATGAGCCCCTGGACAGTTGGTCAGAAACAGAGGGTGGCTGGAGGAGGTGAGGATGTTGAGTGGGAAGGAACGATGGGGGTCACCAAAATCCACGTGGGGTAGAGAAGCCGTTTGTCATGGTAGAGCCTTGGTGAGGGGTGGCTGGGGCAGGAGATGATCTAGGGAGTGTGGGAGGGGAATGGATGGGAGCAGTGAGAAGAAACCTGCTGAAAGAGAGGTGCTGTGACCCAGTGCACTGAAGGATGTGCTGTATTTCAGGAGTCACACTCCATTTTACCATCTTTTCTTACCGTGAGCACGATGCTGCTGCAGCAGAACAGCACAGGGGATAGATCAGGCTTGGGTTTGCTTCCCAGTGAAGACAAAACAAACACTGACCTTCCTACTTTTCACCAATCCTGCTGGATAGATTTCAAAAAAGAGGCAGGGGGAGGAGGCACTGAGAGTTTGCAGCTGGAGTGACAAGCTCTGGAAGAACTCTCTGGCCTGGTTTCAGTTCATATATAACTTCCTTTGTTATGGCTTGTCTGGGAGCCTCCTGGGCTGCACAGTCCCTTTTAGCAGCTGACCTACAGCCCATCCTGGTGGTGTAACTGGGAAGGTAGCAGGGAATCCATAGAAACACAGGGATTGGGGTCTGGGAAGCTCACAGGAGGCGTATCGAAGCCGGCGTGCGAGTTGCGTCAGTGTGATGTAGGTCTGACACTGAAGTGATAAGAGTCGTATCAAGGGAACAACTTAATTAACTGGTCTTGATCAAAGAAGAATATAAATTCGATAGCCCAGTTTCCAGCACTAAATGATGAAGTTTGGAGAAAGAACTGTACTTGATGCAATTAGCAATTTCCCTGGCTGAGGAGCTTTGAAGTGGTGTTGTTAGGAAGGGGATGGTCTGTTGTGCCATTTAGGAGGATTTTCTCCCTCCCTCAAGTGATTGGGAGGCAGAGGGGCTCTCTCTTCATTGCAAGTCCTGGATGCCAAGGGGAACGGCCTCTCAGCTTTCCCAAGTTCATTGTTTCAGGTGGTGTAAATCCAGAACAAAGAGCTGTCCTCTCCCTGCCAGCCAGGAAAAAAAAAAAAGGTCTTAATTCCCTCCCAGCTTTCATCTTGCCCAGGATTTCAGAGGAGAAGTGGTCCCGTTGAACTTCCCATGGTCCTGGACCTTTTGTTCCCTCTGGCACATCTGCCTGGCTGTTGGAACAAGATGCTGGGTGTGAGAGCAAGGAAGGACCTAGGCCATAGAGGCTTCTCAAAATCTTTAAAGTGCCAAGTGTATTTATCCAACTTGGATGTGTCTGAATGACTCTTTGGGCTAAAGGGAGGGACAAGTGCCTGACCGGCCTGAACCAGTGCTCCAGATGATTTGTCCACCTCAGTGTTTTTTACTTCCTGGGTCCCTCAGATACTGGAGGTGGGTTTGCACCTCGATTAACCTGCTAAATCACTGGTGTAGTCTCTGGAGGATACATGCAGAGGCATCCCACCACAGCTCCCTCAAGCTGAAGGAGGCAGATTTGCCTCTGCTACGGGACTGATGCACCCAAATCTGGCTGTGAGGAGGGAGGATGCACAAGTGCCCTGCAGAATGAGAGCATCCCAGTCCCTTACCTTGAATTTTCTTCTAACCAGTGATAAAGTCAGTGTGGAGACACTGGGTCAGGGAGAAAAAGATGTCACAGAATCACAGAAGGTTAGAAGTTGGAAGGGAGCTCCAACTGAGGCACCCTGCATCATTGTGTGTGCCCTCCTCTGTGTGCTGCTGGTTTCTCTCCCCTCCTTGATGTCCAGCTGGTGTCCTGGAGACTCACCCTTCTGCTCAGGCAGTGCAGGAGAGAGATCTTTTCCCCACCATTACCTTGGCAAACCTCAGCCAGGTCTTCTAGAGAGGTGGGATGGTGTGTTTGGATACACCTTCTGGAAAAGGACACCTAAACCTCATACATCCATTAATGACAGCGATGGGAGAAAAGTCCTATTGCTTCCAGCAGCTGCTACCTGTGGTCATCCTTCCCTGCTCTCCTCCATCCCCTGGGCACTGTGTCCTTTCCCCCAGTGAGTACCTCATTCCTAAGGCAGGGAGAACTGGGGATGTGTCGCCTCTGCCACGTAAGGTGTGAGGCTGCTGTAAAAAGCCTCAGAGAGGCCCTCGGGAAGTGGAGGATTAATTCAATTTCCTTGTGGCTCCAGGACTTCCTGCTGCACAACACAGATGGACTTTGGTTTTGCTCTCTGAAATGAGGCAGCTCTTCCCCCCTGGGTTGAAAGAGGGAATCATTTTCAAAGGCAGCAAGCCAGAGGTCCAGCAGCTTGGGTCTTCCCTAGAAGAGGACCGAGCGATGGAGGCAGGACAACTGGCTCTCAAGGCACACTGCTGCTTTTTCTCCAGGAGATGGAAGGAAGCTGGGTGCTGGTGCCCAGGAGGCAGAGCTGCAGCTGGCCACCCCAGCTCTGAACAGCGAGGGCAATTAGAGATCAGAAGAGCTGGGGTGGCTTCGTCACATTTCCCTGCTGCCGTTCTGGAGGTGATAATATAATTCATATCAGAAGAGTTAGTGGGCTGAAAATGAATTGGAGAAATCAATCCAGAGGGTATAAATGAATTAGCATGTAAATGAGGACACTTGCTCTACATAGTTTAATATTGCCTGCAGCTGTAAATAATTCCAGGGATGGAATCAAAAGCCGCAAACAACTTCATTTTTGTGCTCCTCCCCTGGCTGGGAGCACCTTGCAGCTACGACCAACCCACCCTTGCAGAGTCATTGCCTTGCCAGGGAATTGAAGGAGATGAGATGTAGGTACATTATTTCTTCCCCCTTCCCCTTGACTGGCCGTTATTTACAAGGCTGCTGCTCCTGGTTTCCTGCACCATGTCGCTGTTGGTGCTCCCACGTGGCATTCTGGGCTCCAGGGATGGGGGAGGTGGGGTACCAGCTTGGGGGGACATCTCGTATCGTGAGCCACCCATTGGTGGGTCAATGCCTGTGTGAAATAGCAATTTCTCACCAAGACCTGCTGTGTAACAGGCCTTGATTGGGGTGGAGGGGTTGCCCCTCCTGGGGTGTCTAAGGGTGGGAGAGGTGGGTGCTTGGAGAGCAGGAGGCAGCCAGAGGGAGTGGCTGCGTAAATTAAAGGATGCTTGGGGCTATCTGGAGAGATGGGATTGCTGGGGGAGGTGGAAACACTAGAATGGTGGGACTTTGGGTGCTGTGTACAGTCCAGAAGACTGGGAGAAGTGCAGAAGAGAGGTCGTTAGAGCAGGGAAGGAATCAGAAAGCCTCTTTATGAGAGGGGAGGGCTGAACAAGGACCGCTTATTTAGCCTGACAAAACGAAGGCTGAGAGGAGGTGTGGTTGTGAGGCAGATAAAGGCAAGGGAGCAGCAGAGCTGGTTGAGCTGAAGGCCACTGTTGGTACCCGAACACGCAGATAGAGACTAGTCCTGAGTGAGTTTCAGAAGGAAGCAGGATGGAAACGTCATGGAAGCATCTGAGCACTGGAGCAGAGGCTGGAGAGTCCCCACAACCGGGCTGCTCTCGCACTGGCGTTTGACTGTAAAACAGGATTATAGGAGCAGGTCCCCCTGAGACCAGGCAACACTGGTTTGTGATCCGGGAAGTCCTGCCCGTTGCCAAAAGCCCCTTTAAAATTCTGGCAGGGGAAGGATGCAGATCTGAGGGCGGCATATGTCTTGTTGAGTGACTCCAGGAGCGGTTGTTGAGAGCTTTTGGAGTGGTGCTGATGACAGGAGGTTAAAGATGATCCTCGACAGTCTTTTATCAGTGCTTCCCTCTTGTTTTTGACACTGACGGATCACTGCGTTCCCTCTTTCATCAGGTTGGAGTTTCAGGTTCTGCACTAACTAGATCTCCCAGGTGGACTGGAAACACTGATTAAGATGGATAGAGTGAAAGCAAGTCCATTAAATTGTTAATAAAGAATATTACACACATACCTTAATCTGCAGCTAGCCTGACACTTTATAAAAGTACATTAGGATATAATCCAATTGAAGCCACAATATCGAGAACATCTTATCTCATCACAAATTGAAATTATATCATATTCCTCATTTCTTAAATTAAAAAGCTAAAACCTTTTAGTTTGCTCTCATATGCTTGTGTAAAACTTAATCAGTGGTTTTAACAACATTATTTTTCAATATGGGCCATTTCTGCTCTCATTTATTTACAAGAGAGAACTTCCTGGTAGGAGAAGTGATTCAATTTGCAGGAGGATACATCAAGCACTTAAGGATTTTGTAGGGATTGATTGATTATTTATCATGTTATCTTGCCTGGAGACGTCTGATACGGCTGTGCTTTTGCTATCTCTCATTCCACCTAATGCTCTTCCTTTGCGTCTCGCTCCCCTCCAGCGCTGAGGGCACGATTCCCCCGCGTGCGTGTGCCTCTGCACCAGTGTGCCAGAGGAACAGGGGGTCAGGGAAGGCGAGGCTGAGGCTGCCTCTGCTGGGATGAAGGTGCTGGGCTGGGCAGATAGGAGAGATTCATTTCACTGGGAGATAGCACAGAAGTAAGAGGGGTTAAAGGGTGGTTTGAAATTCTGCTGGGTTTTAACTGCAGGCTGCTGTGCTGCTCAGCTGTCCCACCTCCAAGTGCATCAAATGTGGCCTTCCTCACAGAAGAAGGAATTGGGGTACAGGGAGGCTGTATGGTTTGCTGGAAGCCCCACCAGGAGCAGAAAACAGCCCCACGGGGCCATCAGCCCTGGTTGGTAGCTGTTGCCTTCAGACCCCACTTCCCAGGGTAGCCAGAAACATGTCCAAGCTGCCCAGTGAAGCCCTGGGTGCTGTCCAGGAAGCTCCATGGGATTCCTGCCAATCACTTGTGCAGAGCTTTTGGCCAAACCACCGTTATCCTGATGCTTGTGATAAACCTGGTGTCCTGATGGGTCCGGGCTTGTGATGTGAAGGGGAAGGAACAACAGGAAGAGCATATTGTGTGAGCACAACCTTTTTCTGGGGATGGGATCCCTCCAGAAATAAATGGGAGCACAGGGCTCCAAGTTGTTGGTTATACAAGTCCTCAGGCTGCCAGAGAGTTTATTCCTATACTTAGTTTAAAAAGAGGATTTCTTGCTTTTTTGGAAGGAAACATTTAAAGTTTGTAGGCTTAAGATAATGAGTTTTATGTAGATTTTTTCCTTTTAGGGACAGAATTTTGTGAGGACAGAGCAAACCCAATAACAATTAGTGAATAGTACATGCAACTGACCTGTCTGGATGCCTCCCTGTGCGACCTGTCCTAGGGAGCCTGCTTTGGCAGGGGGGTTGGACCCAATGATCTCTTGAGGTCCCTTCCAACCCCTACAACTCTGTGATACGTGCTTAAAGGAAACCACTCTTGTAGCAACAGTCTTGCAGGCTGAGGGATGCTATTTGCCTCGGTGTGGTGGGGAGGGTTCATTGGCGATGGCATGTCCTCCAGTGGAGGTGGTCAAGGCCAAGGGAAAGGCACTCAAGGTCTCTGAGGGAGGGTGACCTCCAGGAGCCCTGCAAGAGGGCAGCAGCTTGAGCTTCATTGATGCTCTTCAGTGCTGGGGCATGGATGGGTGAAGGAGGTGGGCTCTTGGCTCAACGTTCTTGCTTGGGCTTTGGGGCATTGGGTAGAACAAGAAAGCAGGCTTTGTTTTGTTTAGCAGGAAAACAACAGCAGAAATCCAACCAACCCCTTGACTGGTTGGACTGCTGTTGTCTTTCTGGCAGGGGGAGGCAGGGGGAACAAGGACTTGGGTGGTTTTTCTTCTTTTCATGGCTGCAGGTCTTGGCAAACGGCTCTCCCTGCCACAGGGTTCTCCTGAGCATCCCTCACTCTTTTCCCTGAGCATTTTGAGATCAGCTGGGCTTATTCTTTCCCAAGCTCTGGAGTGCAAGAATCACTCACTTCTGGTGGAAATAAAGGCTGCAGCCACCCTGAAGGATGGCTCCAAAGAGAGACAAGCCTGTGGAAAAGCACTGTGCTGGAAAGAGGGTACGTTTGGTTTGTCTTATTTTTCTTTTGCTTTCTGGGGTTTCTAGGGTTCCTGCTGCAGGGATGTGCACCAAGGTGAGGTTTGAAAAACACAAACACAACCCCCTGACTCCAGGACCTGAGACTTAAATATCAACAGCTACCTCAGGGTTCGCTCTTGAGTGCTGATGGAGCAGCTGACTCGGCAAGCGTGGAGGTGAGCAACTCCAGAGCCCCACAGAGCCCCACGGTCCTGATTCGCTCAACCCAGCTGAGTAAATCCCTGTATTGGATGATCCATGTGCATGGGCCCCGCAGGATGGGGGCTGATGCCTGCAAAGTGCTGTGAGATGCTTGGATGAAAGGGGCCACAGAAGTGCTAAGTATTACTTTTTCATGACGACTGCAGTCGCTATCCTCAGGGCCATCCAAGTGTTGTCGTTCCAAGTGAAAATATAAACCCATTTTTGGCATGTTTCTCTCTTCTTTTTATTTTTTTTTTTGGTGTGTTGTGATAAATAGAAATGCAGGAGAGAAAGGAAAAAAATAATAATAATAAAAAAAACTCCTCAAACCCCTCCTCCTAACAGTGAGTGAAGGAAAGCAGTCCCTGTGCAATTTGTTACACATCTCATATGTCTCTGAGTGCTAACTGTGGAGATATTGAGAGGGAGTACTTAGCCAACCCAGCGCATAGCCTCTGGAGTACCAGCTTCTGCTTGGGTCCATGCTTGGTTGAACCTTTACAGCAGCTTTATGGGTTGGATTTTTTTTTTGACACAGCATTTCAGGAGAGGCTTTTGATTCTGGAGGATGCCAACTGTGCTGAGTGGGGCTAAGATGATTAATCAAATTATTTGAAGGGTGTTCGCCAGAACTGGCAAGTGACCAGTCTCTGTCCTAATCTCTGGATTGAGATGTCAAGCTTGCCTCCAGCTCAGAGCCCCGAGCTCGCCAGGAGGCAGAGGGTGGAAAGAAATGCTGGCAGCAAAGATCCTGGCGGGGCTGCCCGTGGCAGGGAGGGATGCTGGCTGTCAGGGGCTGCCTAGGGGCCTGGGGGAGGCAACGGGGCTGCACACAGCAGGAAGCTTCTCCAGCTGCCCCAAGGCAGGAATAAGATCATAGTTGTCCCTCGATCTGCCTTTCTGCCCACCAGGCTGCAGGGAGGGAGGGGGAATGGCTGGGATGTGTTCTGCTCCTGCAGCACCCAACCAGTGATGGGGTATGGGTTGCCACACTCCCACCCTGATGTGAGGGCTTCGCTGGGCAGAAACAAGAGGCCTGGCATGGGAGAGGCATGAGCACACAGTTGTACTGATCTGGGTGCCAGTGTCGGGTGCTCAGAGGATGTGGGATTTGGTTGCAGTCCAGGGGGAAGGTGACTCAGGGTGGAAAGCCTGAGCCTATTGTTGGCATGGGCTGGCCAAGGGCTCCATGTGATGAGGAGCGGGGACTCGCTCTGACGAAATGCTTTTCAGGGACCAGATGGGTCCCCTGCTCATCTGCTTTTGCTTTCAGTGCTTGGATTAATCCATGGTTAAAGATGATGCCAGAGGACCCGAGAAGGAGAAGGCTCGTGCCTCAGCAGCTGGGTGGAGTGCTGCGGGGTTAAGAGAGAAGCCACCGGCACAAGGATGAGGGATGCCTGGCTGCTGGCTGTCCCCTGCCTGCCATGGGCTTTCCCCAGAGGCAGGGCGAGTGCTTGGCACTGCTGTGTTGGGAATCACAGGCCCTGGCTCTGCTCTCCAGCTGGCTGGGTGACCAGTGTCCCTGCTTCCACGTGAGCCCCGCAGCGTGCTGGGATCCCCTTTGCAGCACGACCTGACAGCACCGGCCGCATTTCATGGACCGATGACCCGAGCATCCTCCCTACCTGCCCTCCCCAGCACACTTGGTGCCACTTTCCTGCATGCTGCTCAGTTCTACCCCAGCAAAGGTACGTCCTTTTCCCTTTCCAAACCGGGTGGTACCTGCCCTGGGCCGGAGCAGCACCATGGCCACACGTTTGCAGAGCCCCGCTCGCCATCTGCGCGGTGCAGCGCCGGAAGATGCTGGCTCCCAGCCAGGCCACGGTGGGTCGAGCCGCCTGCATCCCCTAGCCGCTTCTCTGGGCACCCTGAGCCCGGTGCCCATGGCACCGCGGTCACGTGCGGCCATCAGCTGATGAGGAGGATGACTCAGCCGGCAGCTGTCGGGGCCCCTAAAATAATGACAAAAACAATTAGCAGTCCAAGCAGTAGCCTCTCCTTAATTATCTCCTCCGAGTTTAATTAACTAGCTAAATTATCAGCAGTAATGTAGGCATTAATTATGTCAAATTACAGTGTAAAAATCACAAAGTGTGGAAAATGTCAATTCAGCTGCGCTCACCTGCCGGGCTGAGACAGCGCCGGTGACAGAGGCTCAGCCTGGCGTAGGGGAAGGGGATGCTCCCCTTCCCTGGGGGATCGGGACCCTGCCACCCCACCCTCGGAGGCACCGGGGGACACACTGATGCTGACAGGAGCCGGTGGGGTGGTTTTGGTTGGGAGGTGATGGGGGCTGCGCGGGTGGGCACCGGAGCGGGGAGGTGGGAGCATTTTGGCTCTGGCGGAGGGAGGGGAAGGAGCATGGCTCCCCAAACCAGATGGCTTGGATGCTGAATTATTAAATTATGAATATTAATACAAATCAGACACGGAAGAGGTAATAATTTTGCTGCCCTACAGAAATAATTAACATAATTTTGATAAATTACATGATAAGAGAATCTCAAAATTGAGGTAGATTTATCTTAATTAATATCTTGGACTTGCTCCGAAAGGTAAATTGTTCCACTGGGGACCAGGGAAGGGTGAAGAAGGGACCCCCAACTGCATGCGCTGGACCCTTCCTGGGGTTAGTGTCTGTGGAGGGATGGGGCAGCCCCTCCAGCTCGGCCTCACAGAGGGAACAGTGTCAGGGTTATTCCCACCCCACCAGGGACACCGAGTGACTTAGTTTAGGTCACACAGGTCAGCTGGAGAGTGGCGGTTTGAGCTGGCACCTCCAAACTGCCATGTGCCCCATTTCCCCGCTCTGCTGGGCTCTGACAGGCATTTCCTGTGTTTCTCCTAAGGTCTGAGCCCTGGAACCCCTTGGCTTTGCTTTGGGTACCCCTGCTTGGGCACTGTGCACCAGGACACAGCGCCTGTTGCACGTGAGGGTGTGTGGCTGCTTGTTTCCATGGTTCATACAGTAATGTGGGCATCTTCCCTTGACTGTGTCTAGCCCAGGCTGGGCACATGTGTAAAACCTCATATGCTTTCCTGTGCTTGCACACACATGGTTTTTATCCCTCCTGGTGTATCCTCAACGCCTTTGCCCACACACCACAGAGTCAGATGATCGCTCCCTCCTGGAACTGCACATCCCCAACAACGCTGATCCAAGGGACCAGGCAGGGTCTGCATCCTGAGGAGATGGAGATGCTCTGAGCAGGTACAGTGTGTTTGTTGTCTGCAGGTAAACCGAGAGCTCTTCGTGGGTGACCCAGAGTCAGTCAGGCCATCCCAGGGTGGAGGGTGGCCAGGAAAGGAATGTTCAGCTATCAAGTGGTTTGTTTCACAATCCATTGTCATGGTTCAGGCTGCTTTGCTGCTGCCCCACGCTGTTTTCCTTCAGCCCACATGCCTCCAGAGAAGCCCATGTCCCTCCTGAGGTGTGTGTGTGATGGGCAGTGCCCATCACCCTGTGCTGAGCAGTTGGTTACCACCAGAATCTTTGGCTGGGTGCTGCTGATCATCAGTCCAGCCCTCAGAGGTGCAAATCTGCCCAGCTGGGGTGTGTGAATTGCTTTAGGGATCATGAAATGTTGCACTGGGATCCCAGAGCCATCCAGGAGAGCATCAGCTCACACCTTCAGCAGAGGTGCACCCTGGAATGGACTCAGAAGCAGTGACCAACCCCCAAAGCATGGGCAGTGCACATACTGGTATGGATGTGCACATGGGGATCATCAGTAGCTTGTGGCATCATAGCTGCAACTCGGATTACAAGGCTAATAGCAAAATTAAAGGAAATTATGCTTTACTCTGGCATTTTTGCAATGCTGGGTGAAGCAATCCAGGAGAAGACGTTATCTGCACGTAAATGGTGTCCATTTAAACATCCAGACCTGTAGCTCCACTGCAGTTTTACCCGTAGCCTAGCTACGTTTCGAGTGTGTGTCTGCTGAAACAGCCTGTAGCTCAGTTACTGGATGTGTTTCTGACACGGGTGAGTGGGGGAAGCACGAGGAGCAGCCAGGAGAGGCTGTTCTCTGGAGGCTTCGGCCTTGGTCTCGAGCTCGAGAGGTTTTTAGATTCACATCCATGCGTTTGCCAGCTTAATTGGCAAAGGCTTTAATTTTTCAGAAGGGTTAGAAATCTTGTTGATCTGTTCCCACTGGCAGTATTTAAAGCCTCAAACACTTTCCTTTTTCAAAGAGCTGTACAAATGTTAACTAATGCAGCCCTGGTTAAGCATAGTCTCTAGATGGGGAAACAGAGTCACACACTATACGTGTGTCCCTTAGCCTGGATGGGAGAGATGCTGGGTCGCTGTCCTATGGATACTGTAAAACTGGGCTCTGTGTCATGTTTTTCAGCTGGGCAGAAAATAAGGGCAAGAAAAAAAAACCCAAACCACTGCCTGTCATGAGGCCAAGGTGCAGGCTGGGAGCAGAGACATCCCGTGACGTGGCAGCATTAGTGCATCCAGGTAAGACACAGAGGTGGTGTCCAGGAGGATAAGGGACATCCCTGGGGCATGGGAGACGTACAAGCCTGTATTTTGAAGATCATTCCTGGGCAATACCAGGAGAGCCTCTGCCTTACCTGCTTTTAAACATGGACTGAGTGCCACAGCCATGGGTTAAGTTCTTTTAAGAAGAGTTAGTGCTGTTACAGAGTGAGTTGACCAGCACTCACCATGGTCACCCTGACGCACCTTCTGCTCCCCACCCCGCTCACAGGGCAGCAGAGGAGTCATTTACCTTGGGGTCCCCTCTTGCGTGGACCCCATCAGACCATCCTCATGGCTGGAGCTGTCAGCATCCCCAGCAGCAGAGCAGGATGCGAAGCCGCAGTGCTGGGAATGCTGTTAAAACCAGGGCACCCCACTGAGGGGCACTGAAGGTGGCTCCTACCATCCACCACCTCAGCTGGGTCCTGACGGGGCTTGTCCAGGTTCACCAGCCGCTTCCTTGCACACATATTGATGGGTGCTCAGCCCCCTGGCATGGCAGGTGCCACCTTCAGGCTCATATATACATATATCTATACATTTTCTGGCAACAAGTCAGCGCCTGGGCTCTGGCGTTACAGGAAGGGCCAGGCTGTGGCTGGACATGATGATCTGAAAGGTCTCTTCCAACCAAAGTGACTCTGGGATGCTCTGAATACCCCACGTGCGTGGTGCCACACAGCCCCCAGAGCGTTTTTCAGCCAGCAAGCCTCACACTGTGTGTAGATATATGCACACACACATACACAGGCGGATGGACAGGCACCAACACCCACTGCATCCAACGATTCAATTTGAGTCCATCCTTAACCCCCTCACTGCTGCAGGAGGCACGGTGTGCGGCTCGGTCCCGTCGGGAGCCAGGACACGCTGCCGGTGGCACTTAGAGCTGTTGAGATGGGAAGGATGTGACCAGCCCTGGGGGGACCAAATCGTTCAGCTGCATCCGGAGGTAGGAGGGGGAGAAAGATGTAACAGAGGGCAAAAATGATGGGTTTTAAGGGGGTCCTGGGTAGAAAGAGGGATGGATGGGCAGTGGGGCTGGCAGGACCCCCCACTTTTTAGGCAGCAAACGCCAAGCTGAAGGAGGATGGGGTGGAAGGTGGGGAAACTGAGGCAAGGAAATAGATGGACGCATATGGAGAGGGCACTTGTTGGTGTGACCACCCTGCTTCTGCAGAACAAGGGTGGCATGTGGCAGGGGGAGGACGTTGCATGGGATGTGGGTGAGCACAGAAGCCCCCCACCTGGGGGGCACACATACAGGTGCGAGCAAGGCATTCCCACCCAGGCAAGCGCATCCATGATGCAGAGCTGGCAGAAACCCCATCCCACCCCTCCACTCACAACCTCCCCACTGCTGGGGCTGAAGGTTGGGGGCCCGGCTCTGCTCCCACCTTTTGTGGCTGTTGTTTCCACTTTATTTCAGGTTTCTCCTCTGTTGGGACTTTGGGCCTTCTCGTTCCCCAGTAATTATATAATTACTTCACAACATGCTGCAGGAATAGTCAGAGAGACGGCTACAGCTAGCACAACAATGGTGACAAGTAAAACATTAATTTCTGGAGTTCTTTTAATTAATTCATCAGGAATCGTGCTGTGCGGGATGATTACGTTAAAGTGTTTAATTACAAATTTATATGTAATGATGCACTTTAATTACTTTGGACTGGTACAATATTATTGGGCCCTTTTCCCAAGATTCCTGGCACTGGGTTTGGGATGCACATAAGCAGTGCCATGGATGCTTGTGCCTCTGAATTATTTACGTGGCATGGGAGAAATCCGGTCCTGATTGATGAGAGCAAATTCTCCCCTCAGCTGAAGGGGAGCGAGGGCCGTGGGGAATCCGGGGAAGGAAGGTCAGCGTGGCGTGTGCGTGTCAGGCAGAACATCAGGGCATTTTTGTTGGAAGAATCGAGGTTAATCTGGTGGAAACTGAAGTGATAGAGAGCCAGGCGTGATAAATATTTATCAAAGGGACCGGTGTCAGGATTCTGGTTCACCAACGCAATACGTCCCGGATGGATTTCGTGAGGCAGCACGAGATGTGGCTGCAAACAGCCTTTGCCAAGCACACAGGGTGGTTTCCTCCAGCTCTGCTCCTTTTGCTTGTCCCCCCTTCCTTTGTCTTGCCTCTCTTTGTGTGTGTGTGTATGTGCATGCACACTCATTTTCTTTCCCTTTAGGCTCCCGTTGTCCCTTCATCCCATCTCTCTCTCTCTGCCTCCATGCACGGGGGAGCATCTGTCATTCTCCTTCCTCCTTTGTCAGCATCATCCCAGGCTGGATGGAGCCCAGAGAGGCGGCCGTACTGTTAGCAAGGCCAGTGAGCTGAAGTGTTCCAAGTTAAGTTTGAGGTTGGGCTGTCTGGAAGCTGCTGTACCTGTGAAACAGTCAGTTATGTAGTGCAGGTCTCTGTGTGTATATTGTGTGTGTGTATTTATATGTGTATATACGTGCGTGTGTATATATATATATACATGACTGTGTATGTATATACACACACACACACACAAAGAAAAGTCACTTGCAGCGGCTGATGTCGCCCTGGCTCTTTGTGGGGGTGCAAGTGGCTTTTGTTGGCCAGCTGATTTCTGGTGCACTTGGCTGGGAAGAAAAGGGAGTTTTCTGGGAGATGCAGAAGTGCTGGGGCAGAGGCAGTGGATGGGTGCCCTCATGGCCAGCATCTTTTGCCTGCTCTCTGGAGTGCTGAAGCTCAGTGACCACTTTGCTGCAGTTGAATTGGGCTTCAGACATCAGTGGTTGGACTTCGACAACCTTAGAGATTCTGTGATTCTGTGACTTTCATTTTCCCCAGAGCTTTCCAAGTCCTTATTGATTAGGTTTTGGGTTTTTTTCCATCTCCTTGTCTAGACATCATCTCTCCTGCCTCTTCCCACCTTGCCTTAATTGCTCTTGAGCTGCAGCATGGAACTAAATGGAGAAGGGTATGGGCTCACTGGGTCCCATCTGAAGTGCTCAGTGTTCATCCACGGGATGATCAGACCACCAATATTTGCCAAAGTGGTGGCAAAACGAGGTTCAGCAAGGAGCTTTTCCTTGCAAGTTCCCCATACAAGAACTCACAGCCAACAGTCCCTGCTCATGCTGTCAGCCGGGTGCAGCTCTCGGGGATGTTCCATGTCTTCTGAAAGGTGCCAGGGCTGCTACAAGAGGCAGTGTGGCTCTTTTTCCATGGTCAGGGATGCCAGAGGGGTTGGGATGCCCTCCTGGCAGAGAAGGCAATGCTTGGTCCAGCTGATGCTGATTGAGAGGCTCTGTTTCTAGCATTGGTGATGGATCCAGACTTGCAGTCTGAGCCTTTCTCTGAGCTCCTGGCAATCACCACTCACTGAAGATGGAAAGGAGCATGACAACTGTATTCTCCAAGAAGATGTAGGGCAGGGCATGTGGGATAAACCCATGCAGCACAGGGTGTCCATGGTGCAAGCAGGAGGCTAACAACTGCTGAGCAAGAGAAGTCCTGGTGAAGCGAGGCCATTCACGTGGGCTTCACGTGGGTAGGTAGGTTGGAAAGGGTCCCAATGGGAGCCCAAATCTGCCTTGCCCTGCTGACTCACAGCAGCTGCTGTTCCTGATGATGCTATAGCTGAGGCAAGGGTGGAAAAAAACCCATTTTTCCCATGGGAAGACAGGGTGTTTGCAAGCCCAGCTCATTCTAAAAAGTTTTGTCTCCTTCCAAGCCGGAGCTGGTCCCAGCATTCAGCGTTACATGTCCTGGGCCCTCCAAGGCTTTTCCTGGCAGTCCTCAGAGGGAAGGGTTGTGTGAGTGCTGCCTGGAGCAGGGCTTTCCCAGAGAGAGAGTGGGAGATGGGTGCCTGCCATCAGAAAACACAAGAGCAATCACCAAGAGCAAACCAAACTGACCTGTGTTCATCCTGAAATCCTGGGGTGGGACGTATCCAGCACATGTCTGTAGCAGCCATAAGCTCTGCCTGATGGAGTTTGTTAGACTGCTGTGCAGGCTCCACATGTCCCCTTTTTGTTTAGGGGTTTTTGTTGTTGTTGTTGGTTTTTTTCCTCACTTTGACATTCATCCCGACATCCAGAAATGGTTTTAGTGCCAGTACTTACTATGGGAGGATGAGATGAGGTGCTGCACAAGCATCCCGCTCTCCCAGGTGCTGGTCAGAGGCATGGGGCAGCTCTCCAGGGCAGACCCCCGAGTAGGGTGATTCATTCCACCATACATAATTCCTGTTTGTGCCTTTCCTCCTGCCAGCCCTGGGCCGGTTCAGTTGCTGGAAGCAGAGGCTGCTGCCTCACAGGGGTGAGCAGGAGCTCCTCGTGTTGCACCAGGGATGGTTCCCTTTGGCATCGAGGAACATCCCTCTGCCACCTCCCCAACCTCCTGATGCTGGAGGGGCTGGGGAGCTCCTGGGGGGGGTGGGCACATAGATGATGGCTGAGCTGTTTGAACACAGCTGAGGGTTACCAAAGGCTCCCCTTCGCGTGGGGTCAGGCTGGCAGCAAGAAGCCCCCCCATCAGCCCCTTCTCCCAGCCCCATCCCCAGCGGTGTTGCGGCACTGTGGCCGTGCCGAGCATGGCCATCTCCATCCATCCATCCACCCGTCCGTGCGGGCTGTGGGTGAGGGGAACGGCTCCTCGGGCTGTGGGCCTGCCAAGGCCAGATGGTGTTTGCGAGCGGCGCCAGGTCCCAGCTGAGCGCTGCCCGGCGAGACGCGCGCAGAAGCTGCCACCGCAGCCGGCGCTGCCAAACCCGCGGCATATGCTGCGCTCTGCCCTACACCTGCCGGTGGGCAGCCTCCCGGTGCCGCTCGTGTGGCGTCGGCGGGCAGGAAGGAAGGAGGAGAAGCGGCAGCCCCATCTGGAAGGAATTTAGTGGATAAACAAGGGCGGCGAAACCTGAAAGGGAAGGAAAAAAAAAATTTAAATTTAAAAAGAAATAAATTATTAATAAAAATGAAGATGGTGCAAGGGGAGCCGTGGGCACCCCAGGTAAGGTCACAGCGAGTGAGGGAGGAGTGGCACCTGGATGGCGCAGGGGGGAGCCATGGACAGCCTGGGTAAGGTCACAGGGGTGCAGCGGGTGAGGGATGAGTGGTACCTGGATGGCACAGGGGGAGCCGTGGGCACCCTGGGTAAGGTCACAGGGGTGCAGCGGGTGAGGGATGAGTGGTACCTGGATGGCGCAGGGGGAGCCGTGGACAGCCTGGGTAAGATCACGGGGGTGCAGCGGGTGAGGGATGAGTGGCACCTGGATGGTGCAGGGGGAGCCATGGACACCCCAGGTAAAGTCACAGCAGGTGAGGGATGAGTGGCACCTGGATGGCGCAGGGGGAGCCATGGACACCCCAGGTAAGGTCACGGTGGGTGAGGGAAGAGTAGCACCTGGGTGGCGCAAGAGGGAGCCCTGGACACCCCAGGTAAAGTCACAGCAGGTGAGGGATGAGTGGCACCTGGATGGCGCAGGGGGAGCTGTGGACACCCCGGGTAAGGTCACAGCGGGTGAGGGATGAGCGGTGCCCAGGGGTGGTGGTGCATGGGCACGAGGTGGTTGGAACATGTCCCCTTTGCATAGGGACGACCCCCTTGCTCCTTCCCTATGCACAGCTCAGGGTTGGCTGCCCTGCCACATCCCCCCCCCCCCATCCCACAGCCCCGGCAAAAACATGCCAGGAAACTGCTGGGCGATATTTAACTTCTCAGGAGAAATCCCCAGCTGAATTGATGGGAGAATATACTTTCTGCCTACTTTGAATTTCCTTTGGTAAACTGTACACACTCGGGGCTCGGGTCTGTAATTTATGGAAAGGAACCAGACTGGAAACCAGCTTCACACTGTGAGTAATTTCTGGCGTCGCTGTAATCTATCACCGGGAGACAGGGCACTTTGTTTCCCTGAAAAATTGTTTTTATAGTTGGCTTAGTAACAACAACAATTATTATTATTAATATTAATAACTGCTTGTGTAAGGCCTTTCATGCACGGCTTCGGGAAGTGTTTTGCACGTGGGTCAATAGGTGCATCTCACGGGGGAGGGAAACTGAGGCACGGGTTTGGCTGCTGCCTTGCTCAGGCTCACCCTGGCACGCAGCATCCTCACTGCTCAGACCACTGGATGCTGCTGCTGCTTTTTGTGTGTGTGTGAAATATCTGAGGGCTCAGGAATGATGAAGGAGAGGATCAGGAAATTGCTTTCTTTAAAATCTGGGTCGTTTTGCATTCAAAAAATTATTAATAAAACTCCAGAAAGGAATCACCCATTTACAAAGAGAGGCTGAGGGAGCTGGGCTTGTCCAGCCTGGAGAAAAGAAGGCTGCAGGGGGACCTCATTGCAGCCTGCCAGTACCTGAAGGGAGCAGAGGAACAGGAGGGGAATCAGCTTGTTAAAAGGGTAGATAATGACAGGACAAGGGGAGATGGAGTGAAGCTAAAGGAAGGAAGGGTTAGATTAGATATTAGGGGGAAGTTCTCTACAGAGAGAGTGGTGAGGGGCTGGAACAGGCTGCCCAGAGAGGGGGTGGGTGCCCAATCCCTGGGGGTGTTCAAGGCCAGGTTGGATGGGGCCCTGGGCAACCTTGTGTAGCTCCAGGCCTGAGGTTGGTGGCCCTGCCTGTGGCAGGGGGGTTGGAACTCTGTGATCCTTGGGGTCCCTTCCAACCCAGACCAGTCTATGATTTCATGCCATAGTGGCTAGAGCTGATGTGCAGGTAGTCCCCTGTGTGCTCCCTGCATCCCTCCTCCTGGGAGAGCACAGCAACAGCACAACATCCCAGCTCGGAAACAGTGACTCAAACATTTCTGTCATTTAGCTTTAATGTAAGGGAAGTAGAACATCTTAAAAGCCTTTATTTCCCCTGCCTGGCTCCCTGGTGCCATGGCCTGTCCCCCCAACCCCATCATCTGGAGTACAAGGACAGCTGCCTGGATGGGAAAAACAGAACCCGTGCTCAGCTGCAGCCGTGCCAGGGCTGGGACCTGCCCGTCCTTAGCTCAGTGACATCACGGTGCCCCTTCATGGGGAAATCCCCCCTCCCACTTTCCAGAGTAAAAAAATGCCATTCCTGGGCAGAGACCATCAAAGTCCTGCTGCTGGAAACACACCATGTGCTGGGGTTGGGGAGAGGAACCTCCAGCCCGGCGCCTGGGGCAGACAGACATGGATGGGGACACCTCAGCATCAGCCTCTCTCATCCTCTCCACAGCTTAGGCCACGTACAAACTAAATGTGGTTGTTCTGGACACACATGAACTTCTTATAATTTAGAGAGTGAACCTACTCCAGGTGGAAATTGCATTCTTCTGTGGAAGGGCTGTAAACTTTCTATGCTTCAAGACACTGTTCTATCTGTGACAGGAGGGCTCTTTGGCTGAGTTTTACCCCTGCCCCTCTTCACTTCTTGCTTTGTAGCAGGAATAGTAAATATGCAGCATTCACAGAGCACTTTGCATCTTTAAAACCCATTTGGAGGTATTAACTAATGAAGCCTTGGGCTGCTCCCACGAGGTGGAGGGGCACAGCAGCATTAGCTGTGTTTACAGGTGGGAAGCTGAAGGCAGGAGAGGAGGGAGGGCAGACTTAGGACTGGAGCCTGGGTAGCATCCTGCCTGGCCCTGGGCAGCATCCTTCAGTGCTTCACCCATCATCTCTGGGTTTGCCTGCAAAATGTTCACCTCCAATAAGAAAAGGGGGTTTAAGCAACAACAAAAAATCAGAATTGTATTTTTTTCCCCCTCTCCATTAGAAATTTTAGCACTTTTGGGGCTTTTTTTTGGTTATTTCTTTAACACAATGAAGACTGTTTGGAGCAGAGCCACGTTCCTTAATCCTGTATGGCTGTAATATCATCTGCATTTGTTCAGAGCCACTCAGCCCCAATCATCCCTGAACACTGAGGCTGACACATGAGTGACACGCAGTGATAAATCCACCCCCTCTCCCCACCTTGATGCAGTTAAAACACAGTGAAGCAGCCTGGGCACAGGCTTCACCCAGGAGCACATCAAACTGAAACCTCTTATGATGCCCATTCCTGCTCGGTTTGTTGTGCTGGAGTTGGGTGTTGTAGGATTTACCATGCAGGTACATGAGCCACGGACACGTTTTGGCTGTGCTGTCTGTCTGTCCAGGCTTTCTAGACACTGGCTATTCCAGCAGGATGGTGCAGCGTCTGTGCATCCTTGAAAAAAACACATAAATCTCATTTTCCACCTGAAAAACAAATCCAGGAAGGTGTGTTGGAAGAGGCATGGCACAGGGTGGTTCAGTATCCAGCATCCCAGCAGGATTGAGCTACTAACGATGGGCAGCACCACAGCCCCGCTCACATGCAACACCAGGCATCGGATGGAAAAGCAAAGCGTTGGTGCTGCCAGCCCCGTGGTCTCTGCTCACAGAAGTTAGAGAGGAGGGCAGGCTGCCCTCCCCTTGGGGAAACATCCCCCCGCCCCTCCCCCGTTTTCTCCCGTTTCCCAGGACTTCCCAGGGATTTGCTCCATCGCAGGGTGAGGAAGCCAACAGATGGCACTGTGCTGTTTCTGGAGGAGCCAACATCCTCGCTGGAGGCCGGGCACGGGATGCCCAAGTGCTGGAGAAGCCTCGTACTTCAAGAAAGTTCCTCCCCGTGCAAAGGGGAAAGTTTCCCTGTGGCCCTCTGCCCACCCCGATGGCCCTTCGCCCATCCTGAGAGCCCTTCACTCACCCCGATGGCCCTTCACCCACCCTCATGGCCTTTCTCCCTGCTGCTTTGGCCCAAAGCACTGTGCAAAGCAGGTATGATGGGCACAACCTCAGGATGTTCTCCTCTGCTGACAGGAACAGGGATGCAAAGCCACCCTGCACATCAGGGAGTGTGAGAATAGCTCGGATTCCCCTCAGCACTGTATCGGTGCCCAGCTGAGGGAATAATTGTGGGGAGCTGATTATTTTGGCAGGAGGCACAGGGTTCCTTGGGAACATGGATGGATCACCCAGTGGCCCTCATCTGGAGTTTGACTTTAGCCCCGGGGTGCTCCTGCTGTTTGGGACAGAGCAGAGGTGAGGGGTGGGGTTCCCAGCAGTAAAACCCTGCCTGTTCTTTTCATCAAGCCTCTCCTGTGCCCTTTATTTCACACGTCCCACAGGTTTGCACTTGCTGCTGTAGGAGCAGAGACACGTTCACGGCCCCAGCCACAGGTTTGTGCCTCAACACAAGGTTGGGAGGGTGGGTTTGGGTGACTTATCCCCACCATTCAATATGTGCCTGTTTTACAAGCTAAATCTCTAACTCTTGTCCAGTCCAGTGTCGCAAAGTCCTGTGGAGCCATTCCCCAGTGTTCCCAGTCCTGCCTGGTGAGTACTGTTTTCATCTATGATGTGCTGGGCTCCCTTGTTTCCAACTCCTTAACAAGCCTGCATGCCCTGAGACTTCTCCCTCCTATATTGGTATCGCATCCTCCATCCAACAGCAGCTACCTGGGATGGGGAAAGCTGGGGCTCCAAACCCAGCATCAAGAGGTGCTCTTGGCTGGTAGAGACTGAGCTGGCGAGGTGGGTAAAACTCAGAAACATGGATGGATTTTCTTCCCTTAAGCCCCAAGACCTTTCCTAGCAAAGCTACAAGACCTTTCCTGGCTAGCAGAGCCAGCAAACCACAGCTCCCCACGCTGTGGTCCTGTTTTTCCTCCTCTCTTTCCTACATCTTTTTCCTCCCTCTTCTAAAACCCCTCTCAAGGTCTAATCCAGCAGAAGTATGCAGCGTTCGCTCCCAGGTCCTGAGCACCCCATCTCCCACAGAGCTCCTGCAGACCCTCCAAGGACGTGCTCAGCATCACCACCACCCCCAGTCACCCCACACACAGGATGGGCTTGACCCTGCTGCCACCCGATGCCGCCTTTCGAATCTGAAGTCAAATTAGGGTAAGTGGTTATATTAGGCTGCCCTGTGCCTCGTCAATCTTTCCATCATTCAAAGGCAATTTAGCCCATTCATTCATAACAAGAGGCTATTGATTGGATAATCCCTGTTATTAGCATTTGGGTAGAACTTGCTCTTTGTTTGATTTTATTATTGTTTTTGTTGGTTGGCTCAAACCTGCTTCAGCTTTGCCCTGCCATAAACCACCACCACAATCACAGGAAAGAATGTCAGCAAGATACTTGATGAAGCCTTGCAGAGATTATTACAAGCAAGGCCTCTTCCCAAACACACATATTCCAGGAGAAAGAGCAGAAAGCAGCTTTGCACGTGTGAATCCTTAGAATCTGCAAGCACCATTTATCCTTGCAGGTCAATAGCTCATATTGTCTGCTCTGCCAAATTGTTCAAACATATATAATGCTCTCAAAACATTGCTTAATTAGATTCTAGAGAACATTGACACACAAACAAAAGATATTAATATCAAGGATTTCAGCATCAAATGTAGTTTGCACAGATCAAGGAACATTTTTGGTGCAAAGAGGTTATGAACGTGACAGGTTGTTACTCCACACGTGAAGAATATGACAAGAGGGGGAAGCGGTGATCAGGGAGTGGAGCACAAAGAGGAAGGAGTGAGGACTTGTGAGGGACAAGGGGGAGATAAAGCTGCAGGAAGAGAGGAAAAGGAAGATTATTGGAGAGGCAGGGTGAAGACCTTACAGAAAACAGTGACAGACCCCATGGTAATACCCTCTAAAATGGGCATGGGGCGTTTTAGGGGTGTAGGATTGTGAATCGCTGCTGGGGGTAGGATGAGACTTGTCCTCTTTTGTAGGGGTGGCGTATGCTGAGCAAGATCCAGGTCTCAAGAATGTGTGTGTAGGCAAAATTCTTCCTTGAAATCCATGACTGAGGTCTCAGCAGAGACTCAGTCCTTAGCTGGGAGCCTTCTGTTGCTCAGCTGTTTGATGTGGTCTGTGTGTCGCTTGAAATGGGGATGATGAGGTGAAGAAAGATGGTGAAGGAAGGGTGTGGAGGTGAGCTGGAGGAGTCCTGGAGTGACAAATCAAAGTCAGGGGTGGGTTGTCACAAGATGCACAGCCCTAGCCAGGCCTGGGATCTTGGGAGGGCATAAGATGGGAAAGGGAACAAGTGGAGTTAACAATCATCTGTCCTGAGTTGCACAGTAGCTGCTGACAAGTGACAGATCTGTAGATGCCTGGTGTGGGGAGGTTGATGGTCTCCTTAGGACGTGGGTGTCCTGTCCCCATCACCTTGGAAGAACTACAGGGTGTGGGAACAGCTCTGTGGAGCCTCAGTAATCCTGGAACAAGCAGGAATGCCCTAAATCTACAGCATGACCTGGAAAAAAGAATCAGTCTGGTCAATGGGGTCTTAAATCAGCTCATCCACAGCACTTGGAACAGGAAATTTCTGTTCAGTGGCTACCTGGAGCAGAAGCAAAGGGCTGTAAATGAAAGATGGAAGTGGATGTAAGAGTAGGCTTGAAGTAGCAGGCCAGGAAAACAAGCAAACAGCTAAAAGAGCAAGCCAAGGGGAAGTCAATAAAATTGACTTAAAATACATATGAATGAAAAAAAAATTAATAAGCCAAAGCTGTATTTAATGTCAATATTGTTGTAGTAGTCTGAGAAATCATGAATAAATAAGAGCAGATGGTGGATTGATCATACAACACCAAGAAAGGCACTTGTGAAGAGTATTTTCTTCTCAAGGCACACAGACTCCAGCACGTGTTTCTCATTGCTTTAATGGGAATCATGTTTGCACACTCCTGTGTACTGAGGAGCAGGTAAACCAGCTTGTTTTGACACAACAATATCCTCATTCTCCTGGAAAGTATTAACATTCTCTTTCACAAGTGTTCCACGCACATATTACACTATATATATCACACCAACCTGCCAAACCCACCCTAAATGATTCAAAAATACAGCGACAAATCACAGAATCACAGGGTTGTAGGGGTTGGGAGGGACCTCGAGAGCTCCTGGGGTCCAACCCCCCTGCCAAAGCAGCTCCCCAGCTCATACTGCACAGGTTGGCGTCCAGATGGGTATTGAATCTCTCCAGAGAAGGAGACTCCACACCCCCTGGGCAGCCTGTCCCAGGGCTCCCTCACCCTCACTTGTCAGGGAGGACAGCAGGCCTGCCAGCGGCCTAGCTCTCTTCTCCCAAGATTTAGGCCCTGACAATATTCTTCTGTTCCCATGAGAGAGGAAAAGTTCCTCATGCTGAGAGGATCCTAATAATCCCATTCCCAAAACACAGCGGCCTTGTTGATAGGGGTGCAGGTTGTACTAAACCAAGAGGCAGTTATGGGAAGGTATTTGGGAGTAACAGAACATGTTAGGAAGCAACCATAACAAGATGGTGTGCAGATGCTTTTAGGTATTAAAGGTAAACTAAGGATGTTTAGCTATAAGATGGGTTTATCAGAAGTCGTTATAATCACTAACCAATCGATACAGTGTGAACAGTGTGTGTAACCAGTGAGCAGGTTTTTAGCTGGCCACGTTTGCAGTAAGAAAGGTCTAGAATCTGGGTGATTTCACCTCATAAAATGGCTGGCTTCCTGGCTTCATAGCTTCACCTAAAATTCATATAATGGATTGCTTGTTGCTCCCTGCTGGACACCACCCTCACTGGGGAAAAGTTCCTCCCCATGTTGGTGTGGAACTTCCTGTGCTCCAATTTGCAGCCATTGCCCTTTGTCCTGTCCCCACTGACCAAAGAAAAGGGGCTGGCCAATTCCCCCTGCATCCCATACTTCAGATATTTATAAACACTGATCAGGTCCCCCCTCAGTCTTCTTTTCTCCAGGCTGAACAGCCCCAGCTCTCTCAGCCTTTCCTCACAGGATAGATGTTCCAGGCCCTTCAGCATCTTCGTAGCCCTTCTCTGGACTCTCTCCAGGAGATCCCTGTCCTTTTTATCCCAGGGAGCCCAGCACTGGACACAACACTCCAGGTGGGGCCTGACCAGGGCAGAGTAGAGGGGGAGGATCACCTCCTTAGACCTGCTGAAGGACTAGTGCTTTAAAGACCACCTTCTCCCTTCAACTTTTCCCAACGAGCACAGAAGGACTGCCCTCATCCAAATGCAGTCTGTGGTGCTGAGACCTGTAGCCCCTTGGTCCTGAGATGTGCTGAGCCTTCTCAGAGCCCACCCATGATGGAGAAGCTCAGCTCCTTGCCCAGCTTTGCACCCTAGTGATTTATTTTTTTTATCTATGTGGATAGTGCATCGTAATATCCCATTTAAAAAAAATTGGGAAGAGAGGAAACTGCATCACGATGAGCTACGTATCCCTGGCACAGAGGGCTCACTATTAGGCCCTGTTCCAGAAGATAGTTTAAGCATGCACTTTCTGAAAAATCTTATTTTTATTGGGCTCTTTCATTAGGTAGGTCCTTAGTTATACTGCAGTTGGAGAGACTAGGCAATTTGTCTGTCACTAGTTCTCACTGCCATGGTATGTAGCCTACAGAGACTGAAATAACATCCTTAATGTCCCCATGAAAAGTGCATTATTTATCTTAAAATGTGCCTCCTATTATTAAAATCAAAGTGAGCGCAGTAAAGAAGTGGCCAGGTACAAAAATCATCAGAGTATGTTCAATTATGTGCCACTTCTAGCCCAACTTTCTCTCTCCTTGACAACAGGAAAAGCAACAACTTCAGAGTTTCTTCTCAGAGAGTTGAAGACACAACCATGCCCAAGCATGGCGTGGGTGATGTGTCCCCACTGTCGCTTCAGAGGGGAGAAGGGTGCTGAGGCAGAGCTGTGAGAAGAGCACAGGGATATCCCTGTTCCATGGAATTGCTCAGTCCATGGCCAGTTTGGGCAACCATCAGGAGCAGTGCAAGCTGCAGGGGGCTGGCGCTCAGCTCAGGAGCAGGGATGCATCAAGAACACGCTCTCGCTGCCTGCTTGTACCTTGCTGACCGTGTTTCTCTGTGCCTGAAGCAATTAATCTTTAGAAAACCTCTGTTGTAGCTTTAGATGGGTTGCTTTGCATTGTGATCCCTTTCTGAAGCCATGGAGCTGCCAGGATAAATTTGTCTGCTTAAAGTGAGTGGAACACCCATACATGGGATGGCTGTTGCATACTCCAAGAGATGCTGAACCTCCTGCTGACTATGGCCTGATGCTGTAGACTCACTCTTTGGTCCCCAAGAAAAGAGAAAACCAAGAGCCTCTTTGTTTATCTCTGTCACAATTTGCATCCTGTTTCAGTCCCGGTGTTGTCGATCACAGCCCGGGTGTTCTTCTGTTTGCATAGCACCTATTACAGTGAGATCCAATTTATGGCTTGTGCTCTTCAAGTGTTTGACAGTACTGGTTTATCTGCCCCAGGAGCTTTGTTTTTCCCCTGGAAATGATTAGGTGGTTGTGAATTGACATGAGGAGCTATCAAAAGGAATAGGTAAAAATAACATTAACGGTCTGTAGAAAACACAGGAGACCTATATCAACAGGTACCTCAGAAAGGCATTTGGGGAGTTATTCTCAGCCCTTGCTGGAGGAAACAATTTGCAGAGTCATCAGCTCAGTTGCCACTGGACTTTAACACAGTTTATAAAGTCATGTATGATCCAAGTGCATGCACGTGCTCATGGTAGCTGTGTGGCTGGACAGCCCGTGGTCTCCTTGTTCTGTGTAAGGAGCTGTGAGGTCCTGGAGCTGCAGGTTTGTGGGACCATGGTTAGAGGCTGCCTCTAGCTTTAGGGATGAGGCCAAAATTCCCCAGAAGCAGCACTCACGTGCAGGACAATGCTGATTCAAAGTGCTGCTAAGAATTGGCTGGCCTGTGAGCACCCTGAGCTGGGGAGCACTGGTGGTCCAGGACCCTTGTGTTCAGTCAGCAAGCAAGGAGATCTGGTCTTCCAGGGAAACAGATGGACCAGTTCCTTGTGACAAGGTGCAGGCACACAGCACAGGTAGGGAATGGCACTGCTGGCCAGGCAGGGGTGGAAAAAGGCTGAGGGGGGATTTGGTTGAGGGTTAGAAGATCCTGATGGCAGTGGGTAAGCTGGGTGCAGAACGGCTGTTCACTAAATCCTGTCCTAGGAGGACGAGGGGCACTCAGTGGGAAACAGGAAGAGATGAAGTTTGGGATAGATAAAAGACAGCACTTCTGGACACCACAGGTAGTGAACTTGGGGAATTTTGCTGCCATTGGAGGAAAAGGGAATTAAACTCACAGGAACAGCTTTAGAAATGGCAGCTAAAATCCCCAGGCAGGGATGCACCCTCCAGCATTGTCCCAGCCAAGACAACCCAGAAAGAAGCTGGGGAGAATGAGGGGAATGGAAAGTGTCCCAGGTAGCAGGCTCTGCTTAAACACCCTCTCCCAGTGTGTCTGCTGGGCCAGGCTGGGCCTGCACAGAGCCAGCCAGGGCTTGCTGGCACAAGCTTTTCTGCTGGGGTGCACGATCACTGGCTTGCACAGGGTCTGGCACCCTTCCCACACCAGGCGTGTGAAGGCCATTGCCCTGCAGCCTATTCTGCATCGAGGGGCAAGTGGCAGAGCTGGTGTTCATCCCCCGTGGGTTCGGGGTGGGGGGCTCTGTTGTCCCCCCACTCTCCATCCTTCCCCTGACGTTATGAGCCCCAGTGATGGCAGCTGCCCGGCGAGTTCCGCGCTGCTACAACATAAGACGCATGGATCAATTAACTCAGTAGCTGGGTTTTGCTTTTGAATCAATTAACTGGAACTGAAATTAACTAAAAATATCCTTTGCTTATTAACAGACCGAACTAATTGCAATAAAAGGGGGGGTGTGGGTTGGGGGGGAATGGGAAACACAGAGATGTTATTTGTCACAGTGGATCTCTGACCTCATCTTTATTGCAGATACTCCTCGTTTACCAGGAGGACCAAGGAGTGAACAACCTCCAAACCCATAGTGTCACCCCAGGATGAGGTGGCTGCATTTCCCACCATGCCTCGCACATCCCAGCTCTGCCAGGAAGGGGCCTGGCCAGGACCTGCTCTCCTCTCCACCAGCCCTCCTGCCCTGGCTGCTCTGCAGGGCCTGGCAGCGTGCAGCCCTCTTTGTCTCACCCTCCTTCCCTTTGTTTCTGGCTCCACTTCTTTGTTTGCCTTTTTTTTCCCTTCTTTTTTTGTTGTTGTTCACATCCACCATTCCTCTGTTGGCCTTTTCCTTTCCTCCATGCAGGCCCTCACCCCATCCCAAAGATTTCCATCCATCCCCCCCAACCCTTCCTTTCTTCCTGCTTCCACCATCCTCTTCCCCTTCCCTCCATCCGTGCCGCTATCCTGCTCCTTCCTTCTGTCTTCCCAGCCGCAATTAGAGCTAATCAGGTACCTGAGCAGCTCTGCAAAGCTATTAGTGCCTTTCCTCGCATCCCCAGGGGAGGTGAGCAGAGCTGGACAATTAGGCTTTTCCATGCAGCCCCCGGTCTGATAAACACAATAAACAACACGAGGCGACGGGCACATCTCTGCCGCCGGCGGGACCACGCTGGGCACGGCACGGTGAGCATCCCTGGCCGTGCTGGTTATCCCATGGCAGGAGACAGCAAGTGGGATGTTCCTGGGGCATCATGCCCAACCACCCTCCTCCCACTCCAGTTTCAGCTCTCACTCTGCATCACACCCCCCCCCCCCCCCTTTTAGGAGCATGGGGGGTGCTTTTGGGGGTGGAGGGGGTGCAGCCTCTCCTGTGGGGCCGACGTGTGGTGTTTGTTGCAGAGAATTTCCCCGCTCGCTCCGCAGCCCGGCGTACCCCTCCTGCTGCTGGATCTATGAGCTGTGTGTGTGTTTTGTAATTAAGCAGTTAATTGCACTGGAGTTCTTGATTAGCTTTGGGGGATGGTAATGTTCAGGCAGGATGAGATGTTGTGTACAGTTCAGAATCATTTACAGAAATTGGAGCTAATTTTGCTGTCTGTGCTTATTACTGCATTAATTTAATTTGGGTTGCTTTTAGCTCATTAACACATCTAATTAATTCGTTGACATCACTATTAAGATGTCTCTTTGAAATTGGCGTCTCCAGATAATCAGGATGGAAGAGGCTGACAGATCAGGCGCGAAGCTGACTGGGAAAATGGGGAAGGGAAAAAAAAATAAAAAGAAGGAAGGGGACGACTAATGAATTTTCCATCAGAATCACACGGTTTGTCAGAGTCGGTATCAGACAGGCAGAGGCAGAGCTAGCGAGACAGGGAAAGGGCATGGGAGAGACAGCAGTGGTAAAGGGAGGCTAGATCCTTCAAAAATATTCTATTTGTTAGGAGAGCAAGGCAGATGCATGAGAAGACAGTAAATATTCTTCAGCGAATGGGCATCAAGGTGGTATATTTCTTTCTTAGTTAATTTTCCTCCCTCCTTGGTTTTCTGTGGTGGACTTTTGGCTGTTTTCTATTCCCCCACCCCATAAATAATTTTGTAATATCAGTGCTGAGGGCTTTGATGGACCCATTGGCTGTGCAATGCCCCTCCTGCTGCTGCGGGTCCTGCTCTGCCAGAGCCAGGGGAAGGAGGTTACAGGGATGGGAGACCATCCGTGGCCCATCCCCACAGCCACATCACCGTGCTGCTGTGAGAGTGGAGTTCAGGGGATGGATGGACAACTGCAAGCAATTAAATTATGGTTGTTTAATGAGTTAGTACAGATCAGCAGAGCCTCAGTACCTGGCTGCGTGCCGGCCCGGCTGTATTCGTGAAATAAAGCAGCTTAGCCCAGGCCTGCCTTCGTGGTGGCCATGGCTAGAAGAGGGGTGTCTCACAGGTTTGGAGGGGCAGCTGTGGCTCGCTGGATTGGGTGGAAAGTCACAGCAAGACCATGCACTGGCCCAGAAGCTGTTGGTCCTGTACATGGGCAGGAGACCCAGAGCAGAGGTGGCTGTGGAGCACCCAGGGCAGCCCACCCACCACGCTGGCTCTGTGAGGAGGTAAAAACGCCCTTCCTGACATTGGCTGGTGACTTTGAACTGGGAGCCCAGGATGCTGCTGGAGGCTGGGAAGTCATCTGTATGGGAGAAAAAGCGAGCAATCCCAGCAAAATGAGGCTGGTGGCAAATAGCACCTTCCCCCAGGCAAGGGACAGGGTCCTTGTCAGGACACAGACTCACACCCCAGTTTTGGGTGCAGCCTTGGGGATGGTGTGGTGTCCTGAAGCTCAGGGACCATCCCTTGGCAGGGGGTGGAGTTGGGGCGGGCTCAAGAGAGCAGGGAAAGAAGAGGAGCTGACACTGACTTTGCTCCATGACAGGTCAATAAGGATCCTACATGTGTTTAAAATGACCCAGAAGAGCTGCTTTTCTGGCTCTGAGACCCCGATTTGGAGGGTTGATGTGCTATGGAAGGGATGGGGGATGCAGCTGGCTAAAGGCAAACCACACAAGCACATCCCTTAGCACATGGCTGAACTCTCTGGCCTTTTTGGTTTTTGCTGTTCTTTTATTACCTCTCCTTGTCCCCCAGATTTGCTCAGAAGTGCCTGGTCAGCATGGAACAGAGCTGGGATGCTGGGAGCCTGAGTTTGGCCATGCTGCTGTAGCTGGAAGCTCTCTGTTCCTCCAGCTCTGGACACATCTTCCCAAAGCCCCAGACACGAGGGGAGGAAGGAGCACATATGGGTATGTTTTGGCATTGATTATGGTTTTGTCCTGTAGAGAACCCCCATCCAACAGCAGAAGACACAACCTATTTCTGTCCCACATTCTTTGTGACGAGTGGGACATGAAACAGGAGAAACAGGCCCCAAACCCACTTCACCCATGGTTTTTGCCTCTTTGGATTCCCAGCACCCCCAGGTTTTCCCAGTGTGTGTGCAAACCCCTCCACATACTTAAAATTTGTGCTGACTGACAGCAAACCAGCATTTCTGTTACCTTCCACAACCCCTGATAGGTCCCTCTGGAGTCTGTAGGCAACACACTGAAACCACCAATCTAGTTAGCTCAGCACACTCCCAGCCACGTCCTGGGTGCCCCAGCCAGCATGGCTTGTTTCTGGAAGCATTTTGCTGTGGAGTTAGTAACATTATCTGGGCTACAAACATAATGTTCCCTTCCCACCATCCCTCTGCCCATCCCGAGGGAGATGCAATGAGGCAATAGAAGGAGCATTTTCGCTGGGAATAGCTATCCTGCATGAAGGCTCTTGTAAAATGCCTTCAAACTAATTGATTTTAAAAGGGAAGGAAGTCTCAAGTTGCAGTAGGAAGGCTGTTGTGGAGGGAGAGGGTGATTTCAAAGGGTCTGTGCGTTGCACTTGGTTGCACGGGTGGGCCCTGAAGGCTCTGAGATTGAACACAGGCAGGCCAGACCCATGCCCCTCACTCCAGGGACAGCCCTGTCCTCATCAGATCCATTGTCTGTGTGCCCTCTCAGGCTGGAAGAGCCAAAAGGAGAAAGCATTGTTTTCCTCACAGCAATTACAAGCTTTACTGAGAGTAAGAGGCTGGCTGAGGTTGTAGGCGGGAGAGACAGACCCTGGGATAGGTGGCTCCAAGTTCCCTCTAGGCAGGGCCGGGGTGGTAGTGAGGGGTTGCAGAGGTGAAATCATCATTAGTCTCTTTGCTTTGCTCAAACCTCGCTTGGGAGAAGCTTGTGGAGGTGTAGGAGAGCCAAGACCTTGTCACAGAGATAAAGGTAGCTGAGCTTTGTGTTGTGTACTGTGGGATGGGTATGGAGAAGCTGTGCACCTTGGTCAGGGTTATCAGTCTTGGAAACACATGTTATATGTAGGCATCTACTTGGTTTTCCAAAGTACCAAGCCAGACCAAATTATAGGAGGAGAAGTCTGGCTTTAAGAGCTTCTTTTCTGTCAGTCTTAGTTTGCCCCAATGCCCTCAAGCCAAAAGGCCAGGGCTGGCTGCACCCCTGCTGCTGTTCCCAGATTGCCTTCCTGAGCAGCCCACCCAAAAGAGTGATGAGCATTTTCATCTGAAAAGCTGCAGGAGTGAATTGCATTGGCTCCCAGGGATTCCTTGTCCAACAGCAATGCTAAAATGAGGTTTGATCATAGAATCATGGAATGGTCTGGGTTGGAAGGGACCCTAAGGATGACACAGTTCTGACCATAAGGATGACACAGTTCCAACCCCCCTGCCACACACAGGGCCACCAACCTCCAGGCTTGGATCTACACAAGGTTGCCCAGGGCCCCATCCAACCTGGCCTTGAACACCCCCAGGGATGGGGCCCCCACCTCCTCTCTGGGCAGCTTGTTCCACCACCTTGATCTTTCAATGTCCTTTCCAACTCCTAACATTCTGTGATTCTGTGTGTTTGTAGGTCTCTTCTCCCACCTGTGATGTGGGAAGAGAAAAACCCAGGCTCTCCCCACATCCTCAGCCTAACAAATAATCCCATGTGACTCTCTCCCTGTGAGGAGCACACAGAGATTTACTCCAACGCTGAGCTGCAGTTTCCACCTGGGGAAGAGAAGTTTGCTCAAATATCTATTAAATTTCATTCAAGGGAAGAATATTAGAAACTCCACTCTTTAGCACTTCATTAAACACTTTAGTTTAATAGCATCCTCCAGGGAATCCCAATCTGGACCATGTGAGCCAGGAGTAAACAGCTGCATCAATTAACCCCATAATCTCGAGGGTGCTATTAGAAGGTGAGATACCCTTAGAAAGTGCATATGCCTGCAATTAGGCTTAAAATACTTATATGTCAATAGCTTTAGTTATTTGTGCTCTCTGCTATTGATCTTGCTTATGTTTTCCACATAAAATGGTCTTTCTTACTTCATCAATAAATTAAGTGCTGCTTAGATTTATTCACTTTTTCTATGAAACAGTGTAAGCTCCCAAGCTCCTGACCCTGGCCTGGCTTAGAGATGAGGGGGCTCCAAGTCTTTTTGCTGGCAGCTCTGTCTCAGTCTTGTTTCAGGAGCTGGGGAAAAACGGCAGTGGGAAAAGAAATGTGGGAGCTGCCAGCCTGGATTGACCATTGGCAGAGCTCAGGCAGGGCAGAGGAGGTGTTTGGGCTGGGTTTGAAGGATGTGCCTCTAAATGTTTGTTTTTCCCTGCCTAGGTCAGACATGAAAGGGTCTTTGAGAAGGCTAGCTTTTGGCACTGTGACTGTAACAGAAAAGGCTGAGGCTCTGCCACACAGGGATGGGAGGAAGGGGCAGGATGAGCAAGACTAGGTAGATATGAGGCTCTCCCTGGCTTTTCTTCCCAGCAAAAAGACTTTGGGAAGAGCACTAAACCCTCTGAAGTGGCAACCAAGCAGGCAAGGAGCCATGCTGCCAGCAGCCCCCAGGAACCAGTGGGTGAGATGAAGGGCTGGTCCTCTCCTGTTTCCTCCTCATGTTTTCTATCATCAGCTTCATTACTGATCACAGCCTCTCTCTTCAGGTTACCAGCCCCAGACCAGGTATACACATGGACAGAAACACTCTGTGTCTGGCTGGAAGCTGGGACGGCTCTGTGACTTAGAGGTGTTCCCAGGTATTGCAAGGATGTGAAAGGCTGGAGAGGCATTTGCCTGCAGAGCTGGTTGAGGAGGGGGCTTGAGAGGGACGAGAGTTTTATGACTGTGTCTTTTCTGTAGCCAGATATTGAAGTCCTAATTCTGACTGATACAGGAGCAGGCCAAGGCTGGGGTCCTGCCACAGAGTAAATTCTGTGCTCAGGGCTGAACACACTGAACAAACTAGCAGCTTGAGGGATGAGAATATCTCCTGGCCTTTTCACTCATTAAGTTCTTTCTTCTTAAAAGTCTTTGCTTGTTTTCACCAGGTCCCCTTGAAGACCTGTTTTCTCTCTGTAAGGAAACCACATGAGTATTTTAAGAAAAATAATGCTGGAGATTATTTTTTTCCTTTTTTATTTTAATTTTTTCCTGACTTTTCCTTGCTACACTTAATGAATGCTGTGGTGTTTCATGAGGGCCATGGGTGAAGAACAGAAAAACTCAGGAGCAATTAAAAGATCTCCCTTCCAGATAGTTTGCATTGGCTATTTGCTGCTCCCCTGCCTGTCTGGTGTGTATTGGGCCATGCAAAATTTTACTTCTAACCAGGCTCTCCTGACCAAAGACCCTTGTTTGGGTCTTTGTCAGCCCAGCAGACCTTTGTTGTTGTACTTCAGCCATGTGCTACTTCCCATAACTCATTAGCCCTTTAGTTTCTGGATTAATTCAATGTGCAAATAATGTCACAAATTGAATATTAGTAGACTTCTATTGAGGATTAAGCAGCAGTAAAAGCATATTGCTGTGGCTTCATTTTGCTTTGCATGACTGTGGTTTGGCCAACGGAGCAAGAGGTTAGTTAATGCCCCAAGAGCTCCCCATCCTGTACCGGTTTTGCACGTAGCAGCCCAGCTATTAGAGGAGAAAAACAACAACCATGCATGTAGAAGTAGGGGTATGTGATGTGAACCCCTCCCCTGTTAGCACTGCATGGTGTCCAACCTCTCAGTTAAAACAGAGCTCTGCGTGAGGATGGCCCCAGCTCTTCCAGAGCTGTTCCCACAAGCAGCGGGCATCCCTCAGTGGGCAGCAGCCCATGGTTAGCTGATGGGCTGTACTTACACCCAGCTAAACACTTCCCCAGTGTCGTTGCATGGATTTTGCAATGTGTTTTATCACCTCTAATTCCCCATGATACAAAATTTTGGGTGGAAATGCTTAAACCAGCCCTGCTGTTGCTAGAGAGGGGAAGCAGAAAGCAGGTTTTGGAAGGGGTGACATCTCCCATCCCAGCCAAAGATCTCCAGGGGGGGGGTCCCAGCACCTGCTCCAGAGGGTTGAGGTGTGGGTCAGGACCTGTGGTGGGCACAGCAATGCCAAAGCTTTTAACTTGGGATGTGGTGGTGGTGCCAATGTGGGGAGGATGGCTCTGTGCCACAGGAACTTTCAGGGCCCTGCTGAGCAAAATGGGTGCAGCTTTCTTTTAATGCACTGAAGTGGAGGCAAATTTCAATCTAATAATGTAAAGCAGCAATAACCATTATAATTAATTTATATAAAAGACATTATAAAATTACACTTGATGCATTTAAATCCCATCCAGGAGCGGGGCTCGTTTTCCAGTTAAGCTATGGGCTGTGCTAAGGCAGACGGGGAAAGAGGTATTTCAATATTTCTTATAATTTTATATTCTTTCTAATATCTCTCATGCTAATTTCATTATGCAACACAGTCAGCACAGTGATGTAATTATTGAAAAGTAATTTTGCAATAAATGGATTTAAATGTGTTCGAGTCCATTGTAAATTCAATCTCTTGGTAAAGGTGGATTGAACAGGCAGGAAAAAGGGAGCAGGGACGTTGCTGGGTGAAAGCTGAGAAGTCCTGGGCATCCCATGTCGAGCATCTGCTTACACCAGCTAATAACATCCACTTCAGATGGAAACCACTCACGGAGCCAGCTGCCCTCCCCTTGAGCCCCCAGAGCTGCTGCTTGCAGAGGGCACATCCAACCTTCCCAGTGGGGGAACTTTTGGATCAGCCAAGTCTCCTCACGGAGCAAGGCAGTGTTGCTGCTGGGTGTCTGTGCCACTCTCAGCAAAGTGGGTCCTGTGTGGGTGTCTTAGTCTGGATTAAGGGCTCAGTTACTGGGCAGGGATGTGAAGATATTCTTCTGCATAAGACATGGGAGATGGGATTTCTATTCCTGGCTCTGTCAGAGACTTCCTGTGTGATACTGGGCAAGCAGTATATCATCTCTGTGCTTCCATTTCCTCATCTGCACAATAGGGATAAAGAGTGCTTCCCCAGCTCATCGGTGAAATTAATGTAACATATGTAAAGTGCATGTATATCCCCAGATGAAAGGTGCCATTGTAATAATATTCAAATTATTATGGAAAATAGATAAAGCGACCAACCCCTGCTAAATGATCGTCTGGCTTTTCACCAGATTCGTGAGATCCACGCGAAGCGCGATAAGAAAACCTCAGATGTCAAGTGGTTTAGAGTCAGGCTCTGCTCATGAAACGGAGCTGGCTGTGCCTTTCAAGTGGAGGATGAAACAGGGAAGAATTTGGGGCTTGGAAAGTTGTTGCCGTGGTTAAGCTGTCCTGGTTTACTGAATGCTGCAGTTCATCTGCGGGGGAAGCCCGGGGGATACATTGCCTAATGTCCAAATCAGGACCCAGGAACCCTCCAGTGACACAGAAATTGAAGTGACAGAGCAGGGCTGTTTGTTTTTTCTGACCCCGAAGGCTGTGTACAAGTTTGGGATATCCCAGAAAGGTCACAGGCGGAGCAGGGTGACACAGGGGAGGCTGGATGAGCCGGCTTAGGAGGAATACTTAACCCACAAGGCTTCTGTTAGACCTTTACCCAGAGGTAAAGGAAGGAGCTCTGGTGTCACTTGTAGAGCATTAGCAGACATTGTAATGGGAGGATGTCTGGGTCTACATACCAAGGTGGCAATATCTCTTCTCAGATGCTTTTTGTGCCTCTCCCTTTATCCACAGCATCACTGCAAGGTACGTTTGGGCAGCACGAAGACCTCTACCCTCTACACCATATCCAATAGGTTTGTATCTGAGCAAGGCTGGCAGCAGGCAGATATTTGTGTGTTTTCTCTGAAACAAATCTACCTCCTGGAGCTTCCTTCCCTTGTGAAGGAGTTGCTGGTTTGGCCTCTGAAAGAGCCATGTCACGTCAGGGTTCACTTGAAACCTGAACTCGCTGGAGATTTGACTCCAAAACTGCTGTGCCAGTCTCTTCTGGCACCATTGTATAGTCACCCAGCACCAAATGCTCAATTATAGACAAAATTGAATTTACAATTTGCTTTTGGGCAATGTGTAAATTGGCCCTTCATTGATTATTAATGAAGTGCTAATTGCTCTTTGCAACCAATTTTTATGCAAATGCTATTAGTGCTATTTGCACAATCCTGCAATTTACAGTTTTACATTTGCAGTGGCCTGGTGAAAAGATGTGAAAAGATGACAGCTTGTCCTAAAAGAAAACAAGAAGGGGAGGGGAGGAGGAGGAGGAGGAGGAGGAGGAGGAGGAGGGAGAGAGGCAATGGCAAAACTTGCAAAACTTGGAGTAGCAAAATAACACAATTAGGAATGAGGAAAACATTGAGAAAAAAAATAATAGAAAACAAACCCACAAAACAACCCCAACGAACAAACAAACCCTCTCTCTTTATTGATTGTTACAGATTCAGCGTTGACAGGGGTTGTTCTGAATGTAACAGGATCCCATGGCAGATGTAAACCAGACTCCAGGCATTTGCTGCGTGTTTCGCCGCGGAGGTCAGCGTATGAATTTGCCTTGTGAAAACATTGATGCGAGGCTGCCAGCGGTACCCGTTCCAGAGCCCAGCTCTTTCCTCAGTGACACCGTGCTGCTAGTTTGCAAATCAAGTGTGGGCAGCTGCGCTGAAGTGTTTTGGCGCAGAGCTCCTCTCTGAAGTAACACCTCTCCCCTGCGTGGGGCTGGGGGGGGTGGGTGTAAAGCCACAGCCCTCCTGCCCTGCTCTGCCAGGCTGCTCTTAGAGCTCCCTTTGCCTCTGCCTTGCAGGGACACCTCATAGGTGGTGTGGGGAGCTGTGGTTTGGCTGGGATACTCTGCATGAGAAGGCTGAGCCCTGCAGTTTCCAGTAAGGGCTTGCTTGCAGGCCCAGTTTCCTTACAGGTGTTGCTGCCTGCTCTGAGGCTTCGTAGGAAGCCTTTGGTGGAGCAAGAAACCAGATTCAGCTACAAGCTATTGCTTCTCCTCTACCAGATAGGCTTCTCAGTGAACTTCACTGAAGGGTTTTGAGGCAGCAGAGCACGGTCAGATGCCATCAGGTGACAAGTGCTGGTGGGACAGGGGCTGGCTGAGTCCCTAACAAGGTTACTGGGGTGTTTTTTTTAATTGGGTAGGGGCAGGCTGTCGTCATTAGAGCCCAAGGAAGCCACAGGTAGCCCCTGTGTGATGGGATGAGGGAAGAGCTCATAGGAGGGCCTGTGTGGGTGGCACTAGCTGGGCAGGTTGAACATAAAACTGATGCAGGGAGCCTCAAGCAGAGCACAGGGAAAGAGGATGTCAGCTTGAACCTGTCTGTGTTGGGAGGAATTAAGTAATAGAAAGGTTTATCATTGATCTATACTCACCTTTTATTTAATTATTCTTTATATTGCTTATATCTTGGAGCAGAAAGATGCTGGCTTTACGCACAGCTCCCTTGTTCATGCACCTGGGGAACCTGTTTACTCTTTGGCTAGAGGAGCACTTTTGCTCACAGCAGCTTCTGGTCCTTCTAGAGTTGTCCCTTTGCCAGGTGCATCCCTCAGTGCTTTAGAAGATCGCTGTGCTCTTCCTTCTGACATACATGACCTACCCTTGGCCATAATAACATCTTCTCTTGGACAAGTCCAAGCAGCCAGGAGACCCCAGCTGTACTTGTTTCTGTTCTGGTTTTGTGTCATGCCCATCTTTCCCAGCAGTGATTTGAAGTTTTCTTTAAGAGCCTTAATAAGAACATCCTGTCTTCTAAACCTCGTGCTGTCCTTGCTTTCAGCTTCCAGAGGAAGAAGAAGCAAGTGGATCGCTGCTCAGGCGTGTTACCCCCACACAGACCTTACTAAGGGCATGACCAGTGGGTCCGTGTCCCTGGTTGGTGGCAGAGCACTTGATGCAAGCAGAGGTCACCCTGCTGCCCCCTCACCATGAGCAGCTGCCACTCCCAGGGCTTCCCCGTGGTGCTGCTGGGACAAACGCTCGCTGCCTGCTCTCTTTGCCCAGGCAGCAGTGCAGGGAGTTCCTACAGCTGCAGAGATGGCTGCTGGCTGTGTCGCTCTCACCGGCGGCACGGGAAGGTTTCCTCTTGCTTCGATTACAGCACAGGCTGTTTCCTCAGCGGGACACGGGTCCTGGCTGATCCTGGCAAGGTTAGTCTGCAGGAGATGCAGAGCTGCAGGCACCGAATACAGGCTGGAGCCGGCGGTCGTGCTTCCCCCGAGGCGCTGCGTGCTGTAAGGCCCCACACAGACACAGCGTGGCACTCTTTTCCAGAGCACCGTGCCTTGCGCCCGTGGGAGCCCGTCCCCAGGCCCGACCCCGTCCCTGACCTCGCCGACAGCCACAAGCACCCCAGTGCTTGCCCAGCCCTGCTCAGCCCCCCTGCACACCCCGCTCCGGCCTCCCTGGGTACCCACCCTTGGACCCAAAGTGGATGCTTTGCTGAGCATCGTGGCTCAGAGACCTGCAGCCGCCCCAGCCACCGCAGGGCTCAGCTGTGGGAAGTGCTTGGAGGATGCTGTACGGCTGCTCAGAGCAGGACCTACACGCCAAGAATGTTTTGTGGATAGACCAGTCAGGAAATAGTTTCCAGAGATATAATATCTTCATTTTTAATCCTTGGAGAACTGTTTGATTGTGAATTGGAGGTACCGATGTTTTGCCTCAGTTTTGGGGGGTATCATCTGCTTTTCCAGGGTGGATGTGTCACTAACCTGGATGATGACCCAGATGTGACAGCTGAGACTTCAGGTGATGGGAATGCAACCAAATGACCCCCAGAGGTAAGAACTACCCCCTCCCACCACCACCCTCCCCTTCAAACAGAGCCCTCTCTGGCGCCTGGGGTAAAATCTGTGCTGTGCCCAGGAGGAAGAGCTTTCTCAGCCTAGAAAAACCCATGGAGCTGAGCTTGGCTTTGGCCTGAGGTGGCTGGTGATGTTGGACAAGTGTCCTGATACTTGAAGGTGGGTGCAACAACACTCAGAGCCCCCCACAAGTGATGCCCCTGGTGCAAACAGCCTGCAGGCAGCCCTGCCAGGATCCCCCCAAAAGGCAGACGTCAGCACCGCTCTCCCTGCTCCTGGGGAAAGAGGGTTGCAGCTTCAATTTAAATAATTGTTGCCAGGGTTTCAGCAGTGACTCATTTGTCTCTGAGACAGGATCCCTTGTTAGCAGGGGGCTATCTGGGGAACACCCCCCCCTCCCCGCGTTGCCAAGGCACATCAACCAGAGGGACTTTCTGCACCTCCTTCTGCTGTTCCCCTCCCCTTTTGTTTTCCAAAACACTCACCCTGGGTTGGCGGAGCCCCTGGGTGTACTTTGTCTCTGTGGGTGCAGATGGGGTGTGCTGCCTGCACCCCAAAAGGTCTCCGTTCTGCCACAGTAGCTGGGCTCTCGTGTCTTTCCTTTTTAAGAGGTGGGGAGAGAGGCTGTTTTACTGGACCACCAAGCATCTTGTGGGTCAGTCCCTACTGCTTTGTCACTGGGATGTCACCAGAGGTCCCATCACGGCAGATCAGCGCTGGGCTTCCCACAGCCAAGTGGGCACCTTGGGGAAGAGCAAACATGAGATGGTGAGACAGGAGGGGAATAAACTCACTTAAGCTGGTTTAGCTTTCCGAATCTCTCCAGGCTTAAAGCATGCTTTAACTACCAGCATTTTCTCCTGTTTTCTTTCCAGCCTCTGGTTTGAAAGGCTCTTCCACTAATGAAATAGGAACAAAGTTGTCTTTTCCCCCACTCCTTGGCAGTGCCTGGCTGCTGTCAGCAGTTGCAGCCTTGGGTAGACTTGTTCAATTTATCCTTAGTCTCCAGACAGCACAGGGAGGCTCAGAAGGTGGAGGAGGAAACCTCTTCCCCACCCCATACGCGAACGCTTCCCTCCGTGTACCTCTGGTTTGTGGTGTCCCTCCTCCCCACAGAAAACAAACCCCAAGAAGAATTTTTTTTTGGGAGGGGAACCAGTGCCCTGGCAGGGTCTCATTTCCAAATTCCCCCCGAAATTTTGAGACATATGGATTTTAAATACGATGTTATAAAAATGTGGTAAATATTTAATTTTATTTTTATTAAATACTCCATTGATGATGGCTGACACTTTATTAAAGTGTCAAAGTGAGTGTTCCTACACTCTAATTACTTATTCTAACAAGGAGGCAGCCTCGTCAGGAGCCACACGCGCTGGCGTGCGCAGGCGAGGGGTGCTCCCGTTAAGTAACACCTATTAAACTATCATTTGCACCTAGAGGCATCTCATTAATATCTCAACTGGTGAGACTGTGCTGCCAGTGCCTACCTGACCTGGGGCGTTGACAGGAGAAATGGCTCCAGGAGGCCTTTCCTCGCTCCAGGCTCTCCTCTACAAATAATTCCTATAAAATTAATAACGACTATTCCACTTAATTGAATTCCTGATAAATGAAGATTCTTCCAGGCCCCCTGTTAAATGCAGCCCAGAGATGCAGGAGGAGCACGGGCACCGTGGTCTGGGGAAAGTTTTGTTCTCCTCCTCTCACCCCTCCCTGCTTCCTTTGTCTCTCCAAGCTTCTTCCCACCCTGTCCATCCCTCCTGCTGCTCCCTCCTTTCCTTTCCTTCCCCTCCTGACCACGTCTTTGCTACTCTGCAGCAATTTCCTTTCTGAGCTCCCCTCTGACTCCTTCCCATGTCTCTGCCTGGATCTACCTTTAGCACTGCCTAGTTCAATCACTTATTTTCCTTCTGAAACCTCCTTCTTTCACCCATTCTTTCTTCCTTTCCATTTTTCTTCCCCTTTCTTCCATCTTTCAGTTGGTTCTTCTTCTCACCAATAAAGGCCACCTTTCTCTGCTTTCATTTCAGGCCCTGTCATGGTTGTCTTAAAGGAACACCATGGCTGGTGTGAGATCTCTGTTGGATGAGATCTTGGCGTTGCATCTTCAGGGCTGTCCGGTCACTGAGAAGATAAGTCCTTCCCCAAAGTGGAGATTGACACCCCCAAAAAGCTTACAGAAGCCTCCTTTCATCCCACCTTCCCCATGAATGGAGAGATACCTGTGTCAGACAAGGAGCTTGTCCTCAAGACAGAGATTATATGGTCACCACTGCAAAATCATCACAGGAGAGGTAATGGGCTTCTCTGAGGGACACTTTGGAGTGTGAGGGCTTTTTGTTGCACTGTGGGGCTGTCTCTAATGCCATTTTGCTCTGCTCCTGTGCAGCTGCACTACTGGCACTGGGGTTTGATCACCAGTTGTTGGGGTTTGCTCTTGTCATTCCTTCAATAAATCGAAAAATACCCACTAAAAAATTCCATTCTATTTTTATTTCATTCCAATTAGAAAAACAAACTAGAAACTACACTTAATATTAAAAACACCAACTCGAGATTCAAAGCAAGCAACTTAAAAATAAATAAATACATAATGGAAAAAATATCATTAAATAACACATGAATAACAAGTAATGGGATTTTAATCTTCTTGCCAGGAGAGGCTACTTCTTCAGCACTAAAGGTGACTCACAAGCAGCATCACTCTGGGAAAGTTAAAAGTGATAATTCGATAAGACTCAAGGATTTTGTGGGACTCAAAGAGGGATAAAACAGCCTTGCAGGGGGCTCTCCTTCCTCTGTCTCTTACAGAGGAATGAATCTGGAAAACCTCATCAATTGAGAGCTGCTGAAAAATAAAAGGTGATCATGTCTTCATGAACACCCATGTAGGCTGGAAATCGCTACCCCACGATGCTGTGAGCAGAGCTTGGAAGGATATTCATATATATAACTATATTCATATATATTAACCATATTCAGAGTTGTAGGAATTATTATAATATATATTTTTTATATACTATATATTATATATAGTATATATACTATAGTACATACAGTATATATACGATAGTATATAATATACACTACATACTATATATAGTATATATTATATAATATATTATATACTATACATAATATATAGTATATATTATACATGTTATAATATATATAATACCTGTATTATATATATTATATATGTATAAACCAAACAACCTAACAACAGCCTGGGAAGGGGTCTGGACAGCATCTCTGGGTGCCTGCACCAGGACTCTGCTAACCATGGAAGCTAGGAAGAAACTTCCTGCCGTGGTAAGATACTCCCAAAACAGGGAGGGGGTTTGGACCAGCTGCTGTTGTCTCCAGTGGTGGAGCTGAGATGGAGCCTGAGACCTCCAGGGCACCTGGGACTGGGGCTGTTGTGTCCCCAGTTTGCTTGTGAGGGGTGTGTTTCTGTTCACAATACTTTTGTGGAGACATCCAGGAGAGAGTGGAAGAGATGGAGGTGGGAAAGGAAGAGAGTAAGTCAGGGAAGGAAAAGATGGGTCTTACAGTGGCAGGAGGAAAGCCAAAGGTGTAAAGGGAATCTGAAAAAGGTGGAAAATCTGAAGGTGGGAATCTGAAAAGGTGGAAAAAGGAATCTGAAAGAAAGGAGAAAGAGGTGGAGAAAGAAGGAGGGTATTTTTCTACAGGTAGTGGGAGGTTTTCAGAGGCCACTTCGAGCAGATGGGAACCTCCCACTCAAATCCAGCAGCACTTAACTTGTGGCAAGGCTTTTGCAATATATCAAGTGATGCAGAAAAATGGGATTTTTTCTTTTGTTAGAGTGAATGGTGTTTGAGAGGGGGACGGTGGGTGAGCTAGGAAGCCAGAAACAGGCCAATATGAGCTGTGAGGAAGGGGTGAGGGAAATAAGTTGGAAGAAAACCTTTATGGAACAGAAGTGGTGTGCAGAGCCCTTAGAGAGACTGATCAAACTGTCTGTGGGGGAAGTTTTTCACAATTCAGTCTAAAAGAGATGCCAACCAAAAGATGTGAAAACCTGAAGAGGACATACCTCCTGGTGTTTCCTTCGAGGGCAGGTGGGGCAGGGACGTGTGCTGCCTCCCTATTCTCGGGGGCATGTTATTGCCAGGGTATAATTTAAGGCAGAACTTGGCCTTTTTTCCACTTGCCCCCTTGATTTGAGCCGATCCCGCTGTGTGCATTTCAATCATTTCACCAGCCCGCCGTGCCTGGGTTCGCAGGGCAGAGGGAGCTGAGCGCTGCTGCTCTGTGGCAGGGCGGAGGGGCAGGGGGTGCTGTCTGTGGGTGAACTTTGGGATGGGCAGAGGGCTGGGAGTTGGTGTTGGGCATGGGTACCCCTTGTAATATTTCTACAGCTGCTTTGCCTGCTTCGGTTCACCCTCCCTCTCCCTTCCACCACCCCTCTTTCTTTTCTCTGCTGCTTCTCCTTCTTTACACTCATGGGATCTGTGGGAGCCCACCCAGCTCTCATTTGGGGTGCCACCTCACAGCCAGGAGGCTACCGGGGGCTCTGATGCATCCCTTGGCTGGACATCCAGGCATGAGGTGGCTCATGACACTGAGACTCCATGAGAGTCCCCAGGGCTGGCACACACGGTTCTGGCAGCAGCACTGCAGTGGGACAGGGTGCTGTGGTGGTCCGGGCTGCAGGGCAGGGGTGTGCCATGCTCCTTGCAGGGCAGTGGATGAGGCGGGTACATCATGAATCAGAGGTACAGCTGCCCGGCTTCAGATTAGTGTTTATTTTCCAGGCTGAAAGGAAGCTTGTGATCCCAAAGCCCGTCTGTGTTTAGCCAGACCTCTCATTCACTTGCAGAGGAAACCCATGTCAGCCGCTCCCCTTTGTCTCCCCTGAGCTATTGCTTTGAATCTGAAAGGATTGGGTGCAGATTTCAAGGGATGTTCAGACAAAGGCTGTTTGAACAGCACTTGTGTAAATAATCCATGAAAAACTCTTCGAATAACCTCAATGAAATTTTCTCTGAATTTGCTATTCTTTTTCTCCAGCAGCAGAAAGAAGTGGAAGTCAGGAAAGGGAGGAGACTCGGAGGGAGAGAGGGAGGAAAGGGGTGGGAGAAGGACTGACACTTTTTTCTCTCTGCCAACTTCTCTGAATGCCAAGAAGTAGCTTGGCTTAAAAAATAAAAAAAAACCCCAAAAAAAAGACCCAAAAAAAAATATCTTTGTTATTTTCACAGCTTTAGGAATAATCTCATACGGGGCCTCTGTGTCCTCAAACTTCTCCCTACATTAAATGTAAGGGGACACCCTTGTATTTAACAGAGTGAGGGGAATGTGGAGCCAGTTAATTATTAGCCGTATGGTTTAATGTTCACTTGCTGTACATATGTACAAAACAATTCCCCTTTAGCATGTCGTTTAGTTTGCATTAAAATGGAGATAATTGTTTTGATGCCAAATGTTCCCGGTCCGTGTCTCCCCCACCCCACCCCCCCCTCCTCTCCCTTCCATCCCTCTTCATACAATTTATACAAATTACATCCTTAAACAAGAGGGACAAAAAGTCCTTTGATTTGCTCTCTTTTGAAGATAGCCAAATTGAATCCCGTGCTGTGGCTGGGGACCCTTCAGCCCAGCTTGGGCCAAGCGGGTTTTACCCAGGGCCGTGCAGGGATTTGGGGGGGGGGATGGGGGTGGGGAGACATGCGGTGCCTCCCCCAGAGCACCCCGAGATGGGGTTCAGGAGGCTGCACCCACATGGGGAAGGGACTTTAGGGGCTCTCGAGTTTTTCTGGAGCCGGTTCGGTGGATGTCCAGGAGATGGAGCAATGTTTCTGTGGCCTCTGCTGCCGGTGCCCCTAACGAGCCAGTCTGTCTGAACTCGGAATGAATTTTGTTCCCTTTTCATCACTCTCTGATGTCCAGCTGCTCCTGTCAACACCTTCTTATAGCATGTAATTCACCGCTCAGACTGACAGCTGGGGCCGCGGGCCTGGGACCAGCTCCTCCCGCCCGTCGGCTGCACCCAGAGAGGGTCCCTGGCCGGAGCGAGGGCTTCCCTCGCCCCCCTCCCCACACCTGGGGCTCAACAGCTCTCCAAAGGATTCCCCAGATAAAAACAGGAGCAGCTCTGACCCCCTCCCGCTCTGGATGGGGAACCTCTGGCAGGGGCTTTGTCAGGGAGCATCTCCCCTCTCCCCAGCAGGCCTGTGAGGGGGGAACTGGGCTGTGAGGGTGGGGGGGGGGGCGGTGAGGCCGTGCCAGCAGTTCCAGCAGGATGCGGTGCTGCCTGGGCTGTCACCCACCCCACCCCCACACCCCACACCCCAGGCCTTTAATTCCTGGGTTTGGGCTTATTTTAAGTGTAGGTCAAAGCAGGAACAACCTTGTCCCCAGATTTATGGGCTTGCACCCGAATGGTGGCTGTCACCCCACGCCATCCCCAAGGCTCATCTAACAGGGAGATGCTTTGTTATGCACAAAATCATGCTGCTTCCTCTGGTACCAATCCCCCTACCCAAATGCCCTCTTCCCTCCAGCCTGACAGCCAGTTCCTAATAAATATCCTTTAACTCAGCACTTCTGCCTTCAATTCCCCTCCTGTACCTTCCTGTCTTCCCATAATTTATTCTATATTTCACCCATTTCTTGTCCTCATTTATAATTCTTCTTTATTTTATTACTTTGCATAATTTCCTTTTAGGATTTGTCATAAAATAAATTCTGCCACCTCTTTCTTCCCGTTTCTGCTCTCAAGCATCAGCGTGCACTCTCCTGCAGCAGTTCCTGATGTATTCCAAGCCACCCCAGCCTTGGAGGATCCAGGGGACACACTGTAAGAGACCCAAGTTCCAGAAGGATCTTTCCAAATACATCAGTGATACCCCTGGGAAGAAGACACTGAGTGTAAATTCAGGGTGCAGTTCCAGTCAGGGTTTTTTTTTGCTATGGTTAAATGCTGGCCTGTGCAGAATCAACATCATCTGATTGCCCAAATCTGAGTTAAAAAATGCTGATGACTAAGTGAATGGGGAAGCTGAGGAGGAAAGCTGCTGACTTTGTGTTCCAATCTGCTCTGGAATGCTGGAAAGCACATGGGGAAACTGAGGCATGGCGCTCTAGTCCAGATCTTCCAAGGTGTTTAGATGATTGGATCTCTTTAAAACCAATAGGAAGGCGGCATTGGACATTTTTGACAGTTTGAGTCCAAGTCATCTGTTCAAGGTCACACAGGGCACTTGGAGAAAGTTGATACAGAAAACTGAATGTGATTTTTCTATGATTCATCCCAGAATCTGAACCTTTTAACTGAGAGGGGGCTTGGTGTGAGGGAGGAGCTGCTCTGTGTCTCAGTGCACCCCATCTCTGAGTAAAACAGAAACTATTCCTTGGGAGTTGGATTCCCAGTGTTGTGGTCTGCTGGTATGTCTCCCATAGGAGTCCTACCACATCCACAGAGCAGCCCCATGAGCACCAACTTCCAGTTACTTCCATGGAATCGAAATCTGAGATTTTCTCAACAAATTTTATGCAGGGTTGAGGATTTGGGAAAACTATAGGAGTCCTGATTTACAAATGGTCCTTGCTTGCTACCCATGCATGGGGACAAGAGCTCATGGCAAGGCTCCCTTACCCTTGGAAAGGCCTTTAGAAGAGGAAAGCATGCAGGAAGGAACAGCTTTAGGAAAGGCAGTAAAGCCTTAATGCAGAAATGAGATCTGGAGGGGGAGGAAGCTGCATTTAATCAAAATTGAGACAAAAACCAACCAGCTCCCAACCCTGGTAATGTGCCTCCCACCTTGAAAACACCTTTTACCCCACAGATATGAAGAGGTCCCATTGGTGCAAAGTTTGGGGCCATCCCTGGAGGTGCCTATGCAGGGAACCAGGAGGAGGTCATTCATTTCATTTTTCAGTGAGAGAATCCTGATAGAAGCCTATGGAAACAAATGAAAGCATCCTCCATGCCAAAAATCTGTAGCAGTGTCTCCAGCTGCAGGCATCTTACCTGCTTTGCAGAGTTTGAAAGGATGATACAGCACACTAAGGTTCATGAGCCCTTTTGAAGGCTGTTTCTGAGTGAACCTTGGCCAAAAAATGTCTCTGTGTTTGAAGACCACATGGTCTCAATTGTTATTCCCTTGATTTTTAAGATTCACTGGGATTTGAACCTCAAATCCAAACCTGCAAAAAACAGACTTGAGGGGAGGGAATCAGATGGCCAAAACCCTCCTGGTTCTTTGGAAGAAAAGCACTGCTTCATCTTCCTAAGGTGTTTTTGGGTTGGTTTGGGATGGGTTGTTTTTTTTTCCCTAGCATGGAGAAATCCCTGTGTGGTTTGGGTTTGTGAGGAGGATTTTCCCTTCATGTGCTGCCACAACAAGTGAGATCAGCTGAGGCGCTGGAGTGAACGGATCCTCCATGTAATTGTCTGAGGGCTGGTGGCCAGGTTTTTTCAGGAAAGGGGCCGACTGGGTGCGTTTCAGTCCCACCTCTGCCTTGACAGAGCCTGTCTCCTTTAATCATTAGAGTTCAGTGCACGGCTTTTGCCTGGCACAAGTTGGAGTTTCGTTTGTTTTGGAGGAAGAGTGTTTCTTTTGTTAGTTTAGGTCTTTTGCTTCCAGTTGTGTAAACTGGGATGAGCCGATCCTATTGGCTCCAAGGAGCTGCCAGCCAGGAGAAAGCTGGTCTGCTTTGGGGTTTGGTTTTAAATCTTTAAAACCCCCATCCTTGTGTCTATAGAAACATTCTGGTTTCTATAATGAGGCACATTTTGCAAAATGAATGTGTGTTTTTTTTTCCCAAACTCGGGGCAGTCAACACAAAACTCAGCGCCATAAACTGAGTTTTCTGAGGAAACTGAGTTTTGAATTTATTCAAATGAAAGTGAACGTTGCATTATTACAGCCTTGCAAAACTCCAGTTAATTTATGGGGGTATAAAATCCATTTTTTTTAATGACTGTGACACTGCCAAAATCTTTGCAGATGCAGAAACAGCTTCGCAGGAGAATTTCAATCTACCATCAACAGGAGATTTGGAAGATGAATTGTGTGAGGATCTCCTTCCTCCAAAGATGCTGCTTTGTTTTGCTTTTTAGCATTTGGTTTGGCTCTAATATTGTCTGGTTTATGATGTTTTAATTATTGTTGTTTATTTATTATAATCATATTTTAATTGTTTGCGGAGTGCCTTGAGTGCCTTGGCAGGGGGGTGCATTATAAATTAAATTATTATTAAAAAGTTATTATTATGTGTACCTACTCCAAACTGAGCTAGAGCAGGGAACATACTCAACTGCCTGGAATGAATTCCCCCCTTTTCTTTTCCTTTGTCTCCTCTCTCAGGAGCACAGTTCAAAGGGTTGGAGGGAGAAACTGATGCTTCTCTGTCTCCTCCTGGGGTGAGGCAAGGGGAGTTTTGCTCTGGGTTCCCTGGGGACCCGGTGCTGCCTCCCTTGGGTGCCAGAGATGAAGTTAGGGAAAAGGTGAGCTCTGTGGGCTAGGCAGGGGTTGGAGTGATATTTTTTAATGCCTTTTTGCATTGCCCTCTCCTTGCTCCTGGGGGAAAAGATTGCTGGGAGAGGCTGGTTGGTATTTGGTGCAGTACAATAGGATTTGGTAGTTCTTAAATTAAAAGGGAGACTGTCATGTGTGCTTGTGGTGTGCCTGGAGGGAAGGAAGGGGCTGTCACCTTGGATGGCAGGGGCTCCTGGCCCTGCTGGAATCCCACTTCATGTCTCCTGATCTTTCTGGTTTGCTGCAGACACCACTGTGCTCATTAACAGGGTCCCCACCAGTCTGGAGAAATCCCACCTGGAGAGTCCACAGCTCTTGGAATCACAGCTGAGGTTTGAGCCCTCTGGTTCCATCGCTGGAGCACAAGGGAGATGCTGTGGCTCCTCCATGTCTGCTTTGACCTCTTTGGGGTTTCCATGTGCTCCAAGGCAGTGACCAGTGTCCATCTCAAGGCTGGTGATGGGAAAGCCAAAGCAAAACGCCTTCACCCCCAGCTCATCCCAAGGCCAAATAGGACCTCTCCAGGACAAAGTTGGTGGAGAGACACATTCCCTCCATTTCCTTTTCATTTATCTCTCCACAGGTTTTCTCAGACCCTTCTGTCCCAGTGCAGTCTGGCTGTCAGTGCTGCAGCACGAGCACGGATAACCCTCCCGTGGGACAACCACTTTTGGTGGGACTGGGATCCAGTTTGAAGGTCACCAAGGACTCAGACCAACTGATCCCATCAAGATTCTTCCCCCAGCATGGAAAAGAAGGATTTCCCCTCTCCCTCAGACCTCCTCACCACTTGCTCAGAGGCTCAGGTATGGATTATTCAGATTCTCTGTAGATAATCACCTTGCTGCTCCTCCCAGGCGTGCTGCGCGGATGCTAGAGGCGGGTGTGACGGTGATGGGAGCCACACGAGTACCACTGATGGATTAGTGATAATGTGAAGGTCCTCGTTACATTAGCCGTCAGTTTGCTAACGAATATTAAGAGACAGTTGTCATATGAGCATCTCTACACTTTGGAGCTGGTGGCAAACTTCACACCTTCAGCTCTCCTAATAAGACAGTATTTCATCCTGCTCCAAATGCTTATTATAGCTGCTCTGATTGGTACTGTAAGATCTCATTATTTATACACATGCTTTATTTTGAATAGATAATAGAAAAATTATCTAGAAGGGCAGCACGTTATTCCTACCATTTAGGAATAAAACTGTGATTTTGACTTATTCTGGTTTGTGGAGTCCTGAATGAAGTGCTCAAGCAGAGGCACAGATCTCTTTGTGTGTGGCTCTGGAGCATAAAAGATCTTGCTTTATTCTGTGGCCTGCTATAGACCTCTGTTCACAACCCATGGGAGTCTGGAGGCCACGAGGACAGGAGAGGGAAATGGGTTTGGTGTCTCTGTAGGACTCCTAATGCCTTAATAAACCCGCAAGGTTTCACTAACTGCTCTCCCATGGTGGAATGAGACAAGGTCAGCAAAAATAGCTGTTCCTGCAGACATTTGGTGTCAGTCCTAAGAGAAGTCATCTTTTCTGTCTCCTTTATTCCTCCTGTTTAACCAGAGCCACATGCCAGGCACCTTCTCCCTCCCTGACACACATCCATTTATCAGTCCTGCTTTGAGCACTGCTGTTCAGCCTCTGCTTTTCCCACCCCTCTCTGGCACATCCCTGGGGATCTCCAGCCGGGGCTCAGCTGCTGCCCTTCTCCATATGCGCTCCCTCTTCCCGGGGCCCTTTCTGCCTGGCTGTGATGGGAAGGGAGCTGCAATTCCCTGTGCCGCCCTGTCCTCCAGCAAAGCCCTGGTAATCCTGCACCCAGGGGCCCTTTAGCCCTGTCTGCTCGGTTTGTGGCTCTGCCACTGAAGGGTCCTAATTTGGTGTCATGTCGAGAGAGGACCGGGAGGCAGGGCAGGGCTCCTGGGGGTTGGGGTCTGCTCTTGGTTTTACACCCACGTGAAGGGTGAGCTTGATGAGCTCTTTCTCCTCCAGTCCTCACTGCAGAGGAGAAAAAGGGCTGGGAATGGGTATTAGGTAAAACCCAGCACCCACCAGCCACAGTGTTACTCTACATCTGCTTTCCTCCTCCCCACATCCAGGCCCAGGTTTGTTGCTGGTCATTACTAAAAGGATGCTGTTTTGACATAAAGACTTCAAGCTCCTCTGGCTTTCTGAATCTGTAATAGGGTGAATAACCCTGGAAAACATTAGCTTTAGACCCTCTGCACTGCGTGCTGTCCTATGTACTATGTACATTTTGTCTCCTCTGGCTGGTAATGCCTTATTGTGTCTAAGGAGAGTATTTGAGTGCTTTTGGCTCTTCAACATGATGCTTATTCCCCTTCCTGCCCTCTGCCTAGGCCAAAATGGCTTTTTTTAAATTTTTTTTTTTTTTTAACTTCTTTCCCAAGGAGATTACACAAGAAATCTCAGGCTGGGCAAAATGCATCCACCCCTTACTCTATCCATCATCATTTTGCTGGGGTAGCAAAAAAGGAAAGCACTCTTTTCCAGGGGTTTTGTCTTGGGTCAGGAGAGCATAAGGAAGCAAACACACAGGCCTCCCTCACATGCTGGTTGGAGTGAATGTAGCCATGGGGTATGTGTAATGTAATACATCTGATGAACCACACATCTCAGCTCCTACTAATCCACCTCCAGTGGGACTTCTCCAATCACCACAGACCCCCACATGGTTTGGATAGTGGTCCTTTCAAAAAGAAAACCAAACCAATGACCTACCACTTACTTGGGAGGTGGGTTCTGGGCTGGGTTCCCCCCACCTCCTTAACAGACACTTGCTGCCCCATTTTGTTCCCCTGCCCACAGCCCATCACACACCATTCACTCTCATGACCCTCTACCCATCCCTGCCATGCTGGGGAACCCACCTCCCACATGCCATCAGGACTCAGCCCTGGAGATTTACGCCCCCAGCCCTTTCCATGGAGTTCTCCTGCATTTTATAAAAGGGCAGGATTTGACCTGCAGAGTTTAACAATGGTTGTTAACCTTGACTGTGATCAAATTAGGCTGGAGCACAAGCTGGCTGCTGTATTTGGAGCTAAGTTGCAACCTGCCAAGAAAATAACATGCCTTCTCTTCCATTATTGTACTTTATTCCAATGAGTTGGGATACATCCTAGCTGTGCCTGTTCTGGGGAGGGATCAGTGGGATAACAGGAGTTTCTGACCCAAATGGGCTCCATCCTTTTCTATTACCTAGCTGGAGCCAGAGGAGCTTTTAACAGAGAACAAATGTTCCCAGGCCCTCTCCACGCTGCCACTCTTCAAATATGTTTGAAAGTGTTTTCCCCAACGCCTGATGTGTTTGTAACATGTTTGAACTTCAATGTGACTAAATGCTGAGCTCTTACAGGTCTGCAGCACAGCTTCTCATTTGCCTGGCTGCAAATCAAATCTATATGTGCATTTGCATACAGGAGCTGGGCTCCGAGCCTGCCAGCCAGCCAGCTAGCTCATTCCCAGTGTAGACAGGTCCTTAGTGTATCTCTTTCCAGACAAGAAAGCCCTTTGTGGTCGAGATGCTAAAAATAACAGATGTGTCTTCATGCCTTGAGTAGCGTGGGCCATGGGGTGGGCACAGCCTGGCTTTTAAAGGGTTAAGGAGGCTGTGTCCTTGGTGACATGCAATTTATGATCTTGTGAATCCTTTTTTAATTATTTTGCTGTGACAGAGGTGGAAATATCCAACTTCAAACGACTGGCTTTATTGATATGCTGCTATTTGTGCCTCTGTGGAGGAACAATCCCATAAAAGCAATAAATTAGAAAAACCCCTTTTCTCATCAGAGAGAAAGATACTTTCTGGCTGGGAGCGAGAGACCTGATGCAAAGGCATTTCAGCTCCACGAAGGGGCTCCCTGTGATCTGCAGTGAAAAGCCCTTTCTTACTAACAGGCACATTTATGGTGCACCCACCTACTCAGCTGTGTGTTCCCCCCCGAGCTGGGCCAGGCTCGTTGTGTGGGGTTGGAGTTTGGGAGCGGAGGAGGAATTTTGCCTACATTCACAGACGACGACTTAAACAGCTGTAAAACGTTTATGGCTTTGTGGCTGTTGGTATTGGTTAGTTATTTACCATATTTGCACTGAGAGGATGATCAGAAAGCACATTGTAGGACAGAAAAAAGGGATTTTAAAGTACAATTAACTAATGCTGTTAGAGATGAGCTGGTTGAGGCCAGAATGGCAGTGTTTATTTGCAGACACGAATGACCGGTTTTCACCACAGGGAATGTAACAAAATCCATCTCATGAATCCAGATGAGAGCAAATATGACATTGTCTATTTTTTTTTTTTAAGTGTAAATAGTTACCCGTAACAAAGATGTACAGGCCTGGCCACAGGAGTACCCAGGCGCAGCCATACAAACACCAGCACTTATGAAATGATTTGTGCTTCCAGCTGCATTTGGCAGGTGCTGGAGCTGAGCTGGGCTCTGCCAGCGTGTGTGGAGTGAGCATCACGTAGGGTCTGACCTGTTTCTGGCATGTGGGCAAGCCCCTTCCCTTCTCTTTAGATGGGCGCAGGCAGATGTGGTGCAAAAGATAGATGGAGGCTGACCCTGACACCCCAGGGACACCCACCAACCCTCTGCTAGCACAAAACCCACTCAGCCTGGCAGGGAGACTGGAGTGGGGTCTCAGTGCCCAGTAATGATCCACCCACATGAACAAGGAGTGAGCTTCTTGGCTGCTTCTTCTTGCCATATCTGTTACTTCGACTAAGATGCTCTGAGGATCTCAAGGGACCAGATCCAGCATGCCTGTGTATCAAGGGGACAAGTGGTGAAGTTCAGGTCTGGTCCATACTGGGGACTCCTGTGCAGGTGCAGGAGTGTGGATGGGGCAGGAAAGGGATGGTGGATGAGGCCAGGGCCCAGCACAAAGCTGTTGGTGTGCTTGCACTACAGTCATAGTGAAAAGTCTTATCAATTACCCCAAACCTTTAATGGATGCTAGTCCTGAGGAGGGTGATGTGTCTGGAAGGTGACATCATCTTGGGTTCAGCACAGGTTCTGTCAGTACAGCATAGCCCAGCCCCTGGAAACCACCTCTCAGTGCGGGAGAGGTTTTGTCTCTGTGCTGGTACTCATCTCACCCTCTCCATCATGGATTGAGTGACACTGTCGGTCAAGGCCAACAGCAACAACACTGTAAGTGATCACCACAGAATAATCGTGAAGTTTCAGTCCCAAATCTCATCTTTACTAAAGGGAAGGCAACAAGTGCACCCTGAGTTGGAACCTGTCACTTGTTTTTGATAAGAAGATCTGTGAAATATCTGCTCTTCTTGGACCAGTGGAAGTTTTTATCACAGCCAAGACCTTGACTCATTTGGTAATGACTTTTGCTGACAGCAACCCTGGCCCAGGTCTGAATCGATGGCAGAACTGCTCCAAACACCATTCATCCCCTAGGAAGCACCCCAAAAGCAGAAGGCAGGGCCTGATTCTCTTTTGCACCCTGGCATAAATCAGGAATGCCTTTGCTGAAGTCCCAGGCACTTCACACGCTCTAGAGGTGGTACGAGAGGAAGATGAATTAGTCTCTGAGTATTTACCTGCTGCTGATCTAATCCTGAGATGTTGCAGTAAATGGGATATTGCTTTTGACTTACACAGATGCTGGATCAAGCCTACAGCGATTAACATTCAACACCTGCGCTTCAATCAAGCTACTTTTCTGTAGTAATATCATTTATGCTGAAACTTCTTCTCCTTCAGTCACTGATCTTCAGGCTTATCTGCCTTAGCCTGGTGCAAATCCAGGGTAACCCTATTCTTATTGGAGTTATTCCTGATCAGCACTGGTTTAGATGAAATCCGGATGTGACCCAAGGTGACATCATTTCAGGGCCCTGTGAAGATCAGAGTTATAACACAAGTTCAGTGGTATTGATCACTTCATCTACGCTGCAGAGAACAAACAAAGCAACGTGGCTGAGATACTGTTGTGTCTTAATTCCTTGACATAATGAAATCTGTTGTGTAGTGGGGTCTTCAACATTCTCTGCTTATAGAAATTGTTTTCATGGAGGTGGGAACCACCTACTGTGGCGACCGGCAGAGAGCAACACACAATTCGATATGAATTTTAGGTGAAGCCATTTTATGAGGTGAAATCACCCAGATTCTAGACCTTTCTTACTGCAAACGTGGCCAGCTAAAAAACTGCTCATTGGTTACACACACTGTTCACACTGTATCGATTGGTTAGTGATTATAACGAGTTCTGATAAACCTATCTTATAGCTAAACACCCTTAGTTTACCTTTAATGCCTAAAAGTATCCACACACCTGCTGTTTTGACCCTCTTGTTATGGTTGGTTCCTGACATGTTCTGTTACTCCCAGATACCTTCCCATAACTGCTTCTTGGTTTAGGGCAGCCTGTACCCCTATCAGCAAGGCCGCTGTGTTTTGAGAATGTGATTATTAGGATCCTCTCAGCATGAGGAACTTTTCCTCTCTCATGGGAACAGAAGAATATTGTCAGGGCCTAAATCTTGGGAGAAGAGAGCTAGGCTGCTGGCAGGCCTGCTGTCCTCCCCAACAACCTACCTCCACCCTGGCCCATCCTCAGGGTATCTCCTCCAAATGCATAAAACTTCCAGGCTTGGCATGAGCTGTGCTGGGAGAGATTGATTTGAGCAGGTCTGAGGGATGGAGATCATTTTCCATGTAAGGAGAGAGGGACTGGGCAGCAAAACAGCCCTGATCTTGGGGAGCTGGATCGGCAGACAGATGGAGTTGCTCATCCACATGGACAGCCCATCTTCTAGATGGGAGCTTTTACCATGAAACCCAGAAACCACCACTCCTGAGCTGCAGCTCAACGTTACCGCAGCTTCACACCCCACCAGGACTGGTGCCTTCAGGCTGGACTGAGCTGCCTCCCAGCTCAGAGCCGGCCCAGGCTGGGTCTTCAGAGCCCATTTCCACCAGCACCTTGCCATGGCCATAGGAGAAGTGAACCACCACAGGTGATGAACAGCAAGGGACCAAACCTGGTGCACCACAGCAGAGCTGAAGCAAAGTGGACCTTTGTCCAAAACAGTCCTTTGCTGCTGCTTGGTCACATCTTGAAGGTCATGGGTAAGGCCAGGCAAAGAGAAACCAATGTCTGCCACCTCACTGGGCCTCCCAGGCACGTTCACACCTCGGACCTTGGGACCCCCTCAGGAAATCATCCCACTAGAGGGCACTGGGAGTCGATTTTCCATCCTTTCCTCTTACTTTCTGCTCTTTATTTGAGTTTCTCCTTGCTTAGCGTTCTCCCCACCTCTCCCTCCTCTTTGCTGGCCAGCTCAGACTGTTTAAATTGGAAATTATTTGTATTACTGTCTGTAAATAATAGATGAGGGAGTGAAGTGGAGTTGGTGTCCCTTCCATAAACTCCTCCTCACTTTAATTAGTGCGAAACAGCCTGGTGAGAATGCGAGCTGCCTTGATGCTGGTAATTAAAATTGAAACCACTGAAAAGCTGCTCTATTTTTTATCGGAGCTGCTGTTGGGAGCCGGGAGCCTGCGGACGGCTCTGCAGTAAAGAGTGATAATGAAGGTGTGAATTCCCGGGGGGAGGAGGGGCAGCTGTAGCGATGGCTGAACTTACACCAGATGAAAATGCAGGAGCAATTAGAGGTGGCTGTGTACAAGCTGGGCATCAGAGATTAGTTGGCACCTTGGGAACATGGCAGGGAGGGACAGGGAAGGGGGAGGGATTTTTTTTTTTTATTTCCTCCCCCCCCCCCCCTTTTTGAAAAATTTTAATAAATAGAAAAGAAGGAAGGAGGAAACAGGGTGTAACCTAAAGATAACCATGTGCAGTGTCCCCTCCCTGGCTCTGCTGGCTTGCTCAGGCAAGGGATGGGAGGGATGGTGGAAGACAGGCATGTGGGGTGGGACAGAAGAGGGGCGTTGCACCCGGGGGCAGCAGTGCTGGCCACCCTGGGTTTCTCAGCAGCTCCATGGCTGCTTTTGCAGCAAAGGCACGGGCCTGTCCTGAACATCGTCTCCATGCATCTGAATTTCTCTGGGTCTCTTTGCTCCCTCCCACAGAACCAACCCAAAGCTAACTGGTGTCCATCGAAGGCTTCCTCTAGTTTCCAGTTAGGCTTTGGATCCGACCCCATCCCTGGAAAATCTTAACTGCTAACTTGGGTACCTGCGGGTGATGGCAGCAGTGATGGGAGATGGAAGAGCACAGGCAGAGGCCTTTGTTATTGCTGGCCAAGGAGGAGTTTGGGAAGAGCTGCTCTAAGTAATCAGATGTTACTATTAATTGCTTCCCCCTGATGCATTCATCCTATTGCTCCACCAAACAGCTCATAGTCTCTGCTTAGCAGCAGCAAAGATGTCAGATATATAATGTGCTCAGTCAGGGCTGTGAGCCTGCAAAATCTTCTGGCTACAGCCATCATGCAAGGAAAGTAAAAAACTAATCACGTGAGACAGCAGTGCTTTGTGGGGACAGGAGCTCCTCTGTCCTCTGGGTGCTGATGGGCACCCCCACCCAAAGGGCACCTTGCTCCAGCCAACCTCATTAGCCACCCAGATGCTGGGGAACACCTGAAGGTGTTAAATTGTCTTAGTTTATATTGAAGAGAAGTTCTATAGGAAGGAAGTTAAAGGGACTGTAAATAACCTATGCCAAATCAGTTGTGGTTTCAGCAGGTCGGTTGTTGGGAGCTCCTTGGATCGTGAGTGACCATGAGCTCCATGGCACCTTTTAATGCCATTCCCATTGTGAACTTGGGTCTTGATGTAGAAGTTCAGACTTTCTATAGGAAATTTTGATATTGCAACAAAAAGCCACAATTTAAATACTGTCCATAAAAGGAATAGATTTAATGCATCCTGCCATATCGTGGGCTCAGAAGAGGTTTAAAATAATCTGTGCATTAATGCTTTTATGCACTAAAAAAAAGAACCCCAATTGCTTAATTTGAAACATACCCTTGGACCTTACTGCAGTGAAGGATCCTGATCAAGTTTCATTTAAAAATTCAGCACGCTGATGATTTCCTAGCAAACTCCATGTCTTTGTAGAGTTAGCATTTTCTGGTATCTTTTCATTATCACAGTAACAGAATCTCCTGATGGAAGAACCTGAGGTAAGATGGAGGGCAAAGGAAGGAGAGCTGAGATGCACACAGGAGGTGCTCTGGTGATTTTGTTTGGTTTTAGTTAATATATTCTCAGGAATAAGCTGATCCAGGTATAATGGCCTGTCCACAATGCCGACTAGTGCCTTAGCATATTAGTGAGATCTCAGTGATTCATATTTATGTCCTATGCCTTCTCTACTTAGGAGTTTCTAAGGTGTCTCTATGACTTCATTTGTATAGTATGCACATTCCTTGGAGAGACTTTGCTAAGCTCTCCAGAGTTTAGAAACTCTGGCAATTTCTAAACCCTGGAGATGAGCAACTTTAGATTCATGTGGGGTTTAGAGACTCTGTAGAACTGTATTTTCACTTGGGGTTTTTTTTTGGTTTGTTGTAATGAGGCTGGTTTATTTTACTATAAACCAGGCAGGCCTCACAGTTGGATTAAGCCTTTGTTCACTATTGTATGCTTTGTCCAACGTTATTTTCTCAGGTAGCAGGTTGTATTTTCTCACCTGTTAGGCACGATACAAAAATGTGATTGAGCAGATTTCAAAACTAAGAGGGCATTTTCTCAAGCCTGAGGGATGTGTTTGTTTATCAAGTTGTTTCACACACTGGTCATTGGCTTATGCTATTTTAACCAAAAGAAGGAAATGTAGATTTGTATCTGAGCCACCTTATATATAGATATTTAGGACTCTGTCTTGATGCATTTCCAAAGAATTTTCTCAAGGCAACTGAGCTCTCCTTATGTTAGAAGGAAAAAAACCTCAAAAACCTCTTGAGAAATGGTTATTTCCTTTACTGGAAGTTAGGAAATTCCCAGGGAAAAAAAAGAAAGAAGAAAAAAACCCCACAACTTTATTAGGATAGAACTAAGTTAGAAGATAAATTGAAATCCTTTGATTGAAAGTGACGTTATTAAAAAGTTTTAATTATTGAGAAGAAAATGTAGGAAAGGCACTCAGAGCTAACATAAAAATGATTGGAAACTGGTAATTAAAACAAAATGCTTGAAAATTAAACATCCCAAAATATGAAAATGCAAACTTGGCTCTGATTCATTACAGCACTTAAAACCTGGTATTGTTATTAAATTGTAGCTGGCTGGTTTCAGTTCTGCCAGTCTAAGTTGATGCTGAAGGTTGGGCAAACGCTACAGCCCTTTGCTGGCTGAGGACACCAGGTTTCTAATCCCATCTTTATCCTTGCCTTTCCCTTATGCTTCCAAGTTATTCTCCAAAGAATAACTTCCTGATCTCTAAGAAAGTTTCTGGATCCTAAAAATTACTATTCCCTAGTAATTTTTAAACCTCACTGGTTCTGGCCTTTCAACTACTTATGCTGCAATGTATAACTAATTCTTGAAGTGAAGAGTCCTGTCTCTCCATAGAACACCAGTTTCTCCTCCACAAAGGTTGCTTTCCTCAACAACCTGTAGATTTCTACATAAACATCTCCAGAACATCCTCAGGATCTTCCAGCACCGGGCCTGGGTTTCCTCAGAACCCCTTCATCCGGCAGTTGGCATCCGACAGTTGGTTCCTGTGGTCAGTGAGCTGGTTTGGGATGCTGCAGCGCTGAAACACAGTGAGGAGTCCTGCAATAGATAGGAAGTACCAGCAAACTTCTGATGACCATTTTTATACCAGGAAAGCCACTTATCTGGCAAGTCACAGCCAGACAAGACCCATCAAGGTATCTAGTAAGATACTGGGGTGTTTTTTTTAATCATTATATTTTCTGTTTTCAGAACAGTGAATGTCACCTTGTTGCCATCCTCTGATGGGAAGACTCCCTTGTCTCTGCCTTGAGGACACCCAGAGGAAATGTCCCCAGCCCTGCACAGGACAGCCATGGCTCCCTGCAACCCTGTTTGCCTGTGGTGCTCCTTCCCAGGAGAGACCAAGAGAGCACAATCTTAGGCTTGGAAGAAGGTAATTTGAATTGGATGTGAACTTGTTACTAATTTAATGTTCATCCAATAACAAGGACTTTGCAAAACCCCTTACCTTTCCATGAGCCTCAGGTAACACTGTCAATTCATAATTGCTATGATCCCTTTATCCTGTGGTTTAATAAATAATTTACCTAAATTATTAAAATGAAAATTTCAACATTATTAAAAATTAACCAGGTTAAATGAGCAAACAGTAAATAGTGCTGGGCTTGTCCTGCGTGACAGGAGTCCACAGCTTTTATTGTCTTTTTCCCAGGCACAGAGGGTATGTTTCTCCTTCCCTCCCTCTCCTTCCCTGTCTCCACTTCCACTGCTCCACTCTTGCCTTTCACAAGCTCCTCTCCTTAGTACTGGTTTTCTTCACAGCCTGTTCTTCTGTGTCCTTCTCTCCACTGTTGGCTTAGTCTTCCTTCCTATGAACTCTCCTTCCTTGCTGTAGCACCAGTCATCCATCCCCTCTCCCCACATTATATTCTGCACACATATGTAGCACAAGATGCCTGGTGGGCCTTTTTGTGCTTTCTCTCTTTGATCCCTGGCTGGCAATCCCATCTGATGCCAGGAAGGCTTAGATCCAGAAGAACACATGATCTCCAAAGAGCAGAGAGTTTGTCAGGTCTTCAGGATACGGGCTGCTTCCATTCATGAAAAATTTATTAAAATCTGACTGCTCTTAAAGGATAGCAGCTCTGTTATTTTTAATTGAAACGTTCACTTTGCCCAAAATGAAGTGCTCCATCTTTCAAGCTGTATCTCTTGCCAGATTTTTTTTTCCCCCTTCTCAGTAATTCCTGCTGAACTGCTCCTTCTGCTGCTTTCTGGCAAAATTCCTCATTGACTTAAAAGGGTTCTCCCCCCTCCAGGCTTCATCCCATCCATTTTCCCCTTCAGCACACAGGAGTCCTGGAAATGGCCTTTTCTCCTGCCTGTCGTTTTTCACCCAGAACACTTGCACCACTGCAGACCTCAAGGCACACAGCTGATCTTTTCCTGCAGATCTGGGAGAATCAGGGACCCAGCTCCTGCTGAATTTCAGGGAGCTTAGTGCCTGCAACAACACCAGCAAGCCCATCCATCCCATAACACTATTATGCATCCCCTGCAGATATCTGGGCACTGATGGGCAGATGTGCTTGATGGCCTCTAATAACATTCCTCTTTCTGCTGCTAAGAGACCTCAAAGTGAGTAAGGCAAGGTTTGCAACCAAGATTCAGCTTTGCAGAGTGTGAGGTCCCTTCCTCTCCCTTTCTGAGGAGTCCTTGGGCAGTGCCAAGTGCTGTTAGAGCTCTGCTTAGGATGGAAAGGAAAGAAAAATCCCACCTGCTTGCAAAAGCAGGGGTGGCGTGAGCCAGAAGGATGGCCTGGCTGGAATGTGTCCAGGAGAGCATAGCTCAGGTACCTGCTGTTACAATACACCCTGCAAGGTGATGCCCTGAGGGCCTGGTCAAAGTGGATGCACTGAGGCAGTGGTGAGACCCAGAGACTATAAAACACAGGAGCTGTGTCCATGGGGAATGTGGCAGTTATTGACTGCGCCGTCACATGGCACGGCCCTTTCCTTCCACAGTCAAGGCTGGTATCTGAATTACTTTGGATTTTAACCACAATTAAAGAGCTAATCAAGGTCAACAGCTCCTTTCAAATACAGTTTAGTACAAAATCCTAATGCAGGAATTACACAAATTGATATTGTCAATATAATGGATTCAAACCAATTGTGCTAAACTAGGTTGTATCAAGTCTGCGCTCTGTATTAGGTGAGGGCTAATTCTGTCTAGCAGCAGTGGAGGTGAACAGAAAAACAGATACATCAAGCCTTCACGGTTTGGATTTATTACTGAGGTGGTTTTTAACCCTCTCAAAGAATTCATTAGTCTAAGGAAACGGTGTGGCTGTGAGGATTTTGTTCCATTCAGAAGGCAGAAGGTGCGACACAGAATGCATGCAATGTATTGGTCCTATATAGAGGAGATACAAGGAGGACCTGTCAAGAGAAATTATGAGCATGGAGAATAAATCTAAGCAGCAGCCTGGGAAAAAACTTTGCTCAGGTACCCAAATATATTGCCCTACTTGAGACATCCTAAATTATCCAAGATGCCAGGCATGGGCGGAAGATGTGACAAGAGCCCTGTAGAAAATCCAGGCTCTTCCAGCATGGCAGACACTCTACAGCATGTCTAACAGACCCTAGGAGATCTAACCTCTCACATCAGGTGACATCTCGGCCTCTTATTTGCTTTCCCTCTGAGGCACTTCAAGATTTCACCAGCACCAATCTCTTTGACATCCCAGGTGGTCCCTCTCCAGCTGGTGTGATCCTTACTGCTTCCCATTAGGCATGTGGATTTGGAGACACATCTGTGGTCAGTCGGTGAATCAGTGATGCTCTATTTTCCTGTGTAGTTTCCTGCTCTGATTCCAGTATTTCTGCTGTGAAGGGTTTTCTGGGACAGCATGACAAGACCCAGGAAGAGAGGAGATTTCTTTTCAGGGAATGGGAGTCACCCAGATCTGCAGGGCTCTGATGTTCAGGAGTGGAGAGCTGCAGATGATGGAGCTCCTGGAGATGGGAAGCCTCCTGGGTCTCTGTCCATGCAGCTGTCAGAGGAGCTCATGGGGCCAACCCTCATGATGCCCTTTCCTCTTGGCAGCACAAAGGCAGCCTGATACATTGAGTGAAGGGGACAGACCACACTGTGTTTGTTGATGTACATGCAGAAAGAGCTACTGGTGTGAAGGACATGTTGCTGAGGGTTGGGAAAATGGCACCTGGAGAAGAATCAGCCTAGTTCAGGAGTTGAAAGTGGTGCCTTTTTCCCTGCAGGTAATGGGGCATTAGATCCCATTAGAAAGTTTCTTTCCAGCTTCACAGACATGTGCTAGATCTTTCCCTTCATCTCAGCATCCATGTTTTGACTCCTCCCCTCAGGGGAAATGTGTGGAATGACCCCAGCCCTTGCTCCCATCCTCCAACCTGCTTTGGAAGGGTGGGAGACAGTCAACCTTTCCGGGGTCCGTGTGAAAGAAGCTAAATGGGAACATGAAGGTGGTAATGGAGTGGAAGCAGAGCAAGGAAAGCCTAGCTGATAGATTATTAGGCACTGTCAAAGTTTCAGCAGAGTGGAAAACTTGGAGGCTGGAGTGAGTAGTAACCCATGAAAAATCACCTCTTCCTTTTCCTGTCCATGGCAGGGCAGCGTGTCTAGATCAAAGGCACCCGTCACCGCTCGGCCTCAGTCGCACGATTTACGAGCCATTGGGGCACCAGCCCATTAACAGCCCTGGTAATTCATTGCAAGGGCAGCAGGAGGTGTAAATCCCCTCCCCTCCAAACTTACACATTTACCTAATTGTCCCCCCAGTTGCTGGACCTGGACATCAGAGGGTCTGATGTTAGGAATGAGAAAGGGCCACAAGAAGTGCAAGGGGGAAGGAGACTGAGGAGAGAGTCTGGGGTGGTCAGCGTGGGTGGGAGAGGCATGACCCAAGAGGCAGAGCCTCTTTTCCTTTTCACCCATTAAGTAGCAGAAAATCTCACTGGTTTTAATTGCATTTTGACCTTCCGGAGCTCCTCTTGGCTGTTTCCCTTGGGATCGGGGTGGGAGAAGGGACGTGCTTCATGTGCATGGGCAGCTGGGAGGCCACCACGTTTTATCAAGGTTTGTGAGATGTGCTCTACACACATGGCAGTCCCAGCTGCCAGCACATGGTTCAAAGGCTCAGCAGCACCAAAACCATTGATGGCATCAGGTAACACCAACTAGGGGTAGATACAAGGTAGATACAACATGCTTTGGGGACCTCAAGACCTAGCATTCCCTAAGTGGATAACATTCATCTACTGTTCCATCACTTTACTGGTGGTACTCAGGCATACTGCCTTCTCTCACAGTCTTCTGTAGCATGTCCACATTCAAAAAAAAAGCTCTGCAGAGAGAATATTCTTTGTTTTTCTTCAAAGATGAGAAAGATGTGATTTACTCTTTATTTTCTTGTTTCTGGCTACTCTATCCACTCACTATCTCTCTGTTTTTACCCTTCCCTTACTCTGCCATGTCCCCTTTCCAATCTCCTATCACGTAGAGCTCTATTATCATAGAATCATAGAATGGCATGGGTTGGAAGGGACCCCAAGGATCATAAAGTTCCAACCCCCCTGCCACAGGCAGGGACACCAACCTCAGGCCTGGCTCTACACAAGGTTGCCCAGGGCCCCTGCACTAGTGTTTTGCTGTTGTTATGTGCTTGGGTTCAGCAGTTTCTGGCTTTCCAAAAGTCCCCTTCAGCTTGTTGTGCTCTGACTTTGTTCATACTTCACGTGTTCCCTGTGTAAATACTCAACTCTGTAACGTTACCTAGTACTTGATATCAGAACATTTCCTCTCAGCTATATAAGTAGGTTTAAAACACCTGTATGTTTACAAGAAAGCTTTGAATGTGAGTTTTCCACTCCCACAGTCTATACAATAGAAGTAAATCCTCATCGGAGGTGTGTGAGCAGTGGAGATGAGTAGGCTCTGAAGCAGAAATAGGAGGCTCACCAGTGGTGTTCAGTGAGATAATATGGCCAGATCAGTGGAGAGTTTTCATGCAAAAAAGATTCCAGTTTTCCCTAAAAAATTACTTTTAAAAAATAAACTCCACTGCCATTTCTTTTGGTTCATTTTCAAGTTACTGCTCATCATTTCTTTCTGAGGCAAAGCTAGAAACAGATTTCCATGAGTGATTTGCCCCAGAAACCCATTCCCATTTTCATACTCTGAAGCTCACAAGACATACACCTCATTTCCCAACTGCTGCTTCCCATGGAGTTGTCCCCATGGTCACAGGAGTGGGCAGATGTACCTGCAGGATAGGAGAGTGCTGGTGTGGCTCTGCAGAGGACAGGGCAGCAACCAGCTAGATGGGGACAAGGACTCAGTGTTTCCTGTTACTCCTCACAGAGCAAAAGCTGGCCCTTAGAGCATGACCCAGAATGAGAATCAGGCAATGATCCCTGGTTAAAGCATAACCAGAAAGGGGGTGAATGGAGAGAAAATGCAAATGAGAAAGAGGCTGGTCTAGCTGGGAGAAAAGGGCATTGTTAGGGTAACAATTTGGAAGGAAAATCCATGAGATTTGGGTCCATAAAATGCTTGGAAGGCTTGAAAATGTGTTTTAGGCAGTTCAGTGCTTTTTAGGTGCAAGAAATTAATTTCTGGTTAAGAGGGAGGAATGTGGAAATGTAGCAATTAGATGTATTGTGGAAGAGGAAGGGGAAGTTCAGGACACATATCCAATAAAGAATTACTAGAAAGCAGATCTCAGCCTCACATGCAGCTTTGGCAGTGTCCATAACTCTGGGAGGACACAAGAAGGAGGTGAGGAGAGGTTTTGGTTGCTTGTCAGTGATATTTTCCCCAAAACAATCCTCTTAAATGTTCCTGGCTGTTGCCATGGGAGTTACAGCCAATTAAGGACTCGTGGTTATGGTTTAACCTTTTAAAGGCAGATGACTTCCCAATTGGGAAGGAAGAGGAGGGATGAGATGAAGTCCTTCAGCAGACAGTGGGCCATGAGATGCCAAACCTTTGATATTGCACAGAAGAGAAGTCCAGCATGTGAAAGAGCAGAACCTCCACCAAGTCTTGCAACACATATGAAATCCATCAGGGTCACCATTCCCTGTGGTGCTCTGTTGTCCAAGCTATAACACGACACCCTGTGGGGTGGGAAAGGCGTCCTGTGGGCAGGGGGAAGAGCTATCCCTGCTTTTGAGAGGTTGGCTGGGAATTAAGAGAATACTTTATGGTGGTTAAACTCTGAATTTATAGTTTCCTCCTCTTGCTTTTTAATGTTCTCCTGCCAAATTACCTACGGTTTGTCCCATACCTTCAAGCTGCCCTGTGGTCGGATGTGTCCCAGCACCACCTGGGACACATCAAAGAACAGAAAACAAGCAATCTGTCAAAGGAGAGAAGGGCTGCACTGCAGAATGTAGATTCTTTTGTGTACCTAAACTCTAATTGTCCAGGCTCTTGGGTCAGGATTTAGTAGATTTGCCCTCTCATGACATAGCAATGGTGACGTTCGGATACAGATCAGAGCTTTCATATGCCAAAAGTATGGTCTGGGCACCCCATTTTGAAGAAGCTTTTTACTGTGAAGTTCAGCAAACATCTACTCTCTATAACTGCAAACATCTACTCTCTATAACTAACCCCTTTTTCTTATCACTTAAGGGTTCTGAGCTGTTCTTCACATATCAGTTCTCAAGAGATAGAAGATGAAAGCTCATCACCAGTATCTCCCAGAGCTTCAGAGCACAGGAGGACACCTGGTTGGAGCATTATGTTCTGGTGCTTCCCATTGCTTTCCTGGAGAAGATAAATCTGGTGACATGTAGCTGCTGATTAAACTCCTGCTGAGAACTCTCCAGCCATTCATTACATGGAGGTGAGTATTTGCCCCAGAGTCGAGGCTTTGGGAACCTATGTAAAATGCTTTTGGAAACCTGGTTCTGTGGATGGCTGGAAGCTTGGGTGACTTTTACAGAGCCAACTCAGGAAACCCAAAGACCACCAGTGGGCAGGCCACTTTCAGAGAGCAGGAAGAGATCTGGGAAACTTGGGAAGGGGGCAGGTGTGCAATAGGAGAGGGGATTTAGTGGAAATGGGAGTGACCACCCACAGTTGCACCATTTCACTGGCCACAAACCTATTTCACGAGTGAGCACAAACAGTACATGTGCAAGTCCCTGCTCAGATGATCCTGCAACATGCATGAAGGATCCCAGGGCATGATCAATTAATTTTTCCAACACCCTTTTCTGAAAGCCAAAAGCCTTTTCTACTCGTAGATGCTCCTGTCCCAGTCTCCGTGCCATTGTCTGGCCTTCAAAGCAGCCCCTCAAAATTAAGGCTGTGTACTCCCAGTGGAGAAAGTCTTCTGGTAATAGACAAGAAGAGAAAACAAAGCCTTCTCCACAGGTGGCACTGTTAACAAGACTTTTGTTTCAGAGTTAGTCAGGGTTTATAACTGCCTGTCTGTGTGTCCTGGGGTCTGCCTATGTCTTTATTTTCATTAAGGTCTTTTCTCATCTCCCAGGCTGTATTCCCCTCTGTCCCTAACCACCTCTCCTTCTATCCCTGTCTCTTCCTGATGGGTAACACAGGAGCTGAGGCTGCCAGTGTGGGCTTCCAGCAGAGCAGCTCCCTGCCACATGTGTCCTCAGCAGGAGCAGAAATGCAAACCCAGGGGTGGGAACAAGCTGCCATTTCTCTCAGCTCACCTCAGTGGCTCCAAAACAATTAGGAGGTTTGAAGTTTCACACGCCCTGGCAGATACAGACGGGACAACTCATCTATTATTGCAACCCTGGGTGCACAACACTTGGTAATGATGTGGGGAATCCTGAACTTGGCAACCCCTCCTCGACCTTTGCCTGAGCATAGGGTCATCCCCAATATCCGGCATGGGTGCTGGTTGAGTACACAGGCCAGTGTCTTTCAGCTGCAGAGCAGGGAACCCAAGCACCCCGACGCAGGGCATCACCTGCCAACTCAAGCATTAAACATTAATCCCAGTAGGACTTTCACTCCTCCACCCTGAGGTGGAAGCAGATTAGGAATTTGATCTCCCAAGATTACTGCATGAAAGTTGCCCTTGAATAGTCTCCCTGTAGCTTGTCTGTGGCTTGTCCATCTCTTTGGGGTTGCAGGAGTTGCAGAAGGGCTTTGTAGAGACAAATTGGGGTACTTTGCTTTCATTTCAAATGTCTGAAGGCTTGACCCTCTTCACTAAAACAGAGAAAGGCTTAAATCCTTTTCCCCCACAAAAACACTTCCTTCAGTGTGTTACCTTAAGGAGCTGAGGCTTTTTAGACAATAAATTACACCTGTATTAGACAACTAGGGACCAAACCATGTCCTAACACTGCTACCTGTCAGGGTCCCCTGCAGAGATACCTGCTCCTAGGGGCTTTGCAGAGAGGATGCTTCTCTCTAGCAACTCTTTACTGGATAAAGATACTCATCAAAAGGGGAAGGTCCTGCTGGGCCACACGCTGTCTCCCATCCCATCCTGTGAGGAGGAGCAACCAGTGGGTGCAATCACAGAATCACAAGGTTGGAAAAGACCTTTGAAGATCATCAAGTCCAACCAATCCCATGCTAAGCTAAACCATATCCCTAAGTACCTCCTCTACCCTTTTTTTAAACACATCCAGGGAAGGGCAATGTGAAGGGAAGAGGAAGGTTTCTCCTGTTCCCACTTGCAATGTTAGGGAAGGACACCAGATGAGAAATCAGAGTCCTGGGGCTGCTGTCAGGTGAGGTGGTACCTCCTCAAAGAGGAGCCCACAGTGTGGGGGTGTGAGAACATCTGTTCTCAGGGCTGCTCAGCCTCGGGCTCCCCAGCTCCTCCTGTTGCTATAGGTTTCTGTAGGGGTGGAGAAGCCCATCGGTTCCACCCCTGACTGTGCCCGGCGGGGAGGTGGCCGTGCTGAGCGCGATGCTGTTTAATTCGCGTTGCCAGTCTCCACCGACAGCCCCTCTCGCAGGGATTGCAGAGTAGCCAGCGTGCCGTGGCTGGATTGAGCAGACAGATTTAATTAAGTTGCGATTTAATTACCTATCAGCATCCCTATTTAATAAAGCTCAGGAGGATTTTAATTTAAAAAAAATAAAATAATAATAATAATAAATGATACGGCCTGTCACAGTGCAGCGGTAACAGCACCCTGTCCAGGCAGGATGGCATTGAGGGCAGCATCCCTCCCCTGCGGGCACAAGGCAGCAGGAGGTGGCTGGGCACAGATTGCAGGGGGGAAGCACATCCCACCTTGGCAGCCAGCATGAATCTCCTGCCTCTGCTTTCTTGTTTCCCTTCTTGCATGCAGAGACTGAAAGGGACTCGCGAGCCGGTGCCTGCTGCCAACAGCCCCGTGTTTCCCTGAATATGGTTTGTCATTTTTGCCGTCTGCTGAAGCTTTCTGCCTGTGATGGGAGGTGGCTCTTGCGTGGTTGGTGTCTCTAAGGTGTCTTTGTTAGATAGCAAAACCAGGGTGTGGATGCTGGTTGGGTTTGCTGGCGGTGTTTGGAATACCCCCAGAGAGGCCCAGTGGGTTATTTTAACAAGAGGTTTGGTTTTGACTGACCAAGCTGAAGTCACGGTGCACGTGCATAGATGTTTGTGATGCTCATGGACACCAGGATTTGGGGAGGTTTGGAGAAGACACTTTGCTCTAGCTCCTCTCTGAGCACAAAGTTGAGATGTCAGGTAATGTCTGTGCCCAGACTCTGGGAGAATTCCCACCAAAGAAGATATTCATCCACTTTAGCCACTGTCTCTTTCCAAGCTCCTCCCAGTCTTGCTAACTTGCACACGACATTCATCTCACTATTTTGCTGAGGATGTTTCCTAAGGGTTCAATTGTGTTTGAGGTTTTATTTCTTTGGGGCCAGACCCAGCCCTGTGGTGATCAGATGTGGTTATTATCCTGGGGTGAGACTCACCAGCTTTACGTGAGCTCAGATGCTGGCTGGGGACCTTCTGGTCTTTGTCACCAACGGGAACAGGTTTCTTGTTCTGCCATCTGTGTTCATCCTGTTTTCTGTTTTAGAGCTTTTCTTTAACAGGGACTCACCCGGGACCTCTGTGTTTTTCAGGACCCCGTTGCATTTCCCCACTGAGGAGGACGTGTTGACACCAAGTTTAGCACTTCTTGAACTATCATAACTGTAAACACAGTATAAAGGAAGCAGTGATTTTAAACAAGAAAAAATGAAGGAAAGCCCAAATCTTTCCCTAGTCACTAGCATCACAGCAGATGAGATCTAGCCTGAGTTCTAAAATACCTCCAAGGGGACCATAGATCCATATGTGCTTCCCACCTGTGCCTGGGACATCACATATGGCTTCCTCAGCTTCCTCAGGCCTCTAAAAAACCTCTAGACTCACTTGAGGTGCTCACTTTTAGACACCCCTCAGTCAGACATAGTGGGTCCACTCCCTCTGCTCCCCCTTACCCCCCCCAAAAAGCCACTTTCCAACAGGGATAACAGCCAACACAGAGAGAAACAGACCTTGATATTTCTATTGTTTCATGGTAACAGCGCCTGTCCTGAGACCCCAGGCCTGACAGATTGACATAACAGGTTAATAAGTGCTTTCCACTTCTCCTAAAGGCTAATTAAATATTAATCCACTTGGTGAGGTCAGCAAAAATAACAAACAATTGGCAGAGTGAAATTCGTTTAATTAATTCTCCTGTGGAGGTTTTTCAAGCCTCTTCCTCCCCTGACACACCGCTGCCTCGGCTGTAGTAACCTACAGTGAAATCAGACCTTATTGGTTCTGGGCCTGCTTTTCTCAGATATTTAATTTTGCTTCTTTTTTGTTGTTGTTGTTGGGGTTTTTTTTAGTTTCTGAATGCTTGTCGGGTATTGCCCAGGGCCTTCAGCACAGAGATGAGAAGAGAAAGAAGGGAATGTAGAAGATGAGGAAGAAAAAGTGGACAAGGTCTTCTTAGAAGGCTCAGACCTTCAGCCACCAAAAGCATGAGGTTCTCTCAGTCTTTGCAAAAATGAAACTCAGGCACAGTTTTTTTTATATTCATTTTATTGCTGTAAATATCAAGAAGTTGATATCTTTCTTATTTCTAGACAAAACCTCCTTGTAGAGACTAACAGGGTCTGATAACAGCTGTCCCACCATGATCTCAAGTACCTGTGTGTGGATTAGTGGCTTCTCTGACAAACAAATGGAGTTTGCAAACCCACAACATGCAGGGACTGAGCCCTGGAACCCATAACAGCATCCCCAGCACCCTCTACCCTCCAGTTCTCCCAAGCTGTCTGTCCCTTGCCACCTTGTCACCATCTCCAGGAGAGTAGGGCAGAGCCTCTGTGGCTCTGGGTGTTGTGAGCAACCACAGCTCCTGAACCAATTCATGCAGCCACACACTTGAGTGTCTTTCTTCCTCCCACTATTGCTTCCCTTAATGCTGACTGAAACAGGATGCCTTGAACACCCTTTTTGGTGGCCAGCTTGGTCTTTCACCAGGAGTTCACTTCCAGTGTAATGAAACTCATCTAACTAGCAGCCCCTATTCTAACAGTCCCACAGCAAGCCCCCACTTGTTTTGGTAATATCTCCATTAAAACACATCCCTGCTTGGCAGGGGATGCCAAGGGTGACTCTGGAGATAATGGGCTTCTTGTCTTCTATGCCCACCACACTTAACATCAGCATGCAACTGGCTTGCTCAGCGCTGTCCTAGTCACTCAGAGAACCTCCCCAGAAGTGCTGCCTGTTGGTGTACAGCTCCATTTTGGCCATCTCTGGCTGTGGCACCTCTAGCAATGACCATTGCCTTTGTGTTCATGCACTCATCTCCACGCTACAACTGACCTAGGTGCGGCAGCTGGAATCGGGCAAGGGAGACTGGGAATTTCTCCTGTCTCTGCTGGAGGACAGGCCCATTACAGAAATCATTTCTGGAGTGACCCCTGTCTCCTCTGTCGCAGTCTCTGTGCTGCAGTGTGCTCTGCATGCTGAGCAGGAGCACAGTGCTTGGGGCATCTGTCACTGCAGAGATTGGACAGTGGGTGACCCTTAGCCTTGGTGGGTGTGGTGTGGGGTACAAAGGGGGAAAGTCAGCTCAGCTAGCCTTGAGGTAAGCCTTTAGGTGCCTTTCTCATAGCTGTGATCTTGGGAATGAGAGAGAAAGGGGTGATTTGGGAGTTAGAACAATTGGGGAGCAATAAACAACTCTGAGAAGGAAACTGGAGCCTACTTGCTTCCAAAACACATAGAAACAAATAACAGAAGTCTCCCAAGAAAGGGGATTTAGGGGGTGGGAGGAAAGCCTTCATACGCAGGGGTTGCATTGGGTGTCTCCAGCTATTTCCCCAAGCATCTGGAGGAGGATATCCCCATGGACACTCCATGGCTGACTTCCCCATGACCTGAACAGCAGTCCCAGCTCACCTTTCAGCATGCCAGGGGAAGGCATCTTTGGACATGGAGCCTTCCAGGCATCAACCCAGACTTGGAGAGAACTGAGGGAGAGTGGGAAAACTTTCTTCAGGTTACTGCTTTAGTTCCACGTTAATTTTTTATTTATCTGAAAGTGGCACTGGAAGGGTTTTCAAAGTGAGTCTAAAGTAATTAGGCGCTCCTGCTGATGGATTGCACTGGAGAGACATGTGGATTATTTATTACAAAGTCACTTGCTGGAAAGGTTAGAGGCTGAGAAGTAATTATTTTTTCCTTTTCTTCCTTTTTTTTTTTTTTTTTTAAAGTGGAGGAATCAGCAGGGGAGAGCAGCTAAAGTTCCTCTGTCAAATATTCCCTCCTGTCTCTTCTCCCATGGGGGCAAATGGGACAGGGTCCCCAGGGAGGCTGTGAAACAGGAGTTCATGAAGCCTCAACTGCTGGAAGTGTGTTTTGGGTTGAGAACTCTGCCCAGCACCCACACTTCTGCTCCAGGGACACATAGGGGTTCCCCACTCTTAGACCTCAATGTGTCATACCTGCAACCAGGGTCAGCTTCTGAGGCTGTCCAGCTCACCTAACCAAGCCCAAGCATGGCACGTCTGGCAGACGTCTCATGGATGTTTTGAGCAATACCAGGAGAATTCAACACTTCCAGCAACCTCAGCTGCCTCCTCCTCTCCCTCCTTGTAATCTATGTCTAGGATGGGAATTGAATCCAAAGAAACACAATCCTCGACCTTGAAAAACAAAGACAGGCTTGGCACAGTCTACAGATGAATATGCAACAGCCCTAATCAGGAATCCTTTGTCAGAAAGGGGATAATTGTGGCTAACGTGTTAGTGTAGTGCTGGATCTCCAGGCTTCTAACAGCTTATAAAATCAGGATCCTTTTTTCGGTGGGAAAAGCTGAGTGAACAAAGACATGCTCCAGCAATTAGTCACTGGAGGATTCAGCTCCTGCCGGGCAGCCTTAGCGCAGCATCAACCCTACAAAGTCTCGCGACCGTTCGGAGCGAGAGCCTGGGATGGAGTCAGGAATTAGAGGGTGGTCTCAAGGGAGTGATGTTAACACAGGGAAGTTGGGAGGATCAAGCATTAACAGCTCTGCTCTGTTTGTGTTCTTTAAATGGTGCCCATCACCGTGGAGTCTGGGCACGTATTATCGCAGCTTTACAGGGGACTGCTACTTGAGGGCCTTGCCAAAATAACACCCAAACCTCAAAGCAACTGAATAACCCTTGTCCCCTTGCAGGGGTCTGCCTGGTTTTAGGTGGAAAATTATACAAAGCTGCTCAAGGCCAGCGAGGAGCAAGTATCAGTGCTGAGAACCCCCAGCCCCGTGCTCCCATTGCCCCCTGCATTTCCAGCTGCATCAGCACAGCCCTGGGAAGACATTGCCTGCGGTGCCACCACCTTGCACTAGTCATGTCTTGCTGGGGTGCCCAGCTAGGGACACAGCCTGTGTTCCCAGGGCCAGTAGTCCACGGCTGGCCCCCTGGCCACCCAGGCAGAGCTCTCCTCTGAGAGCAGCAGCCCCTGTCTTGTGGTATTTATAGATCCCGTCCATGTCCTCGGCTAGGGAGGCATCCGTAATCTCTTACAGATGTTGGTGAGAACAAAGCCAGCCAGTGACTCAAAAGGACCGCCCGGCAGAGTAATGGATGGAGACCTATTTCTTAGTCACCTCTGACATTCCTCCCCCTGCATGCTCTCCCTCTTCCCAAGGAGGCTCACTGGGGCCTGCTTGGTGCTCCCCATTGCCCAAAAACCTTCCCTCGGGCAGAAACTCATCCCCACTCCTAGCACAGGGAGTCTCAAGAAACTGTCCTCCACCATCCCCAAAAGAGATTGGTTGTTCTCCTGGAAATCCCAAAAGCCATGTGCATGAGGGAGGAAGAGCACAGGAGGAAGGTGCCTCTGCCAGCAAAGCATGCAGCTCTTGCCTGGCAAGACGGATGCTCTGACAGGTACTACCACCCCAAGGTGCTCCCTGACAGCTCTTCTGGGGCTTCAGGGCTTAGGTAACACCCATGCCACCCTGCAGTACGTGCACATCTTCAGGCTTTCCTGCACATCAAGGTGCACCACCTTCCCCTAAATTCTCACATCAATGTCTCAAGTTTTAGCCTCCAGTTGTCAATATCTCCTGTGTGGGAACAAAAAGCTTCTCTGGTCTCTTCAGCATTCTTTCCCTTTTTTAACTCACCATCTCCTTCACACCTGGGTCAAAGCCCACTCAAATTCCCCCTTCTTTCTTCTTTGCTGCCCCTGACCGTTGTCTGTGTCTTCCTCCAATTCCCTTCTTGCACTGCCCCAAATCCTGCCCTGCATTCTGTGTGGGGAGGCTGGTACTTGGCAGTGCTGGCACGGGGCTGCTGGGCTGCCCTGGGGTCTGGCTTAGCATGTCCTGTCCTCATTTTCAGGTTGTCGAGCTGTCTGCCAGGAATCCAACTGTTCACATGGCAAAAACCAAGGTGTGGGATCTGATTAGGAATTTACTTGCCTGGATGCTGCTATGTCCCCCTCTGCCATTGCCCAGGACCCCGGTCCCTTCTTTGGGTTGTCCCACGGAGGGTTTCTGGGGAGCTGTGGGAGCTGGTAAGGAGCAATAAGCTCATGGACTCATGCCCCAAGCAGGTGAGCTCAAAATAGCACTGGCAAGAGGGATGAGACAGCTCAGTGGAAAACGAAGCACGTGGAGCTGCTGGACACAGTCTTCTGGCAGCACCAAGGGAAAGGAGGGGGGGGTGTTGGCTGGAGAGGTTGGGCTGGGCAGGCAGCACCGGCTCCCATCCCCGCTGCACTCAATTGCACAACGATCTGCAGCCAAGCAACCTTTTAACAAGGGTCTGATTCGTAACACGTGCGTTTTCCTTGAATCACTGCTAGAAATAACTTTGAGGTTATATATTCTGGCCGACCTCCTGCTGAGCTGGGCACAGCATCCAGGGGCTCAGCTATTTCACGTGTTTTGGAGCTGTACAGGAGCATGCTGAGCAGCTCCCTGGCCAGCAGTCCTGTCCAGCTACACCGTGCTACAACTTGCTTTTAATTGCATCTTCTGTGGCACCTGATGCTGCCCAAAAAATCCACTACAGGAACCAAGGCAGCAGGTAAAGAGAAGCCAGTTCCTCCTCTTGTGTTGCTCAAGCCTCAAGTTTTTTGCCTCAAAAGCCAGCCACGTCGATGCCTTCCTCCTAACCACAGTGTGGCCTCTCAGATGGCCGTGCAGGAATTTGCACCTGGAATTTCCTATGAGGCTGAAGTTGCTGTTAGACCCTGACTGAAGCTTGACTGTGGGGAAGAGAAGCTCTTTGGAGTCTGCCTTTGAGGTTTGGGCTCCTTACCGGTGCCCACTTCCTCCACAGAGAGGGAGGCAGGACAGACAGATGGACAGACAGGCAGGCAGTGGGTTGGCAGCACTTGGCAGAACGATGCCTCTGTACTGAGCTGGAGCAGGACCGACCAAGGACCTTTTAATGACTTATTCTGGTCAGGGCAGCCCGTTGAGACAATATTCACATTGACGCTCGGGCTGATGGCAAAACCAGCTTCCACATCCGCATTGGCCAAGGGGGAAAGAGAGAGAGGGGTGGCTGCCTGCACGCAGTGGGGACCAGCACAGGGAAAAGGGAGGCTGGAGCAAGAGAACAGCAAGGAAAGGAGGCGTCTCCTCCCATCACCAACACCCCCCGCGAAGAGGACAGACCTCCCACTTTTACCACCCTTCGTATTTACTGGGGTATTTTCCCCCTTCCATCAGCCCTTTGACCCCTCCCCAGCCCCTCTGGCAGTGAGCACGGTGGGAGCTGCAGGGCATGGGGTCTCCCCGGGTCCGTCCCCGCGCCATGAGAGCCGCCATGCAGCCAACGCAGCCGTTCCCGGGGCTTTGACGGGAACCAAACACAGTAACTGTTTAACGATTTAACTGCACTAATGAATATTGGGCCAGATATTTTCAAGGCCTGTTCAGACTGATTACTTGGAGAGCTGAGTATGTCTACCAATTACCCAGGCAATTAGGCAACTAATTAAACACTTACCCTCAGCTTCATAAACAGAAGAGAGAGAGAGAGAGAGAGGGTGGGGGAAAACATAAAGGAGGGAGGGAGAGAGCTGGCTCCAGTTTCTGTGAAATATTAGCTGTCAGAAATTGCTGCTTGTGAGGAAAGGTGCACAAAGGCAGACAGATCCAGGCAGACAGAAAGACTGACAGCTCGTGCAGGGGGGCGCAGACCTCGGCCCCTTCGCTTTGCCAGCGCCAACGGCAGGGAAGGGTGCGGAGCTGCTGTCTTTGCCCTGCCCAGGCAGGAGATGGGCTTCAGGACACATCCGAGCCGTCATTCCTTGCCCCTTTCCCACTCGCCTGTGACCACCTGGGCGGCAGAGCCAGCGCACATCAATGTGCCGTCATCCGGCGCAGCGCTGGTGGGGAGGTGCTGGGGAGGGCACTCACCCAGGGGTGGCCGAGCATCCGGCACCTCCTGCCCCATGCAGAAACATGTGTGCCAAAAGGAGAGAGTAGTGAGCTGCAAGCCAGGCGGCTGGGAGAATTGCTTTGTGGTGGAGAACAAGCAGGAACAGCCCCAGGGTGTGCATGCAGTGGGGTTTAGATGAGTTTAGGGCACACTGGGTTTCAGCCTTTTAGAGATTTTTTTTTTTTTTTGGAATCATAGAATCGTAGGGGTTGGAAGGGACCTCGAGAGATCATCAGGTCCAACCCCCCTGCCAAAGCAGCTCCCCAGCTCATACTGCACAGACAGGCATCCAGACGGGGCTGGAATCTCTCCAGAGAAGGAGACTCCACACTCCCTGGGCAGCCTGTCCCAGGGCTCCCTCACCCTCACTGGGGAAAAGTTCTTCCTCATGTTGGTGTGGAACTTCCTGTGCTCCAATTTGCAGCCATTGCCCCTTGTCCTGTCTCCACTGACCAAAGAAAAGGGGCTGGCCATTTCCCCCTACACCCCATGCTTAATATATTTATAAACATTGATTAGGTCCCCCCTCAGTCTTCTTTTCTCCAGGCTGAACAGTCCCAGCTCTCTCAGCCTTTCCTCACAGGGGAAGATGCTCAAGGCCCTTCATCAACCAACACTGGTGAACAGCTTGACATCTTGCCAAGGGTGAGAGGGTGGAGGCCACTCACAGGCCGAATCCCACATCTGGCATCTGCTTGGGACACCACTACAAAGGTGTTTGACGTTAAACCCAAAGCCCATGTGACCAAGTGAAGCAGCGTGGTTCCCTCCAGGTGAGTCACAGCAGAAACATCTCACATGGGGCTCCCCACTTCCGACCTGCTCAGCACTGGTGGTAGGAACCAGCCAGGCCCTGCCATTCGCCCAGCCGCTCAGAGACATGTCCTTTCCTACAAACAATGAGCTTGGAAAAGAATGTTGTGAGAGGGTATTCAGAATCACTGGAGGCTTTGGGGAGAAATTTTGGCGAATGGTTCTTGTCTGGAAGAAAAATTGTAAACACTGGGACAGGGTGGAGATATTTTTAATTATTTTTTAATTATTTTGTTATACACCGTTCCTTTTGGAAACATGCTTGCCCTTCCATTTGCAAAGACTGATTTTGGGGAATTTGAAGGCCTCATGGGAGCTGTGCTCCTGCCTGATGCGAGGTCACCCCCATGGTACTGATGGACCTGCTTGGAGACTCAAGAACACACCAGCCATATCCTTTTTTGAGGGTTGCAAAGATATCTGGCAATTTTTAGATGTATCATCTCTTCCTGGCATTTGTTTTTCCACCCAGGTGCAAATCTGAAACCAGAGTGGGGTCAGAGAGATGCTCAGTGATAGATTATTTCCACATCAGAGCCTCTGGGTTCTCTGCTTGGCTAGATGGGCTCTTGCAAGGTGCACGTTTTGTGTCCTTTTGGGATATTCTGAGAGGATGGGTGGAAAATCCTGGAGTTTCTCTGCACTGAGACACTCAGTGGCATAGACCTGTCTACTCTCTTTTGTTACTGTTTATCTTGAAGTGGTGCTGCCTTCTGAAGACCGTAACAAGGTGTATCAGGCTGAGTGGGGGTGAAGGTGGGATCCTACAGGAGCCACCTTGACAGGTTATATGTTGGTGATATGGGCAGATGGGCTCCTGCTCGCTCGTGAATATTCAGATAGAGATGTACCTTTGCTGAGCACAGTGATGGAGCTGGTAGGAATAACTGGATGTGACACGTGGTTGATAACGCACAGATGGCATTTAACAAGGTAAATGAGTGAGCTGATGGGCTTCACTGGAGCCCTAAGACAAGGGGGAGATGGAGTTTGCATAGCCTTGGGACTAGAATGACCTGGAGGTTATTCACAGGGGGCCTCTCACTGTACCTGCTCAAATTGGCACATCTGAGTTCAGGGCATCTACAGCTGCCTATTCCTTTTTCCAAGACCTCCAAGACTTTTTCACTCTTTGGCATTGTGGCCCTTCAAACACAGCCCCTCTATTACCATGTGCCGCAGGAGGGATGGATGATGATCCCTGTCAGGCTCCTGTCTTACCATCCAATGCCCCCCACAACCTCCCTTCTCTGGGCTGCCTGCTTGGGCAGCTGACATTGGCTCCCTGACTTTCTAAACCCACTGCTGCCTTGTTCTCTGATGCTTTTGCAGCTCACTTCTCCTCCACATCATTGCACTTCCACCACTCACCACGCTGGGAAAAACAACCCAACTTTGTATAATCCCCATACTGAACATGATGATTGCTGATGAGCTGTTTTTATTCAGATCCCATTTACTAAATCAAGTATTTATTTTTTTTTTCTCTTAGTATGCATTAATTTCCAAATCTTAAAGGTTTCCAGTCTCTTTCTTCTCCACCTTTCTGAGATGTAGCCCTGCAGAGCTGAGGTTTCCAAGCCTCAGAGACTGTGGTACTGCTTTCTGGCTCGCAGATGTCCAAGCAACATGGACAAAAGGTCAATCAGCTGTAGGAAACCATGAAACCATGGTGGCCTGCCATCACAGGTCAGCCTATAGCAGCACTGCTTGGTGATGCCAGCTTCTGTCTTGCATTTCATTGGGAAGCCACAATGTCTCCACCTTTGTGGAGGTGGAGCTGTGGCAGAACTTGCTTGAACTGGTTTTCCTTTCATAATGAAAGGCAAAAATACCCTCCCAGTAACAGTGGTGTCTCTAATGTACCGTGGGGCTCTCCTGGATTCAGGCCCACTGGGAGCAACAGCGAGTTTCCTCGCTGGCTCCGGGGAGACAGGATGGGACCCTTAACTATTACTCCAAACAAAACAAGCTGTCCTGGTAATTGGGGTAGGTCTGCTCTCGCGCTGGAGAGTTGAAATGTTTATTGTGTGAAACATCAGAAAAAGGAAAGGAATCTGCTGGGAGCACTTGGTTCATTCCCATACAACATGCCCCGAGCCCCCGTTTGAATGCCGGGTCTGTGGCACGGAGACGGGAGCTTGTTTTGATAGCTCCTCTGCATTCAGGGGCATGAACACTTTACAGTTTTCTGTTTAAATGACCCATTTCTGAGAGCGGAAAGCACCAGCCAATAAGCACCCGGGCCCCTCCCTATGTATCCGGAGTTTACAAACCGTCCCCACCGATCCGTGGTAGTTAATGGACACTCCTGCTGCTTAGGGGGGCTGGAAAACTGTTCCAGGTGACTACCGGCCTCAGCTAGAGGCAACTGGGTCCCCAGAGGTCTGAGGAGACACATGAGAATGAACTCAGCGTTTCTCTTGAAGCATGGCGTTGATTAATGACCAGGCACAGCTCCGTCCTGCTGGCCAGCAGCTCGGTGGATGCAATCTGGGGAGAATAGCTGTATATAAAGGAACTGAGAGCCAGTGTTCACAATGAGCCGGCCGCCGACTGTCTGCAAGAGCCTTTCAGCATAAAATTGGCAAGCAGTCTGTAGTTTCAAAGCTACACCTCGTCTCTGCCTGTGCTCTTGTCACCCACTCACCCCTGGGATTTTGGCTTCAGCTTCCGGACGGGCTGCCCAGACGCCATCCTCCTTGGGGACCACCCTCTTTACAAGCTGGCTCTGGTTTGGACCAAGGAGAGCTCTAGCTCTTAGAAAGCTGGAGTGTTACTTTTGACAGGAGAGCTGATTATTCTTCTTCTCTTTGTTGTTCCAGTTCCTCCCTGGGCTTCCACAGGTGATGGCCGAGACTAGAAGAGACCATGAGTTGATCTAGTCTGTCTTTCTTCAAATAGCAACTGCAGAAAGGTGGGCAAGGAGGTACAGAGGAGGTTGCAGAACCTAACTTTTTGGGGTGGTCTAACTCCCCATATCTGTCATCCTAAGGAAACCTAAACACAGCCTGGAGACTTGAGCTCCACCTCAGTCCTCTTTCCTCCTCAGTGGGCTGCGCAGGGCATGTCTGACACGTAGCTCCAAGCAGCTCTCCTTGGGGGTCACTGAGCTGAGCATGACAAATGCTCAGCACAACAGCTTAGTTGAAGCTGAGACTGCCTGGATGTGATCCTTCAGTATTCCCTACCCTCTCCAGGAGGAGTCTCTTTTCCCACCTACCCACCAGCATGTGCATGGTGGAAGGTCTGAGCGCCACACACTGTACTGTTGCTGTGGGAGGCTGCTGCTTTCTGCTTGGCCTCTGGCTCCAGGGACTGACCTTATGCCATTAAAAACATCCTTGAGCACCAATTTTGCATGAAACAGCAGTCCAGTGTCTGGGACAGGCTGCAAAACCCTTCTCTTCCCATAGGGAAGTTTTGCAGCTTTGGGAGCAGCATCTTCCAGACCTGTGTCCCTGCTCACCCCAAAAGAGCTGCTTCTTTGCTCAGCCCTTCAGGTGGGCAGAGGGAGGAAGACCCCATTGTCTTTGCCACCTCAGCACAGTGCAGACACTCAGCATCTTCCTTCCCACTTCTCCTGCATCTGAGGCTTCCTGGGAGCTCCTTCTGCGAAGCTGAAAACATCTGCAAAAGCAAAGGTTAAGCAAGCTGCTGGGGATTCATGTTACCTCTCTCCCTGGAGGCCTCTGGGACTTCCATCCACACCACTTCCCGCATAATCACAAAAAACAAACCTTGAATGCCTGAGAATGTAACTTTTCTCAGAGGTAGGGCCCACTGGTCATAAACCCTTGGTAAAACAGCAGGTTTCCTGGTAAACCGTGCTGGCTGCCTCCCAAGGGGGGGCGTGATGCTGCCTCTACAAACCCAAGCAAGACACAGCAAGCAGGTTATGCAAACAGATGCTTTGGGGTGAGGAGAGGTAGGGAGCTGGCTCTGCTTTTGCCTGGGATGGTGGGTGAGGAGCTGATCACGCACCCTTTCCTGCTGTCCTTGGACCTCTCCAGAGCTGAGAGCCATCCAAGCTGGCTGCTGAGGATCCATGGTGCCCCTTCCAGAGAGTTTTCTTTTGGTGCAGCCAGAAACAAACTGGAAAGGAAAAGGGAAACCCATTGTACTTTGGGCATAAGAAGCTCCTAGTCAGGGCATCAAACCACCCAAGTGCCACCAGGATGCCCCAGGTTTTGCTTTCATTAAGATTACATTCCCCAGAGTCATCTGCATTGAGCCCCTGGTGTGGGACTTACACAGGAGGCAAAATATTAGGGCTCAGAGGATGCTCTTAGAAAAGCTGCATACTCTTTTGGGTGTCTGCCATCATTTGGGGAGTTGGAAATGAAACAGAAGTCCATGTCTGTCTGTTTTACACAGGCCAAGCTGTGTCTGCATATTTATTTATACCCAGCACACATAATAGACACTCCAGTTTCCATAACCTACGCTCTGATGGTGCAGCCAAAGATGCAGCATCCCATTTAGCCTCAGTTCAGACAATGCCAGGAGACATCCATGGCTTTCTGTGACATGCAGAAGGAAAATGTCTGTTTATTTCTGCATGAGCAGCGGGTTTCCTCTGGGATGCCTTGATTGATACCCTGCTATCGATTCAAGCAGCAGCTCTGCTGGATGCAGGGCACCCATATAGGAAACTGAGGGAAAGCATGTGCAGAAACCATAGCTGTCCTGCCTCCACTCCCTGTCTGAAGCCTCCTGACCCCTCTCCTATTAACCACAGCCCCAAAGTGGGGTGCTGGCAGTGGGGATGCCACCTCCAGGGTTTTCTTTAGCAAGTCTCCCACCACAGCCTTGGCCCCAGAGCCTGGCCACCACTGCTGTTGGGATGGCTGCTGAGCCTGCAAGGAGGAGAACATCTGGATGGGCTGGTGGAGCAGCTCCAAGGCACCTCTGGAGCTAGGGGCAGGTTGCAGCCATGTGGGTCAGGCTGATTTCTGGCTGTAATGCTCCTTTTCCCTCAGCAGCAGATAGGCAGGGTGGGGAGGAGACCACCAGAATTCAAAATGGATGGGTGTTGGATTTTTAGCTAAGGGAGATGAAGGAAACTTTGGGGTTTTATTAACCCCTCTGCCTGGGTTTATTCCTGTCATGTTTTTGAAAACAAACACAAACAAACAAACAAACAGATACCCTGATGAAACACTGGTCAGGATGGAGGGGAGAAGCAAGTATGAATGCTGCCTTCTGGGAAACAACTGGCATAAATAATAATAAACAAGAAAACAAGGCAATCTGCAAAAGCAGGTGGGAACAGACTGAACAGCAAAAACTCCTGGACTGACTACTTTTTCTTCCCTCTCTCCAACAGAGACCAGCTACAGGAGTTTGGGATCCAGCTTTCAAATTCTCCACAGTTTGATGGAAGGGGAGGTCTCCACTCTCAGTTTCCAGCCTGACTCCACAACCAAAAGCCAGAGTAGTTGTGCCTGGATTTTATTTTTGTCACTTCTGTCCCATACCTGCATCGAGGCATTTCCATTCCCATGTCCTCCTGGTGCCAAAGGAATACGCCAACGCTTGGAGGTGAAGTATGGCAAAGTTTCTGGAGAGCAGGAAAGAAATTCCCCTCGGAGTCTGGAAAGACCCTATCATTTAAATTAAATGTTAGCCTTTGAGAAGACAAAAAGAGCACTGTCTCCAACAGGGCTGCCTGGCGACATGGCTAATATTTATTACAGTGCAGGTAGTTTAAGAAAACAGAGGCATTTCACTGGAGATTTGGATCTTCAGCCTAACTAGAAGCTTGGGCTGGAAAGGTTCAGTTGCTAATTAAATCTAAGTTGGACACTGTTCCATAGAGGGCAGATTGTAACTATAAGAGGATGTTAATGTGGATTTTAAATATTTATTATAACTGAGGTAGGTTATAAAAACAGACATTCTTCCTTTCAACACTCTATAATGTCAGATTTAGAGGTTTGTCTCAGGCCGTGAGTGATTTCCCAGCAGCTGTCAGGGGCTGGAGGGCAATTTATCACCCTCCCAGTGAGAGATCTTGCTGGACAGTGAAAGATTAGCACGCTGATTTATGGCACGCAAGGAAAAAACAACGTTGTTGGAGCGGGTGCCTGGGTGCTGCTTTTCACACACCTGTTCCCAGCCCGGCCGCACGACTCGGAGATTCCACTTCTCCGGTGGCGCCTCGTGGAGCCCAGACTTTAAATCACCCCTGTGCTGGCACCTTGTGCTCCCACCCTGAGGATGCCAGGGGCTAAGCAGACAGGCAGCTCCAGGGGGGAAGCAGGGAGTGGGTTTTAAGGGCTTTGTTACACAGTCGGGCTTTGCTGTGTGATTCCTGGTAGGGTGGGATTTTTCTTTGCTGGGGCAACAGTGTGATGAGCTCCATCCAAGTCAGGGCTTTGGGGAAAGAGCTGGCAGTGATGCTCACACCTCTGCAGAAAAGGTAAGGGTTTGTCAAGGGCCAAATGGGGAGTATTTTGCTCTCAACAGCAGCCAGACCCCCAGGATTGCCCCTTGGGGTAAGTAGCGCTCCTAGCAGATAGCATCTCTCAACCCTGCAAGGGTTAAAGCCTCCTGCTCAGCCCCACTGGGCAAATCTGCTTTGAGCCCTGATTCCCAGCATCTCCCAACCCAGCTATGCTCACACCTTGGTCCCTTTGCCCAAAGCCAGCCCATGCACAGGCCTAGCCTCTCCACCCAGGCCTGGTAGCACAGTGATGGGCAGCCCCATGCTGGTGCTCCTCCCCTCCCAGACCCACACAGCACAGATCCCTCTGAGGGACACCAGGAGCTGGGGGCCCAACTGCCTCTGGATTTCGTGACCACAGCAAGTGCTGCATAATTTAGGCTCTGCCAGGGAAATTCATTTATAAGGATGCTTGCTCTGTTTAGCTTCTCCTCCTCCTTCCTCATTATCTCTCCCCCCTTGCCCCCTCCTCTTCTTTCTGAAGACGCTTATTAATAGGCATGTCTCCAACACATGTTCAGGAGCTTGAAAGCCCATCTTGAAAAGATGAAAAGGGAAGAACTAGAGGGATTTGGGGTGTGGGTACGCAGAAGAGCCATGTGGGAATTAGGGGTGCAAGGAACTGGGGCTTTTGTTTAACTGTTAATGATGCTCTGTTCTAAGGCAGCACTGAGGGTCCTTGGTCTTCTCAATTTGGGCTCAAATCGTGGAGAAAACTCCTCACAGGTGGCTTGCCAAAGTGGGACTTCGCTGGTGAAACATCCCATCCCATACATCATCTGCCAACTGTGGGTGCTGCAGATCCCACCTCCCTGTCCACGGGAAGGGGTAAGGATGGGAGAAGTGACCAGCAGAATTGGGTTGGAATAATCATGAAAGCCATTGCTTTGCAGTAAAAGTATCTTTTAAAACCAGATGAATCCCATTGCTTCTAGTGAAACAGGTCCATCCAAAAGGCAGGCTGACCTGTCCTGCACATGGCCTCAAATCCACACGTGCAGAGACCATCCCTCCACAAACCACACATGACCTTGGCATGAAGGAGACACCCAACTTCCACATGCCTGAACCTGGGTGCCCCCCTTTCCTTACAGAGGTCCCCAGCCTTGTGAGTGTCAGCCCCTCACACCCAGGTCCGGTCCTGCTTCCTCCCTCCCTCCCTCAGCCTGGGATTTATCAATATCTTCACATGTTTTGTCTCCCCCAGCGTAGCACGGCTGATGCCCACATCCTGAGACATGGATATACTTGTGCAGCTCAGTCAATTAGAGGAGACCGTGCCATCATCTGATTTGGTTTGTTACTTAGGAAAGGCGACAGTGGAGACAGGATTGATTCAATAGTCTAAGAAGAAGCTTGGGATGCTCGAATAAGGGGTTGTGTGTAAGTGTTAGTGATTGGTTTTAAATCAGTCTTCCTTCGCTCTGGATTTCACGTGGGGAGGGGGGGACTGGGACTGAAAATCCTCTTGTCGGAGAAAACGTGCTAAAAGGGCAATTTACTCACTCCCTGCATTGCCATCCAGGCTCAGCAGGGCTCTGGAGCTGTAGGAGGCCTTCTAGTTAAACACTTAGAGTGGAAAAAACAACTTTCAGGTGTAGTTTATGACGTACTGAAAACAGATCTGCTCAGTGCACAGCCATTTCCGAGAGGCAGCGGCGCGGCCGGAGCACCCAGAGCCTCAGCAGGGCTGAGCTGGCAGCAGCTCTCACTTGGGCATCCTTCATGGAAAGGAAAAGTCCAGGGAGGTCTGTGATTTTCCAGCCATTAGTGGGAATAGGAGGGAATATTTGGGTGTGTGCACCTCTGTTTCCTAGCCCAGGATGGGGTTGTTGGGAGGGGAACAGTGTTTCTTGCTGAGATTTGTCTCCACTGAAGCCAAAAATGCTGGTTTAAAGGGCTTCAGGAAAACATGCATTTAGAGAAGTGAATCTTGCTGAGCAAAATATGACTCAGAAATCCAGGAAACGATCTGATTCCCCCTTCCAGAAATGTCCCGGTCACTAAACCAAAATGGTTTTAAATCAAAGCTGCCAAAGAATTCCATTAAACAGGCTGAGAAAAGAGGCTGTGCACAGCAAATAACTGCATTAGCCACACGACAAAACAAATATCACAAAAGCCTCCAAACAAAATTACATTTCACAATTAGGGAATGAAAAACTCTTTAGACAAAAGAAAGGCAATGGGAAAAAAAATTTTAGCCTAGACTGACGCTTCTAATTGTCTTTCTTTTAGCTCCTCTGTTCACTGATCCATTGAGCAATGATAAAGGCATTAAATTTGGTGATTATGTTCAGTGTTTCTAATGACAGTGAGCTGCCTGTGACTTGACCGGCTGTGCTCAGGTGTGGCTGGAGGGAGCCCTGTGCATCTCTGCACAGCACTGCAGCGGGCAACTGGCGTTCAGAGGAGGTGAATCAAGGTAAAGCATCTCCAGCCCCTCCAGCCCCAACAACTCTGGGTGGAGTCTTGCTCCTGGTCTGGGGCAACGCTCTGGGATGTCAGCATGGAGGGGAAAATCTTGGTGGAGATGGTTCTGGGTGCATTTATCTCTTGAGATGACAGTGGTGGCCTGGAGCTGGAAGCCCATCGCTGAGGATGCTCAGAGCTGGGCTCTGTCTCCTGGATGCTGAGGGCTGCACTTGGGCTGGGCTGTCTCACGCACAGAAGGGTCCGCTGGCATCACAGCCTACGATTTCCTCTCTTATTTGTTTCTTTAACTGTAGGAGCTGGCTTTCCCAAAGCACAGCCCCAGCTACTGCTAGCTTGGGCTTTCTTTCGATTCAGATCAAGTCTGTACTTATGGCTTTGATTGAAATAGGCATGTGATCTGATTATCCATATGTCCGCCGGGGTGCGTGTCACAGCTTGCCTAGCACATGGTAGTGCTTATAATATCATTAACAACGTCTGAATAACAACTGTTAGTTAGAGCCAGCCTTTATTAGCGCGTGGGGCTTCGCTGGGCTTCCTTTGATTATTATTTTTCTCCCATCTTGTTGTCAATGTCTCCTGTTCTGCACTAATTAAAGGCAGTTGCCTGCAGAAGGACACAACACCTTCAGAAGATGCTCGTGAGGGCCTCGGTGCGGGTGAGAGGTGGGGTGTGTTTTAAACAACTACTCTGATCCCAGGCATGCCAATGCTGCCCGAGTTACATGACCCAGTTCATCAGCATCTCCACTTCTTCCAGAGGAGATTAGTGTAGAACAAGGCCTGGTGACCAAAAATGGGCTTGAACTCCTTCCTGCTGTGGTTTGAAGCTCCACCACCCTGCTATTTTGTCAGAGAGATGAACCTCCCTTTGCCTGTTTGCAAGATGCTGGGTTCCTGACTTGGGCTTTGCAGATAGACCTACTTCTGAGGGGCATGATGGGGATGCTGCCTCCCATGGGGATGCTGCATCCCATGGGACATCAGCATGCAGTGTACTGGGATTGTGGCTGGTGCCAGGAGGAGGATGAGAAGAGCACTGCATTACCCACTCAGCGCCTTAGGGACTGTATGGTTCAGGGCATCAACACCCACCAGCAGCTCTGGGGTCCAGCTGGGCCTGCAGGCACGGATAGGGGCTGGGGACCATTGCACTGAGGGTTTTTCAAACACACAGCAGGAAAACAGTGGTTCCAGAGAGGGCTTTGAGCAAAGTCAGAGCAGAGGGAAGGAAGTGACTTGCCCAAGGCCACTCAGTGAAGCAGTGTCAGAGCCTAGAGCGGATTCCAGCTCCTCCTGAGTCCACTGGTCATAAAAACTGTTCTGCATGGGGTTATTAAAGCAACTTGTCCTTCACCTCTCTCCATGCTTTATCAAGCGTCTGAGTTTTCATCAGCGTCCTCAGGGTGGGAACGTTCCCAGCCCTGGGGATGTCCCGAGCATCAAGGGAAAGGGAGCAGGGCTTGCCCTGCATCGCTGACATGAGTTTTATGCCTCTTCCCTTTCAAGTGTGTGCCCTGTGATGTATTGACCCGCTGTGTTTTTTCAGTTGTGCTGTGGTTTGGAGAAAAACAGCTCTGCTCCTGCGAGCAAGGCAGCTCCAGGCTGGGGCAGCCTGGGCAGGGCAAGCTCATAAAACTCTGCTGAGAGCCACGATAGATGGAAGGAGAGGAAGAAAGCCTCCACAGTGCAGGAGGAGTGTGGACCTGCTTTCCATCGCTGCCAGGTTGAACAGGCACAAGTCACAAAGCAGCCCGTGGTGATGTGGTTGCAAGTGGTGTTTTTATCTCCCCAGTGCTTCCCAAGGGCTGGGTTTCCCCCCAGGCTGGGCTGGAGGGGAGGCAGGACGGAGGCTGGTGTGAATATCCACACTCAGACATGTTGCCTGAATTGCCCCTACACTGGAAAATTTGTCTGCTCCCTGCAAAGTGCCTCTTCATGGGGTTGTGGCACGTGCACACACATCCTCACAGGTGCCCTTGGCTTCGGTGACCTGCCCTGTGCAGGAGCATCCCTGGCATCTCTCCTCCTACCAGACTTGTCTCCAGACCCATCCCTGGACCCCCACAACCCTGAAAAGCTTTCAAAGTGTTTTTCACCCAAATCTGCCGCCCTGCTGCTCGCCTTGTGCTATTCTCTCCCAGACCAACCTTCCCAAAACTTTCCTTGTAACTGCTTCATTTTCACATGAGATCTTGAGAAAAGGGGCAGGATGGAGATTGAAGCTGGAAACGTGAGGCCAGAGGCTCAGGAGAGCTGGTTCTGCAGGCCCAGGCTCAAGGTACGTGACCGTACATTGATTTGTATGTTGTGTGCACTGACCGCAGCCATCCAGGCCTCTCCAGTGAGCTGAATGTGCTGTGTACTTAACTAACGAATTAAACAACTATAATTAATTCTATTTATAAGATGCCTCTAGGTGTATTTACAACAAGAACAATAAAAACAATAATGCATTACATGATGCCAAGCAGCATTAGTTAATGCAAACGAGAACACGCCGCAGCCAAAGCCCAGCACAGGCTTCCCTGCACCACCAGCCTGGTGGGGCCACACTGCCTGGGCCACTCCTCAGCTGGTTTTCCTCCCCTTGGCTCTGATTTCATGCACCCCTTCAGTTTTTGAACAGGTTCTTTCTGTTCCTTTCCACCGTCGAGGTCTCTTAAGCCTGATAAAGTTCAGTTTTAAGATGTGTCTTTCCATCCATTCCATTTCAGTTCTTCCCTCTGAGGGTGGTGGGACACTGGCACAGGTTGCCCAGAGATGTAGTGGAGGCTTCATCCCTGGAGACATTCAAGGTCAGGTTTGATGGGGCTCTGAGCAACCTGCTCTAGAGAAGGTGTCCCTGCTCACTGCAGGGGGGGTTGGACTCGATGACCTTTAAAGGTTACTTCCAACCTTACACATTCTATGATTCTATACTTCTATGATCTCATTGTGCCCAGACCTCAAGGGATGAGGTTGTCCCTCTCTAATAGTAAAATTTTCCACCCATCTGCACCCAACTGCTGCCCCAAAGCCCCAGGAGAACCTGACAAAGTGGGGCCGGTGTGGCCAGAGGACATCAGGTTTGAGCAGACACCAGAGTAAGCCCGCTCATGATGCAGGTGGAGAGCTTGCATCATCCCCAGCCCCACAGCAGCATCCCAGCACCGGGACTTGCCCGCAGCCAGTGACAGCCAGGGATGGAGATGCAGCAGCAGCACCGCCAGAGAAAGGCACAGCCAGCTCTCTCCTGGTAGGGAGCTCACAAGCCGTTGGGGTCTGCAGTGGGGGTTTCTCTGATCAATTTTAGCACCACATTTTTCTCCCGTTGGGATCACCAGGAGTTTGGGTTTGGCTTTGGTTATGTGATGGCAAGGCTGGGGTGAAACTTTCCCCTCCCTGCCCTGCTCATTGACTCTGTAGTATGAGGGAGCACATGTCTAAACCTTTTGATGGCCGTTAGACTTGGTTAAAGCAATACTCTTTTTTTATTATTTTTCTGGCAATAAGCATATGGGCTGTAACTCTTTTTGTCAGCACTCCAAGAAGGATTTAACACCTTCCCTGTAGAGGACAGCCTCCTGATTACCTGCTGCTCTGCTGGGATGTCTGCAGCCTGCCTTCCCTAACTCCAAACTCATTTACAAATCCAGCATGCCTGATTTCAGGGAGAGCTGCTGCACTTTCCTCAGCGCAGGCAGGCGGTGGTCTGCACTCCAGGAGAAGGTGCACAGAGTCAGAGCCTGAGCTCGGAGGCTGATGGTTGCATTAGCTGGGGAAGGGACTTGGGTCTAACAGAGGGTCTGCCCCTTCCCAGGGCTCCCTGCATGATCCTCGGTGGGATGCAAGAGGTGGTGAACTTGCTTGGAGATGGTTTGACTGTCAAAATCCACCTTTATGTAGTCTTGGGATCCCCCAGGCTGCACAGGCAGTGTTTTCCTCTCCTTCAGTTCCTGGGGCTGCCAGTTATTGATATGTTGAATCACGGGGAGGGGTGAGCAATTAATGATGAAAGACTCCAAAGAGTTGTTGTTCCGCTTGCGGCTATCGAGTGTGATATCTGTCTGCAGCGGTGCTCCTGAGAGCCAATTTCCCCTCCAAGAGATCTCTATCATGGAGATGGGGCACAATCCAGAGCAGAGCTCAGCCCTGCACTGGCTCTCTCTCAATATGTGGAAGAACTTTTTCACAGAGCCCTGGGACAGGCTGCCCAGGGGGGTGTGGCGTCTCCTTCTCTGGAGATATTCCAGCCCTGTCTGGATGCCGACCTGTGTGACCTGTCCTAGGGACCCTGCTTTGGCAGGGGGTTGGACCTGATGAGCTCTGGAGGTCCCTTCCAACGAGTCTGTGATTCTCTTGCCCCCATGTTGCATGGACCAAGGTGACACCACCAAGGCTGTAACATGCCAAGGCAGACCACTCACCCCATTTCCATGCACTGATTCTCTCCACCCATGGCAGCAAGCCCATGTGGCTCCTTGCAAGCTCCCCAAAGGCACGTGCCCCCTCCAGCCCTCCTTCCACAGTCCCTCTGCGAGGGGTGCTGCGTGACACCCTGCTTCTGCTTTCCTTGGCAGAGATTTCCTCCAGCCTTCCAATTTCGATAGCTCCTCCTGGCACGCAGCCAGCCAGGTCCATGCTCCTCTTCGCTCATCAATCTTTTCACCAAAACACAGTGGTATACACCACAATATACACTGAGCAGCGTTCCCAGGGGCTCCCTGGATGGTGGACAAATCACCAGATTATTTGTGAATTTTAGCTGCCCAATGGGGATTCGAAGCTTCGACTGTAAATGTGGAAATCGGCTGCTTCCTACAACTTCAAAACAGGGAGCTGTTAACAAGTCAGGTAAATTAAACAGCAGACTCACTCCACTAACAGGCAGAGCTGTCAGGAGAAGACAGATGCGTGTAATCAGCGTGGAGCTCAGCCCGGCTCCGCAGGGTCCAGGCTCCCAGTCCTTGGTTTGAGGAAGAAAGCACTGACTTGCTCCAGACCTGGCGCTGGGGAAGTTCCTCCAGGAGCATGTCCATCCCTTTGCCTGCCTGGTGCTGGGATGCTCACGTACAAACCTGGTACGTATCTGTGCCTACCTCACCCCGGCATCCTGCTCTGATTTGGTGCTGGCCCCTGCAAGTCCTCCAAAGCCCTTAACATTTAACATACAAGATCTGCAGGGGGATCAACCTCCAGAAATCAGGTGGCAAGAGCCAAAACAGCCTTAAAGCCTCACCTTGCCAGAGAACAGATCAAGGGGGGAACAGTGTTCCAGCAGAGATCAAGTGGAAGGTACCGCTCAGCTGAGCAAAGCCACGGTCCACCCAAAAAAGCCATCCAAACCACAGTTACAGGGGCTCATCCTCTCCCACATAGGTGGGATCAATTAATCCAGAGCGTAACTCTGAGTGCTCCCAGGCAGAGAAACTCTGACAAGGGGAAAATGCAGCTACACTTGAATTTGTGAGGTAAATTTATTATGGATAATTTAAATACACTGCAGAACTTAGCGTGCCGTATGCACCCTTTGATAGGGCTCCACAGGGCTGTAATCAACTAGAGCTGACAATAGGAAATGCAGATTTATTAATTCTCATTTATGTATTGGTTTAAATACCATAAAGTTAAAGAAGCAGGATGTGGGGTTTGGTGGGGTTTTTTTTGCTTTTAATTCCCCCTTCTCACTGCATGGCAGATCAGGTTAAAATTCTTAAGAAGAGTCACTGGTATGAACTAATTTAGACAGTATTCTTTTGAAATAGAAAAAGTATTCACCAAAATTAATAATTTGATGGGTGAAGCCAGGAAAAGGAGGGGGGGGATTTCTGTTTTCTCTCATCTGACTGCTTGGAACTAAAGTTGCTACAGAGGAGCATATGCCATCCTTTCTCACCTCCCTTGAAAAATTCTCCTACTGCTTATTTAAAATATTTATGCAGGTACAAAAGGAATCACTCTCAGCTTTGTGTCTGCAAACAATTCCCAGAAAAAAATCCTGTGGGAGGGTTTCAAGGTTTGGGCCTCTTTTAAAGGAGTTAGGAGCCCTTTGCAGAAATGCCATCTAGTTTTATTGTTTTGACACTTCCATGATGATAAATATTGTTACTGAAAGTCAGCGAAACAGATGGATGGCTGCCTTGGTGAGTTTTGTGAAATCTCATGCTAATTAAGGGACTGCCAGGAAAAAAAAAAAAAAGAAATAATTGAGATGCTGTGTTCACTCCTCTGACTTGACATAGGAGGAAAAATGCAGCTGCCTGCTGAGTCAAACCTCCTGCAATTCCAGGGGAGCTGTGCTTGATAAGAGCATCGGGTCCCCTCCCCAGCGCTTCCTGATGGGGCTTTTCACTCAAAAGTGCTGTTGGACATTGCTCTGGGTTTCCATTTCTCCACCCAAACTCCTTTGCCTGCTCTTTGCCTACCCCTGGGCTCTGCCCTGCGTGGCTCTGGAGTGGTGGCTGAATGGTGAACACTCAGAGAAAGGAAAATAGTTATGGTGATGTGCTGGTGGGGCTTTGAGGAGCCCTTAAGGGGCTTGCACCTCCTTGCCCCACCCCTCAATACTCAAACCTAGAGAGTTTTGGAGTTTTAAAGAGAGCCAACAATCTGATGGTGGGGGGACAAAAGGTGTCAGAAACTCAGTGCTAAAGCAGGAGGATGATGAAGCTTATCCACAAGCACCTTTGCTGGCCATGTCCATCAGGGTGTAGACCTGCAATTGCATGACAGTCATGGACCCAGTGATGAAAAAGTAACCAGGGACCCCTCCAGGTCTGAGAGAACAGAGGCAGGAGAGGTCCCAGCTCTGGGTGGGGATGGGGGGGAAGGGATGCAGCACCTGGTTGTCTTTAACTGAAACAGCCACAACAGCAGTAAAAGTTACAGGCTGGCACGAAATCGATTGGTTCTAGGGGGTAAAGATTGAAAAACACCGATGGACTCCAAGGGCTGGTGGGAATGAGGAGGACCTGCCCAGGGTTTTGTTTACACTTCCAGGTTCCCACCATTAAGCAGAGGAGCCGCCAGGGTTGTTTTCCTTTCAGCAGCTTGAACTCATCTGTTTGTCTTCATCTCTATTTGCAAACAGCAGCCCAGGGCCAGCTTTGCTTTCATTTTATCCTCGGCAGCAGGGAGAGCCACAGAAACTAGAGATGCGGCCCATCCAGCAGCATGAGGGATGGGAAACAGCTGAGCAGGGAGAGCCCTGATCTCCTGAGGAGCCCGGGTTAAACAAGCCAAGCGTGGGACCCACGGGCATCCCCAAACCTCCGTGCTAGTTTGGGAAAGGTTGAAATGTGGCCAAGAGAGTGCCATCGCTGTGGGCTCCAAACCCTGCAAGCAGCCTTCTTCTGAACGGGCAAAAGGATCCTAACTATATCCTTGAGGATCCTGATTACCCTTGGTAATCCTTGATTAGCATCCTCAATTCTCTCCAAAACATAGAATTATAGAATGGCATGGGTTGGAAGGGACCCCAAGGGTCATAAAGCTCCAACCCCCTGCCACAGGCAGGGACACCAACCTCAGGCCTGGAGCTACACAAGGTTGCCCAAGGCCCCATCCAACCTGGCCTTGAACACCCCCAGGGACGGGGCATCCACCCCCTCTCTGGGCAGCCCCTTCCAGCCCCTCACCACTCTTTCTGTAAAAAACTTCCCCCTAATATCCAATCTAAACCTTCTTTCCTTTAGCTTTAATCCATCCCCCTTGTCCTGCCATTGTCTATCCTTTTAAAAAGTTGAATTCCCTCCTGCTTATAAGCTCCCTTCAGGGACTGGCAAGCCATGGGTTATTGTTTTTCCTAAGACACTTGAGGTGTATAATGTGGGGCAGCAAAATGCAACGGGCCGGTCTGGGATCCAGGAGTGGTTGAGTTTCAGCACTGGATCCATCACTAACTACCACTATGTTAGTGATAGCTCATCAAGGAAATTAATAGTCTTTTCCATCATTGCAGCTTTCAGTTGGTTTCTCCCACAGCAACTTTATATACATCACCAGGGCAAACAGTGCTGGCAATAAAAATCCATCCTTCCCCGAAGAGAAGGGACCATTCATCACCGGGTGCCTCTGCTGTTCTGGGACACACATGGGTGGTAGGAAGCAGGCCATGGTTCCTCTCTTGCATTGTTCCCTGCAAGGGTACCAGCATGCTGTCCCACAGTGAACACCCCACACTACAGTCCCCGCAGAGGCAGGGTCCATCCCCCCCATCGCAGCCTCTTCCCCTGCAGCAACAGTCACCTTTCCACACCCAGAATAGCCAACTTTCTCCACACCTTCATGGAGCTGTCCTAGACAGACCCCTACTTTGTTCCCTCTAGACATCCAACCTTAAAAAGACCTTCCCACTGACATCTGGGCTCCCTGCTCCTGTACGTGGTTAGAGTCCTGCCACTGTTTGCTCAGTGGCATTGCCCAAACACTCCCAATTTGGGTACCAAGGAAAGAAAGCCCAACCATTGCCCCTGTCAGTAAGCATCTCCTGACCCTCCAGACCTATAGAGGACTTGGTCTTTGCAAGCATGGCCAGACCTTGGCTTTCATGCTCATCTCATTGCATTTAAGGCTTCATTTTAATGTAAAATATCTCATTGATATTTTGTATCTTTCTTTTCTTCCCTTTTATTATTTTTTTTTTTATTTCCCAGGGTGCTAATATTCCTTTCAACATGCCTTGATTAATGGCTGAAACCTCAGGAATATTCCTGGTATTCACTTAGCCAGAGCAATTACACTGCAAAGAACAGCATGAGGACCCTGGTTTGACATGCAAATAGCCATGTTACACAATTAGTTGATGCACAATTAATTGGAATAACGACAAATATAGTCAAATAAGGCTGGATTTAGGCTGTGTAAATCTGAGGCATACCTTAGGGTTATATAATTAAGAGAAGGAAGGAGACAACAGCAGAATCCTTCAAGGACAAAAAGTCTATTCTTGAGAAAAATGCTTCTCTCTTTAGATCCAACCTGGGAAAAACTGGCAAAACAGCTGGCAAAGTGACCTGAACGTGACAAAGACAAGGCAGCAGCATGTCCCTCACCTACATTGGCTTGCACTATTACCAACACCAACGAGGTCACCTTGCCACAGGGACAGGGGACAGGAAGAGAGAGCCTGGGATGACCTCCTAAACTTGCTGACACTCAAGGTGCAGAGAGCAAGGCACCCCAGCATGGGTGCTGCTGCCACTGCTCCTGTCCAGCAGCACCTAAGACCCCACACAGGGCTCCTTCTCATCGGTCTCACAAGCTTGGCAAGGGTCAGTCACCCTCAAACCTTCCCAAGCCTCACAGGACAGTTTTACTTCTGTTTCTCATCCTTTTTTTTTATAACCTAAGAACCATCAAACTTTCTTGGAAGAAGAAGGGAAAAAAAAATATCCCCAGAACATCTTGCACAGCATCCCCACAATGGTCTCCACTACGACCCACTAAAAACGAGGATAAACTTTGAATGTTCATCTGTCAGTTTTATTTCCCTCCCATCTGTTTCTCCCTGGTTTGCAAGCCCAGAAATGAGGAGAGAAAGCAGGATGCAGATACTGCAGAAGCTGCACCAGAGCTTGTCTTCCTGCCCTCCAGGATGTCAGTGGTCTGAGATCCACACAGTGACCAAACCTGCACAGCCCCACAGTCACAAAATCATTAGTCAGCAGGCAGAGAGGGCTTCCTGCAGCCAAAAAAACCCCAGGACACGTTTGTCAGTGGATTGTGCAGAGGACAAGCATGCCTCAGTGTCCTTGCAACCTTCATTTTCTTTTACTACTACTTTATTCTCCCATCCTTTGGAAAACTGCTATATTAACCCCCAGATCTTAGATATCGAGCTTAGCCTGTGTTAAAAGTTTAATTATTCTTCCTGATCATTACAGTGCTTGCAGGGAGTGTTTGCCATCCAGTCCTGGCAAGCTCTTAATCCCTGCTTGTTTTTAATGGTGGGATGTATTTTGGGGGGAGATTTATGCCCTCTGATGAAAGAAGCCCCTGATGGATGCTGGGTGTAGAGACACCAAGATGCCTGAAATGCCCCCCAGTGAGGTCCTTCAAATGTGGCAGTAAGGCAAGACACCCTGGAGGTGTCCCGACCCAGTCTATACTTGATTCCCCATTCCTGGTATCTTGGTCTATGGGTTTGGATGGCCATTTGACCTTTGCTCCTGCTGTTTCTTGCCCATCTTCCCGAGCACATCTTTTCTCATCAGATGGACCTGCTGAAGCAACTTCATTAAAAAGTGAATTTTAAAAATTTAGGGAACTACAGGAGAGAGTCCAGTGGAGGGCTGCAAGGATGGTGAGGAGACTGGAGTATTTCTCTTGCGAGGAAAGGCTGAGAGAGCTGGGGCATTTAGCCTGGTGAAGACTGAGAGGGGATCTGATCTGTGCTTATAAGTACCTGAAGGGTGGATGTTTAGAAGAAGGAGCCAGACTCTTCTCAGTGGTACCCAGCAGCAGGACAAGGGGCAGTAGGCACAAAGTGGAACACAGAAAGTTCTGTGTGATCGTGAGAGAGCAACTTCTTCACTCTGTGGGTGCCTGAGCCCTGGGACAGGCACAGGGAGTTGGGGAGGCTCCTTCTCTGGAGGGATCCAAACGCACCGGGCCGCGACCCAGTGAAACAAGCTCAAGGTGATCCTGCTGTTGCAGGGTTGGACTAGATGATCTCCAGAGGTTCCTCCCAACCCCCACCTCTCTGTGAATCTCTGGGCTTGGGAATAGATGTGCAGAAAACTTTTCTGTGTGTTTCACCAGCCTGTGATAGTCTGGCTGTTTTCATGGGCTTTAGACATCCACTTATCCCTCTGCCTTGATCAGTAGCTACGTGCCGTAGCCTTACTCCATTGGTAGAAGAGGGAATTAATCAAACCCTATAAAAGATCCTCCACGTTCAGTCTCTTACTGGGGTTCTATTGAGAAACAAATGATCCTTTAGGACTTAAATCAATGCCCATTGAGCCAATACCCTTCATGTGATTTCACTGGGATTTGGCTCAGCTCTTTAGCATGCACATTATTACAGTAAGTGTTATTTATCTAGAGATGATATTTAGCCTTGAAAAATGATCAGGAAAATTTTAAGCAGCCAAAGACAAATTCTACTTGATCACACATACAATAATGATTGATGGTAATGGAAAAAAACAAATGCTATAATGATGATTTACTCGCCTGTCAAAAAAAAATTAGTCATCCCAGAATTACACCAAGCTTATGTGTATATGTGTGTACATACACAAACAGCCATGTATAGGTACCTATGTGGTGTTGAGCCTGTGCCAGCAATGTCCACACACGTGCTCCAGGGCTGGGGTACACGATGACAAAGAGTTTCCTGCACAGAAGAGAGGACAATTGATGAGGGTGGCAGTGGTACTCTGCAGAGGTACAGCCAGGGGAAGCGTCTGATGGTCAACACATGCCCTGTGAACTCATCGTTGGTAAGTAGGGGAACATGCAGAACACTTCAGCTGAGGCCCTGTTTCACACTGTAAGTTAAACCAACATATTTTTAAGCAGTTTGACTGTATTTCATCACTGGGATTTCTGGTGATGGGGAATGGGGCTGATTTTGCAGGACTCTGGTGTCATCTATACACTGTCACGTTTCTGAAATAGATGTGCAATGTGTTTGATCCAATATTCTTGCCAGCTGGGCTGTGGGGGTTGCCACTATCAAATGTTTAATTCCTTGCTGTTGATCAGGGAGGGAGGGGGGGGTCATGCTGAGGGGTTTTTATTTGTTGGGGGTTTTTTTCCCCTCCCAGCACAATTTTAGGTAGTTTCAGGTCATTCCTGATGATCCTAAACCTCCCCTTACATTTGAAACCATCACAGGGGCACAAGAGGGAATGACACCATCCCAAGATTTCTTTTTTTTTTCTTTACATAAATCAAATTCTTTTACAATCCTTCAACAGAACACATTAAAATAGGCCTGTCTCTCCCTCTCTCTCTCTCTCTCCCAGCAGCGTTCTCCAGGATTGCCTGCGAGAGGAGCGGAGCCCCCTGGGAATTGTTTAGCAGCGATTCACTGGGTCAGTGTATTAGAACAGACTCAAGTCTATCAGCCAGATGGTGACTTCAGAAAAAAATTGACACACCATTTCAAACTGATTTCACGCAAACCCTCCTGAGGGGAGCCAGTGGGAATCCAGCAATCAGATCTGTTGTGAATAAATATTACAAAATTGTCAATTACAAAAGGGATGTTTAAAATGTTGGACTGATTTAGAGGCCTGTTCGTTCCTCTCCTTAGTCTTGGACGATGGATCTTGCAGTATTGCTGATGGATTGTTTCCCTTGGCCAGAGAAATCTCAGCTTTTCTTTTTTCTTTATTTATTGGAAGAAGTTACTCTTTTGCCTTTCCAGGCTTTTATGGTAAGCAGGCATCTGAGATAAAAGCTAAGCCAGGTACAATTTGGAGCATGATGTCTTCTACAGATAGTGGCTTAAAGATGAGCGTTGGACTTAATAAGGTAATCAGGTCTGAACACTTTCAAAGCTGCACAGGACCAAGATCTCTCATGGGTAAATTTAATCGATGTGCATGCAAATGTCTGCCTGTGCAGGGAGAAGTTGGAATATCCTTCCAAGCACCAGCTATACGTGATCATCAAGTTACACATTCAATGCCTTGCATTGCAACTCACAGAAGTGGCAATTTTTGCGGTCCTGCTACCCGTGTGACTGCTGCCAATCCATCACTTCCTCTGACCTCGCTTCTTTGTCTTGAACTCCATGTCCAGACAGGCCATTCCCATCTCAGCAGGGCTCGCTGAGCCTTTCCTTGGCTACCCTCTCCCATGGTTGCCTTTGGGTCGCCTGAGCCGGTTGCTGAACTGCTGCAGCTTCCTCATCACCCACACTCCTCTTTCCAAGGGGTCTTTGGTTTTACCAGCACTACTGGACCACTCTGCTTCCCTCTGATGGAGACAAGATCCCTAATGTGGTCACTGTTCACTTCTGTATTTTTTTCCTTCCTTCTCTAAGGTGGCTTAATTTATTGTCCCAGTTGTCTCTCTCTTTACATCTTTATACAGTAAACTACAAAGCTCACCTCCAACTGAAACTGTTGTTCCTATGTGGTTCTTAGCTGTCTGTGCTGGCCAGTCTTCCCAGTCCTTCATTCCCACTGTATGGAGATATGATCACTGTAAGGGACAATGAGGTGTAAGACGAAGTTATTCCAGAAACGGAATTGCAGAGGGTTTTAAGGATGAAAATTAAATGTTTAAATCTAATTAGCAAATAGCTAATTGTGCACAGATTGTAGAAAAGAATATACCATCTATAGAAATAGATATATTATGTTTCCATGACAGATTGATGTCCATTCCTGAGGGATTACAGCACATTCTAGCAACCCTAACATTTCTTCCATAAACAGGTACATCTCTCTTTTAAAAAAAAATCCAGATCCTTGCCTCTCCAAATTACATGTACAATTCAGCCATCAGCCTGAACCAGAGCCAGGCCTGGAAGAGCCTTTCTCAGCAAATATTTGTCCACCTTTTTAGAGATTTGGTTTGCCTGACTCGGAGGCTCTCTGGATGCAAGCGGTGATGTGTGGTATTTATATTGCCTTTCACTGCGCCCTCGCTCCCTGTGCAATGGTCGTAGGCAGCTCCAAAGAGAAAGGAGACATAAAAGCTGATGTCTCTGCCCAGGAGGGATGGAAGATGATCTGACATCTGGGTGACACCTGTGGGCTCTGTCCCTCTTGCTCTAAATACTTGCTGTTCATCAGTGTGGCTGCTCTGCTCCTCATGAAACGCCCTGTGCTGTCAGGACAGTTTGGGTCACGCTGGTTCATGAGAAACCCTCACTGCAAACCCTCTTCCTTGGACACACAACAGTGTCCCCAGTACAGTTGCATCCTGGTGTTCTCCCTCAGTCCTCCTCCTCTGCCCAGAGACTGCATTGCTGACATACCGGTACCCTCAGCCCTGGCTTTGCCTCTCCTTGGAATTGTATAGCCACTCTTCCAGCAAGGCCTGGGAGAACCACATGCTTTGCAATGGCAACATCATGGTGGGACAGACCCAGGCAGTCCTGGGAGGCTAAGACAGGCCCCAAGTACTTCTGGCACTGGGACATGTCCTTACCACTCCCCCTCAGCTCTTTGTCCCTGTCCCCGCTGTCCCCCAAGTGCCCTGCCACTATTGATTCCTTGGGATGGAACTACAAACCAAAGACAAAAATTCTGTGATTTGCATGGCTGGGAGCAGGGTTTTCCTGCTGAAGGTCTGAGGCTCTTCTACAGCCCTTCCTGGCCACCAGGTCCCTGATCTTAACGTCCTTCCCAGGTGCTGGAGAAGCTCTTTTGTGGCACCAGAGCTCTGCCATCAATCTTCTGAAGAGCTCCTCTTCATCAGAGCTCTCGGCAGTTTCCCAAACTTGAGATCCCCCACACTCCTCTCAAGCTATGTCCCTGGCTGTCCCTGTGCCCTGCACGTGGTGCTTCAGACAGAGTCCAACCTGCTTGCCTGGGAAACTGCCTGACTAAGGCACCAGTGGAAACAGAAACCCAGCGACATCAGATTGAGTTGCACAGTCATTATTTCCAGGATCCTCTTGATCGGTGGTATGAAAGGCAACAACAAAGGTCATCCTGGACTTTAAACTCAACACCATGCCCCATCCCCCCCCAGCAAAGCACTTTCCACCCAGGCAGTAAATCTTGCCATGATGAGGGAGATCTCAGCATTTCCAAAGAGCTGGTCTTTCCCAGGCATCGACTTCACTATCTGAGCCTGGGAGGGACCCAAATGCTTGGTTTTGAAGCTCTTACCCAGCTCAGCATACACCTCTAGATTGGCCACCAGAGAGATGCTGGGTGACCCAGCCCTGGTGCTGCACTGGGCTGTCCCTGCGGCGCAGCAGGGAGTGGGAAAAGGTCTGATGAGCTTGGATGGGGTGTGTTGGAGACATCCCAGGCACAGGAGCTGAAGGGTCCTGGGTGTACCTTCCACCTCAAAGGCAGGGAGATGTAGAATGTGTCATCAGTTTTCCACACTGCCAAGCTCCAAGGGGATTTTCCATTGTAGGGAGCACTGAAGGTTTGTTGGGGAGTCAGCATTCCCAAATCACTGCCCTGCTTTCTAAGAGGTGCCTCTGTGTGTGCCTGTGTGGAGGAGCTGTATCTTCACAGTATCTGCTCTTTGCACACCAAGAGGCATCACTGGTAGGAAAAACAAACACTCAAAGAACAAGAAATTAAGTCTCCAGCTCCAGAAACCCTTGCACACAAAACATTCACACTGGGGTCAATATTCTGGGAAGAATTTTAACAAAATTACCCAGAAATTTCCCTCTGAATGGCAAGCTAAACCCACTTTTGTCAGCCACTGAAATTGCCTCGCACCCTCCTAGGTCGTCCCTGAGGTTTCACACTCCTGCACTCTCTCTCTCTTTCTTCTTTTTTTTTTCCCTTCCCCTCCTTCCCTATAATAAGATTTATTATTGGGTTATTCTTCATGGTATATTAGCCCTTAGCCAGAGTCGGTGCTGACAGAAATGTTAGTCATTTGGGCTCTGCTTAACCTGCTAAGAAGAACTGAATTTACAGAATGGGACGAGGCTTTTTATGATTTCATTCCAGAGCCAAATCAGATAAGAATAATTATCCTCTCCTGGGATATTAGGCAGCACCTCCCCAGGACCGGCAGCTGACAGCTGTTTTATTGGTTAAGTCACTTGGGTCTGGAGTTGAGGATTAATTGTTTGTGTGTCCGGGTGGCTCCAGGAACAACAGTGAAAGGTTCTTGCTGGAGATGGGAGATAATTTATTTTCAATTGTTTTCGTGCACATGATTTCAGTGGACAAGGAGAATTAAAAATAAACTCACGTAAATAACCCCACCCACCAGCCTCTGCATCCGTTGTTAAACACTGGCTCATGCATTTTGGATCTGGGGATCTTTAGCAGAAAGAAATCTGACATCCAAGAGGAAATATGCTCCTTCCAAGGCGAGTCCAAATTCATTTTGTCACCGAACGTCCCCTCGGAGTGACCCATGGAACCAGTACCTGATGCCAACCCCTGCCCTTCCTTGGCACCCACCCCCCAACGCTTTTATTCAGAATTAATTTACTCCTGCCTATCACCTGCTTGAGATTATTCTAATGATAATGGCCCTGATCCAAAGCAAATTAAAAACCAGTGGCGAGGCTCTCCCTGACTTCAGCAGCCCCGCGCCCGGCTGAGCGCCTCCTTGCACAAGCCACCTTCTTTCCCCACCCCCTACGGCAGGATTTGGCCTCCCCCCCTCCCTCTCGCCAGGGCCACATGCTGTGCCTATCTGATGGGCAGAAGGGGCCCAGGATGCGGGTGAGGAAGGCAGTTGCCTCGAGCAGCAGGGTCTCAGCAATGCAACACCCACTGCCCAGCTTGCCTGTGAGGCTCTGCCAGCACCGGGGAAGCCAGTGAGGTTTCCTCTCCCCCCTCCAGCCCCAGGATGCAAGCAGCAGCAGGAATAAAAATCCCCCATTCTCCAAGGATTTGCTGCCAGCTTTCTGCTCAGCATCCCTTCTCCTCCAGCTCATGGAAGGTACCAGTCCATGGGTTGTGTTTTCCTTGGGTGCTGAGGAGGGGGAGCATCTCCAAGGGGTTTTTTTTTGAGGGGGGGGCTGAGGTTTGCAATATTGTTTTTTGACAGGATGGGGCAAGTCTCTTAGCCCTCCTGCAGAGTTCATCCCATGGTTGTGGCTCATCCTGCCATCACTGTGCCCCAAAACAGGGGAGATGTTCTGGGACAAACAGCTGGGCTGTGTGTAGGAAGAAATTTAAAACCAAAGTTTCCAAGCCTTGCTCCTAAGATATCTTCATGTCGTGCCCAAGTCCTTGGTACAATCACTCTGGGTGGCCAGGGAAGTTTCAATTGCATCACAAGGAGAGGAAAAAGAATGAGTTAGGCCAAACCATCGCTGGAACTCACTGAGCAAATGGGGTTCATTCAGCTCGGGTTGGGTCCTTGCAGTGCTGCTTCTCGAACCCAGCAGAGCAGCCCCTGATGCTGGGTCTGAGTCAGTGAGGCCCTGGCAGAGCCATGGGGACCATAGGCAGGTGTAAAATAGCTCCTCACCCAGCATTATGATGACACATGGATACACAGCAGCTCTGAGGTGAGCCTTGGGCCAAGGCCCAGGTGCTGCTTCAGCCTGTGGGTTGGTGGTCTTTGCTCTCCAAGGCAGACAACCCTCTGCTTTACCATGACCTTCGTGCTCTGCTGAGGACCTTGTGTAGTGGAGATGGGTGCAAAGGGTTCAGGCTTTCTGCACGTAATCAATAAGCTGATATGCACCACGCCAGCACCAACCCCATCCTGCCTCAGGAGACCTTACAGTGTTGCCTTAGTGCAAAATACAGAGGTAAAACATGAATGTGCTTGGAGACAGCAATACTTTAGGACAGACTACCTCACAGTCAGCACAGAGGAGGAGACACCTCCAACTTTCTGTGTGAGCCAGGGATATACCTATGTGCTACCACAGCCCCCAGCACTTTTCCCTTGAGCAGATGAAGGAGCTGAGGTCTTTGTGTGTGTGGAAAAGAGCTGGGGCAATATTCAGGCTTGGCACAAAGTGAGTAAAACTCTCCCTGAAGCCAACAAGCGTCTTTGCCCACTTCTGCCAGGGCTAACTTTGTCCCTGAGGCTATTACCCAGGGGCTCTCAGGCGGTTCGGGTGCACAGTGCTGATCTGTCAGATGAGGAAGTTATGAGGAAGCAATGGAGTGTCACGAAGGGATTGAAGAGAATTGACACGTGAGCCCGGATAATTATGAGGTTGCCAGTCCGGTGTCATTTCACGGCTGGGCTGGCTCTTTGTGGTGTATGATACCCATCAAGGCAAAAATGGAAATGAAGATAAATGGGGCAATGGCAGAAGCAGTTAGATCTATCTTGCAGGCTGATTGCCAAAGCTCTCTGTTGATTGAGGGATGGCACGAGGGGTGAATTCGTGAGTCAGAGAGTGTGACTTGCTACAATCTGCTGTGGGATCCACAGGAAGCCATCAAGGACCGTGGTCACCAGGCTGAGCAATTTTAAGAAAGTAGTTTGACAAATGGTACTTTTCCCAGATAAAGCTGTTGCTCTGCTGTGTCCACTCTGTACCAGATAAAGCTGTTGCTCTGCTGTGTCCGCTCCGCAAGTCGGGGTGAGCATCACCAGCAAGGCTGGAGCAGGACAGTGATGGAGCTGGGCTGGGATGGCACAAGGGAGTGACAAAACTACATTTAAGGTAGATAAGAAATAACATGAACCAAGGCATAGCCTTAGAGGATGTCACATGCAATAAAAAAAATGTAGGAGAAGCAAAGGCTTAACTTCAGAGGAAGAAGAGAGGACACAAGTGTTTTCATGCAGCAGAGACCTTTTTCTGATGTACTTGATCTGAGTCCCAGTAGACAAGACATCGACACTCATCTGGACAGTGTGACTTTCTCAAGGTCACATCAGTTCTTCCTTCCCTAGGAGGCAAGTGTGGACTATGAAAAGATGGAAAATGGTGATTTGCACAAGCATTTGTTGCATCATTCTGAAGCTGATGTACGGTCACTAAATCTGTCCCTACAGCAGCTGCAGACAGGCGCCCCTGAAAAGTCAGAGAAGCAAAATTTTAGGAGAGGTGAGATGTTTTCTATAGAAGGAGAGCTGTAAGAATTACAAGAAAAGGAGGAACAGCAGAAGATGCTGTGCATTGCCAAAAAAAAATAATTATGCTGGCTATAAATGGATTTAGATTGGGAAGTTGCTGTTGCATCTACACAGCAACCTACAGCCTGACACACTCCCTCTGGGGCTGACAATGGAGATCCATGTTGGAGGCTCTGCCTACTGAGAGGTGCTGGAAACCCCAAGGCAGTTCTGAAGGGCCAAGTGGTGGTGGAAGGGGGGGGAAGCTCTAAAGATGGGTTTGAGGAAGCAACTATTTTCATTGTGATCTGCAAAGGGGAGTGATGCCAGACAATGACATGATTTATTTGTGAAAGGTGGTGCCCTCCCTATGCATGAGATGTCCAGGAAATAAAGGCTCTCAGACTGCAATTAGCAATGAGATTCCAGTGATAACAAAGCGCTGATTGCTGCCTGGCTGGAGGAGAGCAAGACCTGATTAGGGGAGTAGTGGAGGGTGGCTTTGTAAACATGGCCAAATCTGGTGCAAAAGTGTTGGGCTGACATTCCCCATCACCCTCCACATCTCCCCCTACTTCTGCAGGCTGAGAACATATAGGAGCATCAGCCCATACTAGGTGCAGGGTCTCGGCAGAGAGGACATCTTTTTGGACTCAGAGAATGGAGATTTGGGGAACAAGCACTTTCAGGGAGCATGCATGGGGTTTTACTGAGCTCAGCAGGGATGCTACTTTGCATCCACTTCAGCCAGGAAAGAGAAAGGCAGAGGGGTGCTACATAATATACAACTGCACTGAAATCACCACCTTCACCCCACATCCTGCTTGGGATAAAGGGGAATTTGAACTTCCTTTGAGTTTAGGACACTAAGCTAAGTGAAGGGTCCCATCTCAGCCCTGGAAAGAGAAGCACTGCTGAGAACAGAAGAGAGAGTGTCCGCATTACAAGCCCAGCAAACGCTTAATACGAAGGCCAGCAGCTCCAGATGGTTCCTTCATGAAGCATAACTAAGACGTTGACAAGGGATTTAAAAACTTTGCCACGTCAATGCAAGAAATTGGAACTGGATGCAGTTTTATTGGAAATGTGGGGGTGGGGTGGTTTTTTTTCCCATTTTCATGTTCAATAGAAAAACTTCAAGATTGAAAGGAAAGCTCTCTGGGGATGGAAAATCTCCTCTAGTTCACCCCACGGCTGACAATGGGGACGATAGCTTTTCAAACCAGGGCTCAGACCTCCCCTGAGAGGAAAAAACGGCAGGAGTGAGGTCAAAAGGTTAAAGCTTAAATTTAAGAGACTTGTTTTCTTCATTACTTTTCAATTTCACACTTTAAGAGAAGAGTTTAATAGGACAAATTTAGGGAATATTTCCCTTTTCCCTGTTAGGAGGCAGGTGCAGGGCTCCAGGGGCTCACTCTCCTCCTGGCAGAGTACTAGTGGGATGCAGACGAAGAGACCTCATCTGCCTCAACTCACCCCATGACATGGGACCCAGTTATTTACCCTTTCCTGGGTTTTGTCCCAGGTAAGAGAAAGCAAAACAAGTAATTGTAGCCAAAAAAGGCTGGCAAGCACTTGGTGTGATCCCCATCAGCAATGCCCTGGGCTGTGTCATGTCCCTGATGGACATGGAGATGCTGGGATGCTCATGTTTGTGCATCAGTTTCTTTAGTTGTCGCAAAGCTATAGTAGCCCCCCAAAAAAGGGCTGGACATGTGCTAATAAATCAACCAGCTAACAGGACTTAGAGCAAGCAGGAGAAAGTTGGTATATTCTATTTTTCTTCTCCCGAATCAGATGCAAACCGACTCTGCTCAAATCCTCCACTCTTAATGTGGGACACTGCCAGTTTAAGAGGGGGGCAGAGCAGGGATTTCCGATGCAAAATTCAGGACAGTCGAGAGGCAATGTAATAATTGTCAGTCCAGAGAGCATCCTGGTGCACATGTTCGGAGGATAAGAGTGTCACCAGAGTCTATTGTCTGTCCCCTCTCTGTTAAAGTAGAGATAAGGCTGGGATAAATCTCACTGGGACATTCTGCCCTATGATGTTATTTCATGCCACATCACCTAATAGGTGTATTTTCACACTGCTTGCTACTGCTGTGAGGCTCTGCAGCTCCTAGCCAGGCTGACAATCTCACTATATGGAGAATGGAATAGTGACGGCTAATTGATTTTACAGCAGTACCGAAGGACAGACAATGAAAGTACCATCAATTTAATCCACTATTTAATGGTTCCAATTTAGCCTCTGTAAATGCTCACTAAACTAATTTCTCTGGGTTCAGCAATCTGAAAAGCTATCATATCTCTAATCTCCTTCAATATATTCATCTGGAAAAGGGAATTTAGCCAATTCTGATGTGCGGAGATGATCTGTTAGCACAGTGTAAATGTTTATAACACGGCAATCTAGTTCGTTTATAAGGATATGAAAAGTTTTATTGGGGAGGGCACTGAAGTGGAACCACTGGATAATAGGCAGTTACCCAGCAGTCTCTGGGAGCCAGGGAGCGGGCAGGCATGCAGAAAAATACTAGGATTTACTTTAATCCCAAATTGTAAGCTAAAGTTCTGCCCAGTACATGATGCACCTGGGACTGCTGGAACAAAGGATTGTCTCCCGTCCCCCCGTGACCCAGGCTTTCACGCTACACCATGATAGCAACAGTCATTTTGTTTCCTGCAAGAGGCTGAAAATTAGTTTAGTTTTAGCACATATATCTCTCCCTGTCCAACCAAGTTGTTAGTGGGGAGCTAGTCTTGAGGACACTTTCTCTCCTGGAAGGTTTGGAGGATTTGGCTGTTTTTTTTAACATGGGTTGGATTTGTCTTGGTTGAGTCTGGTTGCCCTCCAAGCCCTGGACCCCACCACTGATCCTCTCCAGCTGCCAGGGTCCCTCTGCTACTTGCTTGGCTCCCAAGCAGCCCTCAGGCGCTCCTGAAGTCAGGGTGGAGTTTTGTCCCCGATCGCAGCACAAACAAGACCCAGTGACCTGTCTTTAGAGGAAAAAGTTCCCCTGGACATGAATGTTCATCTCCAGCAATCCATGTCTACCTCCCTTTCCCTGGAGAAGGGTCATTTCCTGGTCTAGCTACAAAACCTAAAATCTACCCCTGGTCCAAGACAAAACATACCAAGTTTGGGGGTCTTGACCCCATGCAAGCATCATCCCTCCCTCTTTGTTGCCCAGTATCATGAAAAGAACTGAGACTGGTATGTGCTGGTTCTGCACCCAGAAAATAATGCCTGTTACTGGAGCTGCTGTGGACACTGGGAACATGAGACAGACCCGTTCATGCATTTAGAAATTTAAAACTCCTATCAAGATTACTCTTGGAGGGGGAAAATTGACTCTTGGGAGCACTTTGCAGCCTCAGAGTTCTGGTGGGAAGAAGAGATAAAGCATTTCACCCCACTGCAAGGGAGAGGCATGATAGTGAAATAGTCTTCATGTGTGCTTTTTAATTTTATATATAATGCATGTTTCTATTCTTTCCTCTAATAACTGCCACATGCCAATGCAACCACAGGAGAGGTACACACAGGCCTGCCCCTGCACGTAAACGCATGGGAGCAGCTCACAGCACATTGGAGGAGCTCTTCATCCCCAGCTTGCCACCGCCATGCCTGGCCTGTCACTCCCTGGCATTTCGACAGGGCCTGGCACACCCATATGGGCATCCAGGAGTGGGGCTGACATTAACTGGCCTGAGCTGTCGGATGCCTTTTATGGGAAGAGCACTTCTGGACTGCAGTGGCTTTGTAGTTCGACCATCTTTTTTTTTTTTTCCCCTTTTAAATTCAAAGACAATTCCACAAATGAGCTTCTGCTTGATTAGTGTTTTAATGAATATATCTGGATACACCACAAGTCCACCAGCCGTGACTCCAGAGCCACAGGCTATGCTATCCAGATGCTGCCTTTGTGCTGTCAGTTCGGGGTGTTAATGTCAGATACGCCAGGGGAGCGAGAAGGGCAATAGTCAAGGAATAAGTGTCCTGTGAGACCCCGATTTTCCCTGGACCGAACTCTCCAGCTTCAGCACAGGCACTGCAAAGTCCAGATGGGCGATGAAAGGCGCTGGGCCGTGCTCCCGCCTGCCTGGGACCCTGTACCGGGACAGCTGGGACACCGTGCCGGCGAGCAGCCCGACCCGACGCTCCCACTCCAGGCAGCCCCTTCACTGGAGCTGCAGCTCAGATTAATTAGCTCCTGCTTGTTGGCTGCGTGGCGGGTTGAGAAAGGGATGTTCACTCACCGAGCGCCGTTGTGATTACTTTGGATAGGGAAACCCTGAGCGAGGTATCGCGGCGCATGTTTCCTCCTGCTCCTGGACTGATCCCTGGAAAGGGACACAGCACAAGATGGTTTATGGCAGCAGGGCACATTTTTTTTTCCCCCCTTGTAAATTATATTTAACATTCCAGAGAACTTTATTGCATTTGGTGTTAGGGTTTATGAAAAAATCTGTATTTAACTTCAAGCCCTGGTAAACATCTTTGCTTATGTTGTTATGTGATTCCTTATTTGAGTATTTCGATTTAATTTCACAGTTCATATACCTTAAAGTTTTGATTTTTTTTTCCCCCCTCCCCTCTCATTCAGGGAGAGACAGGGCTGGCCAGGAGCTTGTCTGTCTCCAGCAAGTTCTGTTCCCCCCCAGGGTGGGTGATCCCACGCTGCTCCCCCCCTTCCTGGCCCCACAAGAGGTGCCTGGGCATGGGGAGAGCCAGGAGACTGCCAGAGGATAGGGAAACGATGCATCTGAGTCCTCTGCCACCCTCGGTAGCTTTTGAGAAGTCAGTTCTCTGAAATAAGTCATCCCTGGGAGTTCCCAGGGCTTTCCCAGGTGGCTAAATGTGAGTCAGCACAATGGGCACAAGCCCTGGGGACTGCATCTGAGCCAGGTGCCAGGAGTCCATCCCAAAATCTGCTTAAGTCTAGAGGAGGTTTTTCTGCTGGCACCAGTGGGCTCTGAATCAAGCCAACAAATGCATCTGCCACAGCTTCAGCCTCCACTGAGGGAGGAAGGGGAAGGTGAGGAACCAAAATGATGGCAGCAATGAAGCATTCAGGAAACCTTAAATATGGAGCTCAGTGGCAAGCTCTAGTTTTCCTCCAGGTGCCAGGACTTGGCTGGTGAGCATACAGATTGTTTTGATAGCACGACACAGATTAGTACCTTGGGTCTGTGCTGCTTCCACCTCTGGCTTCATCCTCCTGGTCTCATCAGGGATGTTGCGTGTTCACCTCCGGGCAACCACCTGCCTGAATTCTCCTGCAGCTCTGTGGGAAAGGGGAGAGAAACACAAAGGTTTGTCCCACTTGGATAATTCATTAAAAACCTGTGAGGCTGCTGCCCAGAAAGCAATAAGTGCTGATCTTGGATAGTTACGGGGGTTCTGTAATTCAAGGTAGAATATGTACGTGTGAGGCCTTGCTTCCCTGTTTATCATAGAATCATAGACTGGCATGGGTTGGAAGGGACCCCAAGGATCACAGAGCTCCAACCCCCTGCCACAGGCAGGGCCACCAACCTCAGGCCTGGAGCTACACAAGGTTGCCCAGGGCCCCATCCAACCTGGACTTGGACACCCCCAGGGATGGGGCACCCACCCCCTCTCTGGGCAGCCTGTTCCAGCCCCTCACCACTCTTTCTGTAAAAACCTTCCCCCTAATATCCAATCTAACCCTTCCCTCCTTCAGCTTCACTCCATCCCCCTTGTCCTGCCATTATCTGCCCTTTTAAAAAGTTGATTCTCCTCCTGTTCCTCTGCTCCCTTCAGGTACTGGCAGGCTGCAATGAGGTCCCCCCACAGCCTTCCTGCTCCTTTATCCACTCTTCCTGTAGGGTTGTCTTCCTCTGGATCCAAATGTGGCAACACTTTGGCATCTAATGTGGCCACAGCTGTATGTCCACTTCCTGATGCAATTTACAGAGCTCCATTTTTAACTTGAGTCTGTGTTGAGACTGTCTGGCTGATGATAGTGGGGAAAAAAACTGATTTAGAGGGGTTTTTGCAGAGTTTTCCTTTTCACACTTTAGAGTTTTTCTCCAGTTTTTACATTGGTGAAACCCAATGCGATGTTGCTTCTGTTTTAAGAAGACTTCGTAGAAGAGATACCTAGAGAAGAAAAGGCTACTGGGGGACCTCATTGCAGCCTTCCCATCCCTGAAGGGAGCAGAGAAACAGGAGGGGAATTAACTTTTTGAAAGGGCAAGTAATGGCAGGACAAGGGGGAAAGGACTAAAGCTGAAGGAGGGAAGGTTTAGATTAGATATTAGGGGGAAGTTCTTTACAGAGAGAGTGGTGAGGTCCTGGAACAGGCTGCCCAGAGAGGTGGTGGATGCCCCACCCCTGGGGGTGTTCAAGGCCAGGTTGGATGGGGCCCTGGGCAACCTTGTGTAGATCCAGGCCTGAAGGCTGGTGGCCCTGCCTGTGGTAGGGGGGTTGGAACACTGTGGTCCTTGAGGTCCCTTCCAACCCAGACCATTCTATAATTCTATGAACTGCAATCTTGTGGGCATCCCCATGCACTCTGGGCACACCAACAGGACACAACACTTTGGCATGTTTGAGCAGCTGGATATTTACTTTTTTTTTTTTTCAGTCCTGTATGTGGGTCCTGTATACTGGAAACTTCCTATTTAGTCCAGCCTGCCTGACTCACCAAATAATCACTATTTGCATTTCAAAGGGCTTTCCCACAAATGCATAACCATACCGACACGCAACTTCATTTCCTCTGGATGCTCTAGACTGTAAGTTCCAGTCTTGAATATGAAAATCCTGCCCTGGAATGTCAAAGGTCTCAATAAATCCCACGAAAGGAAAGCATTTTTTATTATCCTTGAGTAAAATCAAAACAGACATAACTCTCAGTCAGGAAATGCACCTCTTCAAAGAGAGGGAGGTTAAACCACCTCCAGAAAGGCTGAAAGAAATGGTTATCTTTGCCTTTCTAAATGAAGAGTCATACTCTGCTGCTCATCTTTGTACAAAATTCCCATTGACACCAATTTCACTTATTTATTGATTGGGGTGGGTTTTTTTATGTGCTCAATGCCATAGCAACGGGCTGCATCCCATAAATTAAATGCAACATTGCATTAAGTTAAACTTCTCGCAATGGAGAACGTGCTCAGCACCCAACCCTGTGCTGCTCCTGAATGCTAATAAATAAAACACCAATTACCCAGAACTGAGCAAACACTGGGGATGTATTGTGAAAACCAGTTTGCACTTCTCTTCAGGGATGCACACAGGCACCTCCATGACACACACATCCACACAAAGTCACTCCAAACGGGTTACGCCACGGAGAGGGACCCTGAGCCTGCAGTCAGCAGCAGGACTGCTCAGCTTGCTGCTGGTGTTATCCTATTTAGCTCCAAGCTACCCCTTCACATGTGTAAAATTAAGCAAATGAGCAAAGAGAGAAGTCCTGGATCATCAGAATAACTACAGCTCGTCTGCATTTATGGGTGTCATTCATTTTAGTGACATCATTGCTCCATGGTAACGAGTATATTTTAGATTAGAGAAATAGATGGCATGAAAAATAGATTAGTTTTATTTAGATAGATTATATCATTATATAAATAGATAGGCCACTCTATTTCTACTCATCTTCCACCTCCTGGTTAATAGGACATAGTTTTATTTATAGATAGAGATGCAGAAAATGTTTCTATGTAAATGTTTCATAACTCTGTTGTATCTCTGTGTCACCCCAATTGTACCAATCTCAGATAGGTGATGTGTCTGTGCAAAGAGGAGAATATTTTGGGGTCATCCAGTTGGACCTAAAGCCAGGGAGGCTCAGAGAACAGGTCCACCTTGTGTGTCAAATGTGGGAGAGTACGGACTGAAGCTAGATCCTGGAGGGACACCCAGGAATTTTAACCCAGGGAATTACTTGTTTGAGTTACAGTACAAAAATAATCAAGAATGGGGAAGGGAGAGCATGAGAGATTCTGTCTGTCCAAGCTAAGCAGACAAGACACCCCACACCGTCCCTATTGCATGGTCAGAAATGGAGAGAGACCCCAGGTGACATTGGAGGGGAGAATCTGTCCCACCAGCAGGTCTCATCCTGGGAGTGGGACCCTCTGGCTGTGTTTGCCAGCAGCACCCCAACACCCTGGTTTCCAGGAGGCACTTTGGGTATGTGGGCAGAAAGGGACCCTGCTAACATGCCAGTCTTGCTCACCACCACCACCACTCAGGGTGGCACAGGCAGCACCCAAAAAAAACCATTCCCACCTCAAACCATGCCTTGAAAACAAACACAACTCCCTCTCAACCCACCGCACCCCATCCGCAATCACAGAATCACAGAATTGTAGGGGTTGGGAGGGACCTCAAGAGGTCATCAGGTCCAACCCCCCTGCCAAAGCAGCTCCCCAGCTCATACTGCACAGACAGGCATCCAGACGGGGCTGGAGTATCTCCAGGGAAGGAGACTCCACCACTTCCTGGGCAGCCTGTCCCAGGGCTCCCTCACCCTCACTGGGAAAAAGCTTTTCCCTATGTTGGTGTGGAACTCCCTGTGCTCCAACTTGCAGCCATTGCCCCTTGTCTTGTCTCCACAAACCACTGAAAAGGGGCTGGATAATTCCCCCTGCATCCCATGCTTAAAATAATTATAAACTCCAATTAGGTCCCCCCTTAGTCTTCTTTTCTCTAGACTGAACAGTCCCAGCTTATTCAGCCTCTCCTCACAGGGGGGATGCTCCAGGCCCTTCATCATCTTCATAGCCGTTCTCTGGACTCTCTCCAGGAGATCCCTGTCCTTTTTATACCAAGGAGCCCAGAACTGGATACAATGCTCCAGGTGGGGCTTGACCAGGGCAGAGCAGAGGGGGAGGATCCCCTCCTGTGTCCTGCTGTCCACACTCCTCCTGATGCCCCCCAGGATCCCATTGTCTCTCTCAGCCCCCAGGGCACACTGCTGGCTCATGGCCACCCTGTCACCCACCAGGACCCCCAGGTCCTTCTCCACAGAGCTCTTCTCCAGCAGGTCACCCCCAGCCTGTACTGACACATGCAGTTATTCCTCCCCAGGTGCATTCATTGCACTCAATCAAGCAGCAAACCTCCCCAGCACCCAACCAGCCCACACTCATCCTCCCTCCTCGCAGGGTGCCGGGGAGCAGGGCGCGTGCGAGGCTGGTGCCTTCCCCGCCCGGCTCAATTACAAGCAGACAAGGCAGTGTCACATGTGATTCACAATGTCGATTTCATGCTCGCGGTAACCATTTAGGAAAGAGCTGCGGAGGTTTTACATTTGATAAGAAATCAACAGTGTTTGTGTTTGTAAAAGACTGATCACGGAGTGTGACAGCTCCAAGAGATTGCTGCGGAGCATTGACTGCACGTCTGTAGTCTGTCATGGACCCATAAGTATTTATTTCAAACCTTGGTGGGTTGTGGGTTGTTTGTGGCGGTGGTTTTGTTGGGGGTTTGTTTATTTGTTGGGTTTTTGTTGGTTGTTTTTTTTTTATACCAGGATGTTTGAAAATAAACTGTCAGTCTCTATTTACAGCTGAACAAGGAGAAAATACGAGGGATTTTAGGTTAAATTGTCAGTTAACAGAATTCAAAATAGAAAAAAATATGTACAGCGCTTGCTGGTTTATTGCCTGCTGGAAAGAGAGTATCGCTTCTAAATTTAGAGATACAGATGTCTCTCTCTCAGGAAACACAGATTGTCTACATAGCGTATCTGAGGTGCCTTTATCTCTCTGAACCCTCCCCTCCCTGTACCTTGCCTACCCCAGTGCGCTCGCATCCAATTATGGGAGCATTAGCTGGTGGGGGCCTGGATGCAATCTGAGCTGTGCTGGTGTAAATCTCAGCATTTGGATCCAGAAATGCTCTGGATTTACCAGCAGAGTTGAGATTGGGTTTGGCCCACACATCCAAGGTCTTACAGGGTTTTGGAGCTGGGGGACTGGGTTTTATTTGGGGGGGGTTTCTCTCATTTTGGAGATACCTGGGTTTCCTGAGAGCCCAAATTCAAAGGTATTCCTCACTTTTACACCAAAGTGACAGTCTCTTGCACACTTACTGTATGGCTTGTCCCTGCCTGAACTTCTAAACCTCTTCTCCAAGTGCAGAAGAGACTACACCAGATCTTGGTGATTAATTTTTTTTTGCACTTTGAGATGCAAACCCAGGTACCCAAAGCAGACAGAGAGGTTCGGGTGCAAATTCTCCTGCATGCTTTCCATGCCTGGGTCCCCTCGTTTCTAAACACAGTATAGATCTGCTGAACCTTACCCAAGCAAGTCTTTCCTAGTCCCTGGAAGGAGTCAGGGTAAGAAATACTAATATTTACTGAGACTCAGGTGTTTTATCAGACTATAAATAAGATTAGGCAGGACCTTTCCCAATTTGAATGTCCAGTTCTGAAACACAATTAGGACCCAGATTTGAATTGTGTCAGGTATTGCCTATAACTCAACCTCTGCCTGCATTTCAAGCACGAACTTTCTCAAAACCACAAGAGAACAGGTGTTACCATGTACTAACAAGCGCTTCATTTCTTGACAGATGCTCTGTGTAGTGAGCAGCATCAGAGGAAAGAGGAGAAGGGCAAAAATGAAATGTAACACGAAAGATATATATTGGGCCAGGGCTCGGCTGGGATAAATCTGAGCATCTCACAGTTCAGTGGAGCAATGTTGGTGAACCCTGACTGAGGATATCTCCCTTTTAACACACGTTACAGTCTGCAACCATGTTGTGGAGAAAAATGTAAACCTAGAAGGAAATAATTCTCTCCTCCATCAGGCCATGGAGGTCTTGGATACCACTATGGAAAGCCACTGGCTTTGTTTGAATTCCTCCAGTTTTCCACCCAAAATGCTGCCAGTCTGCCTCAAAGTTTCTATTTCAGCTTCAGATTCTCAGTAGAAAGGAGAGACGCTGCATGGCCAGCAGACCCAGGATCTCATCCATTCAGTGGATGGAGGCATCACCCTGCCGTGTCAGCATGGGCGAGTGTCTCAGTGCTACAGCCCAAGGGCAGAGCCTTTGGCTTCCACACAGCTACTGGTGCCAGCAAAGCTCAGCTGAGAGGCAGAATTTGTTATTTCTAAGCCACAGAGGCCTGTGTGGTGTGATGGTAGAGCTACTCCTTCCCAGTGATTTGCAGTCCCCTCTTCTCCTCTATAGCTGGGTCATCTCTTGTAGGAGGTAACAATGAGTCAACCAAAGCAGGGTTAATGCTGATCTGCTTCCAAGGTGTCTGGTCAAGGAATAATGCATTTATCTATGTATCTCAGAGTCAGTCTGATACACACAGCCTGAAGCACACACAACTTACATTTGCTCCCTGCTGATTCATCAGGAACTCCTCGTTGGCTTCTGCAGTCAGTGCCTTCTCCCATGTTGAGCATGGACCTCTGGGTTTGCAGGGACCTGGGCTGAGGAGAGGAGAAGGCAAATTCAAAAGAGCTAAAGGCTCATTTGTGACAGAACAAAACTGCTACAAAAGCCTTAATTTTACTTGTTCTGGGATAACTGGTACCCAGTGCTAGTGCTGCCGAGGGGTGGTGGATGCCTCTGTAAGGTGCTGGGAGCCCGTGCCGAGGTGCTGCTCAGCTGTGTTTCTGGTATAGCAGCTCCTGAGACTCTACCATGAGTGCTGTAATGACAGAGGCAGTTTTTCCCAAGGCTCCAGCTCTGGAAATCTTGTGAATAAGAGAACAATTTGGATTTCTTCCAAGCAAATTTCTAGCTCATGGTTACAGAGAAAAACTTAAAGATGTAAAGCCTGCAGGCTAAGCAAAAATAAATATATATATTTAAGGGGGTAGGGGGGAATAGAAAGCATTTCAAATTAATTTCTTAACATCTTGCACATCACAGGGCCATGTCATGAGTTTCTGACTCCAGCTGTTGGCTGCTGGAGGTTCAGAGCCCTGCAAATGTATCTGTAAGCTGAAGTGCCTCTTCATTTCTGCTGGACGTGTTGCTGAGCCACTGCTGAGGGCAGTTTCATGCGTTTCTTACCAAGATTTGCCCCAGGCAAGCTCCCAGCCTGCCTGCAGCATCCCTGCCCAGATCCTATTCCTTCTTTCTGTTCCCCAGCAAAACAGCTCTGAAGCCAGTGGTGCTCGATGCACCACGCCGGGAAGAGACGTTAACCCGAGTTAACGCACTCGTCCTCACCACAGGGCACTCCAGAGACCCTTCACCTCTTTGCCTGTGCTCCCAGGTGCGCAGCTTCAGCCCACAGCTTCCCCCTGGCCCCGTGAGCTCCCAAAAGACCAGCCCCAGGCTGAACTCCCCGTGACCAAGAGAGATGAGCGCATTTACTGCGACCGTCTTGTCAAAGGCCAGAACTGGAGCCTGCCTGTTTGCAAGCTGTGAATTTTCTCCATGTTTATTCCCCAGAGGGGTTGTTTTGTGGGTTTATTGACTAAATAAGGGTATTGATTTGTTAAGAGCTTTTCTTCCTCCTTTCAGTGGGAAATATTGCTATCTCTTTCCCCTTCTCTGTACTCCAGGTGAGAAGTTCTTTTAGTGACACCATAAATTTCCATCTCTGCTTTTCTCTGCTGTGTAAACAAGTGTTTGCCTGTCCACTGGGGTTAATTTGGTCGTGTTAAACGCTCTGCAGCTCCCTCTTGGGCTTTGCACTGGAAGACTTCTGCTCTGAGGGAGATCCCCGTGTTTGCCATGCAGGCACCCTCCATCACCCACTGCGTTTCTCCACCGCCCACAAAGAGCTCCATCCACATAAAGCAGCTTTGAGATCAGGGTGTAGCAGTAGCCCCCACCAAAGTCCCATACCCAGACCTACAGCAACAGGCCAGACCTTAAGAGATGACCTTAAGGATGACCTTAAGAGGCCATTTTGGGGGTCTAATGCACGATAAACACTGTTAATGTTGAATGAAGGTCGTATTATCTTTCTCTCACATCTGTTTTATAGGGCGAGACACTGGTTATTGCTTGCCATTGCAACACTTGGATGTGCAGGTGTCCATCAATATGAAAGATTTTCCCTTCCAGGAATTCATGGTCTCTGAAAGGCTCCCTGCCTTTCTGGGTGAGCTTGACTTGAAGCCAGGGCACACTTCTTCTGAAGGAGAAAAATGCATGTCTGTGGGAAAAGCAAACAGAAAAGTCACTTGTTCCTGAGCTTTGCAGAGGTGTCTCCATTTTTATAGGCTCCTCGTGTCCATGGATGGGTTTTGTTTGCCTTTTCTTCCCTTGAAATCCACCCAAAGTCCTAGCTGCAGGGGGAAGAGGAGTAAGTGGCTTGGTTCACAGTGTATTTGCAACTAGAGTAGGATCGTCAGCAGCCTGGGTCAGATGAACTTTCTAAATCACACTGTTAAGGACCCTTCACCGTGATCCTCCTTAGGCTAATTCTCCCCTTCTCAAGATTATGCTCCAGCAGTGAAACAAACTATTTTAATCTCTTGGGATGCCAGAAGAGATTACAATGAGTCCCATTAATCTTTTCCTTGGCTTAACTGTGAGCCATAGCAGGCTCTGGAGGGCTGTGCCAGAGCCGGACTGTCAGCAGGAGCAAGGCTGCCTGGCCGGCAGGCTATCCCAGCAGCGCTGTGCTGTAACCAATCCCACCGGGCTGGATCCATCCTGTTTTCCCCTGGGCAGCATGATTTGAGCGTCATGCTGTAAAGGAGTTAATTTTCAGAGTATTGCAACAGTGCACGAGCCCAGGGAGTCAGCAGGGAGCAATACAACCCCAAGCCCATGCAATACTTTGGAAATTCACTCTTCTGTGCCGTATCCCTCAGAAGCCTCCTGAGCTGTCAGCATTACAGATCGTGGGGAGCCTGGCTGTGCTGAGGCACCATCGGGCAGTTACTGAAGGACTTATGAAACTGTGGAAAACATATCCCAGAAGGTGCTGTGTCAGCTCCATTATTTATACAGCAGCAGAGCTCCGTAGGCAATGGAAACACAGCTAATGCAGCACAGAGGCTGCAGAACCTCTTGGGTTCTTTCAGAATCTTGGCCGTGATCTTTGCCCCACTGCAGTCAGGGAGGGGAAAGGGTGTCCTTGGTCTCTGCAATGCCAAGGCATGATCCAATGACTGCATGCAGAGAGTCCCTGGGTAAGGTCAGCATGGCATAGTGCATCATCACCATCACCAGGCAAGAGGCCCCAGAATTGAATGAACCCCCCACAACAAGAGGAAGGGTGTCTGGACCAAGTTCTGTATATACCATAATAAGCACACCAGGGCTGTTAGACACAAATGCTAACACATTGCTGCAAACAATTTATCCTCACAGGCTCTGCAGCAGGCACTCTATACTCAGGACTGATCTGGACACAGCCCAGATGCCTTCACACTAGACTTTGAACCAGCCACCCAAAGGTCCAAATGGTCCAGCTGAGCGGCATACAACACCGATTATGTAGCAAGCAATTTCCCCACACACACCACACCAAGAGAAACCCTTGAGGGTCCCAGTGGGAAACAGCAGGTAAAAGCAAGCTCAGGAATACAGCCTGCAAGAGAAACACAACATCTGCTGCATCAAACCTGCCTCTGGATGCTCGAGCCCGCCGCTGAGCTCGCTTCCTCCTGCCTTACGTCGGTGTGAGACATGAATCAGGCCCTTGATGTGCACGGCAAACATATGTCCCAGCAGCTGCTGGCGAGCTGTGCTTGAACCCAGTTCTGCGAGCAGCAGGTTCGGCTGGGTTTCATCAAACTCAGTGTCACAGAAGCCATTAACAGGCCCCTTGAAAGCACCGAGAGGATAACAGAATCACAAGCAATAAACAACATTGGTTTATAAAGAACAAGCCATGCCAGACCAACTTCATAGCTTCTCTTTTTTTGTGGACCAAATTACAAAATTAGTGGATGAAAGGCCTTACAGAGGATGCAATGCATCTCGACTTCAGCAAGGCATTTGATATCGATCCTTGCAAAAGGCTACTTGAGAAACTAATCCAGACCGCCTTAGATATGAGCATTAACGACATTGCAGTTTGAGAGGCATCTGACGGGCTACAAAGGGAGAGGAAATGCTAAGGGCCAGCACACTGACGTACAGGAGCTGCGTCACAGGGCCAGTGCTTGACTTGGGTCTGCAGAAATCTGTACATGGCTGTGATGAGGAGACGGTGACCACAGATTGACCTGGTAAAGAGCAGAACAGAGACCTTCCAAAAATACGTGGCTGTTGCCCGTAGGGAGCGGTGCCGCCACTACCAGAGTACAGCTGTCCTCTCCGGCTTGGATACAAGTTGATCCTGCCCTGGTGCTGATCTGGGGCTAAGAGATGAAGGTCACCAGGATCATTTTTGCAAGCAGAGGGTTGTTCATCCTGGCCAAATCCCCCGAGGACACCCCACAACCAACCTCCCTTGGCATCAGGGCTGCTTGTATAATACATATATATATAATATAAAAATATTATATATGCACATTATATAATATATTTTATATATTATATATATTATATATATAAAAACACCGTTTTGTTTTTATGACAATCTTTGCTGCTGCTCTTAATGAGGGCTGTGGGCAGAGAAAACTTTGGGAAGTTTTGCCGTGAGCATGAGAAGCAGCCACACCAGCCGAGGCTGACAGGACTTGTTGGTTGGCTCCAGCATGGTTTGGCAGCTGTCACATCTCCCTGCCAGACATTGCTGACCTCGAGCCTGGGACCCTGTAGCAGGAAGAGAAATGCATGTCTGGCACATGAGCTGCAGAAAAAGCCCCACTTTAGTTGTCATCGGCTGAAAACCTGACACTTTCTGGAATCTGACATCCTCCTGACCATGCAGGCAGGTCTGTGGTTGGGAGCCCAGGTTTTGGCATCCCAATTAAGGCACCCATCTTTCCCATGTCTTGCTTCCCAGGCTTTCATGAAGGAGCAAGTTGCAATGAGGAGTTTGCAAGGCTACCATTCTGGTACCCTCACCCTAACAAGCAAGGACATTACCCTCCATAGAAACCCCACATGCGTAAAACACACCTGAGAAGACACTGGACACTTCAGCTTCTTAATTACATAACCCCCCTGCTCAGCCTCTGTTTAGTTTGGTAATGTTGGTTCTCACCCTACAACCCCCCTTTTACCCTGGTCCTCCAGCCCATGTCCTGCATGGGAGCAGCCACCCATCCTGCTCCTGCAGTGGGTGCCCAACCACTGCTGATTCCACTCAAAGCAATCTTAGGTCCCAAAGCAATCTTAGGTCCCAGCAAGTCGTGTCTGATCATGCCATTAATCTGATTCTCTGTGCTTTTTAATTCTCTTGATTGCTTCTGCCCCACAGAGACACTGATAGGCACCTTGCTAAAGAGGAAAATGGGAAAAAAACCTCAGTCACATCAAATGAAATAAATAAACTCTTCAGCAGCCTGTTGGAGAAGCGTTCGATCCAGGTGTGCTAACACACTTAGCAGGTCAAGCACTCAATCAGTATCTGCTCTCCATGCCAGAAGCCAGCAGCCAGGACAAAGGTTTGCTGGGTGGGTAGGAGTGGAGTGGCACCTCCCAAGCTCTTGGAGTGGGATGGACAGGCAGGAAGCAGCTGTGAGCTGGCATCACCTGCATCCCACTGACCTCTCTACCGGGCTCTGCCCAGAGGAGCCATCCCTGTAGGGATGTCCACCGAGGCTTTTCAGCACAGAAAAGATGTCCTTTGCTTAATCCATACTGATGGAGAACCTCAATCAAGATGCGGTTCGCAACATTGCCCAGCCTCATGGCCCTTCCAAGCACATGCCAGCTCCTTGTCCACCCAAATACCTGCTTTGCACAGCTGCAGGATTGCAGCACCCATCCAACTGCCATCCATCCCACAGCCAAGGGGTTGGAGCGACTCTGTCAGCCTTCCAGCAGCACCCCATCCCACGTGGGGTTTGCATTCCATGCTTTGATTCCAGCATCCAACAGCAGCATGCTCCCCGCGCTGCTCTCCACCTTCTCCAGCGCCTCCCGGCTCCATAGCCCATACTCCCCATCACTGGGACAGGCAGACTTCATCTGATCCCTGTACCAGGGGTGAGAAGCAGCGTTGGGGGACCAGGGTTGGGGGTGGGGATGAGCCAAATCAGGTTTGCTTCCCCGATAAAACCCGGGAAGGATTATGGTCTCTTTAAGCCTGTCTCCACAGCCGCGCCGGCTCCCCGCATGCTGACCCAGTCGTGTGCTGTATTAGAATTGTAGAGTAATAAATGAACAGTGGAGGGGTTTGTAATGATGATTAGGGACTGAAATTGGTTCAGATTTACAGTGTCACTCAGGAGCGGAGGCAGAGGGGGAAGGCATTCTGCGCGGCCTAATGGATCCATCAACTCGTTTTGGCTGCTCGGTGGGCCGCGCAGGGTCACCAGGCTTTCCGCTGGCAGCACAAAGCACTTCAATTTTGTTAGGAAATGTATCAATTTAACTGACTTGAGCAGCGCAGGGCGGAAAAAAAAAAAAAAATAGGAGGGGGTGGGGGGGGAGGAAAGAAGGGAAGGGAGGGGGAAAAAAAAAACTAATGAATCTGGACTCAATTTTCCGCCACACTGCCTCTGCGAACTGTCGGAAACAATGTCTGCGGTCGGGGTGAAGGCAGCGCGGATAGGCTGCCTGCGCGCCCGTCGCGCCGCCGAGCCGGGCTGCCTCCCGCCAGCCACCGGCCAGGGCTGCCACTCTCCTAACAATGATGTCATTAAAGGTAAATTGGCCTCTATTTCAGCAGGATGATAGTGCTAATTGAGTGGGAAAATATAATATAGGGAGCTGTTGTCTGCAGTTAAAGGGAGGAGGGGGACAGATTAAATGGCCTACAATAGTGGGTGTCAGGCACGGCAGATGTTGCTTTCCGCTGATAACTGCGCTGACATATCTCGAGCTTGTCAAGGCTGAGGTTTTCAGAGAGACTTACAGCAAAAGGCAGCAGATGGCCCTCCTGAATGGGAATGAAGTGCTTAAACAGCCTGGCTGCTGAAGGCAGCTAGTTTGTAAATAGAGGAGTCGAAGGTTTCTTATTGATCCCGCTCGCTGCCTGCCAGCGCGGAGGACCGGTAGGCAGCGGGGAGCCGGAGGGATGGGGGTGCCAGCGGCGATGGTGATGGGGGCTGAGGCTGGCAGATGCTGCTGGACAGCAACCCCAGGGTGGCGGGGCTGAGTGGGGCTCGGCACTGGGGATGCGTTGCCTTAAAAGTCACAGATGTCAAACGGCAGGACAAAAGTCAGGGCGGTGGCCAAGCGAGTGGGCACAGGACTGCGACGCCTGTGTCTGTGGCAGCCTCACAATGGGGACCACGGCCCCTGTCTCACAAAGAACCATGTCAGAAAAACCCACCCTGAGGCTGTCCCACAGCAGAGCCCGTTTGCAATTCCATCTCACTAGGCCAACGTGAGCAAAGAGCCGTGGGATGAGCACAGGTATTTCAAACGCAGAGAGATATTTCTGGGATGTGTGTCTGAGTGCAATGCCTGTTAAATAGCCCGTGCCTCTGCTTTCTAGAGCCATGCATGGGCCTCGCTACACAGCGGGCTCACTATGGATGACCTTGTGGTGTGACTCCATGAGAAGCAGTGCCTTGGCTATATTGGGGTGTGCTGGGAAGCACCCCATGCACCTAGGACAGGCTGCATGCTGCAGGAATGAGTTGGGAGCAGTGTAAAAATCGTGTGCATGTTGGTCCTGTGTAGACCTGTGGTGCACACACATCTGTGCGTTTGTACCCACATCACCTGTGCCACACAGAATTTTGGAGGGTACGAAGGGGTGTCGCTATGAGTCCATAAATATTGCTCTTCTCTGTCTGCCCGCTGGAAATCTTGCAAAACCACCCTGCCAAGTCATCCACCAAAGTTAAATGGCACACACACTTGTCTCACATCCACTGCAGAAACCATACATGCACATAAATCCTCTCCCATCACTACACAGGAGCATCACTGACCATGCAATACATCCAGAACATGAGGTCAGCAGCACTCTACACATGGAAACGGGCAGACTCATCCTCACTACTCCCCACACAAAACGCAGACCAAGCTCCAAGCCTCCAGAAACCCTCTGCAGCCAGGCCACCCCGATGCCATTCCCTGCATGCTGAGCCTTTCCCATGAGCCTGTCTAAATATAAACAGGCGCACACGCACACTGTTATTAAATCTATCCAAACATGTAAGCACGCCTTTCACAAAATCACACAGAGTCTGGCACAAACACTTATCTGCTTACAAAATGACATAAATTGAGTCTGTATACACAAACACATACACTGACACAGCTGGGGAAACACATTGCTAATATCCAGACGGACAGATTTACCGCTGATAAGGTTACGGCCACGCTGCCTCTTCCATGCACCCTCCCAAGTGAAATCCCCCATCCTGGGAGTAATCCTGCTCTCCCTGAAGTCAGTGAGGGATGTTCTGTTACGAGTCCTTGATGAAGTTTGAACCGTGTTCTCATGCAAACAGAAACCTGGTGCTGAGTCTGCTGACTTGCATGGAATTAAACTGAGGTTCAGCTGTCAATTAGGGATGCATCAAGTTATGTTCCCAGGCTTCTCAAAGCTGAACAAACCAGTACAAGCACCAAAACTCTCTATGGAAACCTGGCAAAGGATCAGGCCTGGAGATGGTCTGGGGACAGGCACCAAGAACTTTGCACATAGCACCATAGAATTGTTTATGTTGAAAAAAAACCCTTTAAGATCAAGTTCAACCATAAACCAAACACTGCCGAGTCCACCACGAAGCACGCCCATAATTACCACATCTTATCTGTGTTTCAAATACCTGCAGGGATGGAGACTCCACCACTTCCCTGGGCAGCCTGTTCCAATGCCTGGCAACCCTTTCAGTGAAGAAATTTTTCCTAATAACCAATCTAAATCTTCCCAGTGCAACTTGAGTCCATTCCCTCTCATCCTATTACTTGTTCCCTGGGAAAAATTCGTGCTGTGGGCATGTCCCACCAATGCCCTCACCCTTTGCCACCAGACCCCCTGCAGCAATCCAATAACCCTCTTGCAAAACCAGTCAGGCAGAGAAGAGGTGAGGGGTGGTCCTCAGCCCCACACAGGCTCCCTACTCTGCCCAGGCATCTGCTGTGCTACACAGAGCAGGATGTTTCCTCCATAGAAGAACCCTGACTTACCCCATGCTGCATGAGATCAGAGCATTGCTGCACTGCTGGCTCTTTTCCATAGAATCATGAAACTGTTCTGCTTGGAAAAGACCTCCATCATCAACTAGAAGCACAGACAGGGATGTTGAATGAACACCATCCAAGGCAGGGTGTTTTAAGGCCGTTTCTAATTGAAAGACTTTAGATCCTCCTGAAGATACAAGCAGTGCCTTGCACAGCCATCCAATGCTCCTTGGGTGCACACCAGTACTCCCACCTTATGCCAGTGGCTGTTGGTGACAGGCCATGTTTCATAGAGCACAAAGAGGGAGCACAGGCTGCTGGCCAGGCTGCTGCTCCACCGAGGGAAGGCAACAGTGAGACCAAAAGCTCTTGCTCTGGGGCCAGGACAGTCTTTTTGGTGTACCCACCATGCTCCACCATCAGACACCTTGCAGCCACTCCCTTCCCTCCCTCCAGCTTCTCCCAGACAACACTGTCCCTTTCCTTGGTCTGTCATCTCTTGACAGTCCATTTTCTCCCTTCTTTAATGTGTTTTTGCCTTCCCTTCTGTTGTTTCCACATCGTTCTTATTTTCAGCAGTCAACAGCCTCCAGCGCTGTCCTTGTGTTTCTCTACTGCCGGTTCTCACTCAATTGGCCTTTCAACCCCCATTTCTTTGCTGTTCAGCAGCTTGGTCATCTCCGACTCCCCCACACCCTCACTCCTGGACACCCATCACCCACAGGCAGACAGCCCCAGCTGAATCTTGCTGTGGCTTTGCTGGCAGTCAGGGATTTGGCTGCCGTTCCACCCGTGAGAGGAGGTCCCTAATTTTGCACGGTAGGGTTGGATGCATCATCAAAGCTCAAGCACCAAAGCAAACACTGGATGGACAGATCTTCAGCCAAGACCTTCTGCTTCTTACGCAGCACGTTGATTATTATACCTTGTCTACAAGCCTCTGTAAACTGCTGTTATCTGGTATCAGAAGCTTTTCTGCTTTCAACACAACATGTTTCCAGCTCTCTCATCTCCACGGAGGTGATGTTCTCTGCTCAGTGTCCTCCTGCCAAGTGGAAAATGACTGGTGCATGCAGGGATGTCCTGGAGGGTCTATGGGATTTTAATGCACGCAGAGGCAATGCTGTTGCCAAGGAGAACCCTCCAAATGGAAAAAGAGACAGATGTGCCTGGTACGGGATGGTGGATGCTCTAGCCTATCCCCAAATAGTTCATGAGCCCTTTGAAAACCCATAGAACCAAAAGAGACATGAGGAAACCACCTCAGATCTCTCTACCACTTCAACCTCATTGGTCCAGGTTGGCTGCCCCCATGGGTAACAAGGGACCCTCCACCTGGAGGATGGGGTGCCTCTGCCCCAGTTACATATGCAGTACATAAAGAAACTCCCTCTGCATGGAGAGAGAAACTCCATAACGGGTAGCCCAGCATTTACAGTAATCAAGAATGATTCAATTGACAGGTTTGTGTGGTGTTTGTTAATTTACTTGAGATTCATTCCTGGGAACAGCTGGCTGTATCCCAGCAGGACTGTGACTCTCACTAGCCCACCTGCTGCTAGACAGACGGGCTTTGGGTACAGTTGTAGTTAAAGTTTAGCAGGCAGATATTTCTGGCCATTAAAAATGGAAAAGTTCTTCTAAGACTCACATGCAGAGGTGGTTTTGGAAGCAGAGGCATTGGCTCTGGGCTTTGCTAAATGACTTCACTTGAGTTTCCAGGGTGGTCAAGGAGCTACAGGCTTGTTTTGTCATTTGAGCAATACCAGTTGAGTTGCCAGGGTGGTGGTACGTAAGGAAAACCTCATGAAGAAGTCACTTAATATTCAATTACAGCACCTGTTCTGGAGGCTTGTTATAGGTCTTGGGCTCATAAGGGAATTAGACACCCAATTCTTCCTGAAATTCAGTGGGAATGGGCACGTACCTCTGCTTTTGAAACCTCTGACCAATCAATTTATATAGCATTAATATTTGTCTTCCTTTAAATTGACTGTATTCTTTTAAAATATAATTAGATTTTCCTTCTAGTACCCATGTGGGCATAAGTCTTTAAAGTGTATAACAGAAAGCCATATTAAAAAACCCACAGAATTGTGTCTCAGAAGAATCTTTTAAAAAGTCATAACTGGGTTTCAACAAAATGTATTCCTTGCATACAGAATACAGATCCCTCCTGCACATCCCAACAGCGATGAGATGCTCAGAAAAAGCCTCTTGGCCCCACAGTCCTGCAGGGTTGCTGCACCCGGTACCACAGCTAAGCCCGTATCAGCTACCTCCCTCTTAACAGTTTTTGGAGGCAAGAAGAGGGGCTATCTCCACCAGCAACTCCCCCCCAGGTAGCAATGTGGGTTACTCAGAGCCCAGCCCAGAGCCCCCATGGCCACAGGGTACCTACTACTGGTGATGAGAGAAATGCTGCATCCCAATACTATCGACAGCACCAGTCCTTGGTCCCCATCCAGAACAAGGGTCAAACGTCACCAAACCAGAGCAAAACACCACAGCCCTTGGGGCAATTCCCTCTGCTGGGCTTTCCTGTCACTAAACTATTGACCAGCTATTGATTAAAACATCTATTAATCTTTATAAACTATTTATAAATGGAACCTTAACATAAAGTGTGACCTGTACAATATTGAAATAGAAATTATACTTAATATGGATTTTTAAGTAAGTCCAGCACGTAAGCAAACACCACATCATATCCCCTAAGCATGTTTGCTGTATATCAGCCATGGAAAAGATCCATCAAGTTACACACTTTCAGCTTGACTTCAAGCCCTCATAGTCTGATAAAAACATGCAGCAGCTTTGATTGAGCCCCTGCCCCGATCCCAGTCATATTTCCCCTGCCCTGATCCTGGTCACATCGCCCTTGCCCTGGTGCATCCTACTCCGGGGCTGCACCTCTCCAATCCCACAGCTCGGTGATGCTGGAGGCAGGAGCTGCCCCGCTTGGCACAGACCTCCCCTCCCAGATGCTGGCCCAAGGACCTGTTCGCTCCCATCCTTCAGCAGCTCATCAAAGTCTCACATCAAGCCCAGGAGCAGAAGGCAGCTGCCATAGAGGGAGGAGGAGGAGGAGGAGGCAGCACCAGGCTGTATTTATAAGCTCAAACCAACAGTACTCGCTGGCTAAAAGTCAAACAAGGAGCTCGCTACTGTGAGATCTCAGCTGACTCCATTTGTTACATGGCACGTCCAGGAGGGGTAACCAGCTTGCAATATATTAAACAATTAATCATTTAGATTGCAATGCTCTTAATGCTGTAGGCATTTCCCACTAAACGCATGGCACAGGTGCAGGTGCCCCGCAGAGGAATCCTGCCTGCAAACTTTGGGAAACAAGGACACAAACAGAAAGCCAGGCTGGAGGAAGCATGTCCTCCAGGCTTACAAGAGTTTCCTGATGATCCCACTCCTCCATGTCCTGTGCGTTTCTACACATGTTGACTAACAACCCCCAAAAGTGCCGCTGTGCCTGGCGCAGCTCCGAGGGAGCAGCAGAGTCGAGCACGCAGCTGAACACAGGGATGCTCTCCGCAGGCTGAGCCTTGCCTGGCCTGGCTCATTTGCCCAGACAATGCTACTCACCACTGGCCTCTCTCTTTGCACCTATTTTATCAACAGCTCTTGACATCATTTTATGGCATTTGGGCTAGGAACCATGGCTCTGCAGCACAGTCCTCCCCAGGTAACCCCACAGCAGTCAGGGCACAGTGGGAGGAAGGTTTTGGGATGCTGACTGCCTGCACAACCTCAGGCAAATACCTGAGCCACAGTTTCATACCTTGGTTTTCTCAGCTAAGGAGGAGGATTTGGGGCAGCACAGGGGAGGCCAAATGAGGATTAACAGGCAGTTTTAGGTGTGGAAAAAGACTTCATGCCAAGTCAGCTCCCCTCCCTAACCTTTTGCTTCAGAAACACCCTGGGCTGCTGGCTGTTTCCAGCCCAAATGGCAGAAGAGGCTGTTGTACCTCTGACCCTGCCAGTGGGTTGCAATAGGTTTACAGGCTCACATTAATTTCCGAGTGGTTTTGGATAATACCTTCACCCAGGAGCTGGTTGCACAGGGAGAATAAATGAAACCCCAGGAGGAGCTGAGGCTCTTTCAAATGTCCGTGGTACAAGGGCTTGCCCCACATACTGCTTTCCTATTAATAACACATCAGGAGCTCCCGCTGCACCAGCAAATGTCCCTGTGCACATTCAGGCCCCTGGACACCTTGACAGTGTCCGACAGGACTCTGCTCCCACACAGCCATGAGAAATTTGGATAAATCCTTTCCTGCAATGGAGATGCTCCAGATTTGCACTCCGCAGACCTGGGAGCAGGATTTGGCCCTGTGGTTTTAGTTGGTGTCTCGTGAGCCGTGGGCTGAATAGGAACTGTAATTGGTGCAATTCTACATCTTCAAGGCTATTAGATCCTTGTAGCTCCCCATCATGCTGTGTTTGGAGTAAATAGAGAGTGTTTAGCCAAGCTGAGAGATCCTCTAATGGAACAGACAGTTCTTCCTCTCTTCATCTGCTTGTCCCCACAGCTTTGTTATTTAAAGTCAGGTTAAAAAAAAAAAAAAAAAAGGGAAAAAAAGAAGAAAAAAAATCAAAAAAAAAATCAGTAGACAGGTTTGGTTTGGAAGCCGGAGGACAGGAAAAGTTAGAGATATTTATTTGACAGGGTCAAGGTTGCTGCTTTTCTTTTCTCTTTCCCCAGGTCCCATAGGTGTTAGACTGAGAGACATTTAATCGAGGGAGTAGCGGTTTCATATCTATAACAAAAATCAAATAATGCAAGATGATTTACTCCCCCTAGCAACCAGGGAGCTTACCCTTAGCAACCAGCCTAGCCTCAGGCAGCGGTGTAATCAGCTTGAAAATATTTCAATTATTGTGTTGATTTTAGTGGATTTGAGAAGCGCTGTGCGGAGAGACCAGGCACATTCTGCCCACGACCTGGAGAGGAAGATATTGATTTAAACAGGTGTCAGAAAGGAAAAGTGGAGTAAATTTAAATGCAATAGGAGAACAGCGCATTGAGTGTGGTTCAGTGTGGGGGTGACATTTTGCTCATCGCCTTGAATGAAAGTGACTCAACTGAACTAGAAATTTCACCTTGAAAATCATCTCCCATCGACACAATCAAGAGAAAGCCGTTCGCCATCTCTTTTCCCTGGTCTGGGGAAAGAAGGAGGGGGTGGGCTGGCACCTGTGTTTCCAAGAGAGCTTTGAGGAAAGTAACTATCAGAAACATGGGATTAGTGTATCCCGCTCAAGAAATTAGCTGGGTGGTGCTGGGGGAGCAGCAGGGCAGATGGGAAGGAGAACATCAACAGAGGGTGGGGTGCCAAGATCAGGCAGACTTTGCTACACAGAATGATGCCATCCCCAGACTCCCAGTTGCTACTCTTGGAGAGAAGGATTTGGTACCAAGACTGATGAGCTGGAGGGGTTAGCAGGAGATCTCAGACTGCATTTCTCCTTCTTGCATGGTGTGGGCCAAACCCTGTCCCCAGTAGCAATACCAGTACTCCCTGGAGCAGCACACTGGGATGCCTCCAGCCTCCCAAATCCCTCTACAGTGCAGATGTGAGGGCTCAGCAGCTCCTGATCTGGCGCGAGAGGCAAACAAAACCCTGATCTTTGGGCAGCTGTGCCTTTCCCCACCTCCCTTTTACTGCCTGTCCCCACTCACATAAGATGCTCCCAGCAAAGCCCCAGCCTGGCCCAAGGCCGCTCCCTCATCCTCTGCCCCTACGCTGTGTACTAATCACGCAGCTCCCCGCCTCGGTAACAGCCTGTGCGTGTAGTTCAACAGAAACCAGTGACATCTTTGTACGCGCTGTGCCGACGAGCTGTTTTCTGATGCAGCAGGAGCCTGTAGACGGTGTACTGATAATAGGGTTTCATCTGTTCCCAGTGAAGTGACAACTGACATGCCATGTTCTGATGAGCATCTTTCCATGGGTGACACCGTGCATAGAGCATATTAAAGCCCCGGCTCTCCAGGCTGCGACAGTCCGTACTCGATACTAGCGATAACTGGAGTCACAGCAGAGCTGAAACTTCAGTCCAAGTCAGGAGGAAGCTGCTTTTGGCATGCCTCTGACAGCTTGTACACAGGGCACTTCCCACCAGCTTGCCTGCAGCAAGCGAGGAGCGTGCAGCACAGGGATGCCCAGCACAGGGAGATCAGTCACGGCCAGAGAACTGGCTGTCAGATCCCGTACCTGGCCCTGGCTGATGCATCCTGAGCTCTGCTACCTGCTCAGGGCCATTCTCTCCATCAGCGAGGGAAACAGCCAAGGCTGAAGCAAAGGCTCTGCAGGGACAACAGGGACCAGGGACAGCCAGGCTTCTTTCCTACCCAAGCTTTTGGGGAGCCCAGCAGCTTTATGGTGCCTGGGTTTTCTTCCCCTTGTCAGAAATTCCTTCTGCGCTCGCCGAGTGACCAAGGTGAATCGCTTTTGTTTGAGATGGTTCACACTTCTCTGGGTTCAATTTCAAAGTGGCATTTTTAGAGCTTATCACATGCCATTTATAAACCTATCAGTGCCTGCTCAAAAGCTCGGTGGAGAGAGGGATGCTGCATCCCTCCTCCGTTTGACAAGAACACAAACCGCGCGCAATCTTCAGACAGCAAAGGGCACTGCCTTATCTCTGGCTAGTAAAGGGTGTATCTTGACATTGCTACAATCACTCTCATGGTGTAAGAGGAGCAGAAATCAGACATCCTTCTGGATTTTGACCCATTTGGAGGCTTTTCTCTGTGCCATAAACCAAACTGATTCCTCGATAATTGGACTGACACCTCCAGCTAAAACAGGGTTTGTACCACAGTGGTGGGAATCCCATCCCATGCTCACATACCCCTTTTACTCAATGCAAGGTGGGTATCCAGCTTCCACAGGGCAAGCTGCCATGCCTTTACTCCAGGGAAGGAGCCCTCCCATGGGTGGTTACCACCAAGCATTACAAATCCCAGCTTTAGCTTTACCTCAAAGCAAGTTTTCAGCAAACCCTGAAAAAGAGAAGGCTACCCAAAACAGATTCCTTTGGCTTGTTCAGGATCTTACACTGGCATGGGGACTGTGAAGACAACACCCACCGCAACCAGAAAGCGCAGAGAGGCCAAGGAGCAGGCGAATTATGGCATGCCTGGGAGAGATGCTGTGTTGATAGACAACCAAACACCCTCACACCCCTAGGAGTGGCTCAATAAGCACACCCTTCAGCCTCGCTGATTCACACTGAGCAGGTAGCATCCTTTCCATGCTGCTCCAGCAGCACAAGCAGAGCCTGTTTGATGTGCTGCCCTGCCCTCTGCAAGCATCTTACACTCTCTATCTTTGTTGGATTGGGGGAAAAAAAAAAAAATATATATATATATATTCAGATTATTTTTAAGCCCATTTGCTGCCTTGCTCTGAAATAGGCAGTCTCTTCCCTAGAACGTTACCTTCAGTGTAATCCTCTCTTTACCAGAGTCTGTGGTAGCTCATTCACACGTTCCTCTGCCTTCCTTCCTTATAACCTGTTGCTCATCAGAAACCTTAGCAGCTTAAACTGGACTGCTTCTTTTCTTGATAACAGTAATCAGGGCTTTAGCAGGCAGCTTTGCAGAATCAGCCTGCCCTGCACCCCTCCCACTCCCCATATTCCGATGGGTAGGAGATTGCTCAGAAAGAAAATGTGCCTGTTCACCTGGAAAGTAGAACCATTTGCATTTTGGGGGTGGTTACTGTGAAATGAGGAGTTGAGGCAATGCCATGCAAGCTTTGCCAGGGAATTCCTGACTGAAATTTGCAGAACCTCTGTCCTGGTATTTTGGCTTATCAGTATCTGTAAGGCTGTCAATAATGAATAACCAAATCGGAGTAGGGGCAAATACATAGGGGCATCTTCAGCCATCAGTTTTTGGACAGAATACCCCTCCAAAATCAACAGAGAGCTTTGCTTAAAAACCAGCAGCATCATCAGGGCCACATTTCTTAAACAGAAAGAAGCACAAATCCAAAGAGCTCATCCACCAGCTCTGTCCCCCAAACCTTATCCTCCTGTCTTTTCAATCCCCTTCTCCTGCAGCACAATCCAAGTAACTCCCATTGACTTGCCATCAAAAGTCAAGCCTTGTTTTCTATCGCTGCTCCTTGAAGAGAATTACCTGGTTGTTGTTACTGCCCGTTTGAAGATACAGATCTGGAGGCTCAGGTTATTCTGCCTTTTGGCTTAGGACTGATATGTCGGACAGTCAACACGAGTGACAGATCAATTCACTCCCCTTTCAAAACTTTTTTTCCCCTTGAATTTTAAAGGCTTACATCTGGTAACAGCCACGTTAAGCCAGTGTCAGTAATTGAAATAAGAAACTGAAATAAGAAATGCATCATCCAGCTAAACTATGCTTAACACTCAGTGCCAACACTTTAAACTGCAGAGACCATCCCAAACCATAAAGCCCTTCTTGGCCACCCAGCAACTTGAGGATCAGACACTGATTTAACTCTGGACCCCATCCAAGGGCTCTGGAAGTCAGTTGGTAGCTTTTCTTGACCTGGCAGATGCCCGAGAGTCACTCTAAGGCTCTTCCCTGGGTTACTTGGACACACAGTGCTTCCTTTCCCCGGCCAGTTTCCTTGCACTGCCACAGGCAACGACAGCTTTCTCCGTGTCTGAATCACTGCTCATGCTTTTGGCTTGACAAACACCACCATAATCCCTTTTTTTTTTTTTTCAGACTTCCCAGGCAGGCATAAAGCTGGAGACCCATTTCTCAATGCAGCAGCATCTCCACCACCGAGGCTGCCAACTCCCACACCCCCACCACAAACACCACACTTAAAATCAGGTTTGCAACAGAAACTGTGAGGGGAGAAGCAGACCTTTGAACATGGCACCAAGATTTAAACTTACAGCACCCAGGAGAGGTGGTATCAATCTTCCTCATGGACACTGGCCTCTGTGTCTGCTGCTGGTCTGTGTGAGGTAGCTGGGCTGGGAAAAAATGGACAGGTCAGCATAGCCATCAGCTCTGAAATATCTTTTGGCACTTGGAAGAAGTTTTTATCCCCTTGGCTGGGTTGCAGCTTGTTCAGACTCAAGGCTCAGCCCCATCTGATAGACAGAGGGCTCATTCTCCACCTGAACTCCTCATCGTGATCACGGGCTGCACCTGCAAGAGAAACCCACCGGGGAGCTGAGATACCGACCTGGTGCCTCCATCCTGCTGAAGCCCTTCTGCCATGTCTTCCTGGTCTGTGTGTCTGTGCCAGTGAGATCCAGCCAGCTCAGGTGTGCAGACCTGCATTTCCTTTCCTGGGAATAAATTTTGTGGCAGCTGCTGATCAGGATCCACTTAAGCTCTGTGATAAATGCAATCTGCCCCATCCTCTTCCCTCCTGGAGAAGGTCCGTACACAAAGCAGAGAAGAACAGAGAGAACTTTCATCTCAAATATGCAGGAACCACAAGAGCAGCATCCTTCCCTGTGCTCCTGCCTTTCTCTGTGCAGAGACAGTAGTCTTAAGGGAAGGAAAAATAAGGAAACCACAAGCTGGAGCCTCAGGCACAGCCAAGGGAAGCTGGTGGAAATGTTCCAGCCAGGAAATAAATCCAGCCAAGCCATAAAATGCTTCACTCAAACACCTTCCCTGACACCACCGTGGGCCCCCTGCACCATCCCACACTACAAGATTTGCCACATATAAAATCAAGGCAAGTGACCACAGGCATAAAAAAGAGTTATGCCTCACTGTGACAGGTTTCAAGCACTCCAGCAGGCCAGCACCACAAGAAGAAACAGGGTTTGTCCCTCTTTCCTTCAGGAAGAAGTTTCAACCAGCAAACTACCCACGTTATACCATGGCAGAAGTGGCCACTACACAGCAGAGTGAGCCCCAGGGACCTCTGCAGAGGCAGATCTTCCAGGAGAGCTCTTCATTCACCAGCTGCAGACCCTTGCATGGAATGGATTGCCTTGCCCTCTAGCTGTGGGTACACTGTGTCTCAGACCTCTGCAGGGTTTGGGTGCAGAGAAATCCCATCCATGTTCATCCTGGACTTTCTAATTGCCTTCTCACCCATTGTTTCTCTCAGGTTTTCTCCCTGGCTTCCCACCAAGACATGGGGTGTTTCCAAGGATACGATCTAGCTTGACCTTTGTGGTTTACAAATGGCAAAGGCATCTCCTCAGTATTTTCAACTGACCCAACCCATCCAAGGGAGCCTTCCCCAGGTCTGGAAAACCAGAAGGGTTCTGTCCAAATTCAAAGTCCTCCAAAATAACATAACTTAAAAAATAACCTCTGCTGGTTTCAAATGATAAATGCACCCACCAAGCACCTTTCTGCAGTTCCACATTTGCACTCTATGTCCCTTCTTCACTCTGTAGCTGTCACAAGGGATGAGAGCCAAGCCTGAACGCAGCCATGACCTTACAAAACCCAAAATGAGAACAGTTTCTCACCAGCAGACCTTTCCAAATAACTGATACATCTTAGACCACTCGTGTACACACCTGAAGCTGCTCAAGAAATAAGCTCTCGCTGCTTTTTTGCTACAGACACATCAGAACATAAAAATAAAGCACCCAAAGCTCCAGAAACTTTTATTGCAAATAATCTCACTGCCAGAAGAAAGGCAGCCTGGCATTCATCACAAAAACCAGGCTCATGTGTAGGATCTTTAACATCTTCAGATGAAAGCAATCACTCCACGAAGAACAGCAAGCCTTTGGTGAGAGAAGGTATTTACCTTCACAGCACTGTCCTGGCTTGGTTTGCCCCAGCAGGCTGCCTGGTGATGTAAAACTGAAGACACTCTGATTTGGGATCACTCAATGGCAGGTTGTGGAGTCTCCTGGGAGGTTGCGGAGTCTCCTTCCCTGGAGATATTCAAGCCCCATCTGGACACCGACCTGTGTGACCTGTCCTAGGGACCCTGCTTTGGCAAGTGGGTTGGACTCGATGAGCTCTGCAGTTCCCTTCCAAGCCCTACAGCTCTGTGAAGTTGTGAAATGACTGATGAAGGAGAGAATCTTGCCCTCTCCTTCAGATCCTGTACCAAGGAAGAGAGAAACTTTTTGTAACCTGAAGAATTTAGGAAATCTGGGCAGTGCTGAGGCTACAGCTGTGCCATGGGATCCAGGAAGCATCCACCTCCTTGTGTGTTGGTATAGAGCTTAAAAAATAAGCAGCCCTCACAGGTGAATGAAACCCAGACATTCTCCTGCAGCCCTCAGAAAAATAACACTTTGTTTTCTCAGGAACCAGATGTTCCCCACACAGAAAATGCTCAAAAATTTGTAGCAGCTATGTCAGACCTCAGACCTGTAATGGTCTTCAGTCAGAGGGAGAACAGAGCAAGAGGAGGAAGCAGGGGGGGGGGGGAAGCCTCACTCCACATCCTCAGCTGTAGACTTGTATTTGGGGTAAGCATTGAAGGCTGCAGCTCCTGGAGGAGGCTGCCACCACCTCTCCTTGAAGACAAGACTGGTATCAGTGAAATTATGTTCCACATCAGCTGTCAAGTAATGGTTTTGAAACCTTAAACAGAGAATACATTTGCAGCTATTAGCACGGTATGGTCATGGTTTGTATTTGAAGGTGAAACTGGTTTGTAAGGAGGGGAAGAAAACATTAATTCTATTCATCTTGAAAGTTGCTTTAACTTTTCAAAATGCTATGGTAAATTTCAAAACTTTAAAATTAGTTTCAAGATGAATAGAATTAATGAGTGAATTAGAACTGCTACAGAATTGCAATAAATAATATTCGAAACCTTTTAATAAGCTTTGCAATGATTAAAATGAATGGGGTTTTTTTTTTTCTTTTTGCTATAAAACTGGAGCTCTTTTAAGTATAAATTGTGATAACGACTCAAGAATTTCCAGTGTCAGGTTTTTCCATTACATCTCAGCTTCCACAGTTGATCTAAGGCTTAAAGAATAACATTCAAGCCTCACTTTCTAATGATGAGGTGTTTGACACAGAAAGCAATCCTAATAGAGAAGGCTGCTTGCCCGGTGATTACTGGCAAGTAGAGCTGACAGAGACAAAGAAAAATTTTCCTACCAAGTCTCCAAACGAAACCTCCTCTGCGGAGCCGGGGCCGCGAGCTGGGAATGGGAATCCTGTCGTCAGAAGCATTGGGCAGATCAACCCCCTGTTTGTAATGCTGCCAGTGTTTGTTATAAGTCTTCCTTTTAACAAAAAAAAAAAAAAAAAAAAAAAAATTAAATAAATTTTTAAAAGCACAAGATTTTTAGTAATGCTGATTGATGGAGCAGTAATACAATTAATGCAGCTGTACCGGATTACGGTACCGCGGGTCTGGTTCAACGCAGGAAAATTCTCCTTTGAAACCAGGTTTTGAAAATGTAAAACTTCCTCACCCACAGCTCCTGCCAAGCCTTTTAAGCTCCCAGCCTTTCGGAGTTTTTCTGGGATACGTTACCACCGCGGCTGAGAGGGTTGTTGCTGTCCTGAGAGTGGTTCTTCAAAAGTCTTGCACTGAGTCCTGCCTGGACAGCTTCCTGTAACCTCATTATTGCCAGTGTTGGGGAAAAATTCATTCTGACATCAAAAAGCTCTGTAGGAAAAAAAAAAAAAGGTCTTTTCCTGTTTGTTGAGCTATTTTCTGCGTGCCTTCAGGAGAGGCTTTGCTTGGAGAAGACCATTTAGGACAGCTGCCTGTCTTTGCAAATACAGCCATGGCTGGCTTGAGAGACTCTTCTCCTCTCCCTCTTGATATCCTTCATTCCTGCTTCTCCAGGTACCTCTGTACTTCAGTATTGCAATATCACATATCCCCAGCTGGATTTTTCTCTGCTGCTGCCCCTCTGGTAAGTTCTACCAGTCTGACTTTCCAGCTGGGAAGCAGATGCCCCAGGCTGGCCACCACTTGGGATGGCCAGTGCTGACATCCTGAGCCAATCGCTTTCTCCATGGGAGGAAGATCAGGACACAAGTCTGGTCTCTCCAGATCAGTTCCCCAGTTTGAGCAGGAGTGTTTGACTTGCTGATGGAGACCTATCACTCTCTACAACTTTCTTCTCGCTCTCTACAACTACCTGCAAGGCGCTTGCACAGATTTTGGGGTCAGTCTCTTCTCTCTGGTGACAAATGATAGAACAAGAGGAAACGGCTTAAAAATTACACCAGGGGAGATTTAGGTTGGATATCAAGAAGAATTTCTCTACTGAAAGGGTTTTCAGGCATTGGAACAGGCTGCCCAGGGAGGTGGTGGAGTCACCAGCCCTGAAGGAGTTTAAAAGACATGAAGTCCCTAAGGACATGATCTAGAGGTGGGCTAGTTAGGGTTAGGCTGTGGTTGGACTTGATGATCTAAAGGGTATTTTCCAACCCAGCTGATTCTATGATAGCCTCCATCAGCATTCTACAAATCAACGCCTCTCTCTGAGGGTCATTGCTGCCCAGGGAACTCCTCATTGCCCCTCTCCCACCCCTGTTCCCTCTGTACAAGCCTCGCTTGGCGTGACAAAGTGGGTGCCACTCTCTGTCAGCAATCACATCTCCTGGATGTCCACTGCTCCCTAATGAGCTTCTCTGAATTAATTTTCAAGATCCATTGCAGCTCTGCAGCTTGTTTCTCTTGCTTTCTCCAGCAAGACGCCACGTCCTCCTCCCCAAATCACCCACTTCCCACTTAGTCAATCATCCCTCCAACATAGCAAAGTATGATCCTGCTCATTTGGCTTATCATCTCCACTTCCCCCTCCCTAGATGTGAGGTTGCAGCCTGGACTGTGCTTTCTTCATTTCTTAGTCTTGCACGAGAGCCCACAATCCCCCCCAGAAAGCAGTTTGTAATAATTCCACATGGGAAACACCACCCAAAATAAATGGTGTCCCCTGAACTTCCAGGGTGCTTGCTGTGCTGGAAGCCAGGCAGAGGGAAGGACGGAGCCGTCTTCCAGGTGTATTTATTTCACCAGCCTGGACAGCTCGTAATCGCAGACAAACTGTTTGTCCTTGACTCCTGTCTCGGCAAAGGAAGACTGAACTTCCCACAACACGATCCATATCACATCAGATTTGATATATTTCATAACAGCCTTTTATTCTCCTGTCTTTGTTCATTTATTTATCAATCTGACACTTTGCTAGATATGTCGCTGTCTTTCTTTTTATTCACCTGTCATTATCTCCCGCTCACATGTTATAATACTCACCTTTTTTATGTATATTAAAAATAAAAAGGCTCTTGCCCTGTGCCTTTTCACTGTGGATTTTCTCTGTTGCACTTAAATAGCAATAGAACGGATGGTTTGCAAATCCTTTCTGACTTTTAGTGATATAAATCGTTGCTATTGGGAGCCTCCAGCCTGCCTTGCAGCACCAAAAGGCCTCGCTGCCACACACACGTCTGCGCAGCTCAAGCCACGCGTGTGACGCTCTCCAGGCTTTTGGGACCAGGTCTATTGAGAGGGAACTCAGGAGCAGAGCAGAATAGCATCATAAACACCCAGGCACCATAAATAAACATTTACCAGCTTTCCATGATCTAATCCACTGTGTTAACCCATGATAAATCCCACAGGAGGGAGCCTGAGCAGTTCTTACTACTGCAAAGCAGGAGCTCAAAGCTGGCCAAGGCGATGGATGTGATGTATGGTGTAGTGTACCAGGTCATAGAATGGCATGGGTTGGAAGGGACCCCAAGGGTCATAGAGCTCCAACCCCCTGCCACAGGCAGGGACACCAGCCTCCAGGCCTGGAGCTACACAAGGTTGCCCAGGGCCCCATCCAACCTGTCCTTGAACACCCCCGGGGATGGGGCATCCACTACTTCTCTGGGCAGCCTGTTCCAGCCCCTCACCACTCTTTCTGTAAAAACTTCCCCTTAATATCCAATCTAACCCTTCCCTCCTTTAGCTTGAATCCATCCCCCTTGTCCTGCCATTATCTGCCCTTCTAAAAAGTTCGATCCCCTCAGGCTGCAATGAGGTCCCCCCACAGCCTTCTCTTCTCCAGGCTGAACAAGCCCAGCTTCCTCAGTCTCTCTTTGTAGGGCAGGTGCTCCAGCCCTCTAATCATCTTCGTGGCCCTGGGTGCACAGCTTAGCCTTCTCCTTTAAAAGCAAAGTTAGCTGGAAACTTGCAGCTGAATAAAATCATCTGCTTTTCCTCAAGTGTTTTACATAGGCAGTCATCTTACTCCATCCTGAATTTTTACTACCACCACAGAAACAACTAAAAATATTTAACTTGTTTGTTAAAATATTTAACGTGATTTTGACAGTTCACCAGCTGTTTAAAAGTAGCTAAAAAGGATGGCAAAGGCTGTTTCTGAGTTTAATAAATATGTGTGTGCGTAATGTTTGTTATCTGAGAAGTACATTTAGATGTCTGCTTAGGTTAGTATCACATATGCTAGAACACATGTTCCTATTCTGGTACACATCTATAATTGTGCCCATTTATCTTATTGTAGTTTAAAGTACCAACAGGATAAATAAAGGCACTGTCTATTTTACTTTGAGAGAGAGACCAGGCTATTTAAGTCAGTAGAAAAAAAATATAAACCACTGCAGATAAAAACTTTCAGGGGTGGGGAAAATGACTTTTTGAAATAACACAATCAAGGACATCTTCACTGTGCAGAGATTTTGTTAGAATGAGGCAATTCAAAAGCTTCTAGGGAATGGGTGGTGGGGAAAGAATAGTGGGGGAAGCAGGGAGGCATCCTGCCTGTGTCCTTCTTACAGTCGCTTCTGGGCATTAATTTTCCATGTCTATTTAAAACCAAAATGCCCTTTACTGTCCCATGGCATCGGTTCCATGCACAGGAAAGGGATGCTGGTGCTGCAGGCGTGAGCGGGTGAGGAATCACAGAATCACAGAGTTGGAGGGGTTGGAAGGGACCTCGAGAGCTCATGGGGTCCAACCCCCCTGCCAAAGCAGCTCCCCAGCTCATACTGCACAGGTCGGTGTCCAGACGGGTCTTGAATCTCTCCAGAGAAGGAGACTCCACACCCCCTGGGCAGCCTGTCCCAGGGCTCCCTCACCCTCACTGGGGAAAAGTTCCTCCCCATGTTGGTGTGGAACTTCTTGTGCTCCAATTTGCAGCCATTGCCCCTGTCCTGTCTCCACAGACACTGAAAAGGGGCTGACCAATTCCCCCTGCATCCCATACATAAGATATTGATAAACATTGATTAGGTCATTGATTAGGTGTGGAGGAAGCACAGGTGGCACTAAGCCTGCAGCATGGTGAACCCAGCAGGACACATCCCTCAAGCCTGACAAGGGGTGTCCACACACTGATGCCAGCTGGGGATGCCTCACATACAGCACAGCTCAGGGCTGCGGACAGTGTCTATACATGGTCTCGCTCAGGATCAGAGAGAAAAGCTACCAGGACTTGGTCTTTCTCCACGTTTTTCTGGTGTTTGTTGAACACAAGGTGGGATTTGCTGAGATGGCATTAAAACACTTCCTTTCTCCACATGCATCCTGCAGACCATCAGAACCAGGGTGCTATTTGAGGTCTCTCAAAGCAAATCTCCTTCAAGATCAAAAAATCACTGAATCATCAGGGTTGGAAAAGACTTTCAAGATCAAGTCCAACCATCAGCCCTACACCACCATAACCTCTAAACCATCCTTCTAAGCACCACATCTGCTCATATTTTGAGCAGCCCCAGGGACTCCACTACCTCACCTCCCTGGGCAGCCTGTTCCAATGCTCCACCACTCTTACAGTGAAGACATTTTTCCTGATATCCAATTTGAACCTCCCTGGCACAACTTCAACCTCTTCCCTCGTGTCCTGTCACTAGTTATTAGGGAGAAGAGGCCAACAGCCACCTCACTACACCCTTCTTTCAGGTAGCTGTAGAGAGTAATAAAGTCTCCTCTCAGCCCCCTCTTCTCCAGGCTGAACTCAGCTGCCTCAGCCACTCCTCTTAAAATACACCTACCCCAGGCTGGCTCATCTAATCACTACCACGTTAATCCAGATGTGGAAAGAAGCAATCAGCCCACACTAAAGCCAGAAACAACTGTCCCAACCCCTTGACATCATCCACGACGTGTGGAGCAAGGCAATAAAACAGATCAGGAATCCAGCACTTTGTGGCTTGGATTTGTGCAAGCAATGATAAATTCAAAAGGATTTAGGAAAACTCTAATTGCAGGAATCAATCTTGAAAGACAGAGAGAGACTCACAAGCTTCTTTGATGTTCAATCCATAGAAGTCCTCAAATTACAGAGGGAGAATCACTTTGCAGCTTGGCATAAAGTGACAGTGCAGGAGAGGGCTGAAAACCAGTCATGGGGCTGTGGGGAGGAGCACAAACTGCTGGTGGCAAGAGAAGCACAGAACCCAGGATCACTGGCCACACACTGAATTTGTTTTGAAGGAGATGCCAAAGAGTTTGATCCTCTTTGTGACCCAGCTGCTCACCAACCAACCTGGAGGTGCTGGGTTTTCAAGGGGTGGTTTATTTAATTTTTGGCTCTTCCTCTTGCAGATGAGGTTTGTGAAGGAATCCTTGGCAGGACAAATGAGACGACTGAGTTCCCCCAGTTGTGGTGTAAGCTGTTTGAAATGAAGTAGAAATCATGATTAAGGGGGTTAGGGTGCTGATTTGTCAACCTGAGATGGACTGTGTCCTGGAACATCTCCCCCAATCACATCTGAGGAGAGTGCACGAGCAACAGGAGGACAGTGAGCATCAGTAGTTGAATCCACATAAGAGTTGCAAGGGCCCTGTAATCTTTTCTTACCAAAACTGATCAAAACTATATCCAGTGGAGCATCAAGGTTATTTTCACCACACACAGAGTCAGCATCAGTCAAGGCAAGAGCCATCCTAGAGCACACCATGTGCTCTGAGAACATCAAAGCTGTTTTACATGGCATAAAACACGATCTTGCAGGCACTTCTTGCAGCCTGAGTTATGCACCAGCCCCAGCTGACAACTCACATAAGACTTGGGAAAAGTCATCCCAAACTGGGTTTTGAATTCCTAGGTGCAGCAAGAGCTGGAAGCCCAAGGAGTGCTGCTAAATCACCTCTGTGTTACAGATCACCACAGATGTACCAGCATTGCTGGAAGTTTTGCAAATGACAGAGGCTCAAATGAAGGCTCTACCCTGCAAAATAGAGGTGCCAAGACCACAGCTATTCAGACACCTTGCCAGAACAAACCACCTTGCAAGAGCGAGCCCTTGGCTGCCAAGAGAAGAGCAATTCCTGGAGACACAGGGATGGGGAAGAGGCAGCCACCCTGAAAGAGCTGCTGGAGCCTCATCCCCTTCCAAAAGGGAAAAAGAGAGAGAAGCACAGCAAGCATATTATTTTTTAGGAGTAAAGCTTCCAGTGCCTCCAGCTGTCTCCAAGGCTTTGGGTGGGTTGCAGCCATGCCAGGGATGTCACTGGGGATCCTCAGGTGCCTGCTGGGGATGGTACAGGCTGCAAGAGCCGTCTGGGAGGGGAAGGAGGAGGGAGCAGGGAGGCAGGAAGGAGAAGGAAATTGTGCTGTGTCCTTCTCTTATGCCAAAAAATGAAAAGAAACTATAAACCCCCTGTTTTCAGCATATAAAAAGGTTGTGAAAATAGGACTCCAAGGGCTCTGCAAATGATTATGCTAATTAGATCCAGGGCTATTCAATATCACTGAAGTGATGCTCAGGAATTTTGAACTACAGTTTTTAGTGTGATTACAGATCATATTAAAATTCTATTAGTCTTTGCTTAAGTTGTGGGTAAGTAGGGTGGAATAACAGGTCTGTACACTCATGAACCCAAATACTTTTAATGTAGCAGATTTTAGAAGGAGGAAAAAAACCCCTTTTTTAAATTTAAAGAAGCCTTATTTGTGTAACTCCATGGAAGAAACTACAAGCAGTGAAATATTCAAAGATTACTGATTTTTCCACATGGGCCCAAGTTTGGGGTGTTGCTGTAAAAACAATATTTATAATTGTTTTAGCCTCACTACAGAGTATAATTGAGACACTCAAAGAGAAAACTTTGTAGCAAGATCTCTTTTTGTTTCTGCCTGGCAAATGATAAATTGTTAATGAGCACCTGTTACAATGTTAATGAAAGTAAGATCTGTGTGTAAATAAAGAAAATTTAATAACTTAACAAGGTGGATTAAAATTCCCAACCTGCTCCTTGCTAATCTAATGCCAAACACCAAATAGTTGCTATCTAAGCAGGAAACTAGTTAATGTATTCACCTCCGTGTACTTTTCAAACTATAATTAATATTTTAAAAATTTATAAAACCGAAATCATAGGTTTGATTGTAACAAACAAAATATCTGCCTTTAATCTACTACAAAAGGTTGGCACAAATCCCCTTAAATGATACTAAAATGTAAACCACAAGGCAGCCCTGAGGAATTGATTATGTTTAACTTCTTTTGCATTTGTCCTAATCACATTCTTTATAATTGTATTTAAAATGACTCCAAAACAGTTGATTGGTAATTCTGTGGTGCAGGAGAAATATGGAATGAGAACATTGTTTCCTTGGAAAGAAGGGGGGGGAAAAAAAAAGCCTGTTATAAATAACTTTCAAGGTATGTCCTCTGGACATTGGGTGAATATTAACACTTGACAAATGGACATTTGTTGGTTTAAACTAAAGTGAAAGTTATTGGAAGGGAAGAAGTGATGCTCTTATTTCTTCCAGAAGAAACTCCCTCTCGTGTGGTTTCTCTCTTCTTCCAATCCCAGGCAGGGTTTTACAGCAATGCCCTTACCCCCATCCCTCCTAATTCACACCCCAAGTCCTGTGATGGCCCTTCCCCCCCGCCAAACCTCCTAATTCACACCCTGAGTTCTACGATGGCTCCTGGCAGACCCAGCAGGTTCTGCACTGGTTTGGTGCAGCCTCAAAGGGCTGGGGCTGCTGGTGGAGCCCCACAGCCCCTGTTAGCCCTAACCCAGCAAGCATGGCTTCACTGAGAGACCTGTGTTGGGAAGAACTTGTGGAGGCCCTTCATCCAACCTCCTATGCTAAGCAAGGTTACCTTCAAACCTAGACCAGGTTGTTCAAAAGCCCAAGGATGGAGACTCCAGAGTCTCTCTGGGATGCTGTCTCAGGACTGCATCACTCTCATGGGAATGGATTGGGGTGGTTTGAGGGGGAGTTTGGTCCTAAAACCAGTGTGAATATCCCATTGCACCTTATCTCCTTTCCTCCTGTCGGGCACCTCCATAGGACTGTACCTACAGCAGGGAGATGGAGCGAGGGAAGCTGCATCTTCCCCCTCCCAGTCTCCCTATGGCCATACACCCAGCTGGCCCATATAAAAACTGGTACCTGAGTCCTTCCAACCAGTAACACAATTAGCTCTAGTGCTCTTCTCTCTGCTTCACAAAGGGGCCTTGAAGCAGAGGTGTTTTGACAAGACCCCGATGTAAGCCCACCAACAAGCTATAGGAAAAGCTGTATGGCCATGTAGGAATGCACCTGCGCCTGGCTGGGCTCTCACCCACTGGCCCTTCCACTTCAGTTCCTCTCAGCTACAGAAGCTGGTGCTGGTACTCCATGACCACTTCTGATGGGTCTGGTCAGCACCCTCCTACATCAAAGGAAACACTGCCACTGTCCATGGGGCAGTGAGCCCCAGGGAAGATACCCCAAAAGACTATGTTTTAGGGGGTTTTTAAATTTTTGGATAATATACATGCCTACTCTGTCCTTTAATTGGGAAGCACTTCACGGGTCTGCACTTAATCAAGATGGATACCTCATTAGGACATCTCCCAGGGAACCAGTTTAGCCTAACAACAGCAAATCGCAATGCTGCTGCTTAATTGGGACAATTTTTGCAAAGTCTCCACTTAATGGAGACATATTGGGCCTGTGCCAGGAGTTAAGTGGTGTTAAATGAAATAGGTGCAAAACTCCAACTTCCTGTCTTTTTTTATATAAAGATTGCCAGCTAAAAATATAAATAAATAAAAGCCAAATATTTAGGTGTAGGGACTTCTATTGTACTTTTTCATTACCCACAGTACTGTAGAGAGATGTGGGCTTCTTTGGTTTGTACTTATTCCTGCCTCCAGTTACAGCCTTGGTGAGTAGAAGGTTTTCTCCCATTGTGCTTGGGCAGCACTTCTGGGTCCAGATCTATGATGGAAGATCCTGGGTTCGCCGGTCATAACTGAGAGGAGTTGTCACCTTCCACTTAGCCTTCCCATTGAGGTATCTGTGTAAGTGTATGAGCAGGTCTACATGGGAGCCAATGCCAAGGTCCCCAGTGGAGGCACATATATGTCGGGGAAGATGGCAGGCCTGCCGGCGGCCTAGCTCTCTTCTCCCAAGATTTAGGCCCTGACAATATTCTTCTGTTCCCAAGAGAAAGAAAAAGTTCCTCATGCTGAGAGGATCCTAATAATCACATTCTCAAAACACAGCGGCCTAGCTAATAGGGGTACAGGCTGCCCTAAACCAAGAAGCAGTTATGGGAAGGTATTTGGGAGTAACGGAACATGTCAGGAACCAACCATAACAAGAGGGTGAAAACAGCAGGTGCATGGATACTTTTAGGTATTAAAGGTAAACTAAGGATGTTTAGCTATAAGATAGATTTATCAGAGCTCGTTCTAATTACTAACCAATCAATATGGTGTGAACAGTGTGTGTAACCAATGAGCAGTGTTTTATCTTGCCACATTGGTAGTAAAAAAGGTCTAGAATCTGGGTGATTTCACCTAATAAATGGCCTCACCTACAATTCATATCGAATTGCGTGTTGATCCCTGCTGGACGCCACACATATATGGTGATTTCTATCATCCTGCCATCCAAGGACCTTAGCATCCTGGTTTAGAGGTCAGAAATAAAAGCCTTCCACCTAAATGACACAGGGGACCCACTAAATGATACATTCGTGCTCACAGATGGAAACTTTCCCCATTTCCATGAAGTCAGCTCTGCCCCACTAACACCATGTTGCCCAATTCACCTTGCAGGACTGAGCACAGCCCACAGGTGTGTGGGAAGGCTAATCTGGAGGATGAGACCCTTGATGGAGTCTCTGGGCACCCCTAGTTTTGACAAGAGCCACAACAAGGACCAAACAAGGTGCCTACTTGCCCATACCTCATCCTCGGACTAGGTCCCACAGGCTCAGAGTCCTACCTCTCTCAGGTTCCCTCCTTGCACACTGGGGGATGTGATCTTGCTTTCCTCCCCATTTTCCTTTGGATTCCAGCTGCTGGGGCAGCGCAGTGCTGTTCAGTACAGGCTCAGCTGCTGGGCAAAGGCTGCTCACAAATCAAGCAATCACACTTCCCCAAAAAAACACTCAGGGTGGTACCAACCACCAAGCATGCTGGGAACAGACACCCAGAGCATCTTCCAGAACATAAAACCAAGCTCCCTTCAAAATCCCATTCCCATGATGTCTTAGATCCCCTTAGATATTTCTGAGTGTTAACATTAACTGATGAACAAGCCTGAGAGGCATCAAAGTGGTGGGGTTTTTTTCCTCCCCTTCGTCATTAAAAGAAGCTGTTTTACAGGTAGCTGAGCAACTTGAAGGAAATAAAAAGGTGCATAAAAATTGTCTGCTCAAGATATTGACTCAGTAACCTGTAAAAGATTTTAGTTAAATACATTTCCTCAGGACTCCTACAGTCTGTGACTGAAAGTGGTTTGTACGTAAACAAACAACAACGCTCCTTCCATCCATTAAAACCCACCAGTCACTTTAATACATCACAGCGTAACCATTTAGCTCAGTCATTTTTCATTGTTTGACCTCACTTTTAATTAGAGACTAAATTATTAATGCCATTTGATAGGAGACAAACTACTTGGGAGTGCTGCTGTTCTCTAGGCCAGCTCTCAGGAACTACACACTCCGATTTTGTACGTTTCAAATAAAACACAAGTGGCCAGAGGAAAAACAATTTACATTTACAGCTCCTACAAACCCAGCATCTATCAAGAGTTTGGTGCTTTAAAAAAAAAAAAAACACAAAAACAAACAAAAACAAACCCACACAAAAAACCCAAACCCCTTGTGATGTTAACAGTTGACGTTTAAAAATCAGCAAGAAAATAGAAAGTTTCCCAGGAGAGAAACTCCCTGGAGATTTTTCAAGAAGTTCATGAGCTGTGGAAAAGTAGTTGCTGGATCCTGAAATCACAACCCATAGGATTGGTGAAAGAAGCCAGTGGTGTGTATTTTTCCCAGCACAGCTTTGATGTAGAGGATCCTGAGGTGGGAAGATGAGCCCACAGAAATAAGAAAGCTGAAGGTGATTTAAAGGCAGAGGGCATGGCTGCACTGGAGACCCAGCGTCTGAGCCAGCTTAGCTGACACCAACAAGCCCCAAATCGTTCCCAAGCAGGCAAGGTCAGTGTGTAATGTGCCCATCACTGAGGTGCTTGATCCCTTGTAAGCACTGACCTGGTTTCTCCACTCACAGCACTTTCTCTCTGAGAGCAAGGAGCGCTTTCTCTAATGTGGGGGTGGGAAACACCATGTCCTGCTCACAGAAACAAAGATCTGGCTTGAGGTCATCCCTCAGAAAAACCAAGCACAGGCTCTGTTATGGTCATGAAGGAGAGGACAAATCTGGGATCCATGGGACAGCCTAAGGGACCGGATTTGGTCTCCAAATAAAGGCCCTGAGCCCATGCTTCCCATTAAAGCCAAGCCTGGGCAAAGGCTGCTCACCAATAAAGCAATCACACTTCCCAAAAATCACTCAGAGCAGTACCAGCCACACAGCATGCTGGGAACAGACACCCAGAGCATCTTCCAGAACGTAAACCCCCCTATAAAGACTCTGAACTGCTGGGTTGGATAAGGCTTATCAAAGTCCTTCTGCAGGTGCCTGCCCCAGGGGTGTGTTTAGACATCTCCTCCTCTGTCTGGGGCTTTTAGCACTTCCAGGACTGACCCAACTTCAGCCCATGTAGTGGGCTGGACACCAGGCAGAGCTGCCTCCCAGCCCCATTGCCGGTGGGACCCCCTTTTGAGGGCATTGAGGAGCCCACAGCACGGGGCTGCGGGGAGGGTGTTAGTAAAACCGTGCTGAAACCTTGTCAGAACTGCAGCTCTAGAAGGTAGACAAGGACCTGGGGACACATTGAGGGAACGATTCCTCCTGCAACGTTCATCGTCAGCGAGATCCCTTGCTGTGTGAGACAACTGTTCAGCTGTTTGCTGCACAACCGCAGCACTATCAAACAAGAACGTTAAGTTCCCCGTGCTGCCGCTAACAAGCCAAGCCTCCAGCCCTTCCCACACCCAGCTCCCTTTGCCTGCTCTGACTTGGACCCAAAAATCTCTCCTAGTTCTCCCCTGTTGCAGTCGGGGGGAGGTGGAAGACCCTCACCCCCTCATACAAGGAGGAAGATGCTCCTTGGCTGTTACAGGGGGTTTGCTGTCTATACCAAAGGCACGATGCAAACAACAATAATGCTCCTGCTCTTGTGATGAAGGGGAAAACATGATCTCTGTGTTGTTTAAAAACAAAACAAGAAACCAACTTTCAAGCTGATTTTTACCAGTTCTGCAGAGGGTGATGCCCACTTCTCTGGGCTCATAACGTTTCTCTGGCACAGATTGAAAGATATTTTTGTGTGTGTGCTGTCCCTCCACTTCACACGTAAGGTTTTAAGCTCTTTGCAATCCAAATCCAGGCTGCAAAAATTCACTGGGTTAGAATTCCTCCTGCAGTGCTTCCTGCCACCACCTCAGAACACGGGTTCATTTTGTAGATGTGGGTCTGGTTTTGTTTCAGGGGGTTTCAAGCAGGTTTTTTTCACTTACTAAGAAAGAGGAAAAAAAATGTTCTTTCTTCTCCCCTCTACCCTAAAAATGATATAATGCCCCATGTATGTTTCCAGTGTAAAATAACCAAGTGCATATGAGGACTAATGGCCCTTAAACGAGCTGCCTAGATCTACTCACTCAATAATCCACACTTTCCAAAGGCCTGATTTCACAGTTACAGAGACACCCCTGAGCAGTTTTCCTGCAAGAGCGAGCGCTCCGAGCATCTCCTCCTCTCTCGATATGCTTCAGCAGCTCCCACTAATGTCAGTGGGGAGCCCTGTGTACAGCTCCAAGAAAATTAGACAGCATTGGACCTCATCCTGCCCTCAGATGCACACCCACAGCTTCCAGTGGAGGTAATGAGACCCTCACTGCATCCCAAAGGATGGAAGCTGGTCAAGAGAATAGAGATGCTCCTGGGGCCCGGCACGTCTGGCTCACCCTGATCTCCATCTGCAGACCCACAGGAGATGGTGCCACATAGGAGGGACTCAGGGGATGGGAAACTCTTCCTCCTCACCAGTGCTGGTCCTAATGCCAGGAAGGAAAGCTGCAGGACGTAGCATAAAGCATCCTGAGTCCTTGAACAAACCCCCCGTTCACATTCATTTCTAATCTGCCGATGCCCTACGTCCAGCAGTCAGTATTTTAAATTGTTATTAAATGTCTTTGGGGGGATTATAATTTGTATGCCTGATTATACAACGGATATACCTATCTATCTTGTGGTATCACAAATAGCCATACCATAATGATGATTGAAATATATAATCCCCCCAAAGATGGTTAGAACAATTTAAACTTCCCTCTGCTTAATTAAGAGAGTTAGGGGATTAGGTACATGATTTAAATGGAGGGGAAGGTTTGGTTTATGTTTTTAAAACCCGACAGAGGCAGAGGGAACTGGTGAGGGAGAAGTTAGCCTGCCTTGTCTGTCCTTACGCTGCAGGCTCTCAGGCAGACCTGCCTGCCTTCCAGCCAGCCCAGCACCTAGAGCTTTCTCTCCTCCTGTGAGCACAGAGAGAGCTCTTTTCCTCCCTATTTCCACCTTCCAACAGCTTAGTGACTTCCCAGTGCCTCCTGGGGAAACCACCCAGCACACAGCCCGATGCCATCACAAAGGGGCTGGTGCCATGGCCACTGTCACCCCATCCGTGTAAGCATGGAGTTGGCATTGCCAAGACACCCAGGGTCTATACCCCAAGGAGGTACCTTGCTACCTCCTGCCCTTCCTTCCTAGGTGAAGTGCCAACAGCTTCAGCACCCGTGAGTGACTGGGGAGCAGGTTTCTCTGGGTGAGCCCCAGGCCCCTTGTGCACAGAGGAGGAACAATTCAGAGGGTTAAAAAAAAGAACCAAACCCAACACCAAACCCACAAAAAACCCAAGCTGAACTCTCCCAACTTTCTCTTCCTTCAGCAGATCTTGGACCTGCCAATACTGTGCCGAGCAGAAGTGATCAGTTTGTCTTCTTCACACTGACAATAAATCCAATCACACCTTGGATGGGTAAATAGAATTGATTGAGTCCCTGCAGCACCGTCCTCCCCTCGGCTCGGCGCCAGTCCCCTCTCCCTCATCAGCCATGCTAACAGGGAAAACCAGGCGGATTTCACTCCCCGCATTTACCTGCTGATTGCAGAGCCATCTTTGTCATTAGGGGTAAATTAATCAAGAGAGGTGAACGTTTTCGACAAGCTGCACTGTTTACTTTGGAAAAAAACAGAAACAAAGTTAGTGCAACAGAGGGAGAGCCAGGAGCTTGCTGGGCAGGTGACAAATCCTTGGGAAAGCAAAATCACTTACGTGTTATTGCTGACACCGAGTTGGGAAGAGGGATCCCTGAGCAGGCAGGGAGCTCCGTGGGGTGCCCAGGCAGAGAGCTCCTTGGGGTGCCCAGGCAGAGAGCTCCCCGTGCTCCTTCTGCATGGTCCCAGCTGCCAAGACCTCCTCCCTGGGGAAAGCCAGGACTCTCATGCCTCACACCCTGGTGCTCTCCCCTCTCCTCTGACCACAGGTGCCAGGCTTCTAGAGGTGTCCCCAGACCTTTTGAGTACTTCAGTTCAGCCAGCCCTAGGAAGGGTCCTTCTCTCCAACCCTTGGGCCTGGGAAAAAGGCACAGAGAAGTTTGCAGCCATCCATAACTCTTCTCGCTGGGTCTGACCAGATGCAGCTGAACCATCGTCTAGTTAAGAGGCAAAGATCAACCCGGATTTAAGAGGCAGTGAGGCCTCCATAACTCTTCCTTAGAGCACAGCCTGGCTGAATTTATGCTCTGCAATGTAGCGCCAGGAAGCAGATATATCTCATAGCCATGGCTCTGCCCCTTCTGGGATGGAGGCTCTTGCCCCAGCCCCTTCTGAGAAAGTTTTGGGGGCCACACCTGAGCTCCGGGGTAGGGAGTCCTGAGATGCAGCCTGCAGCTCCTGGTTTGGATCTGCAGCGCCCATAGCAGGGAAGATTTTCTTTTTCCCCCTCCCTCCTTTCTTCCTCTTCTTTTTGTCTTTGAAATCTTGTCAGTATATCAACACACTTGATAAGGGCAGTGTTGTAGTTACACTTCTTTAATTAAGTGAATAATTAAAAAGAAGTTGATCATCAATTAGTTAATTAAATAATTAATCCATTTTACTTTCATACCCTTTTTTGTTAATCACTGTGGCTTCGGTAATGAGCCTCCTATGGGTTGCTAAGCAACTGCCTCCTCGTTTAAACAATCAGCAGCTGCCGCCCGTCAGCGCCCGTGTGAAGGGATGCGGGGGGCTTCCGGGGGCTGCCCGCCCCTCCCGGGCCCGGCTGGGGCGCACGGACCCTCTGGGGATGACGGGTTCGATCCCCGCCTCTGGTACGTTCCCCGGCCTGTTCCCCCCTATTTGCTGCTGCCTCTGGGACCGGCGGAGAAAACCATCGATTCCTCCCTAAAGCTGCTGGAGAAACCCACGGCCGTGCGCTCCGCCGGTGCCCGGGCCGCAAGGCCGTGTGCGCCGCGGTGAGGAACACTGCTGCCCGGTAACAGGGAGAAAGGCAGGGACTGCTGCGGTCCCGCTCCTCCCTTAAAGATTATCCTCACCCCCCGGCAAGCGCCCGCAGCGATGGAAAGGCACATCCACCCCTCGCTCCCCCAGGAACCCCGTGCCTCAGTTTCCCCGAGGGAGCACCGCCCCGACGGTCCCCGCCCCAGCGCCGGCACGGGTGGTACCGGCGGGGGAGGGAGGCCTCTTCCTGGCTCCCCCGCAGCAGACGGCAGCTCCCCTTCCCTCTCCCTCTTTATTCCCCCGAGTTCTTCTCTTTTTTTCTTTTTTTTTTCCCTTTTTCTTTTTTTCTTGGTTTTTTTCCCCCCCCTCCCTCCTCTGTTGCCAATTGTTTCTCTGCCCCGGGGCCAACCTGTAAATGAGATGTTACATCTGCACCGAGCTAAGTAAACACTTTATAAATGAATAAATAAGTGAATAAATAACGAAATAGTAATATCTGCGCCGAGCGGAGCCAGGAGCGGCGGCTCGGCCGGGAGAAGCGGGCGGCGGAGAACCGGGCCGGGGGGGGGGGGGGGAGAGATGAAACACCCTCCCCCAGAGCCCTCTGCACCCACAGCCCCACAACCGCTGCAGCGAAAGGGGGGGGGGGGGGGGGTGTCCGAGCCGGCTTTCCCAAAGCCACCCCCCTGACCACGCAACACCACTGCCCCGTCCTTCCCCAACCCGGATCGTGTCCCCGGGAGGGGTTGGGGCTCAGCATCACCCCCTTTGGGGGGGCTTCAAACCACCCGGCCCAGCCCGACCCGACCCCCTCTCTGCTTCCCGGGCTGAACTTTGTAATTAGAATGGATAACGAGAACAAATGCAAGAAGCACTCATTGAGTAACTGATATCAATTATGGAAGCAGGCTTTTGAGCCTGGAATAAATGATAGGGGAATTGGCCTGAGAGGGAGTGGGAACAGACATGTTATTATTTACGCCAGATTAAGAAAAGTATCCAATTTGCTGGCCATCTCCTTCCGCTGGGAACCGGCATCAATTTTATTATTGTTCCTCAGATTTTAATATTCTCTAAATGAATTACGATCGAGCTAGGTAGTTAGTCAATAGTTTAATGCAATTAATTAACTTCCCATCGCTTGGTTATCTCTACCCCACACCCCCCCACACCCCACACCCTCCCTCCTTTCCTCAGCCGGCCCCAGCACAGGGCAGTTTGTTTGCGGTAAATAAGGGTGCGGGCTCTGCTCAGAGCTGGGCTCTGTGCGTGTGTGTGTGTGTGTGTGTGTTGACTCTTTGGTGTCTAGATTTTTTCCACCGTTCCGTGCATTGTACGACATAACTAGAACTGAAGCAGTACATTTCTTCAAACAATGCCTCCCCGGTTCCATTTGTAATGGAATTGGAGGGAGAAAATGTAATTGTGTGTTAAACATGAGGCAGCCATACATGAAGATAAGCAGGGCTGAGTGACTGGATATGGAAATCCAGCGCGGGGACTAGATACTGGAGGTCTATTTTGGAGTTAAATGGCTCATAAAAATAGGAGGCAGGCGTTTATTTAGTTATTTGTCCGAGCATCTATAGGGCTGCGCATGTGGCGCTGCGTTTTGGGGCGGGGGGGGGATGGTAAAGAAATGCGAGGGGAAAGAGTGTGGTCTGTCTCTTGTGGGGGGCTGCTGAGGGAGGGTAGAAGGGGAAGAAGGGGAGAGCAGCCAGCCCGTGGATTGGGGCTCCCTGGCTGGGGACACCCCACACACACACCCCGCCCGACCTGTCCCCCTCGGGGGCAGGCATCCCTCGGAGCCGATCCCTCTGGAGCAACTTCTGCGGCTCAGGTCAGGATAACAGTGACCGGGCTTCCCCTCCCGGTTTGAGGGATCACGTCGGAGCGGAGGGTCCGGCGGGGTGGAGAGCGGAGCGCACCGGGAATGAGCTCCGGGGACCCGGGGGTGCGTAACTCGGGGCGCACACGGGGAACCTGGGGGTCGCCCAGAGGGAATACGATCCTCTCCCCCGCGCAGGGCAGAGACCCCGGGTCCCGCAGGCCGCCAAGTCCCGTCTCCCCGGGGCGCCCCGTCCCGTCCCGCCCCCGGTCTGGCTGGCGGGGCCGTTCCCGGGGGAGGCCGGCTGCCGGGGCCGCCCCTTCCCTCCGCACATCTGGGAACGTCGTTAGGGCCGCCCCGCTCAGGAAGTTTTTCACACTTCACGTCTCATTAACTGCAGGTCTCGGATTCCTTGGGAAAGGGGGACAGGCGGGAGGGCGGCCGCTGGCCCGGGGGGGGGACCGCAGCTGCTGATAGGGGGGGGGGGGAAGCTGCACCCTCAGACCCCCCTCGAGCCCGTGCTCGGAGCAGCGGCACAGGGGCTCTGTCGAGGGGAGCTGGGGGGAGCTCTGTCCCGGCCGTCGAGGGGAGCTGGGGGGGGAATGTGGGGCAGGGGGGAAGGGCAGGCAGGGCAGAGCGAACCCCGTGCCCTCCCCCCCCCTCTCCTCCCCGCACCTCCCCACTCACCCCGATGGAGCTCAGCCCTTAGCGCAAAAGGACCTGAGCTGCCCCGTCCTCCCCTTCTCCTCCTCCGGACCCCGCAGGGACAGCCCGAGGCTCCGCAGGGGCTGGGGGCTGCCAGCTGAAATCACAGCCCCTTCTTTTCCCGCGGGCTCGACGGCCAAGCCTCTACGGGATACGACTTTCTGGGGAGGGCGGAGGACACCCCCCCACACCACCACCACCACCACCATCACCACACCCCCCCACACCATCTTAAATGTTTAAAAAGGGTTTATTCTGTACTTACAGTGAGCGAAATTAAAAAGAAACGGTAAAATATTTGAAAATGAAGTGCATTATGTTTAATAAATTTAAAATGAACAAAGGCTGCTATATTGCCAGCAATATCATTTCTTGCCCAGGGGCATTAATAAAGACTGAAAGGTTTGGGGAAAAAAAACAATATTTTCTATTAAAATTCTACGGTGCGTTTCAATATTAAAAGGATAGGTGATGAATTTTCAGTGTTACTCAGACGGGGTCAGCGACTAATTTCATTTCTTTCTGGTCAGCATTCTGTCGATAATTAATCAAAAGCAGAGTTTCTTAATGAAACACTTTTCATAAGGTGATAATTAGCAGGAAAGACGCGGAGTGCAGACAGTCACTGGTAGCTGTCTAATAACCAGAATGAAATCAGGGCTGGGTCCAGGGAGTTAAGCAAGAGCTTAAGGAGGGGGTGGGGTGGGGTTGTGGGAGGGGGGGAAGCAGCAAAAAAAAAAACTAAATAAAAAAGGAGAAAAAGGAGGAAAAGGGATGGGGGATCCGCCTTGTGCAAAGTCCCGAGAGAGGGTTGTGTTTTCCAGCCCGCTGCCCATCGCTTTTAACACCCGAGTTGGTGTAATTTTACCTCCCGGGCCCCGTGGGGAGAAGAGGGGGCGCTCAGCCCCACCGGCCCAGCCCCAGAGTGAGGGGCTCGGGGTGAAGGTACCATCCTTTCCTTTCCCCTTCCTCTCCTCGCCCCGCGGATTGAGCTGGAAGGGAGAAAGCGGTGCGGAAGGCAGGGTGCTCACCCGGGCCTTTCCCTGCCTCCCCCCGCAAAACCGCGTGGAAAGAGTAAATGAAGTTAATGAAGAAAATTAACGGCGATTAGTGAAAGCGCCGGGGTCCGGGAGAGCTGGTGCTCCGGCCAGGAAAGTGTCTGGTGACAATTCCAAAGATACCCCGCGCATAAACAAAAGAAATTAGCCCCTGGAATGATATTAAACAGTCTAAAATTAACCGAAAGTTGTAATAAGTGAGGGATTAAACAGGACCTGGCATTAATCCGTGGGTCTGAAGAGAGCCCGGGCAGAAGGGGGGAAGAGAGAGGGGTGTGTGTGTGTATGTGTGTGTGTGTGTGTGTGTGTGTGGGTGTGTTGAGCCTTTAATTAATATTTGGCTGGAGCATACCTTATTCATAATATTCATTGATGTAATTACTCCACAAACAGACAGGGATAATTTGTTTAGATAGATAAAAATAACCTTCAGGTGAGATTTGAAATACAAAACCAATCTCCCCCTTCCATCTAGGCTGGCACTTAAACAGCAAACCTTTCAATGGGCTTTTTTTTTCCCCTCGTATTAATATATATTTTTTTTTAATCCGAACATGAATGACAGGTACCGCTTTCCTACGTCGCCGGGTGGTTTTTTTTTTTTTATTATGAAATTCTCCTGAAATGCTGTAAACTTTCAGATAAAGCTGAGAGGCAGGAGGCTGTTGAGTAGATGAGATTATTGATAGTTATTGAAAGTATCCAAATAGGATTTAGAAATCGGGCTCCTGCGCCTTTAATAGAATTCCAGATAATCTTTTATCACAACAAGACACCCATAGAATTATTTAAACAGATTGGACTATTCCAGCAGCAAATTTCAATTATTCTAATGCTTTAATAAATGTGTTGTGTGTGTATTAAATTCAAGCTTCTTAATCCAAATTTTACGATTTAACTGCTCTGATTTTTCATTACAGCTACACCCACATACAGCAATTTACTTTTTTTTTTTTTTTATTCCTTTCCCCTTTCCCTCCTTCTCTCCTTCCCTTAGGAAACCGATGCCTTATCGAATCGGGCCCGCAAATAAAATACAAAATAAAAGTCTGACTTCAAAGTGAGTTCCGGACGCCCCCAGAACAGATA